>OY796887.1:13086854-14286854 GCA_963680785.1 Diplosoma virens | reverse complement strand
GTTCAATTTCTTTAAATTTACTTTTCAACTCAAAGTTTGATGATATATTAATCAGCTGTTCCTTTTCTTTTAATGAGAGGGTTGCCATGTTAGGAAAATCTTGAAATGGGTTCTGAATCCATAGAAAGTTATCAGCGTTGATGATAAAATACCTTCCAATTAATTTGGCTGAATTCGTTAGATGTTGGGGACATAGAGATTTTAATATTTTCTTGCAAAACAAGCTGGTTTGAAAGAAGATATTCACATAAATTTCCAAAGCATTCGTGTTTTCCTTCAAAAATGCATTCTTTCCATAGATTTATTTTCTGTTGAATGGTATGCAAGAATGGTACCTTGAGCTTTGAAATATGTTACTTTGTTCCCTTGTAACAAAGTATTTACTTCATTTAAGTGAGCAAAAATATCTGCCATATACGCCAACCTTTGAATAAAGGTGCTGTCTGTTAATTTAGCAGCAAACTTGTGCTTTTGATCAGATAAAAAGCTGTGAACCTTTTCATGTAACTCATAAAATCTTGCCAACACCTTCCCTCTCGACAACCAGCGAACTTCAGTATGTAACAATAACACTTTGTGAGCTTTTCTTATATCTTCACACAGCACTTTAAAAATTCTGGAATTAAGTGGCCTAGCTTTAATAAAGTTAACAATTTTTGTCACATCTTCCAGCACTTCAACCAAATCAGGAGGCTGCCATTTAACTGCCAGAGCATGCTGGTGTAAAAAGCAATGAATGGCAACAGTTTCAGAGTTTTTACTTTTTATACGAGCCACAACTCCTGAATATTTACCTATCATCGCTGCAGTACCATCTGTACATACACTTGAACAGTTTTTCCAAGATATATCATGCTCCTCAAAAAAAGATTAAATCAGTAAAAATATATCTTCACCTTTTGTGTGAGTTTTTAAAAATTTACAGAAAAGTAAGTCCTCTTCAGTCGTAAAATTATAGATGTAACGGACAAATACAAATAATACAGCTGAATTCTCAATGTCTGTAGATTCGTCCATTTGAAGAAAAAATGTCAGACTTTGCTTTACTCTCTTAATCACTTCTTTTTGACAATATTCTGCCATGTTGCTAATACGCCTTGAAACTGTACTGTTTGAGAGAGGCACAGCCTCTATGTTGCAATCATAATTTTTGCCTATCATACTCTCTGCTAAATTTTTTGCACACAGTTTGATTAAGTTTTCGGCTATTGTGTGAGCCTCTCCCCTGTTGTGCTATCCGTAAACTAATTCACACCAGTCAGCTTTATAATAATGTTGTGAGCGCAGTTCTTACATTTACTCGGGGTTTGCTTTTTTTCCAAACTGTCTCACCATCTTTACCAGTGTAGCAGTCTAAATCATCTGTATCCAACTCATTTTCAGAAGCGACATCATTCATTTCTTGTTCAACATCAGTAGATTCATGTCTCACTTCCAAATTGTCTTCCTCCCCTGAGTCATCATCATCAATTTCATCAGAACTCACATCACATGTTTCTAGTAATCTGTGGATTCTTTCGTTTTCTTTTTCGACTGGATCCATTGTTATTTTATGATTAAAAATGGTATAGAATGTTAATATTACTGTCTAAAAAAATAATAAACACTTTAGTAGCAAATAATTAACAATGAGAGGTCAATAAAGCTCAAGGAATAACAATACACCTTTAGAACAAGAATGCGCACATTGGGTCTGAGAGACCCAGATAGCAATTTCTCATATAAACAGCTGCTAATATATTGATGTTTTTGGTCGAAATTGAAGTAAAGCTAAAACAAATCAGCTGCATAATGTTCTGAATTGATACTACGCCACAAGCATATTATTTTATGCAAAAAATGATCATCTGGGTCTGTGAGACCCAACCTGCACTCTGCAGGGTTAAATTCTGTGTCACAAACAACAATTCATTAAATTCAGAAACCAACTTACATATTGATTTTAATAAATGCTAACATATTTGCTTTGTTTTTTTTTCAATTATAAACATGTCCAAAAATTAGATAAGTAAAATTCACTGACATTGAATTTGCATTCATGTAAAAAAAATTAGGCCTTAATCATAAACTTTGAACACATTCAGTAGTTTAAAAACAACATTTTTTGTTCAGTGTTAAGAATTACAAATTAATACCTTTAGTTGTAAATTCCTCAAAAGTCTATTGTAATGGGACATTCCATGTCAACTCACACCCTTTTTGGCATTTTTTTGCCGACCATCTATTGGTTTAACAGTCTTTCTTGCTAGTACAGGTCTGCTTTGAAGCTGTGGGATATTTTGGTGAATCGCTTCTATTTGTTGCAGAATATTTTGTCATCTAGCTTCATCTGTAGTGATAATATCAGTATAATCACCCCCAAACTTGACAGAATGTTCAGCAGGATCATTTACAACTTTTAATCCAGAAACAACCTTTTTTAATTGAAGGAATGAAGAATTGAGTTTCCATTTCTTACATAAAGTGTAACCAAAAAATGTTAGGTGAACTCTCAACAATTGAAATAATAGCCACGGCTCTGAGGAGACGACAAAGCTTTCTAGTGTGCTGTCCTCATACATGTGGGGTCTTTCTGATTTGGCTATTTGAACTTGTGAAAGAAGATTATTCTGCATTGCTTTCACAATACCACATTTTGTCTCGTCAACTCGTTTTGAGAACAAACCCGATGGTATATGTCTTGGTGAAAGATACAAAGTATGCTGGTCTATTTTACGTAAGCAAGTAGAAGATAAAGCTTGATGACAGTTTACCCATAGCTTAAAATCTTTCCAAAGCATGAGAGCAAGAAAAGGAGCATCTGAAGCAACTGGAATCGAAAACCAATAACATGAATACACATAAATTATAAAAAATGAAAGGTCAACTACTCCATGAGCCTTTGAAATCCCCATTCTGTAGTAATCACTACCTACAATCAGCATTTTTAAAATAGAAATTGCAGCTCTCATCCATTGTGCATGATGAATTGCTCCAATACATTTTGACCATGATAGTTTAGTAGACATTCCAAATAAAAACTAAAAAATAAATATAAATTAGCATTAGACCTTTGAAGGATTTATATTGCACATACTTATATATATGTATATATAATCAATCATAATACATACGTAAACTATCTTTGCTGGTTCTAGGTAGTCTCCTCTTTGAAAGAATGAGAAGAATTGAAATTTTTCATCAAGGTGCATGTAAAATCATGAAACTTGCTAAGTGACATCATCTTTTGGTGCAATAATTCTAATTGTCTCAGCAGCTTTTTCTATTATTGATTCCATGTTATTTCTACTCAAACCATTGAAGCAACCTTGAAATATTGAAGAGAATGGATCATTTGGACCAGAAGTTTGACCCAGTTTACATTTTATTGCTGCTGACAAGACGAGTTCAAGGATGTGGTGCTGACTTGCAAACCAAAACAATGGTTTTTCCAACAACATCTCCAAATGAATATTAGCACCATTTTCACTTCTGGTATTAGCACTTGTGGTATTGAATGAAAGACCAACAATGTTCTTTTCAATATTCCAGTCTTTCAGGAGTTTAAAAACATTCTGAGCTATTTGTTTTCCTGTGCCATCTGAAATTGGGATGTCACCAAGCAGCTTCTCTTTCTCCATGTTGTATCCTGTAATGCAGACTGCTAAAAAGTCATACATTTGTCCTGTTTGCTTTCTTCATTTATCAAAGTGAGCTACCAGATCTTTAGAAAAGATAAATTGTTTTTATGTTTTCTGAAAATTCATGTTTAACTTTTGATCTCTGTCGTCGAATTGTTTCTGCAGAAAGCTGAATATTATCTAATTTCCACCCCTGCTTTAATAGTTGCTGCACAAAAATAAAATATGTCTGCTGTTGACAATCTCCCTCTGTCAGCATGTGGCATCAATTCTTTTGTCCAGTCATCTTTATTAAGCTTCAAGACAAACTGATCACTTTTTTTTTCTGTCATGTGTACATTGTGTAGTAGTAGCTGCAATAGGTTCGAATTCTTCATCTGTATTGAAATCTGCTTCTTTTGAAGTAGATATAAGTGATTGAAGTCCTGAAGTTGATGGTTTAGAATCTGGATTTATCTGTAAAAAACTCGGTAATCCTTCAGTTAAACGGCGTAAAATTGACTTCAGTTTCTGAACGGCGTAAAATAAAAAAGACTAAGATATTTAAATAACACCAGCATTTATTGTAAGAAAAGACAGTTCAAAAAGTGTGTTGGCGTGTCAGACTACAAATAAAAGCAGAAAACGCTGCACTGTTCTTATGTCGTTCATGCCATACAAATTCATGAAGGTGCGACGTGAACAACGTCTCGGATGTCCCAAACTGTCTACGCAGTTTATGCTTAACGCGCATCCAAAGGTTTTCAACATTCTGGGTGTGGATGGCGTCATCATTAGGATCCACAAAATGCTCATGATGGACGATGACATCATGTCTGTAAATTCCATGGTTGATGTTTTCGATTTGAGCGTAAGCTGCCCAACCATTGGAAATAATATGGGTTCCAGGCAGAATATACTGCACAATTGCCTCTTTCAAAGTCACTGCTTGACAATCCAGCACCTCCACTAAGAAACACTTTCCCGAACCATGCTCGATACCACCAAAAACCCAGTGACCAGGGCGCCACTGACCTCGGTGATATTTGTGATGAAAAAACTTTGTCTCATCGATTTCCACCACGACTGATGTACCATCTTCGTTCATACCACCTATAACTGTGGGGTTATCTTCAAGTTCTTTCTTGCAAACATCGCGACAATACTTCCCCCACTCAGCAAGCGTTGCACTGGCGTTTTTCATGCGCGCTTCGTGCTGGATGTCGCCCTGTGGCATGTTACGACTCCATCCATAAATGTAACAGATGAGTTGTTTAAGGGGTAACCTGCTTTTAGCAAAGAATGAGCCATCCCTGACACTCCGACGTTGTTTGCAGGATTTGCAGTACCATCGGTAACCGTCAGTTGCATCCTGATAGACATTTAGCGCAAAAGAAAGGTCACATTGGTAACAGTGCACACTGTTTCGAATGAGCCGGCGTTGTGCGAGCCACCGCAACACAGTGATAGGCTCCCTGAGATGACTGCCAAGCTCCAATAAACACTAGTCTTCTTGCAAAATCTCTTCTCGAGATAAGATAGAATCAACGATCGACGTTGGGGCACTTGGTCTACCGCGTGACATGGCTAATGAAATTTAAACTAAAAAATAAATTAAAAGTTAAACATAATAAAACAAAATTATTAAAACCAGAAGCGAATTTAAAGCGTTTTTAACTTTAAATATTTTACACCGCTTAACTGAAGCAAAATATTTTCTGAAGATTTTACGCCGTTTAACTGAAGCATTACCAAAAACTCTTCTTTATATCTGTCATATGTTAAAATATGTATCATGACTTATATGATAGATAGATAGTTTATTCACCAATATGCACAACAATACATATAAATACAAACTGCAAGCAAACAAAATTGGTGCAATGGTTGGGAGCATTGAAGAACTGATATTGTAAATTGTAAAAACTGTATATATAATTTAAAAATACATCAGACATAATCATTATTCAAACATTCACCATACATTTATCTTTTTTTGATTTTTCACAGCATAGTTCTTAATGTGTTTTAACCTTTTTCTATCCAAGGCTCCAAGATAAGCTAGTTGGTTTGTTTCAAGTAGTTTGAGAAATTGAATATCTTCTGCTTTATCTTCAGGCAACAATGTTTTATTTTTGTTGATAAGAATTTTTGCATTCTTGGAAGATATCATAATCGTGTTGTTAGTGAGTTCCGAAAATTAATTAGGGCAGCTGATTCTTTCTTGGCTTGTTTGAAGTTCTTGAATCCATCAACCAAGCGAATGATTTTTTTTTAATATCCTGTTTTGACATCAGTGGGATGCAAGCAGGTTGCAATGCTTTTCTTCAGCATTCTGGTGTATCCCATGCTGCTATTTTGACATTTTGATGTTTTTCAGGGTTTAAATAAAGATGATAAATGTATTTCCAAAGAAGATCCCTTGTAGTTGGTCCAAACTGCCCTGGTACAATCTTTTAATGGTTGTAAATTTCCAAGCAAACCACCAAAGTGCATTTCACTCTTTTGCAGCTTCATAATGATAAATGAATACAAGCTTATTATTATACAATTAGACGCTAGTGTTTACAGTATGTTAGGTTATAGTCTATAAAGAGCACAATAACTGATCTATCATAAAACCTGAAATGTATTACTAAAGATTACAATTACAAGTTTAGCTGTCTTCACCCATTTTTTGGTATATCGCGTTTGATAAACATACATACATAATGCTGCATACAAAATTTTCACCAAAATCAGTCATGTATGACTTTTAATTGATTTTTGAGTGACTTTTTTGCTGATTCTCTAACATGCAATTAAATGCATTTTTTATGTTTCTTGCTCCTAAAAACATCATTGTTGTAGTTTTCAGCACTTTTCTAGCACCATGTAATAAGAAATTAACAAAAACCAGCCATGTGTGACCATATAACCCGTACATTTAAACAATTATAACTCTGGTAAAAATTGACCAATTTTAATCATTTTTTTTTAAGTTTCAGTCAAAACAGTTCTTTTTGAGAATTAAAAGGCTATTTAACTACTTTAAAAGGAAAGATTGTTAAAAATTGTTGCTAAGGAATGGCAAATAGCTCCAACCATTGGACCAAAAACTTTTTATGCCCATTTTTGGAATCAGCATAAAAAACCATGCAGATAAGTCACAATACAGAAAAAAAAGTCCGAGGATTGGGAAGGTCTAATAGATAGTTGTTATAGCCACAAAACTTTATTTAAAAAAATTTTGAGCTTTTAGAGATCAAGCGGTTTTCAAGATATTTAGTGTTAAAGTTTGGCCACTTGATGGCGCTTTTTTGGTCACACATGAGTGATTTTTAGCTACTGTGGCTTTCCCTTAAGCTAGAAAGATGGTTCAAGTGTCTATTCTTATGTTTCTGAAGGTTCTGAAACCAAAAATTATACTTAAAATGCAATATTTTACTTAGTTTAGTCTATGCACCAAATTTTTAACCCTTATGTGTCAATGTCCATAACTTATTGCTGCCTGGATGAAAAACCTTTTACATTTCAAAAAATGATCCTTCAGTTATACACTTCATACTCCAACTGAAATATTTTATGAAATATTTCTAGTTTACTAAGGGAAAATGAGAATTTTAGTTGTGTTTCAGCAAGATTTACCTAAACATGGCATATTGCATGAGCAATATTGAAATGGATTGGCAAAGAATGATTTCTTATTATTTAAACCAATTGCTATGAAGTTTGTGTACAAGCTCAGCAGTTTGTAATCATAGTTGCCACATTTGCTTGACTAAAATAATCTAGTTTGACCTCAAACATCATCTAGATCAGGGGTGGCCAAACTACGGGCTGCATTTGGCCTGCCAATACACTCAATCCGGCCTGCCGCTGACATTTCACAATTTTTTTAAACAGGCTCTTTTTTCACTACGATCACTGAAGCAAAGTGTGTTGTGACCAGCTACTGCTTGCAGAGGTGCTACATTTCTACAGCATATACTATAATCTAAGTGAAGACCTTTTTTTTTTTTTTTAGAGATCACAATGATTCTGGGAGAAATATAGCGAAATTTAAAATCAAATCTAAGTGAAGACTTTTTTTTTTAGAGATCACAACGATTCTGGGAGAAATATAGCAAAATATCAAATCGAAGTGAAAACCTTTTTTTTTTTTTAGAGATCACAACGATTCTAAGACAAATATAGTGAAATTTGAAATCAAATCAAAGTAAAGACCTTTTTTTTAGAGATTGTTCTTGGCCCTCGATCACTTTCACATTATCAATCTGGCCCTCCTGGAAAAACGTTTGGACACCCCTGATCTAGATTCATCTAAATTGAAAAATAAAACATCCAAAAAATATATCTAAATGCAAAATTATTAACTTTAATAAACATTGATGAAACAAGAGCATGCAAAATTAAATAAATTTACATTTAAATATATTTTATAGATTTTTTTTATAAAACAACCTAGAAAATATTTTTAAAAATAAATATAAATATTATAAAGCATCATGCTGTATAAAGTTGCATCAACAGGCAATATGTGAATGCACAACAATGAATTTGTCACCAATTAAGATTTTACAATAAGTAAATTAAATTTTTATATCAAGAAAAACCAATTGAAAATTAGTTGTTCAATAAAACAAATCATGCATTAGTTTGAAGACTGTAATTTGGAAGTTTTTGCAACATACATTGCTTATCAAGTTATCATATTTATAATGAAGGCAAGTATCATCATCAAAGTCTGCTTCAACTGCTTCACAAGATTCACCAAAAGTACATTGTGCAACTGAGGAATGACTGTCATATGCCTTTACAATTCCAATTTCTTTCAAGACTTGGCTAAGCAATTCATAAGTAGAACAGCACTTTCCCAAATGTGCTAAACCAAATTTAATAGTCAAAATAGCATTAAGTAGTAGCAACTTCATTTTATTCCAGAGTTTTGATTTAATATAATTAAAGGCACTGAAAACCCTTTCTATATCTGCATTTGAATGTGGTAAAATTAATGCAGACTCTGCACATTCAAAAAGTTTATTAAATGGATTATTATTTGAGGCATCTTTGAACTGCTTTACTTCATTCCAGAAAAGTTCAATTTCTGCTTTTTGTTTCCAGTGAATTAAATTAATTTTTGTGAGTTGGATTTCAGCTTCTGCAATGCTGTTATCAGAAGCACCTAGATGTGGGCCTTATTTGCATGGATTTCAGATATGGTAATGCAAAATTGTTGGCTGCTATATCAACAGAACAAGTTACCTAAAGACGCTTCTCTGGATTTGCTAGCTTTCAGAAGGGAGGTTGTACAAACGTATCTGAAAAAGTATGCAAAACCAAATTTGGCTAGAAGACCACAAGAGCGAATACTCTCTGCCAGCCAATGTGTCAACATGTAAAAATTTAACAGTCAACATGTAAAATATGCTGTGAGCTAAATTAACGCAGACACAAAAGTTATTAAAAAGCCTTGAAAAAGAATCATCTTGTAAACCTGTAATTGAACTTTTCTGAAAGATGTCATTAGTATTACCCAGATCACTCTCTGAAGAAAAGAATCTTTGATAATAAAGAGTAGGCGATGGTTGTAATGACATATGTTTTTTTGAAGCTGGTGGTATTGTGGTGAATCGAACCTATTTCAAAATTCATATTGTTCAAAACAATTACTGATCTCAATGCAGTCACAACAATGTTATAAAACTGGACAGGCGAAGCGTCAAGAACAGAGCAAACAACAAGAAATCTAAAGAAGTGACAACTCAGAGAAGAACTCTTTTATTCACATCCCAACCCTTTTATTCAATAAAAAACAAAAGCATATATTTTTTGTAAGAAATATTTTAACTGAAAAGTATTTTTTCTATTTATTATACCTGATGATTTCATTTTTTTTTTTATATCATACTGTATTTTGACCAATCACTTTTGGGTGTTGCATGACCTTGCACAAGTTTCTTTATTTTTGTTGAACTGCAATAAGGAGGCCAGCAAGTTTTGCAAACACTACTTCTAGACTTGTAGCCCTCCAAATAATCAATTATCCAGTTAGAAGGAACAATTGCCACATGTCACATTGCGATTGCCACATTGCGATGTCACAAATCAACTTGGGGAGTGCCAAAGGCACAACCATTATAGGGTAATCCGGGGGCATCCCCTGGAAAAATTTTGAAAATTTACACTTAAAAATACACATTTTTGTGCATTCTGGAAGCAAGTTTTAGTATAATACTTTTACAAGATTCATTGGAGGAATGAAATCATAAAGTGAAAATCAAGCATAAAACAAAGTCAATTTTAAATTAAAGCGACAGTTCCCTTTTGCAAATTGGTCAATCACTTGACTATAATCAAGTTTAATGTCATTGTTATATACAATTTTCTTGCAATCTCGTATGTAAGTATGTTTTGATCAGCTTTAGGATGCAAAATCACCATTTTCCTGTTGTTGTAACTGGCAACATTTTGAAAATTTGCAGCAATGTTTCAGTGATCAAATACATCCCAAGTTGTCTCGCAACTTTAAGAGTGTTAAGGAGATTCCCTGGATGGCAATGTAACATCTGCTTAGGCCATAAATAGTCAGATTGTGCACAGTGAACCTCTTGCATAGTTGCTCAAAGCAAACGTCCAAGTATGGAAAGTTCATCAACTGTCAGTAATACTCTTCAGCACTATCAGCTGGATGGTTTTCATGATTTTGTTGTCAAGCCTTGATTCTTGGCATCTCATCAGTTGCACCATGCTGTTGCTCAGCATTTTCAAAGATTTTCTTGAAATATTTATATCAGTACACATTTCCTGCAGTGTAGTAATGCAGTCACAAATGCTCTCACTCACATTGTGAATGTCCTGAGTTGCTGCTTGTAATCTCACAGATAGGGGTTTTGTGACTTCCAAAACCGACATGAGAACTTCAAGAGCCACTGAGAAAATTTTATGAGTTTCTATGCCTCATTACACTATTTCATCTGAAAATAAAACCAAAATATACTTTCAAATCAGAGTGTTTCTTTTGTTTTAGAAATGCTCATGTATAGTGCCTAGTGATACTGTAGCTCTCTATTATTGTACAAGTGGTACAATTCTCTTTAAAAACATGGCTGCCACTACCACTCTGCAGAAAGCTAATATTTCGCATAAGTAGTAGAGTTAATTAATCAAATACTGCTTTTAAAATAGTGGTTTCTGCAGCTATATGTCTTCCTCCTACAGGTTTTGTCTGCCCTCTACAACTCTTATTCACTTTCAAGAGCATAACAAACTTTGATAACTGTTTTACTTGAACCAAATAGTCCAGTCCAGATTTCTACCAGTAAGTGGTCTGAGTAGTTTTCCACATGCAAATCGAAATCCAGGGCAAACCCTGAATACTTGCAAAAAACCAGCTTTGCTTTTGCTAAAACTGCTTGGTTTTGCTTTTCAGTTTTTTTATTTTTAGGGTCTGAGGGGGGCCATGGCACAGTGGCCTCCCCCCTCAGACCCTAAAATGTCTTTAAGAAATCTTTAAGATGAGTTCTTACAATAAGAAAAAAACAAGCTTATAGAAAAACTATAAAACAAATATATACAAAAACAATACAAATATCCAAGTAAAAGTTGTAAACATTTTAATTGATGTCTGCAAAACTTAAAAGATTGTATGGGGAAACCTATGGCCCAAAAAGGCTTTTCATCTGGCCATGTAAACTATGTATAACGTTGAGAACTGTCTAGAACTTTTTGCATTTGGATCTACATTCTCAGAAATTATAAGATCAAGTTACCCTAAAATCATGATTTTTTTGTAATGGAAATCACCACAAGTAGCTGTTTCCAGTTTCACCAAACATTGAGACAGTGAGGAAGAAACACCAAGCTATCTCATTAGAATGATGCTTTGTGACAATTTTTTCATGGCACGAGATCAATTGACTATGTTTGAATAAATTGATCTTAATGAATAATTTTGGCTTTTTCTACTTTTATTTCCCCACCTTTTCTATTATGAATTGATAAACAAGAGATAAGAAATTTAATAAACATGTGGATGTCTATTAGGGCTGCTGGCCTGGTTCAAGCTTAACATAATCTGGCCCACATGTGAACAAAGGTTGCCCATGCATGACTTAAAATTATATATGGAGCTAAACAGAAATACAGTATATGTTACTGGGGTTATGCAAAACTACAGATTAAAAAAATTTATTTTATAATTAAATAAGTCATAGAAATAATTAATGTTGCATTTAAAGAAACTAAAGAAAACAATAATTTACTTTTAAAAAATATGTAAATCTTGGAAAAATGGATTAAATATTTTTCTAATGTGAATAAAAAAAAATCAATGTTAGATTTAAAAGTAACATAAAATGCATCAGTAAATAAGAGATATAACAACAAATTTAGTCTTATGGAATTTTTAAAGCCTTTTTAGTAACATTTTGCACAAGTGTGCTTTCAATCATTGGATCTAAAGTAGCTACTTTCCAAATATCTAAGAAAGGCAAGTCGACAGGGTATTCAAAAAAAACTTTTTTGACTGTGAAACTTTTGATACACAAGCAAAATATCATCATTAACTTTTAAAATATTTTTTACAACAACAGCAACACCCAAATAAACACAGTTGTCTTTGTCAGAGAGGCCAATTAAAAGTATCCAAGTGAACTTCTTTAAATTGTGAGCAAATTTCTATTTTTTGACAAATAGAACCACCATCATGATATTTACTCAGACAAGCTTTGTTTTGTCCTATATTTTGCTTTACACCAAAGTTTTGATCTTTGATTCAATCAATCTTCGAATTAGTTGCTGCAATGGCTGAGAAGGTTTTTTCACAAGTTTTAACACATGACCAAAAAAATTTTCATTAGAAAATGCTGAAATATTTTCCAGGCAGCCTTGCTTCAGAGCATCATCAGCAAGATAAATCAGATTGTGCACATTGTATGCAACTGTATTTGAACCACACAATTGGGAGAAATGCTCAACAAAAGTGCAAAGAAGATATTTTGCATAGACATTTTGTTTCTTGCATTTTCTGTTATAATATGTGAATTGAAACATATAATAAAAGAAAGTTTTTATAAATAGGCATTGACATTTTATTTAATAAAGTAACAGGCTACAGTAAAAATTGCCAAAACTCTATGGCCTTCCAACACTTAACTTCATTTTGTGATCTTGGTTGCCAAACAAATTTAGAAGATACTGATGATTTTATTTGCAATAGACTCTGACACTGAATTAATAATGGAATAGCTTTGTCTACAACAAAATGGTCCACTAATCCAAAGCATTAATAGTTTTTGTACAACTCCTAAACACACTAAATGCATGCAATCTAGAACCATGTCAAAAACAAAATTTATTCCAGGAATAGCTAAAGGTGTGGGACCATTATGGTGACTTTTTTCAAGCATTTCATTAAAAGAACTATCAGTTCGTAAAGAAACATTAAGATCTGGATATGTCATTTTGCCTTTCCATTGTCTTTTCTGAGTGCATTGTTTACATCCAAAGTATCCTGAATACAATTTTATATCTTTGAGCAAGGCTTGGCCAGGTGCATCACATATTATGCTTGATATAGAAACATACAAAGTAGAGCTATAGTGGATTAAACCCTTACCAGAATGCAATTGTGTGTATTCATCGATAAAGTCTTCAAAAAAATCTAAATTGTCTGGCTTAGATTTTCCATAAAATACATACTCCAATAACAAATGGCTTATTCAAAAAGTTTTTTTTTATACCTAATATTGGCCAAAATTGATCACCAGTGCTTTTAAATAAGGTATACCATCACAATTAATTCGAAGATTTAGTTTTTTAATGTTTGTAAATGACAATTGGGACACCTTCTGTAAGCACATTTGTATACAAGCCTCTAATCCAAAATGGCAGTATGAACCACCACTAACTAACTTAATACAATCTTTAGTAGTAGCTGTAGTTGGGAGTTTTTAAAAGTGTCCTTGCATCTTTAGGTAAGTGTGGATGCTGAACATGTAAAATAGAAAGTAACTCAGACAATACTGTGTGAGAAACAGCATGTTTTATAGCCCGACTTTCCAAATCTTTGGCAAGCTTACTTTTACCACAATTACTCAATTCTGCAGTTTTAACCATGTTAATTTGACAATCTATATTTTATCAGAGTTATCAGAAAAATAACTATTGCCAAGTTCCACATCTGAGTCCAACCCATGATTTTCAAATATAGTATTATTTTCAATGCAATTATGAAATAAATCTTCAGCACTTGATTCATCAACAGAAGAATCAAATTCATTAGAACTAGTAGTTGAAGACTGATTGATTTTGTTCAAAACTTCAAAAACTTCCATATTAATCTTTCTACACTTGTCCAATTAGTCTACATAGTCTACTTGTTTGCATCTATTTCACATATGTGTATATATAATTACAATGTAGATGACGATCTGCCAGAGAGCTCAATGATTAAACAAATTTATTAGAGCAGAATTTATTTATTTGCAGATCTTAATTTGATTTATAAATTAAATTAACCTGTGGCTGCATGATATTTTATCAAACAAATTAGCACCACGGGGTCAATTTGACCCCAACCTTTTTATCAAAGTAACTGAGCACATTAAAGATAAATGAAAGACTTTTGGTGTTTAATACATACTTTTAACTCAAAATAGACAAAAGAACAACTAGTTCAGACCACTTTCTAATACATTTTGAACCATTGTACAAACTCATAAATTTCAAACATAAAACAAGTGATACATTTAAAACCATTTTACACATTTATATGCTTCAAATAGTAATGTGTTTTGAATCAATGAACAAACAAATGCACAAGTTAGAGCAAAAAAACTGTAATACTAAAGTTTTATAAATATACTTGAGAATAAAAAGTCAAATTTATGACTCATAAAACACTGGTTCAAATGGGGGTATGCGATTACAAATGATAGAAAGCATTAATCTTAGATACCAAATTGCATAGTATTGAATTGATTGCAATGGTAAATTTTATAAACGGCCACAAGTTGTGACGTCACAATACCCAATGTATCTACTGTAATTCTAAATAGATATATGATTCTTGGTGAGCTGTGGAGTGTTCAGTTTTAGTAAACTTAAATTGACAACAGCCAAAAAAGTAGAGTTTATAAACTTTATAAATTTATAATATAAACTTTATATTTAAGTTTATATAAGTTTATAGCTTTATATTATAAAGTACTGCATATAATGGAATCGTGGTAAAACGTTCTATCAGTGAAGCTGGTGCTTTTGATTCTCAAGGCCCGTTAAACAAAAATGCAAAAATACAGTCTGCAGTCAAATATTGCCAGTACTAAGATTCGTATGCATTGATGGGATTCACATGCACCGACTCTAAACCACCCAAGGCAGTGCGTTTTTTCTGTGGCAATACACTGTCAAACAACTTCATGAAGCCGTCGCACCTGCAACGGTATTTGACCACAAAACATGCTTGTCATGTACAGGGTGATTCACCGAAGTGTTGACAAATACTTTATTCCATTATTAACTTCGCATTACCTCTTCAGATTGTTATTACATGTACTTTATTCCATTATTAACTTCGCATTACCTCTTCAGATTGTTATTATATATTCTAGAGTAAGTTTTCAATATCAATAAGAATATTAATCTAGAAAAGTAAGATGGCAAAGACAGTAAATGACATCGTTGAAGGGTATTGCAAGAAAGGACTTCCACCTGCGAAAATTTTCCGATTGATGAAGCAATTTGTGAGTCGTGGAGGTGTTTACAAGGCTGTGAAGAGGTTCAGGGAGACTGGAAGTTGTGCTCCAAGAATCAGAAGTACTCCTGAAAAACCCATCAGGACAAAGGAACTGATTAAGAAGGTCAGGGAGAGGTTGAGGCGGAACCCTTCAAGGAGTGCAAGAAAACTGGCTAAGGGCACCTCTGTAAGCGTGAGCACCATGCAAAGGCTTCTCAAGGATGATCTCCACGTCTACCCGTACAAATTTACCAAGAGGCAGCTCCTGTCAAACGCCACTAAGAAGAAAAGGCTTGATAGAGCTAAGGTTTTGATCAAAAGACTTGTTGTTGGCATGTGGCCTCAAGTGCTTTGGACAGATGAGAAGCTTTTCACTGTCCAAGCTATCCACAACCACCAAAATGACAGGATTTGGATTCCAAACAAGGACATGGTGCCAGTTGAACGTTGCAGTTCATTTAGGAGGCAGAAACCTTCTTTTGTGTGGCGTGGCCTTACCTGCAAGCTGCTGAGACTACTTCCGGATAAGCACATGGTCAAAATGATCATGGAGCTTGTCCGAAATCGAAGTTTCACCCTTACCACCGGTGACAGCAAGCAAAGCAGGCTACGCCGTCTTAAAAACGGCGTTCCTCAGGGATCGGTCTTGGCTCCCCTCCTATTTAACATCTATACGTACGATCTTCCTTCCATGATTTCCAGAAAGTTTGCTTATGCTGATGATTTAGCATTGTTGCATTCTTCTGGACACTGGAAGGACTTGGAGGGGACATTAAGCCAAGGCATGTCCACACTGTCAGCGTATCTCCAGACTTGGAGGTTGAAGCTCAGTCACACTAAGACGGTGACGACAGCCTTTCACTTAAACAACCAAGAGGCCAAACGTGAGCTAAAGGTCTACAACAATAGTAGACTTTTACCGTTCTGTCCAACCCCTACATACCTTGGGGTAAAACTGGACAGATCGCTCACGTTTCGTCACCATTTAGTGGCATTGCGCAAAAAACTATCCTCGTGCGTCACACTGTTGAGGCGACTCGTGGGCTCGGGATGGGGTGCTGGTGCTAAAACGCTACGCATAGCCACCTTGTCTCTAGTCTACTCAACAGCTGAGTACTGTGCGCCAGTCTGGTGTCGCAGTGCTCACACTCGCCTCATTGACAGGGCCTTGCGCATAGTTACTGGATGCCTGCGTCCCACTCCAACGGACCACCTACCTGTACTTTCAGGCATCCAGCCAGCTGAGCTTCGCCGACTGGGAGCGACACTCTCCTTGGCTTACCGTGGATCTCTGGACCCCAATCATATTTTGCATGGTCTATTAAGTGGGTCCTCAGATACTGGCCAAGTGAGACTAAGATCCAGACGCCCGTTTGTGCCAGGTGCGCGGAATCTCTTGGACAATCTTGCCAGACTTGGCATCCGCGCCTCTGAATGGATGAATCACAAATGGAACGCGGAGTACTGTGAAAATGCTTCCAGGCTCCGTGCTTTTGTGCCCGGGACCAGTGTCAGGCCTGTTGGGATGGGCTTACCCCGAGCAGCTTGGGTTAAGCTCAACCGCCTGCGGACTGGTGTTGGGCGATTCCATTCGTCCATGCACAAATGGGGTCTCGCTCCTTCACCGAATTGCGAGTGTGGCGCCTCAGAGCAAACCGCAGACCATGTACTAACAATGTGCCCCATACATCGGGCACCACATGGAGCACGCGGTCTGACGGTTTTGGATGACGAAACTCGATGCTGGCTTAATAACATCACTGCCAGCATCTGATCCAGGCAGTGCAGCAGTCTGGGGTAGTAAAAGGATAAACCCTCGGCCCCAGTTCTGTTTGTGTCTGGCCTGGAGTGGATGCCCTTCAAACGATGACGACGACGACGACGACGACGACGAGGAGGCAGAAACCTTCTTTTGTGATGGTTTGGGCAGGAGTCACTTCAACAGGCCTGAAAACACCTCTAATCTTTATCGACGAAGGTGTGAAAATTAACCAAACTATCTATCGTTGGATGTTGGAAGAAAAAGTCATTCCCTGGGTTCAAGAAACAGTGGGAGAGGAAGGAATTACGCTTCAACAAGATGGGGCAACCTCCCACACAGCCAAAGCAGTCCAGCATTGGTGCAAGACCAATTTTAAAGGTTTTGGGAGAAGGAAGTATGGCCCCCTTCTTCACCCGATTTGAACCCAATGGACTTTGGGATTTGGTCCATTCTGGAGCAAAAAGCCTGCTCAACATCCCATCCAAATATCGAAACCCTTAAACGAAAACTGAAGGCGTCATGGGAAGAAATTGACCCAGAAGTGGTGTGTGCCACGTGCGCCCAAGTACTTCCACGTCTTAGGCGCCTTGTGAAAAACAAAGGGGGCTACATTGAATATGAGGTGTGTTTGAAAAGTATCGGGACTGTATGCTTTGCACAAACAACACTTGCAACAGTGATAAAAGCTTTGTTTTTTAAGATGGCGCAATGTCTTGTGGTTGTAAAAATGTAGTTTCAGCATTCTGTGACAACCATATGCTTTTTTACAGGCTTTTCTTGAAAGGTGCTTTACTGTAGTTCGTTTTGGGATAATTTATTTAGTAAATATATATATTTTTTTTTTCTTTTGTTAACAAATAATGAGCATTGAACAAAGAATCAACTTGAAGTTTCTCGTTCGACTTGGAAAAACTCCAACTGAAACATTCAATTTGCTCCAAGAAGTTTACGGAGATGCTACGATGTCAAGAACTCGGATTTTTGAGTGGCACAAGAGATTCAGAGAGGGAAGAGAGGATGTGGAAGATGATCCTAAGAGTGGAAGGCCAACAACAAGCAGAACAAACGAAAATGTTGAGTGTGTGAGAGAAAAAGTGCGCAGTGACCGCCGCCTTACTGTTAGAATGATAGCAGATGAGTTGAGCATGAATAGTGAGAGGGTGTGGAGGATCATTACAGAAGATCTGGGGATGATGAAGGTTTGTGCGAAAATGGTACCAAGGTTGCTGAATGATGGGCAAAAGGAAAATCGTGTGCAAGTGTGTCAAGACATCCTGAAACAACTTGAAATTACACCAGATCTGCTGAGTATAGTTGTTACCGGTGATGAGTCGTGGATCTTCGAGTACGATCCACTCACCAAACGGCAGAGCCTTGAATGGAAGAGTGCATCCTCACCAAGACCCAAGAAAGCAAGGCTGTTCAAGTCCAAAATTAAGGTGATGCTGATTGTTTTCTTTGATGTTCATGAAATTGTTCATCTAGAATTCTTACCACAGGGCCAAACCATTAACCAGAATGTTTACAAAGACATCTTGCGACGTTTGATGCGTTCGGTAAGGGAGAAAAGAAGAGAATTGTGGGAGACAAAGTCATGGCTGCTTCATCATGACAATGCTCCTGCTCACAATGCCTTAAGCATACGACAATTTCTTGCAGAAAATAACATTGCCGTGCTGGAGCAACCACCCTACTCGCCAGATCTGGCTCCCTGTGATTTTTTCTTGTTTCCTAAGCTCAAGGGAGTCATTAAAGGAACCCGTTTTCAAGACTCAAAAGCCATAACAACAGCCGTAACAAAGGAACTACGAGCAATCCCAATGGAATCTTTCCAGAAGTGCATAGAAGCATGGCAGCAGAGATTAGAAAAGTGCATTCGAGCTCAAGGAGATTACTTTGAAGGGGACAAGTTGTAATTTTTACGTGGCATTTCAAATAAAATAATTACTTACACAGTCCTGTTACTTTTCAAACAGCCCTCGTAATTTGAATTTTATGTGAAAGCCCATTAAATTTCCATTCTATCTATTAAAAACTTGTTTCTTTTGCCCTTATAGTAAGTTGGATAATTCAGTTTTAATTTGTCAACACTTCGGTGAATCACCCTGTATATATTACAACCTAGTATTATAAAATAAAGAATTGTTTTGTGATTTCAGATCTTATATAATTTAGTTTAAAATAAACATTAGAAATAATTATACAGATAGAATACTTTTAATATCACAAAAATTGAACAAAAACCACTTCCCTGGATATAATGACTGCATCACAAATTTGAAAACTATATAAATCTGAACATACAATTTAACTCTTTGAAGATGGGTGAGCCCAATTTGGGCTCATGTCAAGTGACTCAAAGTGAGCAAAAAAAGAAACACGGATAAATTTTTTGGCTAAACTTCCTGAAAACCCTCTGTTACGTCACAATACCCAAGCAAATGTGCACGTCCCTTTGATTTTTTAACTATATCTTCCATATACAAAAAATATTTCATCTTCCTATTTTGAACTTTCTTATTCCCATTTTGAATTTTCTTATTTCACTTTGAATTTTCTTCTTAGCATTTTGAACTTTCTTATTCCATTTTGAACTTTCTTATTCTCATTTTGAACTTAAAATGGTATAGTTATCCGCTCAAACATTGAGGAACATACCTGGTCCTTTTCTTGTAAATGCAAATTAAGTTCAGCTAATACTTTGGTGATGTCTACAAAGAAAGATAAATCATTCAACCATTCTTCATTTTCTAAAAAATCCACATTTTGCTTTTCTTCCAAGATCACTTTTATTTCAGGCAACAATAACTGAGCCATCTAACTTTTGAGAAATATACTACGTCTTCATATTCACTGCCCACTTCGTCCAAGAATGCTTTAAATTCGCAATGATTTAAACCCTGTGATATGATGAAATTAACAGCCTTGACAAGATTAGTTATCAAATGTTTCATATTTAGCTTTTGAGCACATAATTGTTGTTGATGTATCAAGCAATGGTAACTGAGAATCTCATGATCAACAGATTCTTGGAATAAAGTAATAAAACCATTGTGTTTACCAGTCAGGGCAGGAGCACCATCAGTTCTAATTGAATAAATGTTTTTCCTATCAATATTGAATTTATCTAATAACAAATTGACAAACTCATATATGTCCTTGCCTGTTGTTGTGCCCTTTATGTGACACAAGTCCAACATTTCTTCAATAATATTGAAATTTTCATCAATTCCTCTAATGAAAATAACTAATTGTGCACTATCACTTTGGTCAGTACTTTCATCCAATGCTAAACTGTAAAGAACGCATGCAGATAATTTGTCCTTCAGTGTGCCTTCAATATTCACCCAAGTCATCAATTCTTCTACCAATTGTCTGATGTAATAGACATGTTTCCTTTACTAAATTCACCTTGTCTGAACAGTACTCATTAAAAGCAATAACAATGCATTCTTTTATTAATTCTCCATCAACAAGTGGTTTTCCTTTCTTAGCTAATTTCTTAGCTATAAGGTAACTAACTTTTGTACATGTTCCAGTCAACATGTTTTTGAAGACTAGCTTGTGACCTAATTGCCTTTGTCAATTCTTCAATTTTCGTTTTCTTCATTAAATGTCTGATATTCTGACTCATGTTTCGAAGTATAATGACGTTTGATATTGTATTCCTTGCATACGCTAATCTTATCATTACATATAATACATATTATATTGCCAAATAACTCGGGCACAAAATATTTTTCTGTTCATTGGATATTAAATTTCCTCTTTTCTGCTATCTTCCTTTTTTTAGTAATAGATTTCATGGCCATATGAATATAAAATTTTCAATATTTAAGATTATAGTTCTCTGAAAAAAAAATTAACCATTAATAGGTATGCTGAGGCATAGTTTACTGAAAATGCATTTATTTCAACAACAAAAAAATTTTTTAAATCCATTAATATAATTAATTAATCTAATAATAATTAATCCAATAATGTTAATTTTGTCATAAAATTAAGATTTCTACAAATTTGTTCTCTATAAAAGATACTATATGACACACCATACAATTACAACAGCTATCAAAAGATTTTTCAAAGTAGTTGGGGCCGAAACAGTGCTTCAAATCGAAAAAAGTGCAGGGGTTAAAGTTGTAGGAAATTTGATTACCAACATGAAAGTGTTTCCAGATTTGAGCTAGCTCTTATAGTGAAAAAATTATTAA
The DNA here is from genome assembly GCA_963680785.1 of Diplosoma virens. Classification (NCBI taxonomy): domain Eukaryota; kingdom Metazoa; phylum Chordata; class Ascidiacea; order Aplousobranchia; family Didemnidae; genus Diplosoma; species Diplosoma virens. Next base: position 14,265,563 of record OY796887.1, on the reverse strand, counting down.
CCAAGTAGAATTTCAAAAATGCATGGGGTCACAATGACTTTAAATTGTTTATGTTAATTATTTTATTAAATATAAAGTATTTAGATTAAATTACATGAAGACTCTTGTGCTCACCACTTGATAAATTTGCTTTAAAAAAATTTTTTTTAATGAGTCAATAGTGGGCCGCATCCAACATTGAGTGGGCTGCAATGTGGCTCGCGAGCCACAGGTTGGACATTGCTGATTTAAGCTGTTAATGGTCACACCTATATCACGAAATTCATTTGCTTATGTTACCTTTTCAGGCTCAGAATTCATGTAGTTTCAGTTCAGTTCAATTATTTTGTCAAGCAATTTACATACATATAATAAAATAAAACATACATAAATTTAAAAAAACGGTAAACACATAATGCAAAACATTATTTTACAAGTGAAAATTGCTTGACAGGTAGACAGTGAAAGACCAATCGGTCATCTAAGTCTACTGCCACCCTTTTGTATTGCTTTGGTTTTGATAAATTGAAAAGCTTAGTGAAAAAAAACAAATTTTTTAGTTAATTAGAGGATATAAAGAAAAAACAAATTATAATAAATAAAACGATTTTTCTAAGATTCATTTATGAAAAAAGTCAAAAGAAAATTGTTTTTACAAATGTACAAATTAACATAAAATCTATTGATCAAAACCAACACCAAAATACAATGAAAAACAGAAAAACAATAACAAATAAATGAAAATTTAATTGAAATAAATTTCAATTGATCAAAACAAACATCAAAATATATAAAGAACAATCAGTGGTTTTAAATGAAAAATAAAAAAATAAAATAAAAACATAAAATTAGCTTTTTTAAGTGAGGATTTTTGTTTTTGTGCTGAAGTAAAAAATAAAAATAAATAAATAAAAAAAAAGGAAAAAATTAATAAACAGTATCTGAAGTCAAGTAATGGTAAAACTTTAAACTAGTAATAATTTGGTAGATATTTTTTATAAGCTGCTTTAAAATATTGTTTTGAGTATGATTTTATTTTGTTTAGTATGTCTTGCCAAATTTGGGAGCCTGCAAACATTATTGTGGACTTTTCCAAGTTTGTTTGGACTGAGAGAATGTGGTGGTTAAATTTTAATGATAGTCTTGTGTTATATATATGAATTTGTTTCAAGTTTTTAATTGGAGTTTTAATGTTGGTTATTTTTTCTATGATTTTTCTACAGCTATAGCAATTTGTAGTTTATATATGTCAGCAAGTTGTAAGAGTTGTAGGTTGTTGGAAAGTGGATTTGATGGTCCTGATAATTTTTTCCAGATATAATACTAACTACACGTTTTTGAGTATTGATGACTGGTTGAATGATGGTTTTAGAAGCTCTTCTCCAACTAGTTATACAATATTTGGGATATAAATATATTAAACTATAATAGATAGTTTTCAATGTGGTAATAATCACATATTTTTTTTAATTTGATAATTGTTTGCAAATACATTTTTCAAAAATCTTAGATACTGTAGGAATTAAAGGTATTGGTCTGTAATTACTGCAGCTACCATCTATCTCCTTTTTTATGTAAAGGAATGATTTCAGAAGTTTTTAGGCAGTTGGGAAAAGTGGAAGTATTAGGTTGAGGAATATGTTCGTAGTGTTTTTATCAAAGATTTTTATTTAAACAAAAATGAAAAGTTATGGCTATAAATTTGTAGTATGGTGAAGCAATTTAAAACATTAATTTTGTCAGTAAATATCTTCGAAGTGTAGTATTGTGAAGTTATTTAAGCAAAGATTTATGTACATATATGTATAAGCCAAAACAGTGGCGTACGCAGAAATTTGTAAAGGGGGGGTTTAGTAGCCGAAAATGTGATTGCTCTCAGTAGTCCTGGTAATGGGCAAAAACTTCCAAAATTAGGCCTACATTCAAAAATAAAGTGTTTTGGTTTTAAGAACATCTTGCAGTAGCATGAATTTCTTTTTACTAAACCGTAAAACTAACTATTGAAAAGGTATGTGCGAGTAATTCAATCATGACAAGAAACTTTTCAAATTAAAAGCAACTTGTGTAAATGATGAGAACAATAGGTGGAAAATCAAACGAACAAAAAAATAACCTTACTTAACAAATATTTAAAATTTTTTTAAAGGCTGATATTCAAACGCCTGTTTTTTTCACTTAATCTGTTAAGTACATCATCAGGGCAAGGCACGCGTGTGGCTCCTATAAATGTTTAGTAATGCAGATCCATTCATTCGAGTGGTACCACTTGTGTTTCGTAAGCACGTTTTTAGTCTGCGTAATGTGGAAAGCTTTACAATTGTTCACTAGTGCATGTTATCACTGGAAGAGTTAACAAAATGGTCATCAATGTAAATATGTTCGGAACAGCATCGGAAGTGCATTCCTTGATGCTGCTCAACGCATCAGTTGGTCTTTCTGCTGCGTTCAACCGAAAAAGTTTCCTGTAACATAATATCAGTTCAGGCACTAATTCTTCCGAGGATTTCGTTAAATCATTTTTGTAAAATTTTCCCAAAACTTGAATACTTTTAATTTGTTGAGGAGTTGGTGCACTAGTTTGATCAGCAAAAATTAAATACTGAAATTCACCAATAATCGATTTGTGGGCTGTAAATCTTGCTTTGAGAGTGACAATAAAGTTATCAAGAAATGGAATAAAAATCCCTAGTCTAAAATGTTCTTCACTGTTACAGCAGCAATATTGCATCGATTGGTCTGTCTTCAAGTTACATTTAAAAAATAATCTAACATCAAAGTTTATAAATTTATAAAAATTGCCCAATATAAAAATGGTTGTTGTATAGGGGTCTCTTCAAGAAGTTACCATAAGCATTTTTTTGTGAAACTAACTTTAATTCCCCCTATTGTACTGAGATGGAATAAATAAGAAAGCAAGAGGAAAAAAAGATCTCTTTAAAAAGTAATAGTAACAACAGGGGAAATCCAGGTTAATTGCATGAATAAAAGTCACTTATGGCGACTTCTTGAAGAGATCCTATAGCATGGCATAAGTAGTTACAATCGGGTATTGGGAGTAAATGGATATACATGCTTACGTCACGTTAAATTACTTTAAACGAAAATTAAAAACAAAAAAGATGTTTTATGGGAAGAAAACCTTTGAGGGATAATAGGTCATATGTCAACTATAGTGATTGTAGCCATTGTTTATAAACTTAAAAACTCAACAATCTGCCTGAAATTTTTATAACAATTTCAAAACATTAACAGGAAGCTAATCTTAAAAATTGAATAGCAAATTACAAAAGAAATCAACTATTTTCCTTTAGCAATTCGTCATAAAAAAAGCATTTCATTGTCATTGTTGCGACGGACGATGCGCCTTGCTGTGAGACCCCCTCAAGAAGACGAACAACAAAACCTCCAGCTTGGCAAAAAGACTATTTATTGTTTTAATTTACCACACATTATTGTTCTCAAGATTTGTTTTAGTAGCCTTTCTTTAACTGTTTGATTTAGAATTTTTTTCTTCGTTTGGCTTTAGATACAGTTTATAGTGACGTAATAATCCATTGTAACCTGACTTATTCGTTTTAAACGTGATCATTTAGCTTAGCTAGCTTAGGGTTAGGTTAGTGTTTTACTTGTTTATATGCTAATTTAGCTAGAGTTATTCATTTCCATTTGAATAAGATCATTGGTATTTTAATTGTTTTAAATTTTGATTTGAATAAGGTTAAAAAATTGTGTTACCGAAATTGTTTTGATTCGCTATTAAATCATTTGTTGATCCAAAACAATCAAATTTTCGAATCCCTGACTGCGCAGGTTTGGACGAGTCATTCCCCTCGTCCCGTAGAAACAGTCATAACTAGCTTCAATGTTAAAGTTTCAAATAGAATTATATAGTAAATTTAATTCTTAACATAACTGAAATACCATGCAACCGCTGACATTGATAACCCTAGTACTGGCAGGATTCAATAGGAAAATTTTTGGAGTTGTTCATCCCGTTGTTCTACATATCCCTGAGTAAAGCCAAAGATAAGATGGTGGAAATTAAAGGAGACAAGCTGTCAAAAAGCGTTTAGAGAGGGGGTGACCAGGATTTTGGGAGGCGAGGATGGGTTACCTGAATACCTGATGTAACATATCGATTAACTACGCTCATAAGCTTCATAGTGACGTCACACTACTCGCACGTTTTATCTGTATGTTCGTTCTGCTGACCATTGTAAATACAGCTTGCTTTCAAGTTAGACGCGTGTTAGAAATCATTACACCTGATGAGTGGGACAAAACAGCGGAAATGCTAAGAAAAACAGTTGGGAGTGTGCTGGGACTGATATTTGGGAATGAAAAGGAGATAGGGTGACATGGTGGTGTAATGAGAAAGTAAAGGAGCGCATAAAAGAAAAGAAAGAGGCGAAGAAGACATGGGATAAAATAAGAGATGAAAATAGTAAAAAGATGTACAAAGAAAAGAAGATTAACGAAAAGAAGGCGGTTGCGATAGCCAAAGAACGTTATTTTTAAAGACGGTTGCGATAGCAAAAGAACGCAAAAGAATAGAGATAAAAAAAAAAAACGTAAAAATTTATATCCTAGATTGGAAACAAAAGAAGGTGAGAAGGAGTTGTGCGGATTCAGTGGCGTACACAGAAATTTGTGAATGGGGGGGGGGGTTTGGAGCCGAAAACACGATTGCCTCAGTTGTCCTGGTAATGGGCAAAAACTTCCAAAATTAGGCCTACATTCAAAAATAAAGTGTTTTGGTTTTAAGAACATCTTGTAGCAGCATGAATTTCTTTTTACCAAACCGTAAAACTAACTATTGAAAAGGCATGTGCGTGTAATTCAATCATGACAAAAAACTTTCCAAATTAAAAGCAACTCTTGTAAATGATGAGAACAATAGGTGAAAAATCAAACGAACAAAAAAATAACCTTACTTAACAAATATTTAAAGTTTTTTAAAGGCTTAAATTCAAACGCCTGTTTTTTTCACTTAATCTGTTAATTATATCATCAGGGCAAGGCGTGTGGCTCCTATAAATGTTTAGTAATGCAGGTCCATTCATTCGAGTGGTACCAGTTGTGTTTCGTAAGCACGTTTTTAGTCTGCGCAATGTGGAAAGCGATTGTTCACTAGTGCATGTTGTCACTGGAAGAGTTAACAAAATGGTCATCAATGTAAATATGTTCGGAAAAGCATCGGAACTGCATTCCTTGATGCTGCTCAACGCTTCAGTTGGTCTTTCTGCTGCATTCAACCGAAAAAGTTTCCTGTAACACAATATCAGTTCAGGCACTAGTTCTTCCGAGGATTTCGTTAAATCATTTTCATAAAATTTTCCCAAAACTTGAATACTTTTAATTTGTTGAGGAGTTGGTGCACTAGTTGGATCACCAGAAATTAAACACCGAAATTCACCAATAATCGATTTGTGGGCTCGTAACTCTTGCTTCGAGAGTGACAATAAAGTTATCAACCCTTGTCTAAAATGTTCTTCATCTGTTGCAGCAGCAATATTGCATCGATTGGTCTGTCTTGAAGTAAGGCGTGGTATTTTCAAAATAAAATCTTCGGCTTTGGCCGTTTCTTGCGCAAAAATATAGAGCTGGGGAAATTCATATTCGGTTTTTTCCCTAAGACACTTCAACTCATTTGCAATATCCTGTGCAATGTTGACGGCCTCAAGAAGGTTTATCGACTTTTTTTGTTTAACTTTACACAAAACAACACTGTATTCAAAAACGTATTTTAAAACTAAGAGAGCAATGCAAAATTCACTTTGCGTAATTGTCGATAGCAACTGCAGAGCTCGTGATGAAGTTTCTCTGTCTGGCCATGCTAAAATTTCTGCCAAAGCTTCTACAACGGTAAATTGTAAATTTGAAAAAGTACTAACACTCTCGTGTCGATCGACCCATCTGATAGCACAAATTTGAACAAGTTTTTAAGCTTTTGTTGTTGACGAAATCGTGTTGATGGACTTGCGCAAAATGTTTTGAAGTTTTGGAGCATTAAAAAATTGTAAACTGAAGCTGTTGTTTCCATGCAGTTTATTTCCATTCCCATGCTTAACTTTCAATATTTTGCAAGTTTGAAAGTCTTCTTCACAGTGGCAATATACAGTACATTAGCTAACTTTGAAGCAATTTAAACGATAGCAAAAATTGATGCGCAAGCAGTAATTAAGTTTAAAAAGTGCGGTAAACAATAGAAACCAAAATCCTATTATTAAAGCCTATTTATTACCATGTACTGTATATATGACTGAACACCATTCTTCAAGAAGGGGTTTTGACCCCTGAAACCCCCCCCCTTGCGTACGCCTATGAGCCAAAAGAAAGAAGAAAAAAAAGATAATAGTAATAAATATACAATCATTAGCACATTTTGTTTAAGTCAGCTAATGTACATATCTTAAGTACCTTTGCTTTTTCATTTTTTCTAACCAAGATATCTCCCATATGTGTCCAAACAAAATTGTATCCTTGAATTTTCTTTATTTTTCTTGGTTTATATAGTAAAGTTTTTCTTACCCTTGTTAAGTTTTCGTTGATGTACAATTCTTTCATTTGTAGAATTTCAAAATCAGATATTTGCAGTATGGTTTTCCTTTTATTATAAATTTTATTCCTTTTTTTTTGTGATGTGATTTTACAATAATTAGATGAGGATTAATATTTTGATCTGAGGTGCTGATTTGTTTTGAGCTTTGAAGGTAGTCTGTGTGAGATTGAAATATAAGTATTTTCAAGCTTAATGTTCACTTTTCTGATAAGTTTTTTAATTATAAAAGTTGTATCTTCATTGTTTGAAAAGGGTACTCCATATATATTGCAGATAACGTAAATTATTTTCGTATATATAATATATATGTATTCTGTATTCTAAAACGCATACATGCACACACACACAAACAAAAATGATATATGGCAAATGCATATTATATTTTTTAAAAAATCACTCAAATATCCAGCAAAATTTTGTATAAATGTTAGATATATATGCTTGCAAACAAACTCATTGGATTTAAAATACATTTCTTCACTTGGATATTTTTCATTTCTTCATGGAAATACAAATCAAAGCTTTTAGATTCTTTTATCTCAGTGATAATAGCAGCATCAACTTGTTCTAAAAAGTTTCAAAACAGTTATAATTTTGGTTCTCAATGCATTTTTTCCATAGAACAAGTTTTTTCATGAAACCACAAATTTTATGTAGGATTGATTTCTGTAGTCACGGATTTCTGTAAGTCTTGTTAGCACTCTACCCCTCCAGAGCCAAATACTTGTGTGTGCAAAAGAAGTGATTTATGATTGCTTCCCATCTCTTTGCAGAGTTTCTCAAATAAGTGCGATTGCAATGGTTTTGACTTGATAAAGTTCACTATCTTAATGGAAATGTTCAAAACATTTAAATCACTGGACAAACAATTTTGATACTAATGCTTCTCTGTGAAGGCTGCAATGAGTCCATGATATGTTTGGATTAAGTTCAAGTATTTTGGTCACCACACCACTGTTTCTACCACACATAGCCCATGCGCCGTCCATACATATTCCCACACATTTATTCCAATCAATACCTTTTGTTTTGGCAGAAGAAGCAACAGTCTTAAAAATTTCATCACTAATACTTCAATTGACTGGTTCACAAAACAACATATCTTCATGAAGTTCAGAGTTCCATACATAATGCACAAATAGAAGTAGTTGGCACAGACCTTGTACTGTACATCAGTAGATTCATCTAGTTGTAAGGAAAAAAATGTACTTTTATGAACTCTTTGAATAAGCTGGTTTTCTATCCATTGAGACATTTGATTGATCCTACGGGTGACCATGTTATTAGAAATAGGAATTTTTTTCAATTTCTTTTTCACTCTTATCATCAAAAAAAACTTACACTGTATCTTTTATAGCTGGAAAACTAACATCTCCCCAATTGTATGTGGTGAACCAGCTTTTGCGATTCTCAAATTGATCAGGTATGACGCGTACAAAGATTTTTCATTGACTTTGATGTAACATTTTATAGTTTTCTCTCCTGATTTCAACTTGCCTAACATCCTTTCAAAAAATTCTACAGTTTTTTCTTTCAACTCGAAATACTTCTTGAAGATGTAATTTGTTTGGGCACATGCTCTCATTTGCAAGTTGGTCACAACAAATAATACATAGTGGTCGTGGATCTTCTTCATCTCCATTCCATGTAAATCCTCTTTCTAAATACTTTGAATCATACTCTCTCACCACTTTCCTTCGTCTTAATTGACTTTGTTTTGACTGAATAACTTTTCTTCTGTTTGATTCACTGAAGACTCATCGTATTCAACTTCAACTGACTTGATTGTCCTGTAGTCGTTCGCCGTCTGATTGACAAATTATATCTTTTCATAAAGTTGAATAACCAACCACGAGAAGCCATAAATTCAGTCAAGCTAAATTCTTCGGCAATTTTTGTGGGCCAAACCTGGATTAATTTTGTGGAGACATGACGCTGTTCAGCTTGTTCTTTGGCAATTTTCTCCATTCACTTGTCTTCCACTGTGGAGAGCATGGCTTTTGCCCAGTTTCTTTAAGCCTTAATCTCTTCTTCGATGGCCCTGGTTGCTCGTTAGCTTCATTTATTTCCTTCTTCTTTTGCAATCATCTCCTTACCATTGACTCGTCGATTTTAAACTTTCTTTCGGTCTTTCGATTTAAATGTTTTTCAGCAAACTTAATCACTTTGGTCTTGAATTCTATGGAATAAGCACGTTTTTTGCTCATGTTTACAAATGACTTTTTACAGAGGGTTACAAAATTTCTCAAACATTGCGGCTTGCTAATAGGTACAACGTTTTCAAAATAAAATGTTAGAATGTTAGGTCCTATGTTATATATAGGGTTTTCTATTAAGAAATCAACCTTTTGCAATAAGAAGTTAATCTTTTGCAATTAAAAGTTAAAAAATTAAAAATCAATTTTTTTTGATATACTAAAATTTACAGGGTTTTTCGATCCAATTCGTTCTTTTTGCAATCAAATTTGTTTTTTTTGAAATCTTCAATTGTCAATTCAAAATTCCTTCTTGCAAGGACTACAGTTGTTTTTTTACAGTATAATAAAATTCCCTCAAGCATCGATCAATTGTGCTAATAGAAACCTCCAAATCATGCACTTCAATCAATTTAGTTCTTATATCTTTAAAGTCGGAGTAAACAGTTATTATCCACCCATCTAAGAATTTCTTGCTTAATTTCAGGAGAGATTTTAGATCTTCTGTTCCCTCCTCGTTGCTTTAACAAATATTCTCCTGTAGCTAGAAATATCTTGACGATTTTGAATACGGCGTGATAATTGAGGTCTAAAGCCATTGCGATAGCTTTGGTCGTCCAACCTTCTTGAACTTTATGTACAATTCTTCTGCGGTCGTCATTTGTAATTCTATTATAAGGCATGCTTGCAAAATATTATTTAAGAAGATTTTTAAAACAGTAAACTAAAATTTTACAATGCTATATAGGTAAAATTCTATATAAATTTTAATACATTAAAAAAGTTGGTTTTTAACTTTTGATTGCAAAAGATTAACTTCTTATTGCAAAAGGTTGACTTCTTAATGGAAAATCCTATAAGACTATGATTGAGAGCTTGCACACGCAAAAAAAAAGCAGTTGTCAGATTGCAGTAGTGGTTGGATAGTGCGAAAAAACTTTTAGACAAAATAGAGCCCAGATTTTTGTTGCTACTTAGTAATTGACACTTCTTCCGTTTGGTTTTGTTGAGTGCTTTACACAGACGCGACAGGAATAGCAGCTGTTGGATTAACGGCAGGGTAGCACATGATGACCTTGTCTACGGTATGAGTGTTTCACAAAAGACACAATAGAATTGCAGCTGATTTACTGTTACCGTTTTCCTGTCGCTTATGGTAGATTATCTTGAATGCTCACTGGACACCAATTTGAAGACGAAAACATTCATATAAAAAATAGAAGCCGCCCTCGAATAGAAACCGCACAAAATATTCAAAAATATTAGCCGCGACTTCTATTCAAGAAAATATGGTATCCATTTTACAGAGGGAAAATTAAATTATAAAAAAATATACGTAATTCAAAATCTGAACTAAAACAGACAATTTCGTTTTGCAGGCACCATAAAAGTTGCAACTAAAACTGAAGATGCTGCGAAAGTAGCCAAAGAAAGTGGGTTTGGTTCGATTCCCGAACGCGTTCAAAAAGTTAAAGGTTTTGTCGTTTTTATTGGCGCTTTGCTTTTTTCCGGCAAACAGGTTCCAAATGATCTTTTAAACTTTACAGTAATTGCAAGTAGCGTTTTTGAAATAATAATCGGGTGCCAAATGACCAGCTTTTCCGCAACGATGGTATTTACTTTTATATTTAGCAGTAGGAGAAGCTTTCTTGTGAGTTTGCAAAAAACTTTTAACTTTTCCAATGGGTTTGGGAATCGAACTAAACACAGTTTCTTAACCACTTTTGCAGCATCTTCAGTTTCAGTTGCAACTTCTATTGGCGTTGATTTTAAAGAGCGCTTTTAAAACTGCCTCATTGTTGATTGAGCTAATGAAGCGAGTTCGTAGTGCTTCATCTAAAGCAGTGGTTCCCAATTTTTTTTGCCTCACGACCCCCTTTGAATATTTTTTAACATACCGCGACCTCTTTCACGATTTGCTGAATTTATTTCAGAAAAAGAACAAAATGTATTATAGCATGGCAAATTAGTCATATACAGGGTGTTCCAAAATGGTTGACCCCATTCTAAATACCCATATCTCGGAAACTACTTGATGGATCATAATGAAACTAAATACATTTTATGTTGAAGGTCATAAGTTTTATTGGTTAAATTTACAAAGAAAAGTGCAAATATTTGTTGGTTCTATGACAGATTTTCATAAATGTTCAATATGAGCGCCGCCTGTGACTCTGCACACGTCGAGTCGGTATTCGAGCTCGTGCCAAACTCGCTGTAGCATGTCTTCGGTAACAGTTTTCAGTGCAGCTGTAATTCTCTGTTTCGTTTCTTCAATGTTAGCTGGAAGAGTAGGTACGAAGACTAGTTCTTTCACATAACCCCAGATGAAAAAATCACACGGAGAAAGGTCGGGTGATCGTGGTGGCCATTTCAGAAGCAAATCGTCTTCTTCACTACCTCGACCAATCCATCTCTCTGGCAGAACCTCATTGAGGTAGGCTCGTACAGTGAGCTTCCAGTGAGGTGAGCCCCATCCTGCTGAAAAACGAAACTGCTGAAGAACGAAACTTTCGTCTTCATTTTCTATGAGTTGATCAATTAGCCAATTTTGAAGCATTTGAAGATAAACATCTCCGTTCACATTTCCTTCGAAGAAAAATGGCCCATGAACTTTTTTCTTGGATATTGCACAAAACACATTAACTTTTGGTGAGTCCCTCTCGTGTTCAATTGTGCCATGAGGATTTTCTTCGCTCCAAATGCGAACATTATGTTTATTAACTTTGCCACTCGTGTGAAACGTGGCTTCATCATTGAAAACTAGCCGATCATCGAAATCGTCTTCTTCGAGTTTATCTTGCATTTCAACACAAAATTCTTTACGTTTTCGCTTATCACCTTCCCTCAAGGCCTGAACGAGCTGCAGCTTGTAAGGTTTAAATCGCAATCGTCTCCTCAGAATCCGCCAAACTGTTGTTTGTGGAATGTGAGTTTCCAAACTTGCTCTTCTAACACTCTTCCGAGGACTACGCAGGAAGGCTTCACGAACCTGCTCCACTGTCTCTGCTGATGTTGATGGCCGTCCTGGTGATTTAGGTGTGCATAAGCAGCCCTTTTCTTGAAATTTTTGGTGCCAAGTCCTAATTTGTTTTGTAGTTGGTGCCTTCTTTGCAAACTTTGTGAAGAAGGCACGCTGCACTGTCTTCGGTGACTGAGTCTGAGCATACTCTAACACGCAAAATGCCTTTTCTTTTGAAGTGAACGGCATTTCTTAACCTGAAAAGATAGAAATACCAAATGTTACACACAAAAACCTGAAACGTTTCTACACAAGCTGTGAAAATTTGGGGTCATTCCAACGAAAATTGTTAAAATTATTGGCCTACAAAATGGGGTCAACCATTTAGGAACACCCTGTATATTTATTCGCAATCAACTGTTTATAATCAATGTGATGGTCTGTGCAGCCAACCTTGAAATTTGTGGTTGGGTGTTAGACAAAGCCAGTCTCATGTCATGTTCTACTTTCATTCTGTTTTTTTCCTTAGTTTTGATATGTAGAAGAGTCGAAGATCCGCTCTCACACAGGTATATGGTAGCAAAAGGCAGCAGTATTCGAAATGCCAGTTTCGATATATATGGATATGATTCAGACATATCACACCAAAATTGTGATAGTGACTTTTCGTGGTAAATATCACGTGCTGCTGAATCATTTTTAAGCTTGATAAATTGCTCTTGCATTTCGGCGGGAACGTCGCTTACATCCAAAGAGTTGGAAAACGGGTTTTGTGCAAGAGTAGCTTCTTGTTCTTTGAGTTCAGGGAAGTAATGCTGGAACTCTAACTCCATGGGTTGAAGGTTTTCTATAATAAGTGTCTTTGAATTCTCGTCGATTCTGTAACAACTGTAGCAATGTTTCCATCGACTACTTTTTGGCGTCAGTTTTGCAATTTTTCGACAAATGCTTTCAAGTTGTCACGTAGTTGTATAATATTTGTGTTCTTTCCTTGCATTTTAAGATTTAGTATGTTCAACTTTTCAAAAATATCTTCTAAATATGCAAGACTGCTAATCCAATTGTCATCATTGAAGTAAGATAAAATTTCATCCTTATTTTTAAATTCCAAGAACAATTTTATTTCATCCTTCATCTCAAAAACACGGTTTATAACCTTGCCTTTTGAAAGCCAACGCACAGCTGTGTGAAAAAGTAAAATTTCGTGCATTGCATTCATGTCCTTACAAAGCTCTTTAAATTGGCTGGTATTTAAGCTTCCTGCTTTAATAAAGTTCACAATTTTCACCATCCAATCCAAAACATTTTTTAATTCAGTGGGTAAAGTTTTGCTGGCAAGTGCGTACCTATGAATAAAACAGTATGTACCCTTTGCTTCTGGAGCAAGTTCCTTTACTTTTTTTTACAAAGCCTGACCGGGAGCCCAACATAGCAGGAGTTCCATCGGTGAAAACTCCACAAACATCTTTCCATTGTAGTCGAGCTGCTTCAAAAAAAGTTTTTATTTTCTCCATAATATCTGCACTGGTTGTCGTCGTGTCAAGTTCACTACAAAAAAAAACTCCTCTTTGATGTCACCGAACTAATATACCTTACAAAGAAAAACAGCTGTGCACATGAGCTGACGTCCGTTGACTCATCAAGTTGAAACGAAAACATTGGAGATGCTTAACATCTTCCGGCATGTCCGAAAATGCCTCTGGATAGTATTGTTTGAAAGAGAAATCTGTTTAAGTTTTGCTACACTTATGTCCCCAAAAACTAATTTCGCAGTTTTCAACAAACACAGTTCACAAGTGTTTCGCAAGTGTTCCTTGTATGTCGTTTTTTGTTAAGCGATTTCCAGTGCTACAATATATGATGCTTCAATTGCTGCCACATTGCTTTGATTAAAACTTCCAGTACAATCAAGTCTCTGACGTTTCAAGCCAGCCTCATGACGCCGAAAAAAAGCTACATCCGTTTTAGCATGTTGGGAGTGCTTTGTTTCTAAGTGACGCTTTAATTTTCAAGGTTGCATAGACTCTACACGGAGAACAACACTGCAGAGAACGCATTGAGGTTTCTCAACACCATTGCTAGGTAAGGAGGTAAATCCAAATGTAATATACTCATCCAAAAATTTTCTTTTTTTTTCTCCATGGCAAAACTAACAAATTGCTTAAAGGACAAATGTCTAAAAAAAATTACTGTAGGTACTACAAAAGAAGGGATGTTAAGCTGAAATGCGTTTTCTACGAAACAGTAGGCTATGAACCTTCTGTTTGAAATCATTATAAAATAGTAGTTGCAAACTAAAATCCCAGTAATGTACAAAGATCTAAGGATCGTATACGAGGTGGTGCAGTAAATGTAGCAGATTAACACAATGAAACACCAGTTCAGATATTAACCCGTTACATTCCGAATTAAGACGCAGTAATATTTTTTATGATTTAATCGCCTTTTTCTGTCTCTCTTACACTAATTAAGATGTATTGAAAAGGAAAAATTAATGCTGTCACCCAAAAGGTGTTTTCCATGTAGGTCCCAAATGGGGATCATGGAATGTGCTGCTAGCAAATTCAAGCATGTAGAAGATATGAAGCCATGGCGATGACAATAACGAGTTTCTACTAATATTCGTAAATGAACGTTTTACTTCTGAAAAATAATACGGTTTCCTGAAATAACTGGCATAATGAGCTAAATAGACCAACCACTAAGGATACATAATATGGTTCTTTCCCATTTCGGGGCAGCAATTTAGCGACGCGCCGAAAATTGCGTTTTTTTTGCGAGTTGCGAAGCAATGAGCCATGAAAAAACGCAATTTTCGGCGCGTCGCTAAATTGCTGCCCCGAAATGGGAAAGAACCAAGTATTATATTTTCACCAGATTTTGTTAGAGTACGTGAAGACATTTAGTTTTTCCAGAACAAAATAGAGCACTGAAGATGAGGTAAAAGCAAATAAACTTTGAAGGCACGGTTAGACGTGTTTTGTTTTCAAAAACTTTGGTTTTGAGATTTGAATGAAAATACATTTTGAAAATACACTTGTCGAAAAGTAACAGTGTTAGTGAATAGTCGATACAAAGCTAAGATTGCTTGTGGAATGCATTGAAGCAATCTACATGAAATCCGGCATTGCAGGTGGGGCATTGCTTCCGCGCATTTGCTTTGCAAACTCTGCATTTCCTTTGCTTTCCTCCCGGTGTTCTTTCGATATGATGCTCTCCTGCAAGCATCAGGACCCGTTGAGGTAAATGCACAACTTTGCGCCCTCTTCCAGCCGGCTTGGACGGAGTATCCATTTTTAGGAGGGACAAAGTTACTTCTGCTCGAAAATTGAGTAAATCAACTTGCTCATGCCTTTCACGCATTAGGTTGTAAATGGTGTGAGCATTGACGAGAGCAACATCCAAAGCATGCGTACATATTGAAAAATACCACTTTTTGCTTTTGATCCCTACACGATACTTCTGGGTCTTCCAATCAGCCAAGTCCACCCCAAGCATACCCTCATTGTACTTTGCTATGCAATCTGGCATCATCACAGACCTTGCTCCTCTCTGAGCAGGTTTCAATGGCTCAACTCCATGCACATTGGATGCAACCGTCACAATGTTGTTGTCCTTCCACGAACAAATAGCAACACCAGTGTTTTCGTCAGTAGCGGCCGCCATAAAACCACGAGGTTTCTTCATCAACTCCTTCTTTTCCCCAAACGGGCGATTTGGAACTCGGTTCAGTCGGATTGTGCCAGTAGCTCTAAACTGTTTGTTGGTAAGCTCTTTCATGAGGGAGATTGATGTGAAGAAGTTATCAAAGTAGACAGCTATCCCAACAGGCGCATCACGCAGAAGATCAAGCACTACATGGCAGCCGAGGGGGTGTTCTCTGGGAGTTGAAGACGCACCCTGATAGACGGAAAACTTGTAGGTATAGCCACTGCTGCTACATAAGGCCCATTCCTTGAAGCCAAAGCGAATTGGTTTACCTCGAATAAACTGCTTTATTGGGTGGCGGCCATAATATCCAACAATTTTTTCATCTATGGAGTAATCAGAGTGTAAGTAACCACACTGCATGAAATTTTTGTTGAGACAAGAAATCAACGTACGTATTTTGTAGCATCTGTCAGTGCAATTTTCTGGAATTTTGGAGTTGTCATTGAAATGAAGATGTTGCTTCAATGCCATGAATCTCTTTTTGGGCATAGCTTCTCTTACTAATGGGCACTCAAAGTTGGGGTCTAAGCTCCAATATAATTCTTGCCTTGGCTGCCTACGATGGCCCGATAGCATCAAAATTCCCGTGAAGGCCATATAGTCTTCCACACTGCAATTGAAATCCAAGTAGTTGTTTTGTTGAGCGTATGTCAGACTTTGTTCTGCCATTATGTCATAAACTCCTTTTGTCATCAGAGAGAATATCTCAAATTTAGTTTTATCACCATGAAGAGCTATCAAATTTTCTCGAGCTGGAGACGGATCGTACACGTTGCTTGTGATAGAGCAGTCTGGTTTATTCTTGGTTACATTCCAAGCTACTTGAGTTGTGGCATTTTTGCTCCTCTGCTTTGCAGAAACACTCGTTTTCCTCTTTTTGGAAAGTTGCTGTTCAGTAGGATCAACAACACCTGACTCAGCTCCGTCAACAATATTCTGCAGGGTGTTTTCTTGAGCAGTTGGTGAGTCTTCTGAAGCAGTTGGTACTAGGTCAAGAGCATTGCATGAAACTTCAACAAACCCTGGAACAGACACAACTTGGCTTTCACCAAACCCCAGCTCCTCCTCATCAGCAAACTCTTCTTCATCGCTGACAGAATCAACTTTTTCAGGAGGAAGTTCAACCACATCGATCGTATCCACATCTTCCAGCAATTGGACATCAAGTTCCTCAATATACTCCAGCGCATCGTTAACGGAGAAAAGTTGTTTTGACATCTGAAAAATACAATACATTGTATATGGTACATTCCATGATCCCCAAATGGGACGTTGTTTACATTTGTTACTATAGCAACTGCATGAAATATCATTCGCACAAAATAAGTATTCTTACCTTAAATAGAGGTTCTTTGACAGGTAATGGGTGACTTTCAGTTCACAAAACTAACTATTGTTGCTATGGCTACTAATAATGTCTGCAATGAAAGCATGACGTCATTTCGCTAATAAACAACTTATAAAAAACAAACTAAATAATATCGTTAGCATACAATTCTTGCCTGTACACATAATTTTGAGTCAAATACTGCATTTTAAGCACAAGTTTTCATCAGACACAAGATAGCTTTCAGTCGAAAATCACCTTCGGAAAGTGATCCCCATTTGGGGATTATGGAATGAAACGGGTTAATAATTATTTTATAATCCCGTTATCTCAAAAATTAAATTTTCTATATACGAGTATAACTGTCTTAAAGTGTACTATTATTACTAGTTACTAATTAAAGAGAATGCATAACTAGTACCTTTCAGACACTTATTTTATTGTTCTTAGAAAGTTTGCCTTCTGCAGCCTATAAACTTACAGATAAATTCTTATTATGCTGAATTGCACAAACGAGATGATCTAAGCGCGTGCAGCACACTTACTCTAGCCAGCGAAAATTTACTCGTAACACGAGGGCCTTTACAGTTGCGCAATTTACACGCAATAATTCAGGAACATCTACTTAATACTATTTTTAAATAAATTCAGAACAAACTTGGGTGAAATTTTGAAGCTGTCACTGCTACTACAATTTTCCGCCACGGCTTCCAAGTTTCTTGTCACTTATAAACCAACGCCAAAATTATAAATTGTGTCGGGGAACAGATGAAATGTGTCGTCAACAAATGAAATGTCATGGTGGTAAGAGTATTTGACTCTGAAGTGGTAGACTCTAGTTCGATTCAATGACTGGTCAAATCAAAGCATTAAAAATTGGTATCCAGTGTTTCTTGCTTTAATTTTTTCACTTATATACACTACTTTTTTCCATCACTGATTAAGAGAGTATTTTAGAAAAAAGTCCTACTTGAAATCATTATTTTAGCAACCTCCTGAAAAGTGCTACGCGACCCCCAGGTTGGGAACCACTAATATAAAGGATCAGTAATTAAACTGTTATCACATGGCTCTTGAATTGATTCACCTGATCTTTTCATTTCATTCCAGAATCTGAATCTCTCTCTCTCTCTCTCACAACGAAACATTTAGGATCAAATTGTTTCTTCATGTAATTCGTAATTTGTTTGACAGTTAGGTTGTTTATGTCCTTCGGTGGGGTCTCCTGGGCAGCATTTTGTAGGTGGTTGGGGTTTGATTTGTTAGAAAAACCTTTGCTGATTTTCCTTTTGGAACAGAATGCGCGTTTGCAAACGTGCAAAACCTGGAGCTGAAGCAGTTTTTTGATTAATCCAATTATTCCTAATATACTTTATGATATGCACTGCATCTAGAACAAAAAATAAGGGACGGCTGCTATCAACAGGACAAGGGTAAACAATTGACAATTGTGACGGACTTGCAAACAAACTCATTGCCTTTCTATTAATGGCATTATTATCTGTCACCAATGCAATAACAGTAAATTCAATGGATTCAAGGCTAACAATTGTTCATTAAACAATAAAGAGCTTTAGGTATCTTTTTTTTTGTAGGAAGAACATGCACAACATCTTTGTAGTTGGAAAAGACGCTGCTTATCATGAATGCAAATGTTGAAGTAGCAGCGTCTGTGCTATTATATGCAGCATTAACAACACAACACCTTTGTAATCAAAATATGGTTTCAAATGAATTTTGTCAACAAGTAAGATAATGGTCTTGTCAAAAGATAAAAGGCTTTTAATCTTGCTTATGGATATTAAAAAGTTTTTATCATTTTGTTCATTCAAAGGACTTAATGGGCATGTCAACCAACGTAACTCTACGAACTGTAGAGTAGCTTGGCGAAATACAGTTTCCTCTGTTGCGAAGGAACCGGTAAGCGCAAGGCAAAACACTATAAAAAAAAAGCAAATATTGCAAATTGTGGTAAATAAGAAGCTTGTTTCTTGAAAGCTTTTTACCAGCTATATCACCAGCAGTTGCATCTCGTGTGCTTGTGGCCCTTTCATCATCTCATTCATCTTCACTTCCCTGTCAATAATTTTGAACTTGCAGCAGACAAAATGGAAGATAATAACTGTGGAATTGCATTCTCTTCATCACCTGAAAGATCGTCATCAGTGTCCCAAGTACTGATTATATCAATAACTTCGTCAGATGTTATTCTCAGCTGCGTCATGGTGTGTTCACAAATCTGAACTACAGACAGTATTTGCAAATAAAAAACAAAATCTCAAAAAAATTTAGTTTTTAACTATATACAGTAGATGTATTGTAGCTGCAGAGAAATGCACAAAATTAAAATTTCTTAGCCATAGGCTACTTTGTAACACTAATATAATACCTTCCTACTATTACTTACACTATAGACATTTCAAGAAATATTCTTGTGGTTAAACTTAGCACAAATATCAACCACATTTTGTTTTCAATAATTACTGTACGAGTATGTAAGACCTGCTGTCGCGATTTTACAAATGTTACTAATTAGAGAAACTACACCAGATGTGGAAGAAAAGAAACACAATAACATTATACCTAGTGTGTTTTGATAGGCAACTATTGATTGCAGAAGAGCTTTAAATTTAAAAATTAGGTTCATAGGCTAATACAGTGTATATTGCCATGGTAATTAATTCTACAGTGAAAAATCAAAAAAGTGAAAAATCAAATAATTTTTAAAATGGAGATCGTGAGAATTCATGCTAAAGGGCGTTACTATCTAAACTAAATTTTGTTAAAAGTCACAAAATTTCTGAAAAAAATGGGAATTCTTATTCCGAAGTAGGAATTGCAGAAAAAAAAGGTGTTTAAATTGTATAAAAGACGAAGCACTTGGTGTTCTGGCGATCAGCAAACTCGTTTCGTGTTTGGTGTGAACAGTCTTTCTTTTCTACACATTGTCCACCATACACATTACTTTTTTCGAAAAAGTCTTCAGTGTCAACCAACTTTTTTGTGTTATTAAACATTTATTTCATAATACATACGTTAAGTTATTTTTCATCAATTCCTGCAGAGGCTATACTGAAACTATTTCTTTTCTTTTTTTCCCAATTCCACTCCTGAAATATTGTATAGCTTAATGTTTGTGAAGGAAGAGTTTTACAAAGTTTTGCACTGTTTCCCTAAGAGAACTTCCACCTTTTGGCGATGGTATTGATGTTATATAAAATTTCATAACAAAAATTTATTTGACGGTAAAAAATAGGGGAGACTGGGTAAAGTTGTTACAATTTGCAGTTAAATTAATATTGCTCTTTTCCTATTGCAGCTATGGTGCTCATTTTTTTATGCAAAGTAGCCTAAGATCTCACTATTACAATGCTACCTTTAAATCAGTTTTACTTAATATCTATGACACACTAATTTTACTTTATGATTACCGTACCTGCTATTGTAACAACTCGTGCCACAACTGGGGTAAGTTGATACAGCAGTTGAACTGTTTAGTTTTATAATTAATTTAATTGTTTTTTATCTTGGCTTTATAATCACAATGATTTAGGTTATAAAGGTGGTTTCATGATGTAATAATAAAATAAATCAATGCAGTTTAATATAAAATAATCGCACATACTGAATGTTGCAAATTATATTCACGATACAGGCAACAAAGAAATTCACTTATCACACTTTTCACAAATATAATTGCTGCCCTCAGCATCGGTACAAGCTTCATGAGCCCAACCTTTGCAACTGTGACACTGTAGCCAAATTTTTCTAGGAGTAGGGTTACAGTAAAAGTCGAAGCAAACAATGCGAAACCATTCTTGTTTTTTTGACTTTTTCAGTTGACTTGGTTGAAAAATATTTCTCTTTGGCTTTTTTTTCTTAATTGATTTTGCTTGTTCTTCTTTGTTTTTCTGAGGTGGAAGTATTAATAACAACAGCTGAACGGCGCTTGCAAAAGTTTCTCTTAATTGCGGTTGGGCTTTTGGAAAAGGAAGTATTGCTTAAGGAGAACTTGTCACTCCATTATGTAGTTTTTCTTTTTCCATTGATGAAGAAGCATTGTTGGGCAATAAGCATTGAATCGGTGGGTTTATTACAGCAGAGAAAATAAAGGCAAGATCTTTTGATGAAGGGGTTTGTGGAATTGCTAGAGCTGATGAAGTGGATGGATATGGATCGCTATGGAAAGAAGATGGAGGATAAGTTTGTAAAGCACCAGCTGTTGACAAAACCTGAGGACACTCGGTCTGTGACATAACTTTCCATGAAGTCATTATTGGTGAAAATGTGGTTATTAAATGGTGAAAGTGCCGCAGGTGAAAGCCGTGCCGCAGTTGAAAACCGTGCCGCAGGTGAAAAGCTTTAACCTCTGCAGCATGATTTTTCATCCAATTATCACAAGCCGAGCTTACATATTTTTTTAAAGGTCCAAAGACACTTCTATCAAGAGGCTGCAGTTTGTGTGAACAATGTGGTGGCAAAGTCAAAACAACAACCCCTTTTTGATAACAGTATTTTATTTGCTCAATAGAAAGATGTGATGAATGATTGTCCAAAATAAGCAAAACAGGGGATATTTTTATCATTTTGTAACAGCTACAAAATGCTTCATACATTTTAAAAAGTCCTCTGATTCCATCCAGCTACTGGGGTTTGCAGAACCTTCAGCCTCCTTAGTTAAAAAATAGTCATAAAACCGATTCCTAGGAAAAACAAAAAAGGAAATAATCACATTTCCACTTGCATTAATTGCAACAATGACAGTTACCCAGTCATAAAAAATCTGCTAGGCCAAGCAAGGCAAATTTACGGCAGAGCAGTACCGTGTTTCTAGAGCCTAGTCTTACCTAACATTTGCCCGATAATTGCCAAGCATTTTTGCAGGGCAAATGTAGGGAAATGAAACAAACCTAGTAGGGTGCCTGCAAGGCGTAACAGGGCGAAAGCAGGGGCGGCCTAGCGTTTACCGTGCTTTGCCACGTGCAATTGACTATCGTTGCGTGACAAATGCAGGAAAATGTAACGGCTTAGCTTGGTGCTTGCTAATTATTAATCGATAAAAGACTATACTGTTTTGTTGTAATATCGTTTCTAAACTCTTTATTAACTAAAAGATTTTAAACTATCAAGTTTAAGTAACGACTGTAAAATAGTAAATATAATGTTAGTTGCCATGGCATGGCACTTCCTAGTCGTTCAGTTATTCTGAATGCATGAGTTGTGTTGCATCTGTAGTAACGGTTAGTTGGGAAACTAACATTATATTTAAAAGATTTTAATTAGTCATTATTCCAAACAGTCCTGAAGGGTTTTTTCGTTAGCAAGATAAAAGCATTAAATCTTGGTGAAAAAAAACATACTAAACGGATTTGTAAGTCATAATTTTCAACAAAACAATAGCTACCGCAAAATGACTTGAGACCTATCTCATTTTCAAGAAAATACTTTCCATACTTTCCAGGCATAACTAGAGAGTTTCAAATTTAGTAAGTCACGCTAAAAACTTTTATTTAGCCTTCTCTAAAACTCTCAAACTCACAATGAATTCATCCAAAACTTACTCTGAATTCTCATCCCTATTTTATTGTAATAAAACCCTTAAGCATTTTATAATATGGTATTGACAATAGCTGATTGCTCATATTTTATTACATCATAATTGATTTCAACAAAATAATTAAGTAATATATAGTTTATTGCAAGAATGTAACTTCTAATGAAAAAAGACCGTGTGAAAACATATCAAACGCGTGAAAAAGATTTAGGTCTCAAGTCATTTTGCGGTAGCTGTAGTTTAAACTATAGAGCCGTTATTACAGAAATTTACAACAAACTTTTTTGTATTGCCCAAGATCGCAGTGTTTAAAGTCACGGGAGCCAGAGCAGAGGGCTGAAAGAGCCGCAGGTTGCCGACCTCTGACGTAGGTATATACAGGGTGTCTCAAAAAAATGTACTCACTCTTAGAATGACCAGAAAACCTTTATTTATGAACATAGAGTGAAAAGAAATAGATTCAAATACATGAGACAAATGTAATTTAAGAATCATGTTCGCAAATGTTCAAATTGATGACCATTATTGTCCAGACAACGCTGATAACGCGCACCTAGGGATTCGCAAACGTCGCAAAACATGTCATTAGGAATATCACGACATTGTCTTTCAATTTCCAATTTCAGTGCATCAATTGTCCTTGGTTTATTGCAATAAACCTTGTCTTTTAAGTATCCCCACAAAAAAAAGTCCATGGGTGTTAGGTCTGGGGAACGCGAAGGGTATTCAGTGGGGCCCCTTCGTCCAATCCATGTGTCAGGAAACACTGCATCGAGGTAAGCTCGTACATCGAGATGGTAGTGGGGAGGTGCTCCATCTTGCTGAAAGTAAATATCGTGGTCATCACCAAACATCTCTTTAATTTGTGGACGAACAAATTCCTGAAGCAACTTGAGGTAGCTCTCACCATTGACAGTTTCGTTGAAAAAGAAAGGTCCTATGATGCCTAATGCGGATATCCCACACCACACTGTTACTCCTGGTAAGTTTACATGGCGTTCAATTGTTACGTGGGGATTTGCAGGACACCAGTACGTGCAATTATGGCGGTTAATGGTACCGTTTAATTTGAAGGTTGCTTCATCGCTCCAGACAATTTTGTGTGCAAACTCGACATCTTCTGCACATTTTGCAAGGTACCATTCACAAAATTCGACTCTTCGGTCAGGATCGTCTTCGTTGAGAGCATGACTTAGCCTTATTACATTTATGATTTATAATAGTCCCTGACATTTATAATAGTCATCAATTTGAACATTTGTCTCATGTATTTGAAGCTATTTTATTTCGCTCTATGTTCATAAATAAAGGTTTTCTGGTCATTCTAAGAGTGAGTACATTTTTTTGAGACACCCTGTATATATATTTATTAAAGAAAATTTAAATAAATGCTATATCACTGATGGATATTGAGCACTTTAAGGCGGTCTGCTAATCAGAAGTTGTATTTATTTATGTGTGTGTGTGTGTGTGTGTGTGTGTGTGTGTGTGCGTGCGTGCGTGCGTGCGTGCGTGCGTGCGTGCGTGTGCATATATAGTTAACTGACAACAAAACAGACTTCTACAAAATACTCAATAATCAATCTGAATTTACCTTTAAGCACATTCATTAGAGGATGCTTCCGGAAACAGTACTTTTTCTCACCTTTTTTGCTCCACGACCACTCCATGAAAATACCAATACAAGCTCTCGGCTCATTGTGGCACGAATAAAATTTCAGATTGTTTTCACTAAATTTTTATCTACTGTTGCCTGGGCCAATACCATGGGTGCCTAAAATAATATTTTTATAGTAGCTATTGGCACATTTACAGGTACAACGTAAATGATAAAAAAAATAGCCACTATCTCTCAAATCCAAGTGGTCATTTTATATCTTCACAATGTGCGTTGGCAGTTGTAACTAACCACATACAGACAAAAGTCAGGAAACACTACAAAGGGTATTGCTCTTGAGCTCTAGGTCGATGGTTGGTTAACATTGACGATTTTTATACCATCATTGCTTACACATAGCCATATAATTTGTGCTCCAATCCAGTGCCGTAGCACTCCAACTTTGGGCCCCCCCCCAGAAATGAGCGCAAGAGCCCCTGCGCACAGGTCAGATCATTTTAGAGGTGTAAAATTGAAAAGCTGCATTAAGAAAATACACCACAATTTGTACATAAGTAAACAGGCTAATGTTAGAACAAAGCATGCCGATACCGAAGGTGCAAGTAATAAAAATTCGGCACCGATGCCAGAGTTCAGTAGAACATTTATGCAGACACTGCGAAACGAAAGCAATGACACTGAAAAACATGAAAAAGCTATAAAAGCACTAAGCACAGTATCATTTAAATAGTCTGGAGCGAACCTTTTTGTTCGCAAATGCTGTTATGACATTGTCATAATCAAGAGATCGGGCGCAGTCATTTTCGATTGACAACATGGCTAATGAAGATAGTCTACTGTCTGTCATTGACGTTCTATTAAAAGTTTTTGATCAGTTTCAATTTGCTGAAGCTTCTTTCAGCGCTGGCAACAGTCACGGGGCAAGTTAGTAAGATTCGAAGTGCGATGTACACATTCGGATACAATTCAAATAAATGAGTCTTTAGAAGATAGTTCAGAAAGTCGTGAGCCGTATTGAGATTGCGTTGTTTTTGTAAAATTAAAACAAACCGCTGTAGCTCAGCGCTCATTTCATCAAAATCAATGTCACCGAACTTTTTTTGGAACTCTTTACAGCAAGTAAGAAGAGCATTTTCTTGTTGCACAAGCAAAAGTTGGTCACGTGTGTACAAAAACGAAAAGGCGGAAGAAACCTCACGTAACAAATTAAAGCGCTCCTTTATCGACATAATAGCGTGGTCTATAAATGGATAGAAAAAGTTGCTTTTAAATTTCAGTTCAGGAGTAGCTTGTTGTTCCTCTTCACCTTGGTAATCAAACAATCTTCTTTTCTTTCCACTTCTTGACGGAGGAAAAGAAGGATCAATATCTAATTCCTGTGCTATTTCAACAGCAGATGTTGCAGCACTGTCATAACCCGTTGTGCGATAGTTTTGCAAAAACTTTTCAGTTGCCTGGATTTCCGTTTCCATTGTATGAAGGGTGACTCCATATGATTGAAGAATCTTGCTTGCTTTATTGACTTGAAATAAGATATCATACCAAATAAACACCGACAAAATAAAACTCCATTTTGATAAATAAGCTATCAACGATTTTGTTTCTGAGGCAGCTCTTCCATCTTTTCTTTCTATGGAAATGGCTTCCAAGTCTTTCAGTGCCAGCAACACTTCTTTTAAATTGTATCGAAGAGGTTTGATGCATTTAATTCTGCTTTCCCAACGAGTATCAGATTGCGACTTTATGGACAGCTCCACATGTTTCTTCAAAATTTCCCAACGCTGAGCAGAGGAAGAAAACAGCACATACAACCTTGTAAGTACTCCAAAAAATGTCAATGCTTCCGTCGATGAATTAGCACTGTCAACAACAACTAAGTTAAGGGTATGGTTTGCACAGGGCACGTAAACAGCTTTGGGATTGATGTCTAGCATTCTTGCTTGGACCCCAGAATGTTTTCCTTTCATGTTAGCACCATTATCATATGACTGGCCTCGACAATCAGACAATTCGAGTTGCAGTTCGGTCGCTTTTTCTAAGAAAGCGTTCAACAAGCCTTTCCCAGTACTGTCACTTATTCTCAAGTAGCCAAAAAATGTTTCTTTAACAACAGCAGCTTCTTCATTACATAGTACATAACGAAGAATGACAGACATTTGTTCATGATGTGACATATCTGGAGTGCAGTCCAAAATTATAGAAAAATATTTTGCCTTTTTCAATTGCTTTAAATTTTCTTTTTCAACTTCTGTCGCTAGCAATTCAATTAGTTCATTTTGTATGGTAGGACTCAAATAGTGATCTTTACTCTTTTTATGCTTGATTCTGTCTTGAAGTTCTTTTAGGATTGGATCTCTTCTTGCCAAAAGCTCAAATATACCCAAAAAATTTCCATTGTGAGGAGATCCTAGGACTTCTTCAGATCCTCTAAAAGCAAGATTCCTTTCCGATAGAAACAAGGCAATGTCGATAAGTCTCTCTAAAACATTTCTCCAAAAACGTCTTTCATTGAAAAAAATATCCATCTCGCGTTTGTCGATAGTGGATGAATTTCTTATCCCTTCAGCTAGCAACATCCATTGACTGCAGCATTCTTGGTGGGAAATGCCGTTTTCATGGTCTTTCAGTTTTTTCAAAAAACCCTCCCATGTATTTATACCACTACAAAAGGGGCTTAGTGTTTTTCCAAATAGCTTACAACAAAAGCAAAAAACTTGATCTGATTCCCCAGAATAAACTAGCCACGACCGTGAAACACTTTCACCATTAGGTAACACACGTTTATAATGGTTAGAGGAAAAACGTCGCCTTGGAGTTGTGTTATTATATGGAAAATTCATTATTAATTGATGTGGTCCACGCTTTACTATGTCACATTGTTGAGCATCAGAAATACTTTCAGGCCATTTACATGGGTCATCAGGGATAGGAGTAAATTGAGATTCAGTTATTTTTGATATTGAAGGTGCGTATTCGCAGGTAAATCACAACTTACATTTTCTGGAAATTCACAATCACTTTGATGCTGATCGCCATCGTCTTTTTTTTCTTGGACACTATAGTGTTCCTCATCCCTCTCGGTACTAGTGCCAGGTCTACTCTGCTCAGTAATCTTGAAAAAATCAGTCATCTTGGGCAATTTCGCTGCAGCATCTCGAGCAGCGGCTGCTTCTTTTCTCTTTTGAGCACCACTTTTTGAACGTTTCATTTTATATAATGTCAATAAAATACAGTATCTACACTCTGTACAATACAGTATCTACACTTTATCTACACTCTGCAGTGTATATATAATGTCCCGGTATTTATAGCCAACAAAATTGTTGCGTAACAACAGCATTGTTACGTCAATCGAATATTCAAGATTCTACCAGAATCGAATAGATTCTGCGAGATAAAATGACGTAGGATTCACTTATGATGTCACAATCCAATTTCTTCCTACAGTTTAAATAGGTTGTAAACAAGTCTGCTGAACTGAAAATAGTCACGTAGGCCTAGTCAAAAAGCAACGATCAAGCGCATTATTTGTGATACTTCGCAATTTCAGACTAACTTGGGGCCCAAAATTGGCCTGGGCCCCCCCCAATTGGGGGGTTTGGGTGGCGGCTGTTACGGCTCTGCTCCAATCTGATAACAAAAGTTAGGGTTGCTCGTGACAAAAGTAGCCAGAACACGACCCTGTTTAAGACCAATATATCCAGTATGAATTTTGGCAAACTAACATGCATTTACAATAGTACAGAATATGTACCACCGGAGAACCTAAGGCTGAAGACTAGTTAATTAATAATATAGATGTTGTTTATATTTAGGCCTTCGATATTAATTTGCAAAATGTTGAGTACAGATGACTCTCAGGTGTTAGATATGAAATATCTATATCAATGAGTTTTGCAATTTTATTTGCTTCCATAGCTGAGTGTCTATTTTCAACCATTTTGGAATCGTTTTATAATTTTTATCATTAGCAAAGATAGGTTTACTACTATACAACTTATAACTTAGAGATTGACATAATCGAATAGGGAAAAACTGCCAAAATGCTACCTATAACATATACAAAGTTGGATCAAAAACAAAAACTTCACAAACATAAATAGAATTTCAATTTACCGGAAAATTTGCTAGATTTATATCCAGCTCCTCGATCGATGTGGCACACGGAATAGTTGCTAACGGCTGGACGTTGCTCACAGTCGCAGTCGTTTCTTTCAGATCCTGCAAATGTTGACAACGTTGCAAAACTAGGTTGAACTGGTCTTTTATGGTTGAGAAAACCGACTCTATTGCTATGCATCGCTCTTCCACATTTTTAATTCTGTATGAGCACTCGCATGTTGGCGTAACCGTTGATGCAGCAGTATCCTTCCCATTTTTAAAAGGTACTTCTTTTGAAAGCGATGTTTGTACATCTTCCCTATATATTATAAAGGAACATTTTTACAGCAATTGCAATAAGCTTTGTAGCTGTTATAATTTTGTACATTTTAACTCCAGCATAAACAATGTGCATATTGGTTTATATCAAGAACTTCTAAATCAAGGACATGCATTGTCTATGTCCAGACTTTGCTAGCGAAGGCGATCATCTTTACTGTATAAGTGCTAATGTATTACTGAAATCAATTAATGATTGGTCCGTAATTGCTTCAGACAAAAGCATTAAAACGTTTAAACGCATATTGAGGGATAAATACCCAAATATGTGATACCATGCCCACAGAACTACCCTTGAGTGAAATACCTGAAACCTGCCATATACAGCGCTAAATAGACATAAATATTTAATATGACATAAAAACTTTCACACATAAAAATTACAGTTATAAGAAATAAAAAAAACTTTTCAATTGCTAATAAACTTAATCGGACAAGCGCGCTTTCTTGATTGATGTCTGGAGGAGGACGGCGTTCTTTTGCTGATCCTTTTCCAAGTTATGCAGACCTTTCAAAAGTACATTTGTCACGTGTCGTCTGAGCTTGTCACTAGTGTTCAGGTTATTGTAGTCCTCCATCACTTGCAGAATCATCATGAGTCTCCTGCAGCAGCAGGCCCTGTGTCTGGCTTTGGTAATAAAGGCAAGTCCACATCGCACAAGGTCAAAAGTGGTTTGGTGGGGGATTTTCAGGGAGCCTCGTGAAACTTCGGAGATAAAGGCACTGACTTCTGTTGAGACTAGTTCATCCTCCTCATTGAAGATCAGGTGTTCCTCACACTTTTTCTCCAGCCACCCTGCCACATAGGCTGCACTGCTTTCCTCATGGATAGAGAGTGAAGGCTCAGTGCAGTCCTCAATGAAAGTGGCGTCCTCAGCATCGATGGCACTAGTAACACACGTGTGAGCCATGGTTTCCCCATTTACGTCCAAGGTCTCCAGATAAGAAGCGGCATGTCTAGCCAGGCGTTTTTTGCAGGCAGTCAAGACATCCCCAGAAGTCATAAAAGCATTTGCACCAGTCGATTGCCTGTACACAGAAAATTCACCCTCTATCCTGTCACTCTGCAGCTCACGAAGAAGTACATACTGGAAGCCAGCATGGGTCAGGAGGTGTGCACAAATGGAAGTCAGGCCTTGCATGGTCTGCACAAGTGCTTTCTTAGTGTCATGGGTTACACACTGCTTTCTGCCTTTTCCGTGCCCAGAAGGGGCTTTCTGGAAAATCTGTAGATAATCGGACAAGTTGGTAGTGGTGTGGTCCTGAACATGCCGGTGGGGATCATTTAGCCTCACTTCTTGATGTTTTGATGACACATTCACAACATTCCACCAATTAAGCACAAATTGAATAAAGTCGGCTGTGTCGCCACACTTCTGGAGCCTGAGGGCAGCTTCAACTTTGTCGTTGAAAACTTTCAACACGTGCTGGACATTCTGCAGTTGAAGTTTTGAAGGTCGAACAGCAGCATCTGTCAGGGGAGATGTTTTCAAAAGGTTTGCCTTCTCAGCATCGTATAGCTTTCTGACGTCGTTGAAGGAACCAGTGACTTGGTTGTCGAAAGTCATCTTTTGGCAAGCCTCTGAAACAAAAGGAACAAACAGTAAAATCATCTCATGCTGGCATTTTTTGTTGTGGTGCTGCAGTATTCATTTCATTTTTTTTTTCTGTCACTGATTAAACAAAACTTTTTCACGTAAGAACTACATGAAGATATAATTATTTTGTAAGTGCTTTTTCTTAGGCTATTTTAAGTAAAATCACGAGTAATAATTGTTCGCTGTTGGTACTTAAATTTTTTTGCAAATCATATTTTTATAATAGATACGAAGTCTTTGCATAGATAATAATATTTAAATTTCTTATTAAGAGCAATCAAAATTGACAAATCTACTTATTGCGCAAAAAAACTCTCACAAACAGAAATGTCGAAATACAGCAAAACGCAGTCCAATGCATGAATACCAACACAATTAAAAATTAAATAAAAAAATCACGGAATTGTTATTCTTTTTATTCGTCAATTAAGTTCCAGTTATAATCAAAGATTTTCATTTAAAATAAAATAATTTTCTTTCAAGCTTTTTTTCAAAATTTGTATTAAAATGTTACATACAGCAAATCAAAAATAGTGTAGACTCACCTGATATCCAGTTGTTTCTTATGCACTTCAATAGATGCACTGTGTCAAACAGTAGGTACCAACTCCGTGTGTTATCTAAAGGATGAGTAGCAGTGGCAGGGTAATCCGACTCTGATGGACGATCGAACATCTTGCAGTAAAGCTGGTTGATCTTGTGGTTGTCTGTGATGGACCCAAGAACAGTGCCTCCAGCCTGTTCTACAACCATGGCAGCCTGCTTCACCACCTCAAATTGAAAAGAAGCTGTTAATTTATGGACAGGTGTAACAGATACCATGATGCTGGGGCCTCGATGAAGACACTTGGACATGACGCAAAGCATTGAAGTGGCTTTTGCGTTGTGGTCATTCTTGGCCATGCCACTGAGGACTCCTCCGGAGAAGGCTACTGTTGGCCGAATCTTCATCTCGTCAACTAAGAGAACTACATTTTTCTGTTGAGGCTTTTGAAGTTTGGCAAACGTCTTTGATAAAATGTCCTTCACATTCACTGAAGAGACGACAGCTTGCAATTTTCTTCTACTTGGCAAAACTAGATACTCACGGAGTACTTCATAATTGCAGTGTGGAAAAGATCCCACAGCAAAGCAGTAGTCTTTTACAGTAAAATTTTTGTTGACTAGAAGCTTCAAATTATTGATAATAAAATCGATTTTTTTGCCTTTTTTTTTGTCTTCAGTTTCTTGAGCCTGAAGCACAGTAACTACTTTCTTCAACACTTTACCCAGAGCAATTTTATAGTTAAAGCAAGTATGCACAACAGCATAAAACTGTGAATAGGAACTGAGGCCATTATTGGGGTTCAATATAGTTCCTAGGGGTACGCGAATTCCACTCTTGTATGCAAAACACGTAAGAGGAGAACATAGCGTTGACTTGTTTTCAACCAGAACAGTCATTTCGCATTCACGAAAGTCAGACGACATAAAAAGGAAAGCACACCTGTCAGATCTTCGGGTAATCACAACATTGTTATATTCCTTGTGAAGTTTCTTGTCAGGTAGAAATTCACTGAACGACTTGATCCTGTCTCTGGCCATAAAAACGTCAAGTTGTTTGTCTACTTGCTTTGCAGGGCGAGGAGGGATTTGGGGGGTCGGCAGACATGAAGCAGGTACATCAAAAATGCTAGGTGCAACAGCTGGTCTTGTTGTTCCACCTGGCAGTTTCTTCATTGGAGGATTTTGTGGCCAATGCTTCTCACAAATAAAAAAAGATTTAGTATTTGCAACATTAAAGTCTTTGCGAGGAGGAATCACAGCCAGCCACCTCTGCCTCTCAGGATCAAGCCTGGGCAGTTTGAATATTCTACGTTTTGATAAAAGGTCGTAGTTTCCTCTACAATTCACAATTCCACATTTATTCCGCATAATTACGTAAATTAATGCTCTTCGAAAAAAGAGAAATATAATTATCAATATTACTCACAAACCTTGACCGGTCTGACCGGCCGGTAAAAAACCGGTCGAAACCTTTTGTTTTTTGACATTACAAAGTATATCATTTAAAACAATTTTATGGATTGTTTTGTTTCTAAAGTTATTTAACAACGCGATTTCTGAAATGGAGAGTCGTCCGTGATGAAAATTTACCATGTCGGCCGTAATGAAAATTTAGTACCGCAGCGTAGTTAAATCTAACCTATTCTTTGACCTCCTAACCCTCACCCCTATAAGGGTGAGGGTTAGGAGGTAAAGGTATAGTGGGTGTAAAGGTATACAGTAAGTTAGGGTGAGGGTTAGGAAGTCAGGAGATAGCTTTAACTACAAAAAAATTTTCATCACGGCCGACTCTCCATTTGAACCCGATTTCTTAGTGTGAGTAAGTTTGAAAAAATTGTAAAAAGTGGTCAATATGCATGGAAAATTCACTTGTCATTTATTCAGAATGATGGGAAAAAGTTGAGCCCTCGACAGTTGAATATCTTTTTCTAGTAGTAGTAGGCCCTAGAGCCCTAGGCCTACGACTCAACTTTATCTTCTTTATGTAAGCTCGTATTTACTGTGCGTTTTACACTTAAAATAAAACAATGATTGATTGAGGAGGTCACCTAAATTTTCTGAAATTTTGATAGCTTTGAAGTAACACTACCTGACTACATTTTACGACCACTTGCAGCGACGCCGTTGATTTGACAAGTAACAACCCTTAAAAAACAGTCAATTACCAATCAGAACAATGCGTTTATCTGCCGGCCAACCGGAGAATGGTGTCGCCGGGTCACTAAAATAGCCTATTATCTTAAACAGGCCTAAATAGGCCTACCTATTACCTAACACTCGCCTATCCCTATGCCAACCAGTTTTGACACTCCACCTAACTTTCCTCAATTTGCTATAAATTTTAATGCTGTTCTTATTTAATTTTAAAAATCATTAAACGGTATTTCTTATTATTCTTTTTAATTATAATGAAACTTGAGTACACCTTACTAGGATTAAACTGCCTCGGTAACATACATTTAAATTTTCGTAAATGAACCTACCATAGTTAGCATTGTAGATCACAAAGTCTACCCTATGATGTAACAATAAGCTTTTATCGGCTGTGCAAATTAATAGAAAAAACAGTCGCCTTCGCTAGGATTATCTGAAACTAGCGCCTGCATGTCCTTGATTTAGAAGTTCTTGGTTTATATATATATTAGAACAAATGATTGGACAATGCCGGGAAGAGCTACTACTTGTCTGAACACAACGATTTTCAAAAGCAACGTGTTTTATGTATTATATGCGATACAAATATTCGACAAGGCCCTGTTTCGTCCTTAAGGGACTCATCAGGAATATGAACGTAAAGCATATTGCAGTAAATACACTACGAGAGATGGCAAAAGTTAGTAATATGCACCTGACAATGGTGGTGTTACCGGGTAGAGAACCGGACACGGCCATAAACGTAAAGCATATTGCAGTAAATACACTACGAGGGATGGCAAAAGTTAGTAATATTCACCTGACAATGATGGTGTTACCGGGTAGAGAACCGGACACGGCCATTAACATCATGACCCGAGATAGAGAACTCGGCACCAGATGACGATTATAATGCGCATAATCAAAATACAATATTACTGTTACATAACAATTTAGCGCCTTAGGGCAAAACACTGAAACCAAAAATGTATCAGTAAGGCATCACGCATTAAAATCATGATCAGTACATATTTAACAGAGGAAGCCTTGTATTCCCGGCACTAGGCTGTTTCGCGTACGCTCAACAGCAATCTAAATAGTAAAGTGCTCTTTCACATAACTACATGTATTCACATAACAATATAGCTCACATATGTAATTCACGACTCAAAATGAAATCACATCACTTTTACTATTAGCTTTTGTATAAATCATATATATATATATATATATATATATATATATTATATGGGACATTCCATGTCAACTCACACGCTTTTCGGCATTTTTTTGCCGACCATCTCCGATTTTGCTGAAATTTGGCATGTTTGTAGTTTTGGAAAAAAAAAGTCTCACACCAAATTTCAAGTTTTTAAATTAAATAGTTTTTGATATATGAAGGTTGAAAGTTAGACACAAAATCGCCGCTTGAACGCCCCTGATCGAGCAAAAGTAACCCTCCTGGCTTTATTTTTTGTTCGATTTCAAAGATATTAATATCATTGGAAAGCCGCTGAAAAGAGCTTTCCAATGATATTCATATCTCAAATGTAGCTATATAAATAAAAAAGTTATCTATTGTCGTGACCTTGACCTCGCGTGACCCCAAAACCCCTACTCTAGACAAAAAAAATTTTCAATATTTTTGTTCCTCACATAGAGGACTATCAGCATGCCAAAAATCAAAGTGGGATCTCCATGGGTTTTCAAGATACATGTATTTGCATTTTATTGAACAGGTGTGCCTAATGATGCAATTTTGTTGATATTTTCGCAACTTCGTCGATTTTGTCAAATAAATCATTTTTTGCAAGTTTTTTGTTAATTTTTTTCTTAAAAAATATCTTGACAAGAGCAAGGGGCGTTCTAAAAACATCCATTTTCCGTGACTCACCCTGTATATACAGGGTGTCCCAAAAAAATGTATACACACTTTAAATAATTGTAAATTTAGAGTTTATTATAATTCGAATAAATTTCAACATGTAAAAGAATTCACAAATATCATTCTATTGTCCTGTTATCGCATGTTCTCAAACTGATGTCCGTTCTGCTCCAGACACTGCTGACAACGCGAAGCGATGGAATGGCACACATCATGGAACAATTCCCTTGGGATATTCGTACATTCACGTTCAATGGTTGCCCTCAATTGAACGACTGTTGCAGGTTTCTGTGCGTAGACTTTGTCCTTTAGGTATCCCCATAAAAAGAAATCTAGTGGTGTGAGATCTGGTGAACGTGGAGGGTATTCGACAAAACCTCTTCGTCCAATCCACCGGTTTGGCAAGATCCTATCAAGAAAGAATCTAACATCGCGATGGTAGTGTGGCGGTGCCCCATCCTGCTGGAAATAAAATTCTTCCTGTTCAAAGTCTTCTCTAATGCTTGGCATAACAGACTGTTGCAGCAGGTTCAAGTAAACAGGACCAGTCATAGTAGCGTCAAAAAAGAAAGGTCCAATTAATCCCCGTGAAGATAGGCCGCACCACACTGTAATTCCTGGTAAATTAACATGGTGGTCAACCATAACATGTGGATTCTCAGGTCCCCAGTAGGTGCAATTGTGTCTGTTAATCGAACCATTTAATTTGAATGTGGCCTCATCACTCCACACAATCTTTGTAGAAAAGTGTGCATCTTCGTTACATCGTTCCAAGTACCACTCGCAATACTGTACTCTTCGGTCTGGATCATCGTCATTAAGAGCATGGACTAATTTTGGAATGTAACTTCTCCATTGACAACGTTTCATGATGCGATGGACAGATGATTTTGAAATGCCTACCTCACGACTAGCTTGCCGCAAAGACTTTCTTGGACTTCGTTGAAAGGTTTCCAGTACTCTTTCTTCCTTTCTAGGGCTTGTCGATGTACGTGGTCTTCCGGAACGCTTCTTATGGACGTCCTGAACAGTTCCATCAGCTTCAAACTTATCTCTAATTCGAGTGATAGTAACTCGTGTTGGTGGTTCTTTGTTAAACTCCCTCCTAAATTGTCTTTGCACTTCTACTGCGTTTTCATACTTCCAGTAGCATTTGAGAATAAATTTCCTTTCTTCAAAGTCAAGTCTGGCTGCCATCACTCGGTTCAATGGGTTCAATCTGTAAAGAAAAAATAAACAATTGAGTTATCATAAAGAATTTGAGAACATGCGATAACAGGACAATAGAATGATATTTGTGAATTCTTTTACATGTTGAAATTTATTCGAATTATAATAAACTCTAAATTTACAATTATTTAAAGTGTGTATACATTTTTTTGGGACACCCTGTATATACTAAGCAGTTTTGTTTTGCTAAATGCATTAAGACTTTGAACACCTTGCAGTCCAATTAACCAAAAAGGGGTGCAAAAACTATGCCTTTTGGTTTAAAGTCATGCCACACATGCATTTTGTTTAATTTCTGCAATAAAAAGTTTAAACTGTATGTGAATTGAGCAAAGTACGATTTTTTTATTGATTTGTTACTTTAATTAATAGCTTGAATAACTTAAAAACTTTTTTGAATGCCTGGAAATTAAACACTCTAAAGGAAATTAAATTTGCAAAGCCAGCAATTGAAGTGAAGAGTAAACATTGTTGAACTACAGAAATGTTGCTAAAAATGCATTGAATCTATAAATAATATTAGAGCAACTTGCTTATTTGGAATATCAATTAATACACAAGTAATGCAGGTATACATGTAATTCTTTGAACTGCAACTAGTACAACATTTAAATTTTATTTTTTACGAGTTTTAAAGATTATATCAGTAAGATGGCGTCCATTCTTCTTTATACACTGAGTTAATCGAACTCTGAAGTTTCTGTCAACTCTTTCCAGCATATCGATGGGTATGTTAGCGACAGCTCGACGAATGTTGTTTTTTAGGTGAGTCAAAGTGCTAGGACGATCGTTGTAAACAATTGATTTCAGATATACCCATAAAAAATAGTCACGTTGCACATATTGACGTAGTTACGTTGCGTTGCGACGATTGAGCGACCGCTTGAAAGAAATGCTTCAACAGCGAAAGCGCGTT
This sequence comes from Diplosoma virens, assembly GCA_963680785.1. Lineage (NCBI taxonomy): Eukaryota > Metazoa > Chordata > Ascidiacea > Aplousobranchia > Didemnidae > Diplosoma > Diplosoma virens. The sequence continues at coordinate 14,228,907 of OY796887.1, read as the reverse complement.
CCACCTTCGTCCACTCCATAATGCTCATTGGGGTTCCTGAAAAATAAACAAAAAATAAGTAACGCACGTTAAGAACCAAACTTTAAGCCCCACCCTCTCAAATAAGTCCATCTTTACCATCCACGGAGCAAACATCGCTTCAGTGCGCCAAATTTAAATAAGCAAGTTGCTCTTCCCCACCCAGTATAACATTGCAAATGCAGCTTAAATCACAAATCGGTCTAAAGCCCTAATGACACGTTTAATTAGAATTAATTTGTGCTGCAAAAAAGAACCACTGTATATTAGGTTGGATAGAAAGTCCTGTCACAAAACCTAAAAAGCCAATATACACCTTAAAAAGCAGATTGCAACTTGTTAATCAAGTTGATTAGCAGTCAGTTTAGATGGAAACTATTGACCATATTTTGAGACCTTTCCAAGTTTGTTTAATTGTGTTATTACTGTCCTATGACATGTGCTAAACCAGCATGCCGATTCCCAAGCTGTTTGTTATGAATTTTTTTTAAAACGTTCTTTAAAAACTTAAAATTAATAGAAGAGGATCTTCCTGATCAAGGGGAGTCAACGAGAGAACAATTGCCCAATTCAAATTGTTTAAACCAGGGGTGGGCAAACTACGGCCCGCCACGACTTTTTGTAGGGCCCGCGAAAGCCTCAAGAAAAAAACTTTACTCTCTTTGCTTTCAGTCGTGATGATCTATAAAAAATAGTCATCACACTCAATCAATGTCCAAATTTGAGATCACTTTTTTTGAGACAAAAAAGAATATTTTGGACCTTGATTAAAAGTTATGATCTTTTTTTTAGAGATTGCCATAGTGCGGCCCGCAGACAAAATCAGCTTGTAAATGCGGCCCTCGAGCTAAAAAGTTTGCCCACCCTGGTTTAAACCATTGTTGGCAGGTACGAATACTTGGAGCCTCATTTTGATAGGCAGAATGACTGTTTCTTGCTGCTTTCAATGATTTTGAGCCCTTTTTGTATTCATACAAGATGCAACGTTTCAATGTCAGTTTGATCAATTCCCATTTTAGAGTTTTAAATCAATATCAAAATTGAAGGAACTGTTGTTAAATTAATCTGAAACAGTAACATTCACTTAACTAAGTTCAAAAATAATTAATAATAAAATTCCAGGTTAAAAATGCGACAGAACTTTTTATCCAACCTAATACATACATATATATATATATATATATATATAATAATAATAATAAAAGTGGCAAGACTGTCAGTAAAGAGCTCAATAAAAACTCAGAGCATTAAATTAAATTACAAAAGCCACAAAAGAGATTTTATTAAAACCTCAACAGTCTGTTTCGCCTTTACGGCTCATCAAAAAACGCACGAAAAAGCTAATTATTAAAGTTAAGAGCCAAAAGTACCTCGTAATAATATTACGGATAAAGTAAGTATAAGCGAATTAGAATAAAATAAAAAAAATAAAATTGAAAATTTAAAGTTTAAAAATTTAAAAATATTTGAGTAAGCAAGCTAGTTGTAAGGCTCAAAATTTAGAATAGAATTTTGTAATCAAACTAAACATTTACGTATCTGACGCTGCAGAAAACTGACTGGCGATCAAATTACAAATGCGCGGTAGATAATTAAATTAAATGAAATAAAATTGAAAATTTAAAGTTAAAATTTAAAAATTTAAAAATAAGCAAGCTAGCTCTAAGGCTCAAAATTTAGAATTTAGAATTTTGTAATCAAACTAAACATTTACGTATCTGACGCTGCAAAACTGACTGGCGATCAAATTACAAATGCGCGGTAGATATAGTGGGAGAGAAAGAACATTGTAAAGGTAGGAAGTAGCGAGGCGTGGACGGACAGCGAGGAAATGGCTATAGAGGAGATCGGGGGGTGCAGGGATACATATAGTGGGAACACGACAACAATGGGTGGGAACACGACAACAATGTTTACGCCGTGTTTACTCATTGTTGTCGTGTTCCCACTATATGTATCCCTGCACCCCCCGATCTCCTCTATAGCCATTTCCTCGCTGTCCGTCCACGCCTCGCTACTTCCTACCTTTACAATGTTCTTTCTCTCCCACTATATCTACCGCGCATTTGTAATTTGATCGCCAGTCAGTTTTTTTGCAGCGTCAGATACGTAAATGTTTAGTTTGATTACAAAATTCTAAATTCTAAATTTTGAGCCTTAGAGCTAGCTTGCTTATTTTTAAATTTTTAAATTTTAACTTTAAATTTTCAATTTTATTTCATTTAATTTAATTATCTACCGCGCATTTGTAATTTGATCGCCAGTCAGTTTTCTGCAGCGTCAGATACGTAAATGTTTAGTTTGATTACAAAATTCTATTCTAAATTTTGAGCCTTACAACTAGCTTGCTTACTCAAATATTTTTAAATTTTTAAACTTTAAATTTTCAATTTTATTTTTTTTATTTTATTCTAATTCGCTTATACTTACTTTATCCGTAATATTATTACTTTTGGCTCTTAACTTTAATAATTAGCTTTTTCGTGCGTTTTTTTTTAACTTTTCGTCTGCGTTTAGAATCACCTCCTGATGAGCCGTAAAGGCGAAACAGACTGTTGAGGTTTTAATAAAATCTCTTTTGTGGCTTTTGTAATTTAATATATATATATACAGTATATATATATATATATATTACATTGAATGAAGTATTTCAATGGCCACTTGCTTTTGTCGTTTAAGAGGCAATAACATGCACTTTGAAATGACCAGAGAAAGTGGAATTACAACATAGCAGGAGTTCTTATTCTCTACCGAATAAATACCAACAGTAGTTGAATAAATTGGTTTAGAAAAATAGTCTCTAATTCTAGCAAATTCGACAGCAACAAAAAACAGTTGTTGATTATGCATTATCATATCACATACACAAGCAATACGAGCAACAGGCTTACTAAAAGATGCACAAGAATCATTCAAAGATTGTCTCTTTATTAGTGATCCATTGCATAATCTTATACATTCATAATGTTTTTTGTTTTTCAAATGTTAGCACTTCAATACCATCAAAAGATAGTTGCAAAAAAACAGTACTGCTATCAATGTGTACACTTGTAGCTGCAATATTTTCATTTTCGTGAAAGGCTCTCACTGCTATTTGTTGCAATGGTTTTAAACCGGAACGAACTACACTTTTTTAAAGTCCAAGATAGCTTTCAAATGGAAAGCAGCTGATGTTATCTAAAGACCCATAATTTGTGTAGTCATCTATAAGGTGAATCAAGCTATGCCCATCATATGACATAAAGCTTTTGCCATACAGATGGGGACATTGAAAGAAAAGTCTTCCAATAAATTGGTACATATTTTGACTGCATTTTTGTTTAGCTTAGGATAAAACATCATTCTCATTGCCACACATAACTTTAAAAAATAATGATAACTTTTTCGTTGGAGAATTGAAGAGTGTTTTAATATTACACAACCTGCATACAATAAAAATGTTTAAAACTCAGTTGCTTTCCAAAATGATAAATCTTGGATTGATCGCATTTTTCGTTTGAACGCTGAGGGAATAAACTTTCTACAGTTTTCTATGCCTTTTGACAGAAGCAAGACACTTGATGGAGAGAGTTTGGCTTGAAGCTGCCTAAAAGTAATTGCAAAATAGCACTTTTAGAAGATTGCATTTATTGAATGTAGTAGAAGATTGCATTTATTGAATGTAGTAAGAGACCACCACACTTTTTGTAAATTGGCACATGAACTGGATGAAATATATGTCAATAATATATAGTCAAATGTTTGTGCAGAGATGTTTATAAATGTTTTAAAACTGCATTTTACGATCGTGAAAATCGATGTTTTTTTTTGGCAAAAAGTTGTCAACAGGTCACTATCGCAGACAAAAACATTTTTTTGGGTTTGCAATGTTTGCTTTTGTAATTAAGTGATTAATTACAACATCCGCTCTGCGCACGATATCGGAGCTTGCGTAGCGACATGTAACTTTCATAGATTAAAAGAGCGCTGCCTATAAAAAGCTTTGAACACGATTAAAATTGATTGATTTGCATGAAATATCACATTTTCTTTAGTCTAATACAAATTTTCACTAGATACGACACAGCTAACATCTTTATTATTTTCTTTTTGACGTATAAACAATTATTCTTTAATCTTCATTTGAACCACTTCAAAAAAATTCGGGCCTGCGAAAACTACGTTTGACTATATATATTACATATATAAAGACTAAAAGTGTTGCAACAAGTCTGTTAAATCTATTTAGGAAAAATGGTTTTATAAAAAAAAAGCCTTCCTGACAGATACCAATGGTGCTTACCAGTCAGGTTTCAAACCTCAAACCTTTCGCTTTGAAGTTTGGAACGCTAACCACTACACGACGGCAGCTACATTTTAAATTCTAATTTTCCTTCCTAACAGATAGTAATCGTGGTTATCAGTTAAGTTTTGAACTTAAGAGCATATTTTCCGGAGTACATAATGCTAAACTCTACACCACAGCAGCCACTTTGTGACACTGAAAAATGTCTTATTAATATATATGTATCTTTCATTTACCTTAGTACGCCTTTCCACCACGCCAATAATCTTTTCATGACTCCAAGAATACTAGATGCATATGGTCAAGAACAAAATTTGAAACCATGTTTACATTCATGTCAGCTGAAATTGAGGATCCTTTATGATGCATTTTATCAATTTGGTTTTTAAAACTATCATCTGTACGTCGGTTGCCTTTACCAAGAAAACGGACTTTACCATCATGATACTCTCCTTCAATGTCACATCTTTCACAGCTGTTATACCCACTATGGGACTTAACACTAGAAGCCCCAAGGTTTTTGACTACCTAAAAGGACCGAATGGGTCATTTTTGACCCATTAGTTAAATTTGCTTTTGTTTTGATATATTTTTTGTGGTGTTAACTCTACATACCATAGACAAATAAAACCAGTTATTTTCCAGAATTTTATTGAAAAAAATTTGTAATTTTACTCATTTCACAAACTTAGCTGTTACAAAGTTACATGTATGCCATAGTCCAATATGCTGTACTATAGGTTATATGTTTATATAGTGACAAAACCAAATCAACGACAAACAGTCACAAATTTTTGACACACTTTGAACAAGTTACAATTAACTTCTTTGCTTTTGTATGAAACCCACAGCAAAATTTTTTGCATTCAATGCAATAGTTATTAGATTTATTTGGACAATTATCTATTTGGCAGTGTTTGCGCTTCAGAGATCTTGGTGAATTTGTAGAGTCAGAACATTTTGGATTTGATGAGGGTTCAGATTCAGCAATTTTGTTATATCTGCATAGTTCTTTTACTAATTCTAAAAGAAATTTTCTTCTTGAAATTGAACTTTTGGTAACTTCTTTATAGACAATGAAGGCATTTATGCAAGCACAATCAATAATGTTGAAGAAACATGCAGCTGGCCATCTTCGAGTTGCTGATTTGCATGTATGGTAGCGAGACATTTGATCCAATACATCGACTCCAGCTTTAGTTTTGTTATAATATTCAACTGTTTCAGGGCGTTTTTTCGAGTGATTCTTGTCAATTGAGACATCTTTATGCATTAAACTTAGAATATAAACAATTTTGTTCTTCTTTGCTTTGTATATGGTAAGTGAACAGCCTGAATCAGAAAGAAGTATTTCTGAAGAAAAAATAGATGCTTTTTTCATTGTTGATTCTACACTTGGTATTTCTTTTCTTTGCTTTCTTACAGTTCCTACAATAGTTGTTTTTTCAAGTTTTAGAGTTTCAGCTAGTTTAACATTTGTGAAAAAATTATCTGTAGTAACATTGTATCCCTTTTTGAAATATGGTTTCAAAAGGGAAAGACACACATCAGTGGGAAGATCATTTTCCTTTTTGCGCAATGGATCCTTTCCTAAATATGGTTTTCCATTGCACAAATATTTTGATTTTGAATCAGCTAATAGCCAAAATTTCATTCCAAACTTATCTGGTTTATTTGGCATGTATTGGGTAAATGGACAGCGAGTTTTACAAGGGAAAAGTTGTTCATCTATTGTCAAATTTAGGTTTGGGACATAGCACTTTTGACAGTTTTCTATAAAAGCATTCCATGTTTCTGAAATAAGACAAAACTTTTCTGACTTTGTCCTTCTTTCTGCACGAGTGGATACGTTATCAAACCTTAGATGTTTCATTATGCTTTCAAAGCGATTTCTGCTCAGCGTACTTGCAAAAATAGGATGACCCCATTCTTTACTCTATAGTTGTTTCACTGGAGTATTTTTTCTCTCCAAAACACCACGAGCAATTTGCAAACCAATAAATTTTTCCAGTTCTTCTAGAGGGCAATTGAAATTTTTATCATCAAGGTGTGCATGATGAATTGTATACCTTTGTATTGATCTCAACATTATTTCATCTATGTACAGGGTCCGTCAAAATGATCTGACACATTTGTAGTTTAAATAAAAGACAGAAAATGTAAATAAACAATAAAGTGTTTTTATTTTTGAAAAGTAGATATAATGCCATTTTGTTTCATTTAGTTTTAAATATTAAATCGGTCAAATGGGAACCGTTATTATCCACACACTGTTGAAGACGTTCACGAAAGTTGTCTATAACTCGGCGGATCATTTCATGTGGAATGGAGGCAATTTCTTGACGAATCGCATCTTTAAGTTCTTCAATAGATTGAGGACGATTACTGTATACCTTTGACTTGAGATATCCCCAGAGAAAAAAATCGCAAGGATTTAAATCAGGTGAACGGGCGGGCCAACCAATGTCACCACGCAATGAGATCAAATGACCGGGGAACATCTCCCTCAAAATCCCCATCGCACGTCGAGAAGTGTGGGCCGTTGCCCCATCCTGTTGAAACCAAACATTGTCCATATCGTGGAGCATATTTAATTTAGGTCTGAGAAAAGTCTCTAACATATCACAATATCGATTAGAGTTTACAGTCACTGTAACATTGTCTTCTTCGAAGAAGTACGGACCCCATATACCGAATTCTGCCACGGCACACCATACAGTCACACGAGGACAATGCAAAGGGCGTTCATGCAACTCACGAGGGTTGTTCTCTGCCCAGTATCTGAAGTTTTGCTTATTCACCGAACCACACAGATGAAAATGCGCCTCGTCACTGAACAACACAACTGCTGCATGGGGGACATGTTGTTGAATTTCTAAACAACATGTTCTGCGAGTTTCAGTGTCTCTTTCGCTGAGTTCTTGTGCAAACATCATTTTGTATGGATGCATTTGAAGATCATTATGCAGAATTCTTCGCAAACTTCTTTCGGAAAGCCTAAGAGCCTGGGCGCGTTTTAATATCGAACGGCGTGGAGACTGTTGAACTGAAGCTCTTACCACTGCCACATTTTCTGGAGTTCTGGCGGTGCGAGGCCTGCCGGTTGATTTTCGTTTTAATGCAGATCCAGTAGCTCTGAAGTTGTTAACCCATACCAAGATCGTGTTTCGGGATGGTACGGGATCATGTCTACCAAGCTTAAAGTGCACGCGGAACGCTCTTTGTGTTGCAGTTACAGATTCGTTTGTTTTGATAAATGTTTCCATAGTGAAAGCGCGATGCTTACCAGTCCAATTCATGGTATCAACTAAACCACTAAAAATTTAAACAAAGTTACAAGTACAACTTATGGTATCAACTGAAAAAGAAAAAAACAAAATGGCATTATATGTACATTTCAAAAATAAAAACACTTTATTGTTTATTTACATTTTCTGTCTTTTATTTAAACTACAAATGTGTCAGATCATTTTGACGGACCCTGTATAATTGGAAAGCACTTAGAGGACTTTCTTTCATCACTTGTCTGCAACTGTAAGCTGTTGGTCCTGGTTTTGGGGTAAACACATTTTCCGAAGGGAATCGTCCTCTGGAACTTTGCCCTTCCTGGAATCTTCTCCATATGATTCCACTGCGAGTTTGTATTTCTTCATTACTAAAATGTGAAGATGAACTTGCTTGAACATTGGACAAATTTTCTTGTTCAATGCATACCACTTCATCTTCAATAATAGAGTCATCTTCCTCACTATCTTCAGATGAAAAAGACTCAATCAGTTGAGTTTCATCAAAGTCACTTTCATCACAAGATGAGTAAATGTCATCACTTTGTAAAAGTTTGAGAGTTTCTTGAAAGTTTAATTTTTTCATTATTAGGGTCAAAAATATCTTAGGAATAGGTAACAAATCACACTTATTTTCTGAAAGATAGAAATGAATGTCAATTGAACGAACTTTACTCTTTGACTCTTTGGAAAATACTAACAAGTTCAAGTTTGGAACAAAACTAATTGTTCTAAAATGTAAATAAGGTTGCAATATATACCATATAATACACTAAATAATTGATTGTAAGTATAAAAAAATGCTTGTTCTTTTCTAGGCTTTCTCTACAAATATATTAAAGCAACACTAAGATTGTTTATGTAGATGGGTCAATTTTGACCCATGTGGTACTTCTAGGTATATCAAGATTTTTTGGAAAAAACTTTCACATTTTAACAATTGTGCATATACCATATAAAAGTATAAACCGAATTAGGAAAAGTCACCAAGTTTTGTTGAAAAAAAATTTTCACTGATTGAATGGTAACTATTTAAAATCATAAATGGGTCAAAAATGACCCATTGGGGTTTCTAGTGTTAATAACTTTAACCCTTATCAGCACGGTGATTTTGGGTAACTTAATCGGCACGTATGTTGACAAATGTCAACATGCCTTTTTTGTGTGCATTTCAATGCTGCTGTAGCTGTTTTCAAGGTTTGTTTTCGTTTTATACAGTACTGGTATGATAAATATGTGCTATTAAACAACGTCACATTGCAACCAATTGATAACAACGCACATTCCTTTGAATGAACAGTTGATTTTGACAAATTATCACAATTTTCATTCGAAACTCCGGGTCTGCTTTGCACGCAAGGGCTGGTTTTAAAAACATCTTAGCTGAACTAGAACGAAATTTCAACAAAGAAAGTTTATCGCTCCTTGCAAAGAAAGTTTATAAAAAACACAAAACCGCAGAAACATAACACAAACATGTAGGCGTACAGTATTTCATAGTTCAACCATACTTAGGTGTTCAGCATTCCATGCAATACGTGTTTTTAGGTGTTTTTCTGTGTTGCGGGCATACACGTCGGCGGCAAACGATGCATGCAAGGCGAGTATGCTTCGCACACCTGTAACATCTTCCCCGTTTGATGCGTTGAGCAGTGTCACTTGTGGTGCTACCACAAGCAGTAATGAACCCGATCTTTTCTGCAAGGAGCTTTGTTTCACCTTTCAATTTTCGTTTGCTGACATATGGTTGAGCCAGTTGAAAGCTTAGTTGCTTGAGAAAATTTGTTTTTTTGCCACATTTCCCACTGCTTCTCATTACGATAAAAGCGTTGTTAGTGGCAACATTTGTCAAATTGTAGTTGATAACCATTGGCCACCGGTTGGTCTTCCTCAAGCAATTGAATTCTTCACAGTTTTCATCAAGAGTGTCAACTCCTCCTTTGTGCTTATTGTAATCTGTGATAACTGTAGGTTTGCTGTGGCAGTCCGTGATTGAAATGAAGGAGTGTGAAGATGACATCATGAGCACATTCTTGTTGCGCTTGGGGACATATGACAGTAGAAGAATTTTGTTGGCATGGTCATACAGTGCCTTAGTGCTTTCAACTTCTCTTCCTCTTCCTGTTTTGAATTGCGATGGTACTTCCCGCCGATTAGCCATTATTGTACCAACCAATGTCAGGTTTTTCTCCAACAGGTTGCACACCAGACCATGAGAGGTAAAGTATCGGTCAACATATATGTCTCGACCTGTACCAAAATAAACTGAGCACAACTTCATTATAATATCATTGGCAAGGTTTCTATGAGGTGCTGAGTCAGATTCTCTCCCAGAGTAAATCATTCCATTTAGGGCAAAACCGGTAGTAGCTTCGCACAGCCAGAAGAACTTCACGCCATATTTTCTTGGTTTTGATGGCATATATGTTCTTCCGGGAATCTTTCCACGATATCCGACCAGTTGTTCATCCACGGTTAAGGCCTCGTTTGGGACATAGATGTTGCGTAAACTATTATTGAACATTTCCCATACCTCTCGAATAGCAGCTAATCTATCGGTTCTCTGTCTTGCTGGTCGAGAACGATAGTTGTCGAAACGCATGCAACGTAGTAAGAATTTGAATCGATTCAATGCCATCGTAACTCGATAAAACGGTCTACTGTCAATAGGATCCCACAAGCGACGCAAGTCTGTGAAATTGTCTCTGTCCAAGCCAGCACGAATCATAATAGCAAGACCTGCTTCAACTTCTTCAGAAGTAAAGTCTTTGTAGACATAGTTTGGCGGCAATGCACATTCATGTCTCACGTCCCTTGCTTTTCTGTTTGTCTCACGCACTATCTGAAGTGTAATTTCAGGTCGGTAAAATACTTTGAAGGCATCCACTTCATGTTCAGGAGCAGCAATAATTCGAGGTTGTTGCGTCAATATATTTCTCCTCCTGAGCCTTCTAGGAAAAGGATTTTCGTAATACGTAGCATTTCCAGCTGTAATTCCTACTTGATCATCATCTAAACTAGCATTATCGTCAATAGGATCTTGATCCTCATCACTAAAGTCGTCTTCACTTTCTTCCTCATACACATCTATGTCAGAAAGTTCCTCAGGTGGCACAGGAAGTTCGACATCATCAGAAATAGATTCGGATTCGCTGGCACTTGTATCCTCGGCATCAGAGTCGTTATCAACATCATCAAACACTTTCTGCATTTGTCGTAGAGCCTCTTGAAACGTAAATCTTCTCTGTCTTTATTCATCGCCAAGTTCCAGCTATATTGTCTAAGCAATTGAAAACGCCTAACGCAGTTTGAATAGTTATTATTTCAAGCTGAATACAGTATTATTCTACGTTCTTATTTCTGAAATATATCACTAGATAGGTAAGGATTCAAAAAAATAGCTAGAAATATTTCCCTCGTCTCTGCCTGAGAACAGGAAGAACTGATTTCGACATGAAAGCTTCCCGTATGCTGGCTAGAGATTGATGTACCAGAGAAGAACACTTACTCTTGTGCAATAAAGAAGCAACACATAATGTCTTACAGCGCATGGTGCAATCAGAATCAATGGTGCAATAAAGCTGACGAAATCGAATAATTACTGGTTCTGGCCGCTCCTGGGAAAACTTCTGAAAAAAGAATAACTTCTTCCAGCCAAAGAACAAGTTACTAACTGCGCTTGCTTGTTTGATGCAAGTTATTGGCAATTCCATTGAAACAATGGCAATGGTTTCTTGTAAAGGCGCGTTTACAGCCGTTTACAGTACTTTTTTCTTTCAACGTGATCTTGGTTTGTTTTATTGACGCTCAAATCCACTCATTTTTTCTCGAAAACATGAGTGAATTTGAGCGTCAATAAAACAAACCAAGATCACGTTGAAAGAAAAAAGTACTGTAAACGGCTGTAAACGCGCCTTAACTCTTACTACTGCATTTTGACGTAAGTCATGGAACGATCTAAACTCTCAAAGGCCGTTTGTCTCTGCTAATCTACTGTTGTTACTACTTGTTGACATTTGTCAACAAGCGTGCCGATTAAGATAAAATGCAAATAACTCATTGTAAAAGCAATTTGGGATTTTGATATCACTTCAGTAGTAAGGTAGTCAAAAGTTCTCCATCGTCCGTGAATTGTGCTGAGCTAGCATATAGAGGGCAAGTGCAATCAAAAAACGAAAATAAAATGTTGACAAATGTCAACAGAAGTGCTGATAAGCGTTAAGGGATGATCTAGCTGGGGCATCACATACTGTACATATGTTTCAAAATGCTCGATAACAAACTTAGCACCATCCACTTCAATGCCCTGCTCATTGAGATAAGCAAGATCATTTAGAAAATCTGCTAAAAATACATGTATATTAGGAGGTGGCATTTCTCTATTCATGCTCTTGTTAGTACAATATATACCAACACAAATTGGTCGAGATTTTATGCCAAGAATACTAATTACGAGGGTCAGTCAATAAGTAATGAGACTTTCTCAATTACTTTGGTGTTCTTGGAGTTATGCAACTGAAATTTTATGTGATGATTATGAATGGAGTTGTCATCTTATTTACAACAAAACTTGTTTATTTTCAGATTACTGTAGGTGTGACGATAAATTGAAATGACTACTAGGCTAGGAAACAGCTCATGCTTGGAACAAAGAGGAGTCATCAGATTTCTGTTGGCAGAGAGTGTAAAATCATGTGAGATTCTGTCTAGAATGCAAAGACAATATGGTCCTTCCTGTATGTCTAGAGCAAACTTCTACAAATGGGTGCAAGCATTCAAAGATGGACGCGAAAGCATTACTGATGATCTGAGAAGTGGAAGACCTGTGGATGTCTCTACCCCAGAAGCAGTACAGGCAGTTGAAGACCTGATCAAATCTGATAGAAGGGTCACTTTAGATGAAATTGCTACAAACTTGGACATCTCCCATGGCACAGTGTACGCAATTGTGCGTGAGAAGCTGCGTTTTTCAAAAGTCAGCTGTCGCTGGGTTCCAAAGATGTTAACGGATGATCACAAAATGCAGCGCCTGATGGCTTCCAGAGCATCACTACGCAGATACAGAAAGGAGGGAGATGTATTTCTATCGAGAATAGTGACAACTGATGAGACCTGGGTCTTTCATTATGAACCTGAATCGAAACGACGATCAATGGAGTGGAAGCATGTTTCTTCCCCAGTGAAGAAAAAATTCAAATCTCAGAAAAGTTTAAGGAAAGTCATGCTCACTGTGTTCTGGGACAGAAATGGGCCGATCACTATCAGTTTCTTGGAAAGGGGCAATACTGTGAACTCAGAGAACTACTGTGAGCTGCTAACTCAAGTGAAAAAAGACATTAAGAACAAACGGAGAGGACTTCAATCAAGAGGTGTGATTCTCCTTCAGGATAATGCAAGGCCCCACACAGCAGCAAGAACCCTAGCCAAAATTGAAGATTTAGGCTGGAAACTTCTAACACACCCACCCCACAGCCCAGACCTTGCACCATCTGATTTTCACCTCTTCGGCCCACTCAAAGAGAGTATGAGGGGAATTCACTTCCAGACTGATGAAGAAGTGAAGGCTGCTGTGAGCAACTGGCTAAGGACCCAGTCCACGGAATTCTATGCCAAAGGAATAGACAATCTAATATCAAGATGGAACAAGTGTGTTGCAAAGGAGGGAGACTATGTTGAAAAATAAAAAAGCATTTTTTGATTACCAGTCATTGCAAACTTGAGTTATTAAAAAAGTCTCATTACTTATTGACTGACCCTCGTAGAATTAGATAAACTTTGAAATTAGGAGAATTTTGAAATAAAGGCAATCCATCTCTATGTTAATTAGTAAGTGAACAGATTTGTTTGAAGGTTCAATAGAAATTAGATTTTTTAGTGATGGAATCCAGTTAGGCAAATGTACATACTCACCACTTTGCATTTGATTAAAATGAAGTCTAGGTGGTGGAAATAGGCTTGATACAGAAAGAGGCAGTGGCGTACGCAGAAATTTGTGAAGGGGGGGTTTTGGAACCGAAAAAACGATTGCTCTAAGTGGTCCTGGTAATGGGCAAAAACTTCAAAAATTAGGCCTACATTCAAAAACAAAGTGTTATGCTTTTAAGAACATCTTGCAGTAGCATAAATTTCTTTTTACCAAACCGTAAAACTAACTATTGAAAAGGCATGTGCGAGTAAGCAAATTTAATTCAAATATGACAAGAAACTTTCCAAACTAAAAGCAACATAAGCAACTCGTATAAATGATGAGAACAAAAGGTGAAAAATCAAATGAACAAAAAAATAACCTTACTTAACAAATATTTAAAGTTTTTTCACAGGCTTATATTCAAACGCCTGTTTTTTTCACTTAATCTGTTAATTACGTCATCAGGGCAAGGCGTGTAGTTCCTATAAATGTTTAACAACGCAAGTCCATTCATTCGAGTGGTGCCAGTTGTGTTTCGTAAGTACGTTTTTAGTCTGCGCAATGTGGAAAACGATCGTTCACTAGTGCATGTTGTCACTGGAAGAGTTAACAAAATGGTCATTAATGTAAATATGTTTGGAAAAGCATCGGAACTGCATTCCTTGATGCTGCTCAATGCATCAGTTGGTCTTTCTGCTACGTTCAACCGAGAAAGTTTCCTGTACCATAATATCAGTTCAGGTACTAGTTCTTCCGAGGATTTCGTTAAATCATTTTCGTAAAATCTTCCCAAAACTTGAATACTTTTAATTTGTTGAGGAGTTGGTCAATGGTTGGATCAGCAGGAATTAAACACTGAAATCCACCAATAATCGATTTGTGGGCAGTAAATCATGCTTCGAGAGTCACAATAAAGTTATCAAGAAATGGAATAAAAATTCCTACTCTAAAATATTCTTCATCTGTTTCAGCAGCAATGTTGCATCGATTGGTCTGTCTTGAAGTAAGGCGTGGTGTTTTTAAAATAAAATTTTGGGTTTTGGCCGTTTCTTGCGCAGAAATATAGAGCTGGTGAAATTCATCTTCGGCTTTTTCCCTAAGACACTTCAATTCATTTGCAATATCATGTGCAATGTTGACGGCCTCAAGAAGGTTTATCGACTTTTTTTGCATAACTTTACACAAAACAACACTGTATCCAAAAATCTTTTTTAAAACTAAGAGAGCAATGCAAAATTCACTTTGCCTAATTGTCGATAGCAACTGTAGAGCTCGTGATGAAGTTTCTCTGTCTGGCCATGTTGAAATTTCTGTCAGAGCTTCTACAACAGCAAATTGTAAATTTGAAAAGACACTGACACTCTCGTGTCGATCGACCCATCTGGTAGCACAAATTTGAACAAGTTTTTGAGCTTTTGTTGTTGACGAAATCGTGTTGATAGATTTGCGTAAAATGTTTTGACGTTTTGGAGCATTGAAAAAATTGTAAAGTGAAGCTATTCTTCCCATGCAGTTACAAACCGGCGAGAGATCGCATGAATTAGAGACAGCCAAATTAAGACTATGGGCTGCACAGTGAACGTAAAGAGCTGGAGGAATAATTTCGCTGATATAGGCTTGGGCACCATTCAATCTTCCACTCATAGCTGTGGCCCCATCGTATCCTTGACCGCGCATTTTTGAAACATAAATGTTCAAATTGTTCAAAATTGTTCAAAGATGATAAATTGTTCAAAATTGTTGAAGCCAAATTCTTGCCTGATAGATCTGTTATGGGTACAAACTGGAGAAAAGATTCTTCAATAGCAAAGTCATCACTTACGTACCGAGCACAAAGAGTCAATTGTTCCGGACATGATATATCGGTTGTTTCGTCAGCCAATACAGAAAAAAATCTGGACCTGTTAATGGAATCGACCAATCGCTTAAGTATCAAGTCATTGCAAATACTTATAATTTCGTTTTGCATTCTTGGGCTGATATACTGAGAGTTGCGTCCGGCAGAAAGAAAATCATTCTTGAAAACTTGATCATGTTTCATTCTGTATCGAAGTAAAGCACGCAAATTTCCGTCATTATTATTATCTTCTAGATTTTTTTCTGATTCGAAAGTGAGTGGACCACTATCCCGATGTCCTCTTAAAGGAATACCCTGTCGACCGCAGAGTATAATTGTTTCTATAATTGGTGTGATTTTTCTTCGGTTTTCTAAAATTGTTTGCTTCTGTTGCTGATTAAGTTGAATTTCGATGCTATCTTGTTTTCCTGATAAGATTGACATAACGGTCTCTGCTGCCACCACACTGTCGCGGTGATATTTTGTGCTCTCGTGGTCTGCAAAGCGTTCAAGCGCATTTTTCCACTTTTGAAACTTTACCGCACACAAAGTTCCTAGAGGTTGGTTTCCAACTCCACTGCCTGCTTTACTTCCAAATAAAACGCAGTATTTGCAAAAGGCTCCATTTTCTAAATATGAGTACGCTAACCACTTGAAGCGAATAAACCAGCGGTGCTGAAACCGTAAATTTCGGTGATTGGTTGCGGTAATTGGAAAATTAAAAGACTGATCCGGAATCCATATGTTTTTTAGCATTCGAAGTCTTTCTGCTTGAGTATAAGTTTTTCCTATACAAAGTGAAATGTTATTTGACGGTTGTAAAACTAAATCTTTTGTTGCTTTGTCTGCGTCTGGAGTCTCACCTGGTTCTTCTATTACATTCTGCGGATTATTTTTGCTACATGCCAAATCATCAACGGGAATACTTTTTTTAACATTTTCGCAGTCGTTATTACGAATTTTTTTAAAGTTAAAGTCTAACAAAGTTTTTCTCCTTTTTTGTTGAGGAAACATGACTAAATGATTAAATAAATTCTTTTAAGATTAAAAAATTATGCAACCTGAAATCTCTTTTAAATTAATTCTTGTTAGGGTAATCGTATATTATCAATACGAATGGCAGGATAAAAAAATTTGTACCAGTGCAAAAAATATTAACTGATAATTTTGAAAGCAATAATGTTAATTGTTAACTATCAAAGAAATAGAGCAATAACAATAACGTCATGCCTCATCCTTTGCAAAACGCCATAAGCGTAAAATTTTTGATTATTTTCCATTTATTTTTAAATACCATTTTCAGCATTTAATAACAAAGTTAGAATTTAGGAAATCAAATAATTACAAACTTAATTTTGGAAAAGACGTAATTAAAAAAATTTTATGACAAATTTTTACCATTTCAAATTACTTGATTTTAACAAGTTTAACATTTTCGGCTCATTCTTGTAAAACTGCCTAAAATTTTCGATTAGTTTTACATTTTAAAACAGACAATACTAAAAAAATAAAAATGCTTTAAATATCAAAAGTTTTCTCGAGTTAAGCTCGCTGTTACAATTTAATTAATTCAGCTCAGAACGAACTCAATTTTAATAATGATTACAATCACTAGGCAGATACCAGGTAGGCTACTACCAAAGTATAAAGATAGCTCATATTTTGCTACATATTCATTTCTATTTGAATAAGATACCCGTGACGATCATACTTTCGCGAAACATACTCTTACAGTTGGGATTTTAATAAATTAGATGGTAATTAATTGCATGATAGTTTGATTTAGAAATATTAAACTCTAACTGCTTTATCGAACAAACTGTATTGCAACTGCTATAAACGCTATCTAGCTGCACATTAAAATAATTTTAGTAAAAACGAAGAACCATTTTTATAAAATTTTCTTATTTAGTTATGGTGTACAATTATTACTTTATAAAGTTTTATGAGCCTTCGTCTCATAGAAAAAAACTTTTGACAATGGTGACTTGATCAGTTAAACTATTTTATATTATATTTTACAATTCATATTTAAATTTTTTTTGTCACGTTTATCAGAGTTCAATCAATCAATTTTTCAAATCCTCCTTAGGTGCTTAAAACTTGTTTTATTTTTCATATCAATGTACAGCTGAGTAAGTAGGCTTGTATCTCATGGGAAAGCATTGTAATAAAACGATAGACATCAAAAGCAAAGCATAAAATGCTTAACTTTCAATATTTTACAATTTTGAAGGTTTTCTTCACAAGTGGCAGCTGTACATTAGCTAACTTGACGCAATTTAGGCGATAACAAAAATTGATGCGCAAGCAGTAATTTAGTTTAAAAAGTGCAGTAAACAATAGAAACTAAAATCATATTATGGAAGCCTACTTATTACCATGTATATATGCCTGAACGTCATTCTTTCAAGGGGGGGGGGGTTTGACCCCTGAAACCCCCCCTTGCGTACGCCTATGGAAAGAGGTAAAGTTTTATGATGTTTATGCAAAATTCTTGATAATGTTGAAATAGCAATTTTGGGGACATGTTTTTCAGTTAATATCCAGGAAGCTATGTCTTTTTTGATTGAAATATTATTGCTGTCAGAAGCAGCGTCATGCGATAGCCGTTTTAAAGTATCAGGCCCTACGGTTTGCTGGCCAATTGACACATTAGTTTCAGAGTCAATGGCATGTATTGGCGAATTGGAAGGGTGGGGATCGCTTACTGGTACTAATTCATCACTGATGGAAAATGATGTGGAAGTACCAGTAGGCATGCATGCTTTATAAAAATCTGCTATAGCATCTGTAGAACTGGAATTTGCAGTTGTAGGTATGCGTTGATTCAAATTACAAGAGTTCACCAAGTTTTTACTAATTTTTCGTCTCCATTGTTATGATCTAGACCAGTGCTTTCCAAACTTTTTGTGTAAGTGACACACTTTTAAACCACAAATAAATTCGTGACACGTTTTAATTTAATTTTAATCAAAAAGCTTTTAATAGCAAAAGGTCAACGTACAATCTTAACGAGATACCGGTATATGAGTGTGAAGACTAAGAAGAAAAAAAAGTCTTCACCTTTATTCCGTGTCTAAATTCTCCGTTCTCTTTCGCAATTAATGGTGAAGACTAAAAAAAGGTCACTGAAGCTATCAATTCAATTTGCATCCAGTTGCTCACGCCCCTTGATGAACCTTTCACGCCCCCTCCCAGTTAAAAAACCCCAGGCTAGTGTCAAATATTGTTTCAAATCCAGTTGGCGACACACAGTGGTGCAACCAGAAATTATCAAGGGGGAATGGCAATTAAAGTAAAAAAACTTCACTTTGATTTTGTCTCCGAAATCGCTATTATTCTCCCGAAAAAAAAAAAGATCTTCACTTCGATTTCGCTATTTTTTTCCCAAAATTATGGTGATCTCTAAAAAAAAATCAGTCTCAGGTTTCCCACTTTTTGCCCCAAAATCGTAGTGATCTCTAAAACTTGAAAAAAACAAGAAAAAAGGGGTCTTCACATCAAATCTGTCTTCGATTTCTGCCGAAATTGACGGGGCAGAGAGCTTCAAAAAAATACTCCACAGGCCACTCAATACGGCTAGGGCCACGGGTTGGAGCTAGCCCTGAACTAGTCTCAAATATTGCTTCAAGTCAAGTTGGCGACACACCATTGTGCTACAAGTGACACTTTAATGTGTCGCGACATACCATCATACCATAAGCGACACACAGTTTGGAAAGCTCTGATCTAGACAGTTTGTGATATGGTTTATAGGTAAATTTAGTTTGTTTTTTTTTTTGCCATAAACAAGCCACTTTGAAATTTCTGTAGTCCTTAAGTGAAATATACCGGTACCTGAACAAAAACTTACTGTTTAAGAATTTAACAGTAGCTATTACACATTTGGGGTGGTGATCATTTTTGAAGTGATTCTCATAGTACTATATACAATTACACCAACATTTTACACTGAAACTGCCAATACTACAATGCCAATCATATAAAAAAAGTATTGGCTTTACGTTTTTATGGAAATGTAATTGGCTCAATATATTCTGCTCAATCATTAAACAGTAGCTTACTGAGTAAAACCACTAGCAAATGAAACAAAAAACTGCATTATCACTTTAGCAGCTCATGCATTAATGCATTGGTTGCCAGTAATTTCGTCACATGGTAACTTTGTCACTGTAATTTCGTCACAGGGCAACCGATTAAAATGCAACCTGATCCTAACCTAATCCTAATCGTATCCTAAATTTAACCCTAACCTAATCCTAACCTAATCTAACCCCAACCTAACCCTAATCTAATCCTAAATCTAACCCTAACCTAACCCTAATCTAATCCTAACCATCGGTTCCTAACCCTAATCACAGTAATTTTGTCACGGTTGCCCTGTGACGAAATTACTGGCAACGAATGCATTATTATTCCAAGTACTAATGTGTCATAAAATAAGGATTCATAAAATGCCAGCTGGATTATTATCATTGTGTATACAACTGCTTGCTCTTAGGTTTTTTATATAATGTTGTGCATAAGTAGATCATGCCATTTTGTTTTTTGTTTTGTTTCATTCGTCTGACGAGACCCTAAGGTCGAAATTCGAGTCGCGAATTCATTATTTATATATATATGTGTGTGTGTTTCAAAATTTATTTAATCACTGTTTAAAAACCACAACAGTCTGTTTCATCCTTAGAATCGTCAGATAGTTACTAGAAAATTAAAAATATAGTTTTTTAGTGGTAAAAAAAAATTCGTATGGAATAAATGATATGTAGTTAAATTAAGCAAACAATACGAATCCTATGACGTCATACAAGAAAAAAAATCAAAATATAATAAATGCAAGTATAGAGTATTCATTTGAAAGGTGAGGGAAGGCGAGTTGGGTGTGTGGTGAAAGATATAAAAAGAAAGAAAATAATCTACAAAGCAATAAAAGAAGTAACAAGAAAAATCGCATAAGATGAAAAACTAAAATGGGTAAAAAATGGTGTAAACGATAATGGAAAATATAAGCGGATTTAATGACGGTTAAGAAAGCACACTTGCACAAAAATAATGACAATTTAAGCATACAAAATCAAGTAAGTAATTTATTTAGTTTAAATTTGTTTTTGAGGCGACATTTTCCTGTAAGTTCCGATCGTTTGTTGAGGATTGTTGGTTGGTTTGCCTGTAGTATTTCTAACTTTTCGGTTAAGCACAGGTTGCAGCATTTTTGTCCTGGTTTATAGGGGGTAACTTGATTGATTATTTTCCAGTTAATTGTGGGTTTAAGACCTGATTCTTTGGCATTCCAGAATGTTTTGGGAAAGCTCGTCGGCGTTTCTTTATATTTTTAAATGATTGTATATGATTATAATATCGTGATTTGAATTCTGTTTCGCTGCAACCTATGTAACTTTCTGTTGTATTTCCATGAGATATGTCTGCTTGTCATTTACTGTCATTTATCAATTTACTGGTATCGGCGCGTATTAATTATCATTTACTGGCATCGGCGCGAGCAGTCCATCGAGTTTGGGATAAACTTTTGATACGAACATTTACTGTTTTGTGAGATAAGCTGCTTATATCTTCATTTCCGTCAACAAAAGGGTTCATCTCTTGCATTTTTTCAAACAATTTCACTCGCTTTGGATAAACACCTACAATTTTTTCAAAGTGCACATTGCCTGCTGCAGCAATTCTAAACTTGATATGGTATCTTTGACAACCAACTCGGTACAATGAGGCAGGCAATGAATGTACGAAACTTGTTGCTCATCACAGTTTTTCAATTTCTCTGCTAATGATTTCATTGCTGAAGCGCCATCAAAGCTCATCGCTATGAACTTGTCATTATTCACTTCACACCTGATGAAGACGTCGGTTATGTAAGAGAGCAGCGCATCAGCAGTCAATCCTTCCTTGCATGGCATGATACCAATAAATTCTTCTTTGACATCGTAAGTTTCCGAAGCGGTTCGAAAAGATATAGATATTTGTTCAGTTTTGGATATGTCAGCACTTTCGGCAGCAATTATAGCAAAAAATTGCTTACCATTTATTGAGCGAAGAATTTGTCGTCGCGCTGTAAGTACCAACATTTTTTCCATTTCAGCAACAATATCATTAGACATATATTTTTTTCTTCCATTTGCAACTTGTGACCTGGCACATGCTCAGCTTTGTCTTTGTTAAATTGATAGAAATTAGATTCAAAAGGATCTCTACGTCGGATTGCTAACCCTTAGTACAGTTTTTAGGGTCGAAAAACTTGCTTCCATTCCAGCTCTACAAAGTTGCTGCAGCTTCTTGTTTTTATAAATAAAAGAAACAATCGACTCATCTTTCCCTTCCAACATAAGTTTTTCTTTCATCCATTTTTTGTGAAGTTCAGAAGCATCGTGTTCTTTTAGTTTTTCCATTCCTTTTTCCAGTTGCTAAAACCAAGTGTTTCACTTGCAAATGGGCTTTGTTTCTTCTCTGATTCTGTAGCTAAATCGGCACAAACTTTGCAAAAAACTTTTTTGATTTCCCGATTATATGCCAACCATTGGAAATTATCAAACCACTCTTTTTGAAAAAGTCTTCCCTCTTTGTTCCTACTATTTTCTCGATCAGTTTCGGAGAAGTTTTTAGCATTAAAGACACAACACAGTTTAGGATCAAAATCATTCACATTAGAACCACTTGTATTTCTGGATATCGACACCGACGCATCACTTGTTGATCTTGCAAAATCCAAGCCCATGTTATTTTCAGAATTTGCAATACCGTCACGGGTATTTAAATTGTCGTTAGTGTCAACATCTTTAGGGTTTGGAGAGCTCACGGAAACGTTACTTGCGGCATTACCACCATGCACGCCTCTCCCACAGCTACTGGTAGCAAAAAAAGTATCAGTGATTTTTGTTTGTCCCGCTGATGATCCTGCTTTTGCCAATTCTTTCTGAACGTTATTGGTTTGACGTTCTTTGCGAAGCATTTAAAACAGCGTTTCCCAACCTTTTTTGTCCCAGCGCCCCCTAAGTATAGAAATTGACTTAAAATAAACTGCCAATGCCCCCTTAGAAAACTAACATAAAATATTATAGCAACAACAAATTTTGCTCGTATTGTACAAAAATCAGCAAATTTACCAGAACCAAAAAAAATGAATTGCAATACCCAGACAAAATAAAAAACACAATTTAATGGCTTCCTTGTGCCTGATGTCGCGATGCTAAGGCAACAAAATCTGGTTTGATGTCAGATAAAAAAAGTTTCAGGTCACCCTTTGTTGCTATTTGTAAACGATTCCTGTTTTTTTGTAAGAGGTTTACAACTGCACTGAACCCTTTTTCCACTAAATATGTAGTAGGGAAAGCCAGGATAAATACTTTGAGAAATTCCCAAAGACGAGGATAGGTTGATCGCTGTGCAATCCAAAATGACTCAAAGTCTTTTTTTCTAAACAATACTTCAGCTTCACAGTCGTTTTGAAGGTCTATTAAGTCTGTTTGCAAAGTTTGTTGCGCCTGCTGTGAGTCCGCCAAAAACGGGTTTATAATCCAATCCGGAATCACGAGATTAGAGAGATCCTTAAAGCGAGTAGTCATTTCTTCTGTCATGCATCCAAGGTGCGAACAATATATCCGCACGTTCTCATCCTTCAATTCATTCTTCTCCAGCATTTCCTGCAATTTAGGAAAGTGACACAGTTCACGTCGGCCCATGTTTTGTTTAAAAAGAGTCAACTTGTTGATGAAGCCCATGACAACACTTTTCGCTTTGATAAGGTTTACTTGCTTTCCCTGCAACTTCAGGTTTAACTCATTTAATTTGTCAAATATATCAGACAGATAGGCCAAATCAACGCGCCTGTTACTCAATTCTTTACTTAGATTAGCATCAACTTCCTGCAGAAATTTAACAACAGTGTCAAACAGGTCATGCAATCGCCTTAAGCAATTTCCTTTTGACAGCCATCTAACTTCGGTATGTAGAAGCAGACGCTGAAATTCTTCATCTTTTTCTTGACATAGTTTACGGAACAAACGATCGTTTGAAGGAGAAGTTTTAATTTTGTTCACAGCTTTTATGAACACCTGTAAGGACTCGTGTAACTCAGCACTAAGGTGTTTAGCTACCAAATGCTGGCGATGAATTATGCAATGAATGGCTAATATTCCAGGTGATGCGGTTTTCATATGCTGTATAAATCCACGATGGCGACCAATCATTGCTGGTGCACCGTCAGTTGCACAAGCAATCACATTTGACATCGGAATTTGTTTGTCCTTAAACACTTTTTCAACTGTTTTGAAAATAGTGGAGGCTTTCGTGTCTGCAGTCAAGGACTCGCTGAACAATAACTCTTCTCTTATTTCATCGTTCTTACTTAGAAAACGGACATATCCAAGTAGTAGTGCCTCACTATCTCGAAGCGTGGATTCGTCTATCTGCAAAGCAAACTTTGTGGATTTTAATTCAGCAACCAGGGCACCTGTAAGTTCATCTGCCATGTCGTTAATTCTTCTGGAAACTGAATTGTTGCTCAGAGGAATATTGGAAATTATGTCAACAGGATTCGCAAACATAGTGCTCATTATTTCTTTGACAGCGGGGATGATAAGATTTTCTGCAATGGTATGGGGCTTTCCACATTTGGCAATCAAATAGGAGATCTTGTAAGAAGCCAAAAGTCCTCGACCAGCTTGCTCTGAACATTTTGTCATCATGCTTGTTATTGTATTTCTCTTTCCATATTTGTCTTTCAAATCTTGGAAAAATGACACTGGCTTATCTTTTTTATCAGCATGTTTGCTTTTTAAATGATCTAAAAGTCGCGAAGGTTTCATCGCTTCATTGGAAAATGACTTTCCACAAACTAAGCACATTGGTAACTGAACATTTGATGGAGAAGGAATAAAACCAAATTGCAAATATTCTTCTGAATATTGACGACACTTTCTTTTGCTGTTCATGTTCGATTTCCTGCAGGGCATAAAACACACAATATCTAATGAATATAAAAGCTAAATAAACTTTCATCCACTGCAAAAAGAATTTATAAGAATTTTTAACACACGTGGTACAGTCTTGAAACGTCACTGCTGTCCTCTTGAAAATTACACGTGTGGAAGAGAAAAGAGAAAGAATAAAACACTGCGAAGCGTTTATATAGCTACGAAAAATATATGTCATAATAAAATCATTGAAGCATAACCAGTGTTCAGTGTAAGATGGGAATTCCGACACCTTAAAAAAGAGTAAACTCGCTTTACCAAAGCTTTGTCTTAATTAATCACAACTTCCTATGATCATGTGATAAACGATTTCGCAATACACAGGCAAGTAACAAGCAAAATCTTTTGTGATGCCATATAGCGTAACAATTGAATCTGCGCATAAACAATTGTATTAATATTTGGATTGCGCTAGAAAAACAACGCATTTGGTGCTAATAATTCAAGCTGATCAGCTAGTTGTGAGGTTAATGAAAATACACAATTGAAATTAATATTGGAAATACTACTTCCTTTACATTGTCACCTGTATTGGTCTCCTCATTTGGAGATTAGCACTAGTAGGCCTATTCTAAATCTAACTGTTTTTATTTTCGTGGCGTGATTTTTTAAGTATGGGCTAACAATGTATCAGCGCCCATGTGTGGTTTACCGCCCCCCTTGTCATCCATAAAATTTTATCGCCCCCTCAAATTATTGAAACGCCCCCCAGGGGGCGGTACCGCCCCCGTTGGGAAACGCTGATTTAAAACATCAACAAACTTTCGCGCAATTAAAAGAATGTGTAAGTTATCTTACTAACCAAATATCTTGAAAATTAATTATTAGTGTTTTATCAAGCAATACAAAAACTGTAACTAGGCCAACTGATCTAATGTTTGAGTTTAGTTTATCCTGCTTTTGTTTAGGAGTCAGTTTCTTCCAAAAGCTATGCTCCCCCGCTGACCTCTTTCGCAGCTGCAATGCAATTTTTCTTCTGTACCGTTACTGCTCAGAGCCTGTAATCTGCGTGCAACTGTTATATTTGCATGAAGAGCATAAAACAAATGAATTGAGTTTGGTCTCGCCAAACTCAACCTGCTTTAATCAAACTGCCTTAATCTGTTAACCACGAATTTTTCTTGAATTAATGCCGTCCCTGAAGTTCACTACAATTTGAAATTTTAGCTTTTAAGTTTCGTCCACTCGATCAGTTTTCCCGAGCTAGCTGAAAAAACGTACAGTGTAGTATAGCCTACTGCAAGTTGCTACTAACTTTTTACTGTGCTAACTGCTGTCGTGCACAATCGGGTCATTTGTTTGGTCTATTGTTCATAAACAATTAAATTTTTTCTGCATTGGATAGGCCAGCTTTGAGATTTTATGCTTGAGTAACTGCGGACAATGTTTACAATGGAAGTGAAACTACTGATACCTTCGGTATACTGTGATACAAGTATACAGAGATATATACACACTAACAGGTTACAGAGCAGGTGTTTTGCTTCGTTACTATCGTACTGGAATGCAAAGGGCAGTACTGCCCCCTCTGTCCCCCCGTTCCGGCACCACTGAAAACTAATATGTTTATAAAGTACCTGTAACAAAACGGTTTGATTTGCTATTTATTTTGACTGCATTCAAAAAGTAATGCACCCAACTTCATTATGTACAAACAAATTAAAGGTACAAGTGTGAGGATTACATTTTTACTTCTTCACATAGTCTCCACCTCTCTCAAGATCTACAGTCCATCTATGAAAGAGGGCATGTATACTAGTGTTGTAGAACTCAGCCGGTTGATGTCTAAGCCAATTCAAGACAGCAGTTTTCACTTCATTGTCATTGCCTTATCGGTTGCCCTGGAGTCCTTCTTTTATTGGACCAAAGAGGTAGTAGTCTGACGGTGCCAAATCAGGAGAATATGGCGGATGTGGTATCACAGTCCATCCAAATGAAGTGATGGCCTCCATTGTCCTGATGCTTGTGTGAGGACGTGCATTGTCATGCTGGAGGAGCACATTTGCCATGTCCAAGTTGGGCCGAACACGTCGAATTTTTGCTTTTAGCTTCCTAAGAGTCTCAGTGTATACCTCAGAGTTAATGGTTTCCCCTTTCGGCAAAAAATCCACAAGGATTACACCTTGAGAATCCCAAAAAAAACGTGGCCATAATTTTGCCAGCAGAGTTTTGGGCCTTACTTTTTGGTCCTTGGTAAAGTTGGGTGACGCCATTCCATTGATCTCCTTTTAGATTCAGGTTCAAAATGGTATACCCATGTTTCATCTCCAGTAATGATTCTTTCCAGAAAGGTGGGATCTTCATGGTGGTGTTCCAGAAGCTGAGTGCAGCAGCGAACTCTTTCAGTCTTGTCCTCCGTCAGCTGTCTGGGTACCCAACGGGCACACACTTTTGAATACCCAAGGGACGCCACGATTGAATGGGCACTGCCTATGCTTACATCAAGCTTGGATGCCAGCTCCTCGACAGTAATGCTCCTGTCAGTTCTTATCAACTCATCAGCATAAGTTTTGTTGTCAGGATTGACAGAGGTGGATGGGCGACCACTACGTGGCTTATCGGCTATGCTGACTTTACCCATCTCTTCATGGTCTTCAGTACTTTTTTAAATCGCTGTACCCATCTTTTTACATTACTATAGTCTATAGTCTATGGTATTATCCTTGTAGACATTTTTAAGCCGGTTATGAATCCTCAGAAGGGTTTCTCCCTCTGCAACAAGGAATTCGATTACAGCTCTTTGTTTCGGACGAGCTTCAAGAGGGGCAGCCATTTAAAAAACTAGTTTAAGCTTTAAAAATCTGAAAATAAAAGAAAAACATATAACAATCGCAAAAAGGTGTGTCCTATCATGTTTGTGCCAAATATAAACAAGATTGGTAAAATCCTGTACGAGTAATGCACTTGAGTGCATTACTTTTTGAATGCCCCTCGTATGAATAACATTGCTGCGAGCGTAAGGACTACGGTACGCTTAGTAATCAGACTTGAGCAAAAGGTTTAAGCTCAAAACCTTTTTAATCGACAAAATCAACTAAATTCAAACATCAATTTAATTTGATCTAGAACTACAATTGCCAGACAAACACAATTACGTAACAATGAGAATTTAAAATGAAAGGAAACTTCAAAAATCCTCTGTCAATCACAATCTACAGTTACTGAGTGTGTCACCTAAATACGTCACAATGAGCATTTCAAATAGAAATAAAATTTTACAAGCTTTTGTTCAAATCAAAAATTAATGAAATTTTGTGATTATTAAAAATAAAATAACAATGCGAATTTAAGCCCGAATCAAGCCCGAACTTTTTTAAAAACTTAAACCCGACCCAAAAATCCCGGCCCGATTTACAACTCTGTGCATGGGCACTACACAACAACTTCATTATTGTCGAAAGACACGATTGCATAAATGTTTGAAGACATTTCTAATGTATAAATTTCCAAAACCTAGATATATCAAAATAGAAAATCATCAAATAAAAATTTATTAGTTTCAACCAGGTCTGGAAAGTTTAGCTGTACCACAATAACAGATTAGGGACGTTTGATTATGAGCTTTTTTAAGCTTTCTTTTTATCTATTAATTACAATAAAATTTTTAATAAATCTGCCGCTTTTTACAAACAAATATTACCGCGCCTTCGACTGCTTTTTAAAAAAAATAGCTTTATCTGATTGTATTTCAAAAATATAGCTTTATTTGATTGTAAAAATTTTTGGTTGGCCGCACTGTTTTAATTTCAAGATTACCTATACCAGGGGTGGGCAAACTTTTTTTAGCGAGGGCCACATTGTTCTGTCTGTAACCAGCGAAGGGCCAGCTTCTACAAATTATGCTTTTATTATATAAAATATAATATATATTAATTATGTTTCAATTACATTCTATTAATAGACATGTATATATGGATTTTAAATCTGAAATAAAAAAAATTACAATTATAAAACAATGTGTTGTATTCAATGTTTAAATAATAAGACGTTCAAA
The DNA here is from genome assembly GCA_963680785.1 of Diplosoma virens. Taxonomy (NCBI): domain Eukaryota; kingdom Metazoa; phylum Chordata; class Ascidiacea; order Aplousobranchia; family Didemnidae; genus Diplosoma; species Diplosoma virens. Next base: position 14,200,591 of record OY796887.1, on the reverse strand, counting down.
AGTACAAGTATAAATGTTTATTAACATAATGTCTCTATCATTGCAGCACATTACACATATTTAGTGAGACATATGTAGCTGGTTACAGTTTTTAACAATCTTTTTAAATCTTGGCACAAAATTACTGCTTGATGTTCTCAAAATTGCATGTACATTTGAGTCAGTTAGCAAAGACCTGTTTTTATGCTCGCAAATGTATGTTGAGCCAAATAATGATAACATTGTTGCAGCAAAATGTTTGAAATTTCTAAATTTTTCATCAGAAAGAGAACCGTAAAATTCTGCAAGTGACATTGTTCTAAATCTTTCTCGCAATGTGCCATCAGCTTGCAAGTCAATTAGTTCCAGCTGAACGTTTACAGGAACTGAATCAACTTCGGCTGTGAATGGAGTTGTCAGTAAATCAAATTTTGGCTCCATGTCTCTGAAGTCTGTAAATCTTCTTTCAAATTCTTGTCTCAGAGCATTGCACTGAGCCATGTACTTTTGAATACAGTTTTCTGGTACTTCTTCCTTTCCAAGCAGTGGGAAGTGACAAAATGATTTAGCTTCCATTTGTCTACAAAACAGAGACAATTTAGTTTGGAATGTTTTAACATGCATGTATAACTCATGGGCCAAAAGTCCTTTTCCTTGCAGTTTCATATTTAGCTCATTTAACATTTCCAAAATATCAACGGCAAACATAAAGTCATATTTCCACTCCTTAGATTCCATCTTTGTGACAAAATCACATGCAACCCCTTTAATGTCAAAAAACAAAAGTATCTCACTTTTCAGATTCCACACCCTTTTAAATACTTTGCCGATGCTTAACCAGCGAACCTTGTTGTGATACAATACATCAATGTGTTCTGCTTCAACATCTTCAAGTAGAGCTTGGAATTGTCTATGGGAGAGTCCTCTTGCCCTAATCATGTTTACAGCATGTACAACTGGATCAACTACATGTTTGAGCTGTAATGTAGATTTACATAAACTTTCCTGATGAATGATACAATGGAAAGATAAAAGTGAGTGATCAGGGTGACTTTCCTTTATTCTGGTATCAATCAATTTTACAAGGCCTTTATTTTTCCCAGTTAAGGCTGGAGCTCCATCAGTTGTTATGCTCACCAACTTGTTCCACAACAGTCCGTTCCTTTCAATACAGTTTGTCACTGCATGGAATAAATCCTCACCAGTTGTTGTGTCTTTAAGTGATTCAACACTTAATAGCTCCTCAAATATATTGAAACTTCGATCTACTCCACGAATAAACACCAGTAACTGAGCCGTATCCTTTACATCAGTACTTTCATCTAATGCTAAAGAATAGCACAAAAATCTATTGCTCGCTTCTTGCAGTTGCAGCAATAGCTCCTCACTTAAATCAGTCAAACGGCGCACAACAGTTCTCCTTGATAAAGCCACACTCTCAAACTTGGATTTGGTTTCTGGGCACAAAATATTAACAACGTCAAGCATGCATTCCTTTATAAATTCACCATCTGAAAATGGCTTGTTATGCTTAATGATGTCGTATGACAGAACAAAACTGGCCTCTGTTGCAGCCTCACGTGCTGATGATTGCTTTACAAAAACATTCTGCTGTCTATTCAACCTTTCAGTCATATCAGTAGCTCTTTTTTTCCGATCATTTTCGGACAAATCATGGCCAAAGTTAGGATGCTTAGTCTGGTGATGTCTTCTTAAATTATATTCTTTGAAAACTGCCACCGTTTCCTGACACAGCAAGCATACTGCTTTATTAGAAACGGATGTAAACATATACTTCCACGACCACTCATCCTTAAATATTCGACAGTCATGTTCAGTTTTACGTTTTTTAGCAGCACTCATGTTTGGGCTTATTATAGCCGTAATAACTAGTAGGCCTAAATAAGTAAAATCTAAAAAAGAAAAAGGATAGAATCGTTAGGGCTAGGGCTAGGCCTAAGCACACTAAGATAACTATGCGCTCGACTATCATCGTGTGCTAATTGAGTAGAAGCGACTTGTAAATAAGACAGTGATACTCGATCAGCGGAAAAAATCTAAAAGTGTGCTTTGTGTACGAGGGCGGGCCGCGGGCCACAGAAAACGTTCGGCGGGCCATAGTTTGCCCACCTCTGACCTATACCTAGGGATCTTCTAACTCCGAGATTGCTAACTTCATTTTGCGTGTGTTCATAAAGGGTCAAAAACGCAAATGCCTAATTTAACGTGTTTTACCTATTTTTTGACTTTTATTTCTAAATATTGCCTATCATATACAAGAAAGTGCGGTAGCGAGCATATCCGCATGTAGATCTTAAAGATTCAAGTTCAAATCCCAGGTAGATCAATAGTAAAAGTCGCCAAAGACTTGTTAAAGCAGGAGATACCAGACTGTATATTCTTAGAATTTAGAAAACTCCTATGTTTCGGTTGCAGATAAAAATAAGCGTAAGTACAAGCTCTGTAATGCCACCTAACAAAACATCAAATAAAATATTTTACATAAGCTAACTGAAGCAAATTTTTGCTAATTTTTTTCATACTGCGGCTGTCAATTTTCTACGAGTCGTATTACACAGAAATGAAAAGAAAGGCAAAACTATGTCAGCGTGGTCGAGTAGCTAAAGGGCCCAGCTCGTAAACAACACGGTCTTATTCAAAATTCACTCGCGCCATTCTGTTGTGTCCTTGGGAAAAACCCTTCACGGCACATTCCCCTACTTGGTGGTCCTGGCAAACAGTTCTAAATACAGTCATGTCTCTAGCTTTGCATCAAGCCAGTATTAGATATTTCAGATATACAGTCATACCTCACCTTTACGAACTAATTCGTTCTTCAATGTAGCTCGTAAAACGGGAGTTCGTAAACTGAGGTTCTTTTATACACAGAAAGTAATGCATAAATTGGGGTTACGTTCTTATGAAAAAAAATCATTATAAACTTAAAAAAGGAACAGTAAAATGCATGTATCCAAGCTTTTAATAAATGAAAAGAACACTTTTTTATTGTAAAGGAATAAAAACGAACACTTACAGTTCTGTATAAATGAGCTTCATTTTTTCAAAGGTAATGACAAATTTTTATCAGCTGTGTTGTGTACAGTTTTTTTAATGAAGTTTTCAAGTGTCAGTTGTTTTGTACACTTTTTTTTCTTTTCACGATAAATTTCTTGGTAACAAGAGTAAGCCTTCCTCAAATCTAAGGCCACTTTCGAACTTCTTTCACAATTAGGGTCATTTTCTTCAAATATTTTGATAGCATTCTCAATGTTGGTAAAAGCATCATCAAGGCTTCGTAGGCTTAAACAGCGATCAGAGGCGGTAGCTTGAGAAATTTCTTCATCATCACTTTCATTCCTATTTTCATATTTTGCCATTTCAATCAGCTCATCGTTTGTGAGTTCTTCCTTATCAGCGTGTAGTAAGTCATCTATGTCACCAATTGAAACATCAAAATGAATGCTGTTAGCTATGCTTACAATGTTTTCACATTGGCTTTGCACAACTTTTTCTAACTCTTCAAAACTGACGGAACCACTAAAAAACTGAGGGCAAAGTTTTTTCCAGACTCCTTTCATGTTGTTCTGTGTGACCTTTTCCCAAGCTTTTTTTATAATTTTCACTGCATCAAGGATACTGAAACTTTTCCAAAATTCTAAAATTGATGGTCCTCCTTCCCTGTCAGTGACCTCAATTAGCTTTTCAAATGTATAGCGCAGATAGTGGGCCTTAAAAGCGGCAATCACGCCTTGATCCATGGGTTGCAAGAGGGACGTAGTGTTTGGGGGTAGGAATACCACTTTAATATTTGGACTGAGGTGCTTAAGAAATGAAGGATGAGAAGGGGCATTATCCATAAGCAAGAGAATATTAAAAGGAATGCCTTTCTCTTCGCAAAATTTTTTAACTTCTGGGATGAAATTTTGTGAAAACCATTCTTCAAATAAAGTGACTGTAACCCAGGCTTTCTTGTTACTCCTCCAAATGACTGGGAGTGCTTTTTTGTCGACTCCTTTTAGCACTCGTGGGTTTTCTGAACGGTAAATGAGCATTGGCTTTAATTTGCAGTCACCTTCAGCATTTCCACCTAAAAGCAGTGTTAAACGATCTTTAGCTGCTTTGAAACCTGGCATTCTAGATTCTTCCTTAGAAATAAAAGTTCTTCCAGGCATTCTTTTCCAGAAGAGTCCTGTTTCATCCACATTAAAAATTTGGGATGATGTAAAGTTTCCTTCTTCAATGATGTTTTTTAATTCCTGAGGGAACTTCTTAGCAGAATCTTCATCTGCACTGGCGGATTCTCCTTGAACTCTAATACTATGCCAATTTGCCCTTTTCTTGTAGCGTTGAAACCAACCATTACTAGCCACAAATGATTCTTCCAAATTCTCTTTTTGACAAAGATCTTTAAAAAGGGAAAGTGCTTTTGTGCAAATAACAGCTTGACTCACAGGCATATGCAATCGTTGCGTCTGGTCGTTGATCCATGCCGTTAAAAGGGTCTCCATTCGAGGAATTAAACTGTTTGTTTCTTTTGTTCTTATCCAAGTTGAGTTCAAAGGCTGAGCTTCTTTAATTTTTGCTAAAAATTTTTCTTTTGCTTTCATTATTGTGGAAACCGTTGAAGTTGACATATCGAATTTCTTCGAAATGCTATTAATAGTTTCACCACCCTCATACAGCTTTATCATTTCATATTTTGTTTCTAAAGTTATAACCTTCCTCTTCTTATCACTAGATGCAGTTTGAATACTTTTTCTCTTCAATGACATGATGAAGGGTAAAGTAACCAATAATAAAAATAAGTTAACAACATATGCAACATAACAAACAACTGTTAACAACATAACAACAACTGTACATATGCACAACGATTGTAATTAATATAATACTTCAGTTGTTTGATAAATTACAAAATTTGTTGGTTCTTTGTTGAAGCTGTTACTTCTAAAAATCTATTTCGTAATTCCGAGGTTTCGTAAAGCGGGAGTTCGCAAAATGAGGTATGACTGTAAATTGAATTTTTTCTGAAGTAAATATATAACTATATTCAGTTTGGGGAATAAAAACTAAGGAAAAAAGACTAATTTCCAAATGTTCATTTACAATGACGGACACAAGCAAAGTCGGTGCAATATTCTTACCGTCGTTATATTGAAAGTAATGAAAACAAGTGGAACTTTCTTCATGAGCACTAATAAAACCTTTCGGTAAAACAGCATTTCTTAATTTTTCATTGAATTCATGAAAGGTAGTAAAATAATTTTGATTTAAAATTTGTTTGTTAAGTTTTACAATTTGAGCATTTTCGTTTTTCAGTCTGGCACAAGCAGTACTTGTACCGGTACGTTGATTTGGGTTTGGTAGAGATGTCAAGTATTTGGGAAGTGTTGGGAATACTGATGGAACAGCACTATTCTTTTAGCGAATTCGTGCCAAACTGCGTTTATGGGGCAAATCACTCTTTTTTATGACGTTTGTTTGTAGATTTTGTTATTAAATCACTTTCATGAAAATGCTTTGCACCAGTGGTGGATATTGGGTGAGGCAAATGAGGCAGTCGCCTCAGGCCCCCCTCGATTTTAGGGGCCCTCCTCGAAAATAGCACATACAGTTTTGAATCCGCTGCAGATGTTTGTTCAGAGAACGATTCCGAGTGAAGACTTTTTTTTTTTTAGAGAACACCATGAGTTTCGGAGAAAAATATGCAAGCCAAGATCAGACCTCTTTTTTTAGAGGACAACATCAATTTTTGAAAATTCTTGTTTCGGGCCCCTAAATTGGAATATACATCACTGCTTTGCACATACTCTCTGAGAGCTTGACAAAATCCTATTTTTTCTTGGAATTTATTTTAACTATTTATTTCTCAAAACCTCTTCTGATGGAAACTGAAATAAAGCAATTTTTGGATGATTTTTGTGAGATTTGTAACCAGTTTTACACCCTGGTACACAGCATGTATTAACCATGGCAAGCACTACTAAAAAAGATTCATAAATTTTCTGCACAGTTACAAAAGCCTTGCAAATTTAAGTAAACCTTAATTTTTGTATTTAGCTGTGGAATAAAAATGTGATTTGAAAAAATAATTTAAAATAAAACAATTTTCATCTTTAAAGCTATTTTTCATTTCTTGTTGTATTTGACCTGAACTGCATAGTTTCATTGTTTTTTTTTTAGTGTTCTCAATTGGTGAAAGTTTACACAGCTTATTCAAAAGGAATAGTTGATTCAAAACAAAAGAAATTACTTAATTTGAAGCTTTTAAAAAATACAACTTTAGGTAGTTAAAAAATGCACTAAAATTTTGGTAAAACCTGTTAAACTTTCTTCTAATTTCTGGTGCAAAGATGAGGTTATTTGTAGTTAGATTTTTAACAACAAAAGCTGTTATTAAAACGATTCAACTTAACTTCAATTATTATTGCATCTCAATTTTATTGACAAAAAAGATGTATTCAAACTGCTTTTTGCATTTAGCTAATTGCAATTATAGAAAAGGTATATAAATAATTTATACAAACTTATTAAAAAAAACATTTTAGTGACTGTCTGAACAAAGCTATCAGCCACAAAAAATATAAATTACAAGTATCTGTTACAGTTATTTATCACAAGCAAAAATAAAAAAGTTATTAATACTAGTAGCACTTCATGCTATTATAAATACTGGATCTAACGTATCTCAACAAACCGATACAACATATCTTATTAAAAAAGACCTTATAATTTTTGTATCACCAAAACTTTAAAATTAAAACGTTTTCTTTACGCGATATGGACTATTTTACTTAAAAAACATTTAAAAGCTCTATCGCTTAGCTGAAACTTAAGACTAAAAACGACCCTTTTCCGTGCATAAGATAAATTGTTCCAAACCGGAGTTAGAAGATTTCTATCCATACCAAGCTAACTTTTATCCACACGGTGGGTATAAGGCCACACAAATATGTTTTACAGAAAAGCTGTATTTGACCCAATTGAATGTACAACGAACAAATCAATACGACTAACTCCACATCCGTGCGCACTAACTCAAGAAAAATAATTACGATTAACAATAGCTGAAAGTTTAGTTATACCATAAACAAGTAAATTAAGTAAGAAATTAGGGAATTTTGAGACATTTTTTTAATTACATGTTTAAACAAGAACCTATTTTTAAAATATTTGGCATTTTTAGCCTGACAGTTTTTTACAAGCAAATTAATTTATTATCAATTGATACATTTCATTTAACTTTTTAATTTTAATTAACATCTTAAGTTTAATTTAAAGATAGGAAAGTAGCTTACAAGCATCTTTACACATACCTGTGGTAACAAAAGTTTAATCATAAAAGCAGCTGCTACGGCTCGGTCTTGCTCTGCAAAGACGATAGGGTAATTTTTTTGCTAGGTCAGAAAATACACCGGTGCCGAAATTTGCACATTCCGCAAGTTTCAGCTTTGATTCTGCATAAACAACAAGCTAGCACAAACTTCACTAGACATAATTCTGATAACTTTAATACAACTGATTTCAGACTACATGGAATAGAGCAACTTTTACTGCTAATTTTTACTGGAAACCGCACCCCCTACACCTTGGGCGCTTAAGCATTGAACAAAGTTATTTCACAGACGTTTTGCAATGTTTAATTTTTACATATGTTTCGATAAACAACAAGTTACTGCGACCTTATAGAAACAAAAAATTACAAACACAACACCTAAAATTTTTTTGATATATCCCCAGTTGGGTCTCACTTGTTTTCACACATATTTGCCCATCCGCAACCCACAGCCCACTTGCCCCGTAAAAAAACCACATGGGCTCCATGTGGTCATGCACACTGGGATATTAATGTAAAAAATAATTTAAAAAAAACTAAAATATTTCCAAAAAAATTAGGGTGTACTTGATACAAAATATAATTTAAAAACCCAAAATGCTGCCACAATGAAAGCGTTGTTGCGTCACTTACGGTTAAAATAATTTGTGCATTTTTTAACTTAACAATATTTTTTGTGCCTACAAAAACATTACGGTAATCAAACTTGTTGCAAGGTCTAAAAATATTGTATATACAGTACCGGAAAAAAGTTTAGAAAGATTTTTATTTTGATGAACTTTTCATGATAAAGTCACTCATGATAAATTCATAATAAATTCATGATAAACAATTTTACAGAGAAATGCTTATTGCTTATTGTATCTTGTGTTGACTTAACTATTATTCTTTGTATTTTTCAGCAAATAATGGTAATATGTTTTACATTTGATACGGTTTTTGATAGCATAGGGTTGATTTTCAAAATTTGTTTTGAAAATGGGAAAATTGCATCAAATTTCAAAAGCTTTAAAAAGCAACGTCATTCTTTTAAAAGAAGAAGGCTACAAAAATGTTGATATTTCAAAACGATTGAAACTCTCTGAAGCATCCGTTAGTCGAATATTACAGAGAAACAAAGAAAACCTCAGTCTTTCTCCCTTGAAAAGAAGTGACAGACCCCGTACCACCACTCTCAGGACGGACTGCAAAATCAAACGACTCTGCCTAGGGCAACCATTCATTTCTTCATCAGAAATAAAAAGATCTATGCAAGAGCTGAGTAGTGTGACTACAAGAACGATTAGAAACCGTTTGCACAAAGATTTTAAACATCCTGCCCGCAAACCTTTGAAGAAACCCCTGATTACACCAAGAATGGCCCAGCAAAGGCTTGAATTTTGCAGCCAGCACAAAGACTGGACAAGTGAAGACAAGCAGAAAGTGATGTTTTCAGACGAATCCACCTTCTTACAGTTTGCTTCCTACAAACCCTTTGTTCGCAGACCTCTTGGATCTTCACCAGTAAACTCACGGTACCTCCAACCAACCGTTAAGCACCCCCCCTCGGCCATGGTGTGGGGGTGCTTTTCCAGCAAAGGCCGAGGTGGTCTTTATTTCGTGCCAAAAGGACAAACAATGAATGCCTCACGGTATATTAGTGTCCTAAATGATCATCTAATGAATTTCATGAGCATTCACGGATGCACAACATTTCAACAAGACTCTGCACCATGCCATAAAGCCAAATCAGTCATGAATTGGTTTCAAACCAAAAATGTCAGAGTGCTCAAATGGCCAGGAAATTCTCCTGACCTTAATCCCATTGAAAATTTATGGACACTGATAAAAAAGAAAGTTTCTACATCAAATCCGACAACTATGGATGAGCTAAAGCGGATCATTAAAGAGATTTGGTGCAAAGATATTGATCAAAATGTTTGCAAAAACCTTACAGATTCCATGCCAAGCCGCATTCAAAAGGTCATTAAAAACAAGGGTTACCATACTAAATACTAGGGCAACTGCTGTAATTTGGACCATGTTGGAGGTGCATGATGTTTGTTTCCCGTATTGTTACGTTCAATAAAAGAAAAACATAAAAATGTGTCATTTTTGCGTTTTCTCGGCTTTTCAAAAAATCTTTCTAAACTTTTTTCCGGTACTGTATTAATTACGTGTACTGAAGTGAATTAAACCGAGTTTTCCATAATTTATTGGTCAACTGCATGTGCTATATTGTTTTTAAATGTATTTGTTGATTTAACCATGGGTACTTAATAAAATAATGTTTTGCTTTTTTTATATACATGTATATTTTTGTGTTTAATTCGTAATTTTTCTTGCATTTATGAACTGATTTTTAGGCTTGATTATTGTAAAATTCTTTTTTCATTGTTTAGTTAACAAAGCAATCAATTTTTGTTCAAAAATTTGTTTTTTGCGTGTATTGATGTTTTATGTAATGTGATCTGTTTGTAATTTAAATGGTTCTGTTGGCTATGTTGTTTCGAGTCTAATTAAAAACTTTTGTGCTATTCTGTGATTGTGCAATTTAACTCGAAAAATTCTTGCTGGTACAAAATTAAGTATGTCGTTAATTTCAAATATAAGTAGGCAAGTTTTCGGGAATGTTGAAGTCGATTGCAGGTGGTGTTTAACTGCCCGAACAAATCAGGGTTATAAAACTTTCCACTTCCGATCAATGGTCAAATAGCCCATGCATTTATGCCGAGAAAGACAACTGAAGACCTCAACAAGACGTTTGCTTCAGTCTAAAAGTAGACTATCTTTTGGTTGTGTCAACTGATAACAAAAATGAATTTTTTAGTAATACTCGAGGGACTGAAGAAAAAATTAGTACACTTTAAAAAAAATAAAAAATTTTAACCAAACAGCAAATCTTAGCGTCTCCGCAACTAGGTCAACGTAAATTTCTTCACAGTTGCTCTTCTATGTGAAGCGCCTCCGACACTCCTGCGAATCAGAAAAATAAATAAAGAGATAAGAATAATAAAAAACATGGTTTAATTTTTTAAAACCGTACCAAAAATGGGTTTAAATTAAAAAATTTTGCGTATCCAATCAAGTATTACGACAGTTGATTGAGCAATTCATTTACTTCCATTGATAGCTTGGCTTATTGTGTGGCTAAAAGCACAGACTTACAAATTGGCAGCAATAACCATCTTAACCTGTTCACCAGCAAAAATATTCAAAAACGATCTGATTTGACTGTTTTTTAAGGTATGAAATGCGCCTTTAAAAATGTTTCTTGGCGGAAAGAAAGTTGGCTTACGCCAAATAGTTTATTTCATTGTTCGTACATCAGATTCAATCACAAAATTTTTTGGGCACGAAAAAAATTTTCGGGTGCGTAACAAAGCCAATGTATTCTGCTCAGTCATTCAGTGATGGGATTCAACCGGTCGGTACGGGTTTGCGCGAACCTGTTCTCGGAATCTCATGACGTTCAGCAAGCCCGTGTTTAATTTATCGAAGTCATTGTATAATAAGGAAATCTGTTTGCGATTTCCATATAAAAAAATTTTTCTGAAATTTTGAACCCCCTCACAACTGGTTTAATGTGATATGTTTAAGCTTTTTGGTGAAATCAAGCAAAATCAGGATTTGGGAAATCATCGCATAAAATTCGAGCAAATTGTTTGCGCTCCTTGCTCCAATCCTATCGTCACGAACCATGCTCTCGATTCACACTCTCATCAATAGTGGACTATAAACTTATGGTACGAATCAAATTCTAACCGGAACCCTGTATTAACCGCTAATTGTTTTTTAAGCCGAACCGGAATTAAACCCTTAAAAATATTATTCGTTAAACCGGTACATTACTTTAAACGTACTTTTGTCAGCAGAACATCAGTAACTCATTTCTCGGTAGTGATATCTTCAATTGCAATTGCTTAAAACAATGAAATTCAGATTTTGGTTTAACACAACTGGTTTACTTTAACAGAAAAAAGTAGACTGTCAGGACCTTGGTGACGTCGCTTCTTAAATGGAAACTGGTTTGCAGCGCAGAGGCTTGAACAAATTTCCTCAGTTGGCTTTTATTTTTATTGTACTTTACGACCTGACTGTTAAAATCGTAAATGGCAAATTTAAACTTAATAAATTTTTGTTTTTAAAATGAATACCTTTGTAAAGCAAAGTATTCACGCCAAAATAAATAGTACTGCATTGTTAAAGTTCTGTAATTCATTTGAATTGTTACTTTGTCGGCCTGGAATTAATTTGATCATTTTTCAAATGAAGCCCCCTAAAGTAATTCGAACTTTTAACTTTAAAGTTTACCTTTTTAATCAATTTAAATTTCAAAATAAAATTTCGAGTTCCGGCTCGGTTAGGGATTAAAATATACAAATTTGGTTTCCATATCATTTTAAATTACGATAAGAAAAAATCTGCAATTAAAGATAAAAAAAGGTATTCACTTAAATTAAAAAACTATCTTGGTGCACTTACAAAGAAATGGTCACTTTTACGACGTCTTTTTCCGGGAGGGTAGATGCGGCCGCTCCATTTAATTCTTTTATGCTGTTTCTTTTTAAAACGCTTTTTTACTGACAGGGGCTTTGTTTGTTCATCCCGTAGTTCACTTTGTCTCGGCCCCTTTTATTAACCAACCGACGCAATTCTAACTTTTCAATAGCAACGAATATTTTGTCAAAACATAAAGCCAACTTTGGTGAACTTGTGAAAAACGCAAGTTCGTCAGAGGTGAAACTTACTTGGTCTTCGACAATCTAGGATCAAGAATAAGAATATTCATTATTTTTAAATCACATTCAGTTTTTAAAGTTGAACATGGTGCCAGTTGATAGCAACGTACCGGCAATCTATGCCCCCCTAGCTGGAGAAATTACCAAGCCATTTATTTATTTCGTTGTTCTTCAAGGACATTTCAAACAATTTCAAGGACAAATAACACGGAAATTTTAAAAATAATTTTTTTTAAGCCGGAGTCAGTTTTTTTTTCAGTCGTTTTTTTATTTCCGCCACTTGTCAAACAAAATACTTACATCAAAGTAATTACACTACGGAAAAAGGGACATGCAACAAAACGAAACAACGTTGAAACATGCAAAAACTCAATAAACTACACTAGCTAAGGTAACGGCTTGCATGGTTGCATCATCTAGAAAAAAACATACGAGTATAGAAAATAGAAATGCCTAAAACAAAAAAAAGCATAAAAAAATGCATAAAAACAACAAAAATTAAGACAGCCTTGTTTATTATTATATTATTTCCTGGCATGTAACCCCAGCACAGGGAGGCTTTCAGGTACTACACCTTGCCCAAGGGTGACCTGGAGGAAGTTGTAATTGAGTATCCTCATTCATCCCGACTTATCAGTTGAGTTATCAGATTGAGTTATCAGGTTAACAAATTATCAGCTGACTTATCAGAGTCGCAAAAATTCTAACAACTCCGACTCTTACATTAATAATTAACAAAACAATTAACAAAATACAATTAACAATACAATTAACAATTACTTACTATACAATTAACAAAATTTTGCAACTTCGGCACCGATTCCGCCTCAAAACCTTCCTCAGGCCTTAAGCAACAACTCATATTTGAAATTTTTCATAAAAATTCAAAACATTTTACGTTGAACATGGTTGAATTTGATTTGAGGTTTAGCTTATTGCTCAAAAGTTTACATTCAAAACCTTGGCCTCACCGTGGTATCAAAACCATTAAACCCATATTTTGTAAACAAAAAACAATGATTAACTCGCTTCAAAAAGTGCTGTATAACAAAGTTTCTGTAATTTAAAACAACAAACTTTTTCTATCATGGATGGAATCATCAATAAAATCTTAAAAGTATTTGAATAAATCACTAGCTAATGATTTTATTCGTGGGTACTATAGTTTTTTGCATTTACTATATATTTCTTGCAATGCATTTTATCCAACTAGTCTCTATTAACGAAGTAGCAAAATATTGACATCATACTCAGGGACGCCGGAAGCGGATAGGGCAGGTAGCAATTGTCCCCTTTTTGAATAAGAGTAAAAATAGTTATGTGTTCCGGATAGCCATTAATATTTAAAATGGATCACATTTTCTCCAATTCCCCTTGCAATTTGCTTTTTGAACAGTTCATGAACGCTCCATAAAACAAAGTACCAATAAGATAAATTTTGCGTATTCGAATTTGGTGACCTCGGTAGGTTATACAGAAAACCTACTTTCACTGGTCAGTACAAGCGCTGCAATTATTTTATCTCCAAAGACTCAATCAATGAGAGCTCTCTTCCTTACTTCATAAGACGGTTCGGTTTTCTTCTTCATTCTGAAAATGCCTCCCGAAGAGTTTCAGACAAAAAGCTGTGGGAATAATTCCGATTCTTCTTGATATTTTCAAACTCTGCTCAACAAATCGTCTCTTCAATTTTTTTTTGTCTACTAAGTTTTTTAGCAAAAATTGTGTCTAATACGATAAAATTTCCGTTTGTTGAAAGTACTTTTTTATCTCCAAAAATGCCCTTTTTTTAATTTTTTTCTCCCCCAAAAATTTTTTCTGCGCCCCTATGTCTACTGTAACCTACATTTTGCGTAAACACCGAGCTAGGTCTACAGAAATATGTAAGCCTACATAACTTTGTGTCCTCAACACGCACATATCCATTCATAGCCTTTATATAAATAGTGCGTACTGGGAGGCCTATTAAAAGAAATTTCATGAATTTTTTAACTAATTTTAAGTTACAAAGTTTGCTGTATACAAAAAACTTTAGCCGCGTGCAAAGTTTTTTTTAGCTTTCTCCAAAAAAAGGCCTTCACATTAAAGTGTTGAAGAATTTTTAAAAAATTTGATTTATTCTTTAATTGAAGATAAAAAAATTTTTTTTCCAAGTTAAGTAAAGATTTTTGTAAAGAAATATTGTTTTTCATTTGAATACGCTGACCGAAAAAGTCGTGACATTAAGTTAAAGGCCAAATTACAATTATTTTTTTGGTCTTCATGCCAACATTTCCATTTAAAGAATGTTTTTGGAGGCCAGAAATTAAAGCACCCTTTGAAAATATAAGCGACGTGGACCCCCAGGCCCCAGCTTTCACGTGACTGAGAACCTAGAACGATACATGATTTTTATTAATAAAAAAGAATCGCTAGATGAATTGAAGCTAAATATGTTGAAAGACTTGTCGGCAGTCTGGCCGAGTTAAGCCTAGAGGAGCTTCGTAAAGATAGCGAACCCAATTGATATATCGCGCTTCGACTCCGACTTCCGCCATTCAGTTATTTATAACGCCGTTCAATTATGACGCTTTCCTGGGAACCTCATTTAACGTACTTCTGCCTGCTTGACGATCTCAGCAAGAAGTTGTTTGTGTTTTAGTCATGTCGGTAGAAAGTGTAAAAACTAAAAGGGCAAATGAAAAAATGTAATCGAGCCGCAATATTCCAAGGCCTACGACAGCAAATCGAGATAATTACTCGAAGGTTTCTTTAACTAAACACATGTGACGTCGTGCGAATAGCGACGATAAATAGAAATGATGATCGTACACCAATAAATTCTTTAATCGAGCGAATGTTCTTAATACGGTAGGCAACATATTGGGCTGCCTGATTCACTCGTACATTTAAACAACGTTTAAAGAATACGAAAGACTTACCGTAAGCCTACTATAAAACTGTTTAAAAAATCAGCCAATTATTTTGAAAAAATGAAAAGATAGTAAGAATTTAGTTAGGCTTATAATTGTGCAAGTCTAGGTGATATTCTAACGCAGGGATGTCCAACCTTTTATCATAATAGGCCAAATCACACATTTAAGTGCATTCAGTGGGGGGCAAAATTAAATGTCTATGAAATTTCAACTTTCTAATATGAGATGCCATGAGCAAATGACGAGTATTAAACATAAATTTCAAATTAATTAATTAGGAATTGCAGTGAAATGTAAAACTATTAAAATCATAACGTAATTTGTGTTAAAAATGTCCATGCTGGAGCTGCTTTGAAGTTCTGATTACGTGAGTTTTTTCTTCCTGGTTGCACTAATTTCCAAGATCTGGAGAAGAACGCATGTGGTCGCAGTCCCAAAGCTGATGAAGCCAGTAGGGGTTCCAAAAAGTTATCGACCGATATTTCTGCTTTGTGTCTCCAAAAATTTCTCGAAAGGCTTATCTACGCCCGCACCGAACCAACAATAGATGCATTGCTCCCTAGAGAGCAGGCTGAGTTTCGACGCAAAAAATCAACCGTGCATCAAGTAAATTTTTTAACAAAAAACATCAAGAATTTTTTTGGCGATTTGTCAATCTGACAGCGGCATATTGTTGAGTTTGCTACGTGTATCGTCAGCAGCCGCGGTCTATTTCTTTTATCAGTCTATAGCTGTCGTTATTAACTTACCTTACGTATAACTATATCGTACTTAATCTTTAAGTATATGAGAAAAATTTATAGACAAGGTCCAAGTGAAGGCAATTGAGAACAAGCACAGCTAAATAAACCAATTTTAAAAATATTCAGTGACTACGCTACCGACCACGTGCATTACAAACTCAAACCAAAACTAAAAAATAGAGAGAAAAATTCAACACAGTTAGATGCACACGGATCAAGCAGAGGTGATAAATGTTGCCATTATACAAAATGAAATTGCGTTTCTACCATATGACTCTTCATGGCATCTTGGCCTTACATACAAGCTGCTTGAGACTTCTTCCAGATAAGCACATGGTAAGAATAATTATTTAACTTGTCCAAAACCGAAGTTTCTCTCTTACTACCGGTGACAGCACGCAAAGTAGGATTCGTTTTTTGAAAAACGGCGTTCCTCAGGGATCGGTCTGAGCTCCTCTCCTTTTTAACTTCTTTATATTTACGTCTACATCTTCCCTCCACAGTTTCCTAAAAGTTTACCTACGCAAACAATCTACAGGGTGGGGAAAAAGTTCCCGGAATTTTTTTTTAAACGTTTATTTTGGAATTATTTCAATTGTTTACGTATAAATTTAGTCATAATCTGTTACTTATATAACTGCTATATATTCCAGATAACCTAAATTTGTAAATTTTATAAACTTTGGATTGAAATATGAGTAAACGTCAAGGGATAATTGAGCTCCACAAAGCAGGAATATCCATCAAGAAGATAATCAATCTGTTAAAAGTGCCAAAATCAACAGTTTACGATGCTTTAGACAGGTACAAGGAATTTGACAATGCCAAAGATCGGCCAAGAAGTGCGCGCCCCATATCGGCACTCACCAAAGAAAACATCAAAGCCGTGCGGGAGAGGATTAGAAGAAATCCAAAACGGTCCATGAGGAAGATTGCAAATCAGATGAAAATGGACCCAAAATCAATGAGGACCATTGTCAAAACCGACCTCAAACTTTCTCCCTTCAAACTGAGGAAGAGCCAGCATCTCACTGTTCTTCAGAAAAAGAAAAGGGTCGACAGATCTCGGCTTCTTCTCAATTTGATGAAGTCTGGCATGCGTGAGGAGGAAATTGTCTTTTCAGATGAGAAAGTGTTCACTGTGGAGGCCCAATTCAATCATCAAAATGACAGAGTTCTGGCAAAACATTCTTCTGACGTTCCTAAAGATATTTTGACCATTACTCGTCGTCAGAAACCAGAATCTGTCATGGTATGGGCAGCAGTGTCCAAAACGTGAAAGTCCCCCCTGATTTTTGTGAAAGAGGGGGCAAAAGTGAACACAAATGTGTACATCAATGAAATTTTAACGCCTGCTCTCCGTGAAATGAAAAAAACATTTCAAAAAGAAAAAATTCACCTTCCAGCAGGATGGCACTCCCTCGCACACATCAAAGAAAACTCAAAACTGGTGTCAAGCCAACTTTCCCAAGTTCTGGAGCAAGGACTTGTGGCCTCCCTCATCACCTGATCTCAATCCAATGGACTTCAGTGTGTGGTCCATGTTGGAGACAGAGGCCTGTTCTTCATTTCATGCTAATGTTGAGGCTTTGAAGCTGTCTCTTGTGAAAGCATGGGCCAAAATACCACAGGAGAAGTTGCAAGCAGCAGTGAAGAGCTTTAGGGGAAGGATTGAGAGAGTCGCCGTCGTTTGAAGGGCATCCACTCCAGGTCAGACACAAACAGGACTGGGGCCGAGGGTTTATCCTTTTACTACCCTAGACTGCTGCACTGCCTGGATCAGATGCTGGCAGTGATGTCATTAAGCCAGCATCGAGTTTCGTCATCCAAAACCGTCAGACCTCGTGCTCCATGTGGTGCCCGATGTATAGGGCACGCTGTTAGTACATGGTGGGATTGAGAGAGTCATCCAAGAAGAGGAGGGTCATATTGAAAATTGAAGAGAAATTATGTTATTGATGTTACAATGTATTCCAAAAAACATTTTTTAAGTTCATTTATCGCTCTTCGTTTTATAATAATATCATTTTTTATTTTCCGGGAAATTTTTTCCCACCGTGTACCTTTGTTGCACTCCTTTGAAACTAAAAGGCCTTTGAGGGGCTAAGTTACACTAAGACGGTGACGGCAGAATTTTATTTAAATAACGAAAAGACCAAACGTGAGCCAAATGTTTACAACAGCATTAGACTTTTACCATTTTGTTCAACCCACTTATTTTGTGGATAGATCGCTCATATTCCGTTAATCTCGTGGCAATGAGCAAAAAACTATAGGCCTATTAGCGCATCACACTGCTGAAGCAACTAGCAGGCTAAGAATGAAGTGCTGCTCCTAAAAATGTGTGCAAAGCTGCCCTATCTCTGGACTACTTAACAGCTGAGTACTGCGCACCAGTCTGGCGTTGCAGTGCTAACACTCGCTTTTTTTAGACAGTGTCCTGTATGACGCTTTGCTCATTGTCACTGGATGCCTGCGTCCCACTCCAATTGACAGCCTACGATACTTTCAGGCATCCAGCCAGCTGAGCTTCGCCGGCTAGGAGCGAGATTTTCCTTGTTTAACAGTGCAACTCTAGCCCGGACAATATTCCTTCAGTGGTTTCGGTGGCAATTGACATTGAGATGCCTCAAGAAGGAAAAAAAATTTTAGGCATGGTTATCCTTCAAATAAATCTACACGATTTCTTTTTACCACCAGCAGCATCGCTGCTACTACAGTAATCTTATTCCAAATCATACAATCTGCATTGGTTCAAAGTTAATATCTTTAACTACCAATAAGTGATTAACAGCTATCATATGATATTGTAAAAACTGTTTGGAAATAATATATCTAATATTAATTTAATCGCAAAACAAGCGTCTTTATGATAAGCTCTTTTACAAAAATTTTCATAGATTAGCTCATTGGACGTCACTCAACGCAGCAATCAACTGATGTATTCGTTTTGTTTCCTATACGTTACTATGACAGCAGTGACATCAAATTCGATACGGTTATGAAAATATAGCCTAACATAAAAATTTGAGTAAGCAGTGGGCCGCATAAAAACTTTAAGTGAGCCGCAGGTTGCACATCCCTGTTCTAACTTATGTCTTATATGAACAGTGTCAGGAGTCTGGCTGCACTGTTAATAGCAAAAAAAATGAAAAAACTTTAACAAGAACTTTTCGTTAATACTCCAGGCTTATATATTTTTAAAAATTTTATTTATTCATTATAAAAATTAAATTATAGCATAAGGCCAATAGCTTTGATCAAAGATTTTTTGCCGTCTGGCAATCAATATTTTTCAACCCAATTCCGCCAATGCGTAACTGCATAGTTTGTACGCAGTACTGTTTTACCAAATTTAATACAAAAAGAAACAACAACCAAGAAGAAATTCTAAAAAGCGACTCATAGGCCTACTAGGGCCAATATTAAATTTACAATTTTGGAGAAGCTGAATCTTTTTTCAAATTTCTGTAGCTGAAAAGATTGAGTATATAGTATATATTTTTGGTGCATTTAAGTAGGATAGCTACCAAAAAATTTGGAAAAAATAAACATTTTGAAAGAGTTAAAAAGATAAAAACTGTTTTGTTATATGATAAATTAAACAATTAGCATTTAGTGTTTCTGGATTAAAAAGGAGGTCGACTGGATCTACTAAAATAAAAAATTATTGTTGCGTGGCACAGTCGAAAAATTATAATAAATCGCACCTAACATTTGGCTTTGCCTTTTTCTTATATATTACTTCTCACTTTCATCAAATCACGGCTAAAAAAAAAATTGTAGCTACTTTTGCTGATGTACAAAAATACATAAAAACGTGGAGTAATGTTAACTTCAACCGAA
The DNA here is from genome assembly GCA_963680785.1 of Diplosoma virens. Classification (NCBI taxonomy): domain Eukaryota; kingdom Metazoa; phylum Chordata; class Ascidiacea; order Aplousobranchia; family Didemnidae; genus Diplosoma; species Diplosoma virens. The sequence goes on along the minus strand of OY796887.1, from coordinate 14,181,051 downwards.
AGTGAAAAAGTTAAAAAATAATCGTGAAAAGTATAATACGTAAAAGTCTAAAAAAAGTTTTGGCCAAAAATCAAAGAATTAAAGCTTCTTGTTGTCACCAATTTCTAAAGTCTTCTTTTGAAAATGCTATTGCAATGTAGCAATTAGGTAGCTCAGTTTTTGTCTTACAAGAATCTAGAGTAGTTTTTACAGAAAAAAATAAGTTAAAAATAGAGGCACATATATGAAAAGTGGCTCCCACTGCAGAGTTCGAATGAGCATCTGTTCTTTAAAACTTTTTCTCCCGCATAATACTTATCACAATATAAGCACAATTTTATAAAAAAAAATTTCTGAAGTTTGACTTTTCAAAATGTTAGGCTATGTTTAGATTTTTGTTCATATTTACTTTAAATCAAGGGTGGGGAAACTACGACCCACGACGGTCTTCTGTGCGGCCCGCGAAGGCTTCAAACAAATAATTTAAAAAAATTATTAATTGTTTTTGCCTTTAACATAATTCTTGGTCATTACTTTTAGCTACAAAAATCAAGAAATTCGAGACAGATTCAAAGTCAAAATCTTTTTTTTTTGGTATTCAGAAATTCAAACTATCTAAAAGAACAATAGCATAGTTTAAAAGCACTTCATATTTATTATAAAAAAGCAACAATTATACCTTAGGAAATACTGCATTCATTGTCTGAACAACAATGCTAAAACAGCACTTTTCTTCATGGTTTTATATAAAACCGTGGTTTCATGGAAGCAAACCGATTAGTTGGATATAGCTCAGTGTAATAACACTCTTGCGAGCAGAAGAGCACAAGATGGATGTTTAATTTCCTTGATACTAGGCCCTAGTAAACATTTCACGAGGAATTCTTTAACCTTGTGATGCTTGACTCTGCTAAATTTTATAACAGGTAGTAGCAGCCGAGCCCAGGACATACGAGGGGCATTAAAAAAATACGCGGAATTTTATAACTTTTTTATAATTTATTGATACAATCAATCTACTTTTCAACGTAGTCTCCATCAAGGTCGATGCACTTCTCCAGGCGATGCTTCCATCCTTTTATCCCATTTTTGAAGTAATCTGCTGACCATTTTGTGAGCCATGTTTTTGCTGCTTGCTTTGCCTCATTAGTGTCATTAAAATAAACGCCTTTCAAGTGTTCTTTGAGTTTTGGGAATAAAAAAAAAGTCAGACGGGGCAAGGTCTGGGCTGTAAGGTGGATGTAGCAGCAATTTTCACCGAAATTCTCTCAAAACATCTCTTACGATCCGAGAAGAATGCGCTGCGGCGTTGTCGTGATGGAAAAGAATTCCACGATGGAGTTTTCCTGGACGCTTTCAGCTAATTTTGCTTTCAATTTCCTCACAACTTCTACGTAATAGGCGCCTGTAACAGTTTTTTTACTTTCTAAAAAATCTACTAGCACAACTCCTTCAGAGTCCCAGAAAACAGTTGCTATTACCTTCTTGACAGACCTCACAGACTTGAATTTGATTGGGGCAGATGATCCAGGTGGGAGCCACTGTTTTGTTTCAGAATCATACTGGTAGACCCATGTTTCATCTTCTGTGATAATTCGATCAAAAAAGCGGTCTTCATCTGCTTCAATTTTGAGCAAAATCGCCGTTGACAATTCACTTCTGAGATTGAGCTGAATTGGGTGCAACACTTTTGGCACCCATCGCGCCGAAAGCTTGCTGAAGCATAAATCGTCATGCAGAATCAAATGAGCTGAACCAACTGATATGCCCACAGCCTCAGCTATCTGATAAACGGTCAATCGTCCATCTTCTTTGACTAGGTTCCTAACAAAATCAATTTTTTTATTGTTTTTTGAGATTGTTGGTCTTTCACGACCCTCATTATCTTCAACAGCTTCTCTACCATCTCGAAATCTTTCAATCCACTTGCAAACACAAGTTTTCTTCGGAGCATCATCTTTATAAACTGTCTGCAGAGCTTGAATGATCTCCGTTCCTTTCCAACCAAGCTATACCAAAAATTTGATGTTGGTTCTTACCTGGAAATCCTTACGCTCCATGGGTTAAAAAACTACCTTAAATAAACTAGCTCTTGACAACTTCGTTTATAAACGCAAAATGAGTGATAGCAATTATTCGATCACAAAGAACATGCTTTTTATGGCTAGCATGCTAAAATACGTTTTTTCTTGCTGACACTCTTGTCACGGGAGAATTCGGCGCATTTTTTGAAAGCCTCTCGTATGTAAAAAAAAGAAGCGAATTCGTTAAAGTCATTTTACTTTGCTTCTTCTCTTTCCATACTCATGAGTGCCAGATAAAAAGATCTGTCCTGACTCATTGAGATTCGGATAAACGGAAATCCTTCATTAGCTTAAAGATTGCTCGTAGCTTGCAATAGATAGCGTATTACCATTGTCACCACCGTGTTAAATTATTATCATCAACTTAAGTTATTTTCAGTGTCCTTGCAAAGTAAGTTTCTGTTTCGAGTGTAAGGTTGTTTCTGCTTTTTTTCCATTCATAATTGGCTTTACAGTGCTTTCCCATGGACTAAATTTATCTTCCTGCAGCAATGTAAGTTGATGCTCTAATCAGGATAGGATAAAGCAAGCAGATTCAATATTCAAATTTTTGCAAAGCGAATACATATTATCCAAAAGGAAATCACTTCCTTCCATATTTTTTTTTGAATTATTACTACTCAGAGTACGATTTTTGTTATTACAAATGGATCTTGATTATTCTGAAAATATTTTGAAACAATCTTTCAATTTCTATTCTCAAGTTATTTGAAAAGAAGTTTTTTAATAGCCTTACTAAAATCTAAGTGTCCGATATTGTGTTTTGCAATAAATTCTGGTGCATAATTTATAACTTAAAATAAGAATTTGTTGACTCTATAAATCAAAGATTTTTGCCAAGCAATTTTGTCCTTCCATTCCACGCACCAAGCTGCTATACCTGAGATACACACTGAGAGACAGAAATATTGCAATATTTCAAATTGTCCAAAGCCAAAACAGGAACATTTGTGACACATTGAGTCTTGGGGTTAATTTTGACCGTGGTTGTATAATCTGTATAATTTCTGCAATTGTTAGCAGGCAAATCAGTCTCAAAATTTTCCAGTTTTCGGTACAATAGTATCAACCAACCTTTTTTCCAATTCGAAACACTAATTGCTATTTGCTTAATGCCCTTTTTAAATAAAGATAATAATGTAAACGAAACGTAGAAGGCTTTAAACACATTTTCTTAAAATGTCAAACCTGTAGTTAATCTATTGCACTTTTTAAAGCATATTAATTATATTAAACTTAACAAAAACTGACTCTACTGTATGTTAGACTGCATTACAACAACATAAAATATCAAATGTTTACATTGATTTTATTAAAATCGCAATTTTTGTTTGATTTCTTCAGCATAAATAAACGAAACCCATCTAATACAGGTATTTTTATATTACTTGTAGCAAGACCAGATCAAACAATTAAAGGTCAACAACATTTAATAAACGGTGTGAACAAGAACACCTTGATTCTGTTTTAAAACCAAAGCTAATTTTAAAAACTGAACAGGTTTTTCTTCTCTCAAACGCCTGTAACTTTTAAAAAAAATACACTTTACCAAACTAAATTATATTCCGCCGATTCAAGTAAATTGTGAGCATCGACTATAGGAGTTATCTTGAATGCTTGTCAGGAAGAAATAATTTTGCTGTTTTTTTTTATCACTAAAAAAGTCTCGTTGCAAGCGGTATTTTGTGCAAAGTAATAACTTAGATTTGAGGCAGAAAAACCTATTCACAAGACCCCAATTAAAAAAAGATTTAATGAAATGGGTTATTTGCAATTAGAAATCGCAAAATTCTTATTGCGCTAACAAATAAATTGCTGTAGCAAAGCAAACACTATATCAGCCATAGAATTAAGAGTCAGCGCTTCTAAACAAACAGTCAAACAGCATTATTTAAGCGTGCCACATAACGCACTTCCGTAGACGATTCTGTATCATAAAACCTGATGCTTTTCCAATTCTATTACCGCTAGAAGTCGATTCGGACAACACAAATGAAAACTTGGTTCTAGTCATGTCCTGCATCGAATCTACAGTGAATCACTTCCTTTGAACGATATAAAAAAAATTAAATAGAAACTTTACCGACAAAATTATTGTCTACTTAAGCAAAACGAAACAAGGCATTTTTAAAAAATAGATGAGCTATGGTGCATATGACAAGGTCCAAAGATAACTCTTGTTTGGGCAGTAATTCGTACATTAGGTTGCAAACATTTTTTTGCAATCTTCAACGTGTTCGATTGTCAAAACCTCCTGAAAAAAATAAAAGATTCTTGTTTAAGCTAATACCAAAATCATTTTATCCTAATCAAACAAACGGCAGTGTTCTTTACAATGTTCTGTTTGTCATCCGCTGAATATCCCATTAAAAGCAAACATTGCGTAACGGAGGCGGTTGGTCTCTTTGTATTAGGATGGATTAAATGAATCATCAATAAGGAAAAAGAATAACACCTTTGTACATTTTTTAACGACATGTAGGCAATAATGTATGCACGAGAGTTGAAGTCAATTCTTGCGCAACGGCCAAGAAGATCAAGTAAATGTTTCTACGAGAACATATTTTTAAAGTCAGACAAAAACAAAAAAGTTTTCATTTCATATTGAAAAATGTAAAAATATTTGTTGCCTTCGAAAGTCAGCTGATAACTAAAAAAAACACGTGAAATTCAAGGCAAAAATGTGTCTTTTTAGTCTTCACCTGACTTCTCAAAATCTCTGCTATAAACTTTGGCGTATCAAAAAAAACGAAAATTTTACAGAGAAAATAGTTTTTTACTGTTTTTTCACATTTTGTTCACACAAATTGACAAATAATAAAAGTCTGAATCGCATTTTTTAAAATTAATTATAGGACACACGACACATATAATTTATATGCCATATCTTTCTCTTTTTTTAAAGTGTAATTCACGTTGGTTTCTTGCGACGATGTAGCTTTATAAAATGTATTGCACATGTTTAGCAATATTATAGTAATAATTATTAATCATAGTAGGGTAATTCGGGGTAAAAAAGGTCAGTGGGTAAAACGGGTCAGTTTCACTTTGATCTTCAAAAACTTACCCTTTTCAAAAACACAAACTTAGCTAAATAGGTCAATGCAGTTAGTGGTTAGTTAGTTATTGAAGCTGTTTCACAGAAAACGTCGAAATAGTAACCTGAAGTATAATTTTGTGTGAATTTTTTGGGGTAACTCTTTTTTGTAGCTTAATACAAAAACATCTCATTACCTTTAAAAAGTTAAGTTGATAATCAAGTTCTTGCGGAAATAACAAACTAGAATTATTTTTTAACATTTAGGAAAAGGCCTCAAATTCCTCTTTTAATAGAAATAGATATATTAGTAATTTAATTTTGCTCAGTCATGGCTTTTTTGTTTGGGGCAAAAAGGTCAGTCATTAAACAAAAACATTAACAACTGACTCAATATTTGTGTACTAGGTTTAAAGTTTATGAGAAGATAAATCAAATACAGAGAATAAGCTTTTGAATTAATAGCCACTCAAGTTTCAAGAAAACTTTTGTCTTAAAAGATAATCTAGGCTAATAATAATAAAAAATATTTTAACTAAAACTATTTATTTTAGTTAACAGTCTATCCAGTTTTAACACCTGCAATTATTTGTTTGATAAGATGTGTAGCCTAAATGTAAGTTTAAATTTATATCCATGTTTATTTTATAAAATTCAGGGATTGCTTTAAATGACTAACTGATAAGCATTGCTTTTATGAGTTACAGTTTATTAATATGAGAAACTACACTCGTAAAACAAATCGTGCCTACTGGAATGAAGCTGATATGAAGCAAGTGGTAGAGGCTGTAAAATGACAGTCACTATTAGAAAAGCAGCAATAGAATTTCATATTTCAATTTCATAAAATTTTAAAAATTTCATTCATAAAACTTCATTCAATTTTATTTCAAGCAGCAATAGAATTTCATATTCAGCAATAGAATTTCAAATTTCATATTCCATTTAAAACTCTTAGACGACGTTGCAAAATTGGCATACCGGCACAACATCCAGATTTGTGTAAGAAGAAACTTGGAAGGTTTAGTCATGTGCTAAGTACTGATCAAGAAAATGAACTTGTGCAATATATTAACCGAATTGCCTAACAATTGCAGACTTACGTAGACTAGTGTATGAATTCTGTGAGAAAAACAAAATTATTCATCCTTTTGACAAAGACAATAAGATGGCTGGTAGAGACTTTGTTGCTGGATTCTTAACAAGACATTCTAATGTTTCACTAAGGAAGCCAGAAGCAATTTCTCTCAACAGAGTGTATGGATTAAACAAAGTTTCAGTAGACAAATATTTTGAAAACTTGGCAAAAGTTTTGGACACTTATAATTTGGAACCACAACAAATTTTTAATTTACAAAAGTAGATAAGCCATAAAGCTTGTTGCATCGATCCAACCATTTTCAGTGACTTCATTTAAAGTTCCAGGTGGTGCATAATCTGTCAATAAAAGCTTTTTATTTTTTCTCTTAATTATCATCATGGGTGGAACATAATTTCCAACTGCATTACAGCATGCCACTATTGTAGTTGTCACTCCTCTTTCTCCACTGTTGGTAGAAGACACAACTCGTTTCTCTTTTTGTGCTAAAGCTTTATTTGGTTTGTGCACACATGACAATCCTGATTCATGTACGTACAACATTTTGTGAAGTTTACACAGCCAAGCAAATCTTACCCAGTTTTAATTATAATGGATGACCACAAAACCCATACCAAAAATTTGGATTTAATCAATCTTACAAGAGATAGTTGGCTTATTTTGTTGTCTTTACCTCCACCCACCAGTCATAAATTACAGCCTCTTTACCAAACCTTTTTCAAACCCCTAAAATCAGCATTTAATGTTGCTTGCCAATCATGGATGAAATCTCATCCTGGTCGACGCATAACTGTTGAAAATCTCGGTGAACTTTTTAAGACAGCTTACTTACAATCAGCTACACTTGAGAATGCAACAAATGGCTTTAAATGCACTGAAATACATCCTTACAATGCGCAGATTTTGTCTTCAAGTGATTTTGTAAATGATCCAAGATGTGAAGATGACACACCATCTCAACAGCTGCTTTGTGAGGCTGCAACATCAACAAATTTATCTGCTGCAGATGAGGAGCCCACCTGCTCTTCATGGCAACTAAATCTGGAAGTACCATGCACCCCTCAAACTAACGACGAAGAACCGTGCTTAACTTCTCAAACTAAGCAGGAAAGCTATGCTCATCGACCTGCATCAAGCACCAACTCCTCCATCAGCTTTTGTTACGTCATGTCAATGCCAGTTTTACAGTTAAAAAGACAATCTAGAAGAGAAGAATCGCAAATTTTAACTGGCACTCCATACAAGAAAAAACTCGCAAATAAAAAAATTTCCAAAAAACAAAATCTAAAAAGAAACTGAATTACCAAAAAAAACGATTTTATCTTAATGTAGAAAACACAACCAATGCAACCCAAACCTTGAAAATTAAAAAAAAATTGGCTACTCTAGACAGTCAATGTATTGCGTGCAATGAATGGTGGCATGATTCTAGACCTGGCGAGATTTGGATACAATGTAGCAGATGCAGAGAGTAGCTGCACGAACTTTGTAGTGGACAAGCTGGTTCCCAAACAGTGGTCTGTGATTTGTGCTCTCAGTGACTCTTATCTGGATTGATTGTTACATGTTTAATGGTTCTTTTCTTTTAGTATGTTAGTGTTTTGGACTTTCGCTAATTACAAATTTGGTTCTTGGCTTCTTTTTGTTGTCTGATGATCTTGTTTACATTCAATTGTGACCTTTATTTTGGCGGTATCAGACTGACCCATTTTACCCCTACTTTGGGGCAAAAGGAGTCATTGTACTTATTCTTAAAAATGCATTAGTATGAGCAGTAGATGAAAATTAATCTTGATTTTTTTGCAGTGAGCTTAGTCAGGAGTACATTGTTAGTCAACGCCAAAAGTTTGTCGTTTTATTATATTCTAAGATATTTACAATAATTTCAAAATGTGACTCGTTTTGCCCCGAATTACCCTACATATTATCAATCATAATTGTAATTATTTCGTAATTATGTGATCATATAAAAAATAACAAAAGCATCAGCTTATTTCTCCAGTTCTAGCTGAACCCTTTTGCCGAACCTTAGGTTTTTGCGAACCCGATTGAGAAAAGCTGCATTGGGTAGTGACCCCGAAAGCAATTGTATATTGTTGTTGAGTTAAATTTTTGCGATGCTATTTGAACGTTACTTCTTTATTTTGAGCTGTACTAGCATCAAGCTCTTTTTACGTTTCTTCTCAACTAGTGAGAGAACGACGCTCACCGAACGGGAGCTGCGGTTTCAGGTAAGATTCATTTGGATCTGTCCGGTCACTTCTTTAACTTTAACTAAAAACTCACAATTTGATTTGGCAGGGCAATAACATAGTATTTTATATCTTTTTTACAAAACCTGGATTAAGTTTCATGAGCTTGCATCAATTGAGCACTAAGATGACAGACATAGAAACTACGCTAAAAGAATGAAAAAGACGCGAAGAATTGACAAGCAGTCTCGTAAACACATTCGCACACTAGAATAAGCAAATATGAAGAAATAAAAGAAAAGTGCTGGGGAATCATTAAAGAAAACGGTGCAATGCATTTATAATAAAGAACTCATAGAAGTTTATAACCATGTAGGCTGTTTATAGTATCTGTATGCATAAAGAAAAATATAATAAAAAACTTATAGAAGTTTATAACCATGTAGTCTGTATATCATCGAAAGAAGAGAGGAAGCTATAATTTCTTTATTCATATTATAACTGTAACAGGTAGTAAACTGCTTCATTGATTAAAAAAATTGTTTTTAAAAAAGATAGCTTACTTTTTAAACCGTCAGCATATGAAAGATTAAAGAATTTTTTTGTAAGAATCTTTTTTTTGACGGCGTTGCATGATTAATAAAAAAAATTTTTAAAAAGTGTTGATTTTGTGCGCGAGTTTTTTTTAATGATATTTTTGTTCGAGTTTAACTCATTCGAGACCTTTCAAGTCTGAATTAATTATTCTATAAAAATGGCATTTTATGACTTTAAGGTAAACATTATAACGTATTTATCAAGAAAACTTTAAATATTTAGGAATGCAATAGAGAATTTAACTGGATCATATATGTACCATTAGACTTTTACGTATGTAATAGTAAATTGGGAAAATTTGTTTCTTTAGACTTCACTAAGCCAAATTTCAAATTTTTGTAGTTTTGGTGGGACATGTTTCGTCCCGTTAGGCTCGAAAGGATTCAAACCTGACCTTATAACATAATTAATCGATTTTGCGTTCGAGCAAGATGCAATTCTAAAGACACAAAAATTTACATTAATTTGAGAATTTCCTATGAAATAACTAAATAAAAATATATTATACTGTACAAAATAGACAATGTATTTGCAAAAAGTCGCCTGTTAAACTTTTTGCATAAAATTAAAGCTTTGTAAATTTTCACTAATGTTTGAAATTGTGAATAACATTTTTGAATTGTTTAAAAATATTAAATTGTAACTTGTAATTATTGCAAATATCAGCAATATGTAATGCTTCTTAAGGCACTAAGTGCTTGCAAGCTAAAGCCCAAGTGTTTTTCAACATATCAGACAACATTTTGTTGCATTCTCAATCTAACGCACAAATAAAATTCAGTTAAAAAATAAAACTTCACTAGTTCGGTTTTTTATGCTCGACCAAAGCACCAGCAAAAATTACCGCACACAATACACAATGAAATTCTTTTTTACGCTAGTACAGAAAAATATTCCCTTTTCAACCAAAAATTGAGAAAAACAACATTAATGCTTATACTAAAAAAAAATCTTTTTAAAGCTTTAACTTGAAATGAAATTCGATGACTTAAAAAATATCTTTAAAAGCATTACAATTTGTTTTTTTACTTTCGCTTGAGGAGGGCTAAATTAAGCAGAAAATGCTCATGTTTTTGCTTTATTTATTCTTAATAATTTTTCCATAATAAATGCAGTGTTTTTTGGCCTCAGTTGTTTATAAATTAAAAATTATATCGATCACGAAAGAAAACGAATTATAACGTCTTTGTTGCTTTTTGTACAATAAATTTATATCCAGTTAATCAATAAGCACTTTTCTAAAATTGTAGAATTACATACAGATCATGATTAAATGGAGAGACAAACAGACGTTACAACGTATATAGAAAATTTTTTTTATTTATTAAATTACAGCGTTTGTTGGTGGTTGCAAAATTGTAAGCAAAGACGCTAGTAAGATTGCTTTTTTTTTTCACTAAACAAAAGCGTTTTTTGACGGCAGAAAAATCTCTGTGTTATTTTTTTGTGCAATAGACTCAATGCATGTTTTTTAAAGCGGATTAAAAATCGTGACAAAATGTTGAGCACGTTTTTAATTACAGCAGAACGGCGATCATTCGAACGCTACTAAAGATGATGGTACAACGTCATAGCAGAGCACGACAGAGTGAGTGTCGTTCAATATAGCTTCTACTTCTAAAAAGAATGAGAGACTTGGCAGCGACGAAAAGAGTAATAAACTTAAAACAAAAGATGAGCGGTCACTTTACTGTTCATAATGTACCATAAATGATCATATGTGTATATGATGCATTTTATTGCAAGATTGTATTTTGTTTTGTTCGATTATGCGAAAAAATCAGTTATCCGAATACCGTCTGGTCTTAATTAGTTCGGATAATCGGCGTTCTACTGTACTCACTAAAGATCGAGATCGTTGGCGTTACGATCAGAGTAGAAAAACAATTTAAAAAACAAACATTCTTTTATTTTTTTTCAAGCTTAGATGCAAAAAATGCATCGTTTTTATTTAGGAACAATCAACCAATTGGTTTGTTATTCAATGCTTTAGGCAACTGCAACTCATTTAACTTCATTATGTATAAACTCGTCTTTTCCGGTTTATAGCTATTGTTTTCAACTTTAATAGTTCGAGCAACAAATGCACAATTTACTAATTGAGCTATCATTCAATTCTTTCGGCAACTTTAACTCATTTAACTTAAGTATAAATTAGTCTTTTTTGGTTTATAACAATTGTTTTCAACTTTCCGATAGTTTGTTTCCTTTTTTTTAAAACCGTTAATGCAAGGCCTTTTTGACCATCCACAAAAAAAAACTAAATTTATTTTAGACGTGTATATGTGCTAGAAAAATTTGTTCTTTTTCTGGTGCCCCAAGCATGTAAAAATCAGAAGGTAAAAAAGTTAAAACCGTGTATCACATGTGTTTCACATGTGTATCACATGTGTTTGCAACATCATTGTAAAACTTTTTATATTTTTTTTTTCATTGTATATTAATTCAATATATATTTTTTCTTTTTTTGATTTACACTTACGTTAAACATAATTTTACAAAAGAACATGCTAAAACTCAAAAATAAGGGAACGAAATATTTTGCTAGTTACTTGTGACGCACCTACAGGTGCAAAAAACAAAGACGTCGGAGAGCAGAATATTTTTTTCAAGGACTTCGTTTTTTTGCTTTTATTGTGATAGCATTTTATTTTGCTTTTTATCAACAAAACGTTCGAATGAAGTACTTTTTGGTTGTGGTAACTTCTTTTTTTTTTGTCACGCTGGCTTTAACGGGAATTTAACATGTCCACAGATGTAATTTGTGCTTTAAAAAAAATCTTTTACCTCGATTCCTGGGCAAATAACCCTCGCTGTCAAAACTATACATTCAAGTTACAACCAACTATGCATATAGCTTTGTGAAATTTTTCCGTTAGAATGGCGATCTAAAACAAGTTAATAATAAATGCATTTAATTTACAGAAATTTCATGTATCAGGCTATATCAACTTGATGTTGCCCACGCTCTTGATTATTGATGTTTGTAGTGAAGAAAAGCAATGTTACTTTAGTTTCATGACCGATTTATGCATCTGAATGCATATCTACATAACTTTCACCCACAATGGATCACCGCCCGTTGTGCTGAAAGGGCCTTGCATTGTTATAGGAATCTACTGTAAATGACCACCAACTTTACAGATCATACTATGTCAGTAGTATTTTGCGAGCGTGATTCTTGTTTCATCTCTGGGTGTGTCCTGCTATAGGCATCCCATTCAAGAAAAGGAAGAAGGTGCTTGTGTTTTTTATAGGGAGGTCCTACCGTAAATAATGTACTATCAATGATTTTCATGGTAGGTCTCCAATCCCTAGGTGTGTGCCGGATAAACACAACAACAACAACAATATCTAAAACAGTTATAGCTAATTAAGTTTTTATAACATTAAAGTTTTGTAGTCTTCCACCCTTTCCCCCAAAGGAAAACCTGATCGTATAAAAAAAAATTGATTTTGTTACTTCTTTGCACGACAACCCCAAGTCTCAAGACTTATCGTAGTCTCACTGTCACTTTCCTGTTATATAACTTTTGTGGTTTTGTTTCTTTTTTTTAGCAAGTTTAATTGACATTTTCATGTTTGAGATAATTTATTGTTCCGAAAAAAAAATTCTTGCTGTTGTTATTGTTGGAGTTAAGTTCAGAATTTATGGATTAGGATTAAAACCAATAGTATTGAAAAGATTACCCTCCATTTATATAATAGCGGACCAAAAATGCTTTATGATGCAACGATTGTGAAGCAAAGCTCCGCTACTTTTTTCCTCCAATTGTTATGATTTTTTTAAAAATCTAGAAATTTAGTGTACTCTGGAAGCGACGACAAACAAGAAACCAATCGTCTTACCAGCAAACAAGAGTTTACTTCTTTCAATATTTTTATGTTACTAAAGCAAGATTTTTAATTGTGTTTTCTTTCATATTAAGTAAAAAATTCAACTGGTTTTTCATTTCTCAGCAAAGTTTTATAATTATAGAAAGAAACCTTATTAAAAAAGTATCTCGCTAATCGCCAACAAGTCTCAAAAAATCGACCTGTGTCACGTTTCGTTTGAAAGTGAAATTTTTCTGAGAAGCACGCGACCAGATAAACACACAGAAAACGGGAAATTAAACAAACAAAGAGGAACTCAAAAGAGAAGATTCGACTCAATGCAGTAAATTACGACTAAATAGCGGGGCCACCAGGAACACAAATCCATGACAAAGTTGAGGGAGGAATTTTTTTGTTCAACTAAAACTAATTTTACTATGTTGAATAAACTGCTAAAAAACTCGCAAGGACGCACTACCCTTCTCGTCTCTATGAATTTGAGCCCACGGTAAACGTCAAATGAATTAAACGTTGCGGAAAAATTTTGGTGGGTACAAGGAAGTTGGAAAACCATAAGTTGCGATTGGTGGGTATGGCATTAATTCAATCCCATTCAAAAATTGCTTTAAACTTAAAAAGGTCGAAAAGACAAAGACTAACCACGATGGATTGATTGGTTTGGTCAGATGGCCTAAAATAACAATAAGAACTGCGTCCTTTCATCCCAACTCCATCTTTTTTTCTTTTTTTATATTCAATGGCGGGGAAAGCGGGAGGTTTACAAAAGACAAAAACTTTTTTAGTTTGCACCTGATTTTCGACGGCAAAAAAACACCTTTGGAAAATCAATTTTAATTGAAGACTTTTTTTAGTCTTTGCAAAAAATGTAATTGTTTTTAACTTTAGTCAATTTTTCTAAAACTGGTTTGTATTGAAAAAAACAAATTTAAATTAAGAGACAAGCCACCAAGGAAATTGATTCCATACAACCTCTAAACTATGGATCATCAACTTCTTTGCCACTTTGACAGCTTTTGAAAATAAACTAAACACCATATCTATTAAAAATTATGTCTGAAAAACTGTCACAAAAACAGATAAAGCGATTTTTTAAATGAAGATGAAAATGTGATTTTTTTTTGAAAATGCAAAACTGAAAAAACCTTTCGCCTATTTTAAATTTAAAGCCAGGCGAAGACTATACGGCTGCTTTCTTTTTACCGTTTAGAATACTCTGGGCACAATCTATGGAAATGCTGAAAATTTTCCTCGTGGCAGATCGCTAGAATTTGCAAATTTTCAGAAATATTTTTAGTAGAAAAAAGTAAATAATGGCTTTTAGACGTAGGCAAGAAGTAGCAAATTTCGTGCTTGCAAAACTTACCCCTATATGCCAATCAAAATTACTTATCTAACTTAAAAGCCTCAGCTCTTAATTCTTAGGTGAAGTTGATTAAGTCCAGATTTGTTTTAATATTATCTCCCAGCATTGTCAAGACAATATTTTAGCCATCTTCTTGCCACGCTTTGTAAGCGCATCAAATCAACCAACTCAATCACATGTCATGACGCAATTTCCGCATGATTGACTTTACTTAAAAGGTTTATTCGCAATCCAAAGCGACTAGCCTGAACCACGATAAATCAACAACTTTAAATTTTTAAGCGCGCAAGCAGCGTAAAAAACAGCCGAGAAAAAATAATAATGGACGCACGAACGATCAAAAATAACGAAAAAACGTGCTTTACTTTTTGGTTTTTGCACCAACAGATGCCCAATATACTTACTGCGCGGCATGGTCTGTCAAGTTTTTGAACAAATTTAGTATTTTTCTTTCAGTTTCAACCATCAACGGGTTTTACTGAACGCAAATATAAAATTGAAACTTCTCTTTGATATTTTTACTAATAAAAGATTTAAGAAAATAACCAGAAAGTTTAATAAATAAATAAAACTACAACTTACTTAAATTAAAACCGCTATCAGAAAAAACGCAATCAAATCTTTTGCGCTCTTTGATTTTCCTCAATGCGCTTTTTAACCATCCAAACCTGTTACATAAAAAGGCATAATTAAGCGTTTAAATTTTAAAACAGAAATACAATCGTTTCGGCAAGAAGTTTTCACTGCGTACGTGTGAGTGACCTTATCTCAGTGTATCTGGGGAAATTTAGCACAAGCTAGAAATCACAGATTGATACTAAAAAAAACTTTTATAATTAGCAATCTTCCACAAGCGGAATTTCCCGCGTTAAACAAAAAAGTGTTTGCACATTAGTCAAATTGTGTGCTTTGAGCCGAAAGAGATGAATAAACTAAGGCCCGCCAACCTTTTTTTCTTATAAAGTCATTTGATAGTATTTTTTTATCATCAGTAAAAAATTGCGTTGTGTGTGCTGCTCATCCAGGCCATCTGTAAAATTTTGAAAATTCGCCCAATAACAAAAGCTTTTCATCCATCCCGGTTGTAAATTTTTACATAGAACAAAAGTCAGTCAAAAACGGCAAAAAAGTTGCTTTAATTACATTCCAGAAAGACAAACTTTATTTTAAAACTGCCTCGGGTCTTAAAAGTTTGATCGTATCGATCACTATCGACTTTAAAATGGCTCTCCGCGACACTTCGGATGACATGTCGCAAAATGAAAAAGATTAATTCGCATTTCAAATAAGTTCGACAAAAATCATATAATAAGTTCGACAAAAATTCGACAAAAAACGTGAAGACGAGAAAAACTTCATCGGATCGAATTACAGCGTTTACAGCTGCTCAAAATCTAATTGAATCAATTGTAAAAGCGTCTCGCTTTCTACCACAATACTGAACTATCATCAACTGATCGTGGCGAGAAAGTTTCTGGGTCATTGATCTACAAATTGGACTGGGTGGAGATTAATTCTCCTGTAAGAGATACCCCATGCACAGCTCCGTTACAGACTAAACCAGTGTTTCCCAAACTTTTTCAGCCTGGCGCCTCCTTGGCTTCCAGATAGATTTCCAGCGCCCCCTTCATTTCTTTTTTAAGTGAAAGCAGTATTATACATAAAATATTTATTTCAAAAATAAAATAATTCATTAAACCATGTTATTTAATCTTCAAAATTACCCCCAATACACACATGCAAGCCCTTTTTTGTTTGTTTGTTTCAATTTGAAAAGAACAATATTAAATACAAAATATTTCCAAAATAATATTTTATTCAATAAACTGTTATATTTAGTTTTCACAACCACTGCTAATGGAATGGGGTACTCGGTGTAGGGATACTAGTTTCTCCACATTGGGTTGGAACTCACTGAGAAGAAGTCGCAGATCCCCACGTTCGGTAAGTTCAAGTCTGTTCCTTTGTTTGGACAGAAGCAAGGCAATTGCACTGAAGCCCCATTCTAACAAATATGATGTTAGAAAGGCAATGAAATAAATCTTCACCTTGTTCCACAGTACTGGATAGAAATCAAAGTTTTTTTTTGTAACCAAAAATCTTGATATGATTTCTTGAACATTGGCCGCAGCTCAATGTTGTTTTGGAGTGAAAATATTTCTTCCTCTGCCACTCCTGTTTCCTCACTCCTGGTATCTAAGAATAAATTTATTACCCAGTCTGGTATCCTAAACAATAAAATATTCTGAAATCTTTCAGGCATATCTCTTTACAGCGCTTCCAGGTGAGCAAAATATACTTGAAGGTGATCATCTTATATGCTCTTCTCTTTATCCAGTTTAGAGAGGTTGGAAACTGCTGGAATTCATGACGGGCTAAGTATATTTAGAATAACTTGCACTTAAACAAGAAGGTGGAGATAGTAGATTTGACCTTGATAAGGTTGACATCATTTCCTTGTAACTGAAAATTAATTTCATTAAACTTTGTAAATATATCGAACAAATAAGCAATGTTATTCTTGATGTTTTGTAGATCATCACAAAGCCCAGAGTAAGAGTCTTGAAAAAATTTTGCAACTGTATCAAACAGCGAATAGAAACGTTTTAGGCAGTTTCTCTTTGATAGCCATCTAGTTTCTGAGTGGCAATAAACGTTCAAATTTGCTGTCGCCCCCCGACCGCCTCCTTTTGTGTTACCGACCCACGATAGCAAAGCACCGCCTCCAGGGGGGGCGGTGCCACCCACTTTGGGAAACACTGAACTAAACAAAGCATGAATCAACCTCACAAGAGGGAAAACTATGGGCCTGGGCAGGTCATATTTGTAACCTTTGGCAGCTATATAGCTTTGGCTAGAGAAAAAAATTTTATGTAAGCCTACAAAGTTTTTATAGTAGTCGAATCAGCTGCAGCGCACATGAAAAATTATTCATTCTGCCACGGACGTTTCCCAAAATAAAATGGTCCTTGTGTATTATTTATTTATTTATCTTCTTTATACTTAGATTTTTATCTTCCTTCAGTCTCGCAGAAAAGCGATGGAGGTGCTATGCAATAGGTAAGCAATTATTCGACCTGCTTCCAGAGATGCGAAGATATTGCTGTCCGCTTAAAATTTTTATTCGTTTTTTTAGTTGTTGTAGAGATATGAATGAAATTAAAAACTGCTTGCCAAGATCACCAAGCAGGGAAAAGTGCCATTAAGTGTCTTTCCCAAGGACACAGCAGAATGGCGCGAGTGTGTTTTGAACCCTGACCCTGTTGATCACAAGCACGGCGCTCTAACCACTCGACCACGCTGCCGTGGTTTAAATCGTCGAAAGGTAAGCAAAAAATTACCACCTTTATAGCTGAAATTGCAACTCATGTGGATTATGCATTTGATAGACGAATGTAAGTAACGAAAAGAATGTACTCAAAATAATGGTGTTCACTCATTCAAAACATCACTGCTTTTTGGTGATTAGCCAATGTTTATCCATACAAAAAAAGAAAATTTGTCGATTGGTAAAGCAAAATGCTATCATCTGAATAATATATATATACTTTCTTCCATTTAAGAAGCGTTAAAAATGTGAATTCTGATCGAAGATGAAAATTTGAGTGCCGGCTTACGTATAGTATAAGCAGGTGTGAGCTGTGTAACTGAAAAATTTTTGTTAAGATCACAGATGTGCATCTAAAGTTCAAAGTAAAAGGACATTTGTTTTAGGTTAATGTTTTCCAATGCTACAAGTGAATCTATGACTTTTCCTGGTGTAAAATATTCTTCTTCTAGTTACATTAACTACTGTAAATCCACCGAACTTATGGAAGATTTTAACAAACACTCTGGAAAGGTTAATAAACTGAAAAGGTTGAAATAAGAACACATAGTGTCAACCAGTCTAAAAAGCAGAATTTGACACAACTTTGTTGCAATAATTGATTTACCATAAAAAACAATTTTTATAATTAGAAAGGTTTATATTATTTATATATCAAAGAGGTAGAGAGTAGAAACCAAAATTGAGGCAAAAATCTTTCAAAGATATTTTGTTTGATTGGTTTTTTATTGTCTTGAATGATCGGGTGAAACAAGACGCCAAATTGTCAAGTTCCATTACTTGGCCGTATGCTTTTTACTATTCATGAAATATTGCTCAAACTAAAATTATGATTGTTTTGATGACGTACGAGACTAAATGGCAGACTTTGGACCATTACAAAGTGAGAAAAGAGTTTGCATCTAATATGCTAGTAAGCTAATATTCATACGTACAGTATATCTATAAATAGGCCTGTATAAACGGTTTTTGTTTAGATCAGGGGTCTTCAACCTTTTTTATGAAATCGCCCCTTTTCAAAAAATGTTGGTCCGAATCGCCCCCCATAAAAACGATTACTGTACTTTCATTTGAAAGTTTTCCCGAAATATATCTAAGAAGCTTTTAAAAGGAAAACACAAATAAAAGCAATGGCAATTTATTAAAATGCAACAGTTCATGAAACTAATGCGACCCTTGCAGCTGATGTTGCTCGGCAAGATTAGAAAAAGCTGGCATCAAGCTAGTCAGCTTCAGTCGAATTGAATCTCCCCCAGTCGCATTCATGTCGAGTCTATTGCGATATTTATTTCGCATGTAGAGCACTTCACTAAATCCTTGTTCAGCAATATATGTGGTTGGAAAGGCCAAAATAAAGAGCTCTACTTTCTCCCACAGTTGCGGAAATCGGTTTTTCCACTTAATTTAGAAGGCTGCCCATCCATGTGCCCTGAAGATTGCGCGCGCTTCTTCGTCACTTTGCAGGTCTATCAGCATTTCTTGCATGGTGGAATCGCAGTCATTGATGTTAGTGGCGAATGGTTCCACTAGCCACGGAAAAACTTCAAGGTCAAGCAGATCTTTAAAGCGAACCTTCATGTCTTCTATCACAGCTTTCAGGTGTTCAACGTAAACAAGCAAATGTTCGTCAGTGACACTATCAGACATTTTTGACAGACGAGAGAAGTGATCGAACTTTCTTCTGCTCAAACTTTGCTGGTAGAGCTCAAGTTTGTTGATTAGGCCACGTATTATAGTTTTGCTTTGAACCAAAGTAATCTTTTTACCTTGGAGTTTGTCCGTTGCTGTATTAATTTTTTCATAAAAATCAGCTAGATAACTGTTATCTTGATGGCAGGCAATTACATCTTTGGCAAGGTCAGAATCTTCACCAAGGAACTCCACCACGCTGTTTTTAAGTTTGCAATACCTTGCCAGAAATATGCCTTTCGACAGCCAACGAACTTCCGTATGGAGAAGGAGATGCTCGAACTCTTCATCGTTTACCTCGCATAGCTGTCGAAACAATCGGTCATTTTTAGCGTTGGCTTTTATCTTGTTAACTGCTTTGATAGCAACTCCCAAACATTCTTGCAGACGTGGAGAAAGACGCTTTGCTACCAAATGCTGACGGTGAAGCACACAGTGCACAGTAAATAGATTGGGTATTTTTTCTTTGAGTAATGAAGCAAACCCGCGATACCTGCTTACCATGGCTGGAGCTCCATCAGTAGCACATGCTATTATGTTGGTAAGGGGGATGGATTTGTTTCGCAAGTAGTCTGACAAAGTCTGAAATATTGTTAGACCTTTAGTGTCTGTTTCCAAACACTTGCAAAATAGAAGCTCCTCCATAATATTTCCATCAGTTATGTAACGGACGTAAACCATTAATAAAGCGTTATTGTCTGATGTGGTAGTTTCGTCTAATTGTAAGCTGAAAGAAGTGTTTCGTAAGATTTCACAGAGTTGATCTTCAATATTCGTACCCATTTCGTTAATTCGTCGGGTTACTGTGGTATCACTCAGTGGAACAGCTCGTAGTACAGGTGTGGGATCTTTCTCCATTAAAGTAGAAATAATTTCTTTCACAGCAGGTGCTACCAAACTTTCCCCAACGTTGAATGGTAAACCCTTTTTCGCAATCAAAAAAGCAATCTTGTAGGAGGCTATAAGTCCTTTGACATTTGGGCAAGCATTTTTAGCATAGGCCTTGTTTATAGAACTTTGAGCTTCACGCTCTTTCAATGCTTGAAAAAATTCAATAGATTTGTCTGCTTTATCAGGATGAAGCCTGGTTAGGTGATCTTTCAGCCTTGACGGTTTCATTGCCTCATTTGTAAGAATTTTCTTGCACAAGAGACACATTGGAAGTTGAATATTGGATGGGCATGGCACAAAGCCAAACCTGATATAATCCACAAGATATGTACGACACTTTTTTTTGGAATTAGAAGTCATTACTCTTTCAATACGATTAGTCGATTACCATATAAAATTTACTCTTAAAAAGAAACTGAAAGTAGCCTGCGGCACATAAAATAATATAATGACAATCCTAAATTTTTAGAAATTACGATCATTTTCTTGAAAGCCTACTGTTAAAAATTCTGTCCTTCCCTGGACTACTGAAAAAGATTGTATGAAAGCAAGTGCTATAGATCGCTATCTCTCTCTGAAGACAGAAACGTCACATGCGATGAGCAGAAAAAACTAGTCATCGCATGTGACACGTTAATTTATTAATTAATAATTATTTTACTTATTTTACATATTCTGGATTACTTATCACGCGTTACCTCGTCGCTCCTAGCCACGACCAAAGTAAGACACCGATTTCAATTCTGGCCTTTATAGCGATGAGTCACATGAGGTCCCATGATTTTTGGTCATGTGTGCCTCGTGCGGTCTTGTGACCATCGCGCGATCCCATGACAGTGACGTAGCCAAATTTATAGGACGAATTAAGATTTGTCGTAGCGATTTCCGAAAGGCCAATCAAATTGCCAGTTCACGTAACAGTTGGTGTTTAGCGATGTGTAAAGTCTATGACTTATGATCACTTATGAAAAAAGTCTTGCTTGACTGCGCAGTCAAATAAAAATTTTGGCATATCTGGAAACTCGTGTCAACTACCATTTCATTCGTTGTTCGGTCATAACGTTTTTTTCACTTGCATAGGTGTACGTCATTGCATGTGTGTGCATGTGCAATTGTGCATACATGAGCATGAGGAGAACCCAAAACTGTTTGAAGAAGTGAAGAACAATAACAAAAGAAATAATGAAATCAGCGAGAACGTTTTCAACGTATCCATTTTTAGTTATCGTTTTATAACAATATTTGTAATTGTGAAATCGCCCCCCAATTGTTTAAAATCGCCCCCCAATTTTTCAAATTGTTTAAATCGCCCCTAATCGCCCCCGTTGAAGAACCCTGGTTTAGATCAACAATTTTTTTATCACCTGTTGAATATTGAAGATAAAAGAGACAAACGGTGGTGGACGGTGTGTAAAAAATGGTACTTTGATGAAGCAAAGATTTTAAAAAGCTATTTATGTAACATTGCTGAACTTTACTATGGACTAAGGCACTACTCTTTTGTCCTTCTGAACTGAGATGTTCGCACTCGTTTCACAAAAGATACGCTTTGTAAATAACACGATACAAATTCGGTTTCACCTGTATTGAGTTACAAACGCTAGACTTTTCTAAATTAATTCAATAGCCCTAAACAAGGACTAAATATCACAGCAATGACAAACTTAAAGAGTGCAACAATTTAATCGAAATTTAAACACAACACATCGCTATTTTCGTGGAAAATTTGAAACTGTCTTTGTATTTCCAAAAAACCATAGCCAATCACAGTTAGTTTTATCACATCAAACAGAAACTGTTAAGATGGTACAAGTCTTTTATACAAC
Organism: Diplosoma virens; assembly: GCA_963680785.1. Classification (NCBI taxonomy): domain Eukaryota; kingdom Metazoa; phylum Chordata; class Ascidiacea; order Aplousobranchia; family Didemnidae; genus Diplosoma; species Diplosoma virens. Next base: position 14,159,129 of record OY796887.1, on the reverse strand, counting down.
TGAGTTTACCAAATATGTACATACAGAGCTTATCAAACTGTCACTCGAGTAAACAATACACTTCTGGTAGTAGACTTATCAGAAGTTTCATGAGTGTATCACTGTTAAAAAATGCTGGCTACAATGATGTTTTAAATTTTTTTTACTAGCTCTGGCTTTACAGTCATTTTGCTCTTATTAAATTTATTCTTTGGGGATAAGTTGCTCGACATCTGAAGCTAATCTACCAACTGTATTTGCAGCGAAATATTTTTGGGCTAAAATGCATTTCTTCTTCATTGCCGTCCCTCTAAAAACCATTTTCCACTACGCATGATTTTTAGTAGAGTAGATATTTTTAGGAAAGCAAAAGAGGGTGTAGATCTACAAAAAAGTTGGAAAATATCGAGTTTTTCGGTAAAAAATATTTTAGAAACAACCCTAAAATTTAAGTGATTTACATACCATAATATTCTTCTTCAAACAAAAACAGTCAAACAAATCATAAACATTTTCTCTATTTTTCGCTTTAAAATAATTTTATGCTAGAACCAACACACTAATTTTATAACATCTAAAATCACGCTGGAATTCTGTAGTTTTACAAATCCACTCCTCAAAAAATAAAAAAATAAAAAAAATTTTACCAAATTATCTTGATTTATTCTGTTGATTTCTGCTTCTTTTGAACTTGTTCCTGCAAGTATTATAATAGGTTGAGTGTTGGCAGCGTGGGCTAGTAGTTGAGAGCGCGGTATTGATAGCGAAAGCAATCGACACGATCGCGGTTTAAAACCTATTCTCTCGGTTCTGCTATGTCTTTGGGAAAAGGCACTTTACAGCACTTTTTCCTGTTTGTTAGTCTCGGCAAGTAGCTTTAAAGTCCAGTCACACATCTAAATAAAATAAAAAAAATTTTCAACTGTACATCAATATCTTGGTATTTTCAAAAGCAGGTGGAGATAATCGCCAGACTGCTGCCATTAGTATAACCCTTCCGTACTTCCTGCGATTAAAGAAGATTAAAAAAGAAGAGAAGAAAAAAAGTTTTATAGAACGAATTTTATGCATAATGGGCTGTGGAAACAGCAACAACCCAAGCTATTTGGAGGTTAAAAAATGCTTGCGCACTGTGCAGGCAATAAACAAAATCCCAATAATACTTGACAGCAACCCTCAGTGGTGTCATTTAGTAATGTAAACTTAGCATCAAACAATTAGTGAGCCGATGGCATGTTGTTTCACGTGGTAAATGTGAGAAGAGTAAAAATTGTTATGTCATTTGATTACTTTAGAGTAGGGCTGGTAACGATTAATTTATTTCTAATAGTTAACTTTTAGGAAATTAACGATTAATTAATATTTAATTTCGATTAAAACAAAATTTCTGCAGTACATTTATTAACTGACTAAATGAAGCTGATTTTGCAAGCTGAAATTTTGAATATTGTAGCGAGTGTTTTTTTTAAGGTGGTAAGTTCGCGACCTGTCAGATTCATGGTATGCAAACGATTTGTCACTAAGAATGCAATAAACTTGGTCAGCATTTTTGACATTTTGGTCAGCCAACAATTTAAATCCAAAATGTTCTTGTATTTACCTGATACAGGTTTATATTTAATAAATCACTTCTTCTCTGTTACCATTTTACTGTTATTACTATTATTTTTCTGGTATTAATATATTTATCCAGATGGGTTAAAAATAAAATTTGAATTCGATTAATAGCTAAACAAAAATTTAATCTGTAAAATAAATTAACGATTAATCGATTAATTAATCTTTAAATTTCACAGCCCTACTTTAGAATGATTTTAATAGCAATATTTCAGGATTATGGTTAGTGTTACAGTCATAGATTTACAATTAATTTGACTTAATTACGTTTAGCTAGGTTTAGAGCAGAGCCGGGTAACCTGCAGCCCGCGTGTGGTTGGGAAGAAGCATATTAATCCTTTTGATCAAAAAGGTAATTTTTTATTTCATTAAAATAAAGGTATGGTAATAGAAATCAAGGCCTACAAAAAAAATCAACATCGGGTAAATACCAAAAGCTGGAGAATAGGCAAAACAAGACTTCTCTATCTTGTTTGTCGTGTAAATAATTTTTTTTAGCCTAAACGCAACATTGAAGAAGAAATACTTGTTTAATGCTTGTGAAGATGAAAAAAAGGTCTTGACATGACAAACCAGATAAAGAAGCGTGGTTTATCGAGTAACTATCTTTTTTCTTAAATCAACGAAAAGTTTATTGTACCTAATTTTTAAAGTTTGGGATGCGGCCCGTGAGAGCACCCAGGTTCCCCACCCATGGTTTAGAGTTAGATTTAAATTAAGATAAAGGTCAGTCACGCTGGTTATACAGCTCGGCATATCTTTTAAATAATAAATTTAAATAACAAAGTAAAAAATTAAATACATTTACATCTGCAAACCAAAGCTTACAGCAGGGGTGTTTCGAATATGGTTTAACCCTTTAAGGGATAGTGGTATATATGTGTACCATGATTGTGATTGTAAAGTAACAATTGCCCTTTTGTGAAGGCATTATAATTTTGATTTTTAGGTAATTGTGATGTCATTATTAAATCATTGTTATTTTATTGTACAATCAAATTCTTATACTGTATCCCTTAAAGGTTTAAAAAGCTGAAAATTAATTTAAAGCACATCTTCAGCTTAAAGTGGTTGAATAAAGAAAATGCAGCCATTCTTAAAAAGCCTTTAATACTTCTAATCTGATTAAATCTAAACATCCCTTTTTATTAATAAACCAATGAAAAAAATCGGAACCAGTTTACTTTATTTTGAAATGGACGTATTTAATACCTCCACTATCGAATTTAGACATTTTGTAGTAGCAATACTTTTAAATTAAATATGGATTTTTGAACCAGGTATAATCGAAAATTTCGCCTTTTGAGTTTTCATGTTTAACCTTTGATTTTGGATACCAGAAATAAAGCACAAATCGTTGCTTTAAAAAACACGCGTGCATCTTAATGGGGTATATATTTGAATGCTCTTAGTGACATTCAGGGCATTATGGTCCCTAAAACTACCCAATAAAGGGTGCCGAAAAACGCCCGAATGAAAAAGCGCTTGTGGATTGAAAAGCTACTCTTAAACAAGGACAAACCTTTACTAGAAAACTAGGTGAATACCAAGAAAAAAATAAAAAAGTATTCACAGCCTGAATGTAGTTTTTCCCAATAAGTAACAATCTTTATTTTTTTGGTTCCAATTACAATTTTTTAAAAGACTTCGATTGAGCTTACGCCGGCCCTGGTGACTTTACGACAAAAGCTGGCAACTTAAGCTCCATATTTTCTATTCAATCAGTCAGATAGTAACACTCACTTGTTATTCTACTCAAAGTCAACTCAATTTATGAAAAAAATAATATCATAGTTAAAACCTTTATTTAAAATAGTCGAAGGGACTTTGTTGGCAAAGTATTCCTCAAAGGCTGTAGTCGAAAGCAGCTTTGAAGGAGGTCTGTAAAACAATACTTTAGTTACAATATATGTAACCATAATTCTAATTTAATGTTATTTTAATTATTTTCTCACAACAATTAGATAAAAATGATTAAAAAATTACAAAGTGAGTAAAGGTCGAAAAAGATTAAAACATTTTAACTTCGATCTTTTTCCGCTAAGCACGAAAAATTTTCTGTTATAGCAATTTTTCACGCTTTTTGCTTTTAGTCTGAACTGTTCACTTTGTTTTTTTTTTTTGCGCTTTCCGCCACACGTTTTACTTTCTCTGCGCCCGCTTTCAGTTTAAACCGATCTTAGCTCATGCGAATTAAGTAATGGTTCTGAAATTGGGTTTCTCGATAACTTTCGATGAGGTCTTGTAGCATTTTTCTTACTTTTAAAGTTACCTTTTTTTGGCTATGAAATTCAGCTACTCATAATTGAATCAGCCGATTTACCTGACTTATATTTACTAGCTTTATTGCATAATAATCCAATTATATTGCATCAGTCTTGTTTTAAAAACTGACATAAGTCGGTGCTATTACTTTATGCAAAAAAACGGCTAGCCAGTTGTGTTTGTGACCATTGGTGTTAGAATGGCTTTTATGACAAATACAACAAAGCAAAAAACCAAAAAAATGCGAAATTCTATTTCCCTCGCGACTTTCAATTTGCATCTTTAACGCCACATCATTAAAAAAATTAAAAACTTAAATAAAAGATCATTGAATAAAAGAACGAAACTTTATTTGAGTATCATGGATAAACTTTCGTTTATTTCACTAGAAATTACACGCCAATAGCTTATCTAGATCGCAATCTAGTTTTGACGCACTATTCGATATCATGACTGCTTTGATTGAGGTACTATACGAAACTATTTTTATTTGCAATTATTGTACATAAATATGCTTGAAAACTTTTCTCTAAATTAACATAAACTTTTGACTTATTTTACGGAGTAAAAGATTAGAAAATTTTAGGAAGATTGGATTAAGTGCAAAATTATCAAATCAAACTATACGATCTAAAATGAATCTAAAATGATTTTTTTTTTTCAAAACCTAAAATATTTTGAACGTTTTAGGGTAATGTTTGAGATTTTCCTGAACAAAAGTATCGCTTTTTTGTAGTTGTTGAAAACGTTGCTTTAAATTACGGTTTTTTGAAAGAATTTATTTTTTGTGTTAAAAAAGGCAAATGACTTAAATTTAGGCTTATTTCAGTTTTTACTATTGCGTGATACCTCTTTAACCTATATATTAAAAATAGTAATAAGTGTTTAGAGGTAAATACCTCTTTTGTAACACTACAAATTAAATTGTCGTACAAATGTTTTTTGAAGGTAAATGAAATGGTTTTGGTTTGACTTTTCGGTTTCTGCTTGAGACCTATGCTTGAATATAAGTGTGAAATGAGTCAAAAAAAATACTGTAAACCTTTCCGCAGAAACATCTTGTTTCCAGAGATGATTCAGATCATTCTTTCAACGAAGTAAAGTCACAGATGTTTACGTTACTTTTTTTTAACATTAGAATTTCCTACCTGTAGTCATTGGTGGAATTTGCATGAACTGAACCACTTTTTGTTATTTGATCTGATCCATCACCTTCAATACTCCGTAAAAGTTCGTGCAAATCCGAAATAGTCCCATGCACTTCTGCATGAGAGCGAGATAAATCTTCAACAAATTTAGTTCCGAGAGTCTTTCTTTCTTCATTTCTTACTAAAGGTGTTTTTAAGCTCGTTTCGGATACTTTGGAATTCGAGCTTGATGGGCAATTGGTGTTAGAAGCACTGGTATATGTGCTTCTAAGTTGAACTGTTGACTGATCGATAAATTTGATACGGGAAAGGTCAACTCCACGTTTATGCTTAGCATTGTAAAACTGATTAATCGAAGCATCGTTGTCAGCATATCTGTTAACAACAGGTTCAACTGCTCTGTAATTAGGATTTTGTTTACAGCTGTCTAACCTATTTTCACGGCTTGAAACGACGTTGCTACCAGAAAACCGAGCAAAATTTGATGGCAACGTAACGCAGTTAGGAACGTTCGTTGAAACGAAAGAATGAGAACTAGATTTCGGAGTGGTTGTTGAAAAAGCGACTTGAGCTTGCGTAATTGTTTGCTTAAGTTCTTTTGAAGTTTCTTTACGCCTTTGTTTCTTGCGATTTTTCGATATCCCATTGATTGCAGCGCATTTTCTTTTCGCTCCTCGTTTTTGTAACATTGCACTATTGGCAGAAGATGCACTTGGAACTGCTTGTATGGGAATATCATTGCTTATAAGCACTACGTTGTGTGCGTAAGAGTTAGAGAAAGTCTGAAAAAGGTTGCCATAAAATTATACTCCAAGAATCATCACACAATTTTACGTTAGTTTTTGTGTGATTAATTGTATTTCTATTGTTACATAAGTCAATAACACAACTAATTTTATTTTAAAAGATTATAAAAAATATTTAAGAAATAAATTTTTTTATGAAATTATTTGTACTTTTGTATATTGCAACATTCAAAAAATTAATTTGCGGCTAAAATTGTAATGGTTACAAAACTTTAAAATATTTTCATGTAACATTTTTTAATAATAATTTTGTTGAATAAAACATTTAGATACTTTGTCTTTGTGCTATAGTCAATTATCAGAGATATATAAAGAGATAGGCTAATCAAAAAGTTTTTAAAAAATCCATGTATTTTTTAAGGTATTATTATATAAAAACTAACAATCAATATCTGTTCGTATCAGAAGTGGGATGAATTTTACCGACTTTAGGATTTCCTCCCACTTTTAGCTGAAAAGTTATAATAAACGGTATGAATAGATGTCGCACGGCATTATTGATTTAGTGGGTGATATGCCGGACTTGTAGCCAGTGAATTTTACAAAATTCATTACTTTAAGATTTATCTCTGTTCTAATGGTACATAGAGTCTAGTCTTCTTTAAAATAACAACAGTTTTATATTTTAAAAATCAAAACTAAACACAATGTTTAGTAATTAAATACGACGTTCAGCAATTAAACGCGACGTTTAGTAACGAAATACGACGCTTAATCCGTCACATCGAGCGGACTTCGCCAGATGTGAGAAAACCACCAAACACAGATTGTTTTTTTAATAAACAAGAAAAAATAATGGTTTAACGTGAGAAAAATACAACGAAAAAATAAATGTTATGACAAATTATTCTAAAGTTATTGTTCCAATCTTTTTCATTAATCGTTCATTCAATAGAATTGATATTCAACGATTCTTAAAAACTTTCTTTTACAATATTAACGTTAAACTTCAATATAGATATTGTAAAATTTATCGTTACATATATATAATGTCGAATGCACGATTAATGACAAAATTATTTATTCGAAATTATATTGTATTAAAAATTTTCTAACAGTGATAGTTCTTAAACCATGTACCGGGATTATTGTGTTGCCCATATTATCAAAAATTTTTTTTCGCCATGTTTTTCACTATAAAGCGCTTGAGATTGTTTCCTGCGAGTAAGGACGATAAATTGAGATAATATGAAATGAAAATAAGTACCAGTAGAACGGAGAAAAATTTTTAAAAAGTTGTGTCGGATAACAACATATATATTTATTGCTAAATTTTTCCGGCTTACCTTGATAACAAAAGGTGTGACAACATCTATAGGCTTGTACGTTGTAACGCTAACATATTCGGGAAGGCTGTTCTTGTAAAGTCCAAAAATACTGAGATAAAAATTCTAAAAAACGAAAATTTTAGCTATTGATTGCGTTTAATTGGAAATACAAGTATTCAGAACAAGTACTTACAGGAAGAATGATTTTTAAGTAATCATTAAGGTTTATCATAGAATCTTCATTGACGCAACCATTTCTAATGGGACGATGAAACCCAAGCATGAATGACATAGTTTTGTTAGTTTGACCAAATGAATTGTAAATAAAGTTATACACACTCTGTGTGTATTCATTTGGAATATAGCATGGAATTCCGAGAGGAGCAATTTGACTAAGCAGCTCCACACAATCTATTCGAAGTGAAAAAGCTACATCTCGAATACGGACCAACAGAGTACTTTTGCTTTCCAAGCTCTGTTTTTTGGTTTTTGTTGCCAATTGTTTTTCAGAATTAGGTTTTTCAACTTTTAATTGAATATACGGAATTCGTCTTGTAATAAAAACTAATTTACTGTCTTCAGTGGTTTTACTTTGTGTTTTATCAAAATCATTTAATCTTGATGGGGCACTCAATTGAATTTCCATCATTCCGTGATGGTAAGTTTCCCCATACAAGCTATGGGGAATAGGAGAAAGTACGGTATCCTTGTCCTGGTTGAAAAGCAACAAAGGATTCTGTTTCGCCGCTGTTGATGTCGACAACTGAGAATTAGCATGAAGAGTTGAAGAAGCAGCGAGACTTGCTGGTGACAAAGAAGTTGTTTGAATGGATATAGTACAAGGCGTATTTATTGCTGGGTTCGAGTTGGATGTATTTGATTTGTCAATAGGAACTTCAGTGTTTTCACTATTAAGTTGATTAAATGATTCACAGTCGGAGTGACTGACATTTTTGGGATTACTGAAGAGACTAGAATAAATTGTTGGAGTGGCAATAGTATGTGAATTTTTCAACTTTATCGGACTAGTTATTGTCATATCAAGGGCAACAGGGTCATAATCATCAATAATATTTTCACAGTTTTTTGAATGAATTAATTGGGTTTTGTTTGCATTTTTTAAATTTTCACTGTTGGCGACCCTTTCCGTTCCATTCTTAGGTTGCATGGAATCTATATCAGATTGATTTAAAACAATACTCCTTTCTCCAACCGAGTTGGACAAAACATCTTTGGAAACTGCAGTTGAATCTGTAAAAACTGTATATATATATAAACATAAAAAACGAAATCAATGTAAAATAATAATATCTGACAATCTAAAAATGCTTTTTGAAGTTTTTTTGCTAAAACGCAGACTTTAAATCGCGTCTAAACAAAGTTCCGTTTGTTTTAAAGACGTGCTTGTAGGCTATCGCAAAACAGATTTTAATTTTAAAATCAAAACCACTTTTTTATTTTTCATAATAAACATAAAAAAACTGCAATAATTCTAGCAGTTTTAGTTTAATTGGTTGTACTACATCTTATCAGAAAAATGCTATAAATTTACAAAATAGTTTTTAGTCAGCTCTATTTATTTTTTGACGTTGCTAAATACCAAAAAATTCGATGAGAAAAAAATCATAATTTTTTAAGTCTTGGCCAAGATTTAAAGTAATAATATAGCTTACGCCAGTAAAAGCAATTTTTTTCGTAAAACCAAAGCGAAATATTGCAGTTTAAGAAAACCGAAATAATGAAACTCTTAAGCTTAATTAATTATTATTAGGAATTGAACAGCCGCAACTTTGCAAAAAAAAAATGATCACTTTAATGCAACATTTTCAACCGCAACTGTTTTAGAAACACAGTGATGACTTTTTTTTGGTCTTCCACTGAATATGAGGTTCAAAAATGTAGTTTTCAGGGAGTCAATTCGTAATTGTATCAATGAAATCACCTTGGTTTCTAAACAATTGCGGTTGAAAATGCCCATTGGATTAAAGGGATAACTTTTTTTTTAGGTCTTCAACTGAATTTGAGGTCCTAACTCTAATTTTCTGGGAGGTTAATTCATAATTCTATTGTCAAAATTAAAGTGAGGACCTTTTTATCTTCTTTTTTTTTTTGTTTTCACTTTGGTTTCAACAATACAATTATGACTTAACCTTCCTAAAAACTAGAATCAGACCTCCAATTTAGTCGAAAATCTAAGAAGAAAGGTCATCACTTTAATCCAACCAGCATTTTCAACCACAAATGCTTAGAAATCAGAGTGATGACCTTTTTTTCGTTTTTCAACTAAATCTGATTTAAATTTGAATTTTCAGTTAGGTCAAATCATAATTGTATCGTTGAAATTAAAATAAAAACTAAGTAAACTTCACTTTAATTTCCGCAAATAAATCCAGCGCGCTTTTTGTAAATAAAGCAAAACCTTTTGGGGACTGAATTTTTTTGTATTCCGAATTTTCTTCAGCGGTAGTGCAATAAATAATTCAAGCTGATTGAGTATCTGATTAAAAATTTCTTTGCAAGCCTCAATAAAAGACTTTGCTGGCTGCAATGCAGATCGGGTAGCCATAACTTATACCCTTTCCACAGTTTCTGATCTAATTGAATTAATCTTATTACCAGAAAAATAGAAATTATTTTTGCTCGGCCAAATTAAGTGTTTTACCTGTGGTACTCGTCTGAATTGGAGAAAGCACTTCATGAGAAGCATCTAGAGATTTTTCAATGGGTTGTTTTTGCATGATTTCGATTCTATTGGCCCCTTTATTGCACTTTTCAACCACATTAGATGTTTGCGAGAAATTGTTTTTGTTTCCTGAAGTCTATATAATTAGGCAAAAAAAAATATGTCAAAATTTTTTATCTTATACAAAAAAATATCTACGTACTTGTTTCTCATTCGTGTTTTCTTTTATTAAAGCTTCAAGTTTTTCCCGATCAATATTTGAGTCGTCTGTTTTCGCGTGGGGAGCAGCATTTATGTTGGCACAAACCCAAGATTTAACAGATGACGAATTAACAGCCGAAAGAGATTTGGGGTTGACAAAATCAGATAGTTCGGTTAACTTTTCTTGAATATCTTTCTTTCGAACTTTTCTTTGTTTTGCACGCCTGGTGGCATTTAGTGAGCTTTTTCTAGTGGTAATATTTTTTCGATTTGCCTTCGGGTTCGATCTCTTTTTTGAGTTTTTTGAAAGAAAGGGTTTACAGGATATTAGCAACTGGTCATCATCAGTGCTTTCTCCTGCAGCAATGGTAGAACTAGGCAACGAAGAAGCAAGTTCCTCAGACTGCGGCGTTAAGTTTTCCTCATCAGATGACATTGAAGGAAGTCTGGGCCTATTTTTAAAGCGGGCAGATCGAAGTCTTAATGCAATATTGCCATACTTGTTTTTTTCAGTAAAAGTTTTATTTGGAATGGGATCGTTTTGAGATAACAACACTAAATCAGAACCATGTGATAGCAAATTGTTATTCGAGGTGTCTTCTTTTTTGTTTATGAAAGATATATTATTTTTCGTTTGATCAATAGACGTGGTTTTGTTTTTTGTGATCATAGTATCTTTTTTAGTTTGATTTTTAAGAGTTTTATTTTTAATTTTCTGATTACTGTTTTCCCTATGTTCCGTATCAACTTCCGAATTGCTAATGTCTTCTGATTGGGGTTTACGAATAGTTTTTCGTGCTTTTTGCATGACCTGAATTTTCGAAGAGTTTGTTAAAGGGTTTGGTTTTGATAATGAATTGTTGGACGTTTCGATTTGTTCAGGTGATGATTCTAAATCACAAGTTTGTTCAATGGTACGTTTTGGATTAACGATTTCATCCAACACGTTTGAAAAACTATCAGTAAACAGATTCAAATACTCTATACTGACTATGCAGTCTCTCAACTTCAACGCTTCACTTCCTGTTAGTTTTTTCTGATTCGGAGCTTTAGCATAATTTCGTAGAGAAATGGTTTCGGAGTCTAAATCTGACAGTGTTTCATCAGAACTTTTTTCACTTGGTTCGTTGCACATATGCGATGGAATTTCAGGAAAATACTCTTGTTTTATTTGGCGATAACAGCTTTTCTCAAAAACAGCACTAGAAACTGAAGTAGTTTGGTCGTTCAAAACCTCCCTCTCAACAGCTGCTTTTTGATTAACACTAAGTCTAAGCTTAGCTTCAACTTCTTTCCCATCCAAATCGTGATTAAGTTTATCATTATATTTTGGAGCATCAAAAACTTGCAAAGACTTTTCTGGCAAAACTTTTTCTCCGTCAAATTCATCCGAAGTTTTAGATGTGTCATCCGTTGCAACAAAATCTTGTTTCAAGCTGTTACAAAAGTTCGTTGGAAATACTTGACCACTGTTTACATAATTATCACTGACTGGTTTTTTATTGAGAGCTTTGTTTTTCTGCAGACTGTTTTCAGCTACAATAGTCTCAGTTTGAGCTAAAGGGATATCTATATCTATTTCAAGACAATTGTTTACGAAACTTTTGTGGGTTACATTTGCTGAGACGCGTTCCAGTACTTCGTCTAATACTGCCTTAACTGTATTTTCAAAATTACCCCTTGAAGTTAGGGCTTTAGCTGTATCGTGATAAATTTCAGCTTTTCTAATTAGTTTTTTCTTCCATTGAAACGGTATATTGTTTCTTGAGTGGTGCAAAGATTTTTGTGCAAACGTTTCGGTAAAAGTGGTTAAATTCTTTTCCTTTTCTTTATTATTATTTAAGTTAAAATCTTGAAATATTTCATTCCAACCTTGAAAACTTTTGCGAAAGGGCCATTCAAGTTCCTTATCAATTTTCCTGCAGTCTAATAATGTTTTGACAGTGTCCATTTTATTGCTATTTAAAACTGAATTTTCGTTTTCACCATCCCAGTCTTCATCCAAAGTGACGAAGTCGTTTTTGTTAGAATTAACAGAATTTTTTTCAGTATTGCTAGTTGTTGAGTCGGCAATTTTTTTTGTTGATGAATTGTTTTTTTCTTTCTGCTGAATAATTTGATCCTGACTGTTTTTCCTAATTATGGACCCTGCGTCATTTTCAATATGGTTTTCAGAACTGAGAAAATCGTTATTTTCTTTTTGATAATCATCATTTTGAAAATTGCAATCAGAATTTCTTGACTGCTGTGCACGTATCCAGTGAATTAATTCTTCTACAGAATGTCCCATGGATTGCAATGTTGATTTTATGGAGCTTTCACTTTGTGGAATAGACTTAGTACTATAATTTGGAGTAAACTTATGGTATCCATAGTTATTAAATGTCCAGTTTTTTGGACGTGTTTTTTGACCCTGGTGCCACGGTGCTATTGGTTTTTTGAGCAAAAACTTTTGCTGATCCTTGTTTTTTATAAAATTGTAATTCTGAAACTTCGTTGAAAAAGGAATCACTTTTGTCTTACTCATTGATCTACGAAGAACCATTTGAGCTTTTCGAACAGATTTGTAGCGGGAATTTTGATAAAACTTATTCTTTGAAAAGCTAGGATATATAACAGAACCTATAGGTCTGGGATGTTTGAAATTAAAAGGGATTAATCGGTGATTTGTTACTTCATGTTGAATTAGTCTCTCAGTGCCGTGTTCAAAATTTTTATTAGTATTCGATTGTGAGAATGGCGAGATCGAACGACTATCAGCAAATTCAAATGGAGGTACCATTCGAGCATCAGTGTCGACAAACCTTTCAATTTCTTGTGGTTCTTGTGTAAAGTTTGACAATCTACCGTCAACCCAATGTCTTTGTTTGAACTTTTGATGATAAGGCTCGTATTTCTGAGGAAGAAAATTTGTAAAAGGCTTATGGATTAGTTTTCCTTGCCGCAAGTTTCCATTGTGCCGGGTGTCATACATAGGTGATTCTAAATTTTCAAATGCATTGTTTTTCGGCAACCTGCCATTGAAATACATTGGTTTCTTACAATAAAAATCGTCTTTTATCCAAGGGTTACTTAAAAGAGGTCTTGAATGTTTGATATTATCTAATATAATCTTATGTTCTATTTTTTTATTTGTCATATGCTCAAAATTGCCACCTCGAACATTGGAATTAAAAGGAAACCTTATCTGATCTGTTTCACTCTCTAGTACGTCTGACACATCCGGTTTGCTATTGTACAAGTAATGAGGTTTTTTATCTAAAAAAATATTTTTATATCGATTGCCGTTACAAGATGGTACTGGATGGTGTAACATGTTTGGTTCAACTCTTTTGTCAAAATGCACAGGTTTTTTAATGGCATTTCTGTTTTGCCATTTGCTACGGATAGTTGATCTTAAATGATTACGATCATCTTCCAACAAGCTTTTTCTTGACCAATTATTATTTGAAGGCATGTCTTTCTCAAACTGAAATTTTTTATTTTGCCAGCTGTTTTCTGGTGAAGGTTTCCTTTCATCTATGGAAGCAGTGTTTTCCATTTGGCAGCCGTTCACGTACATTTGTCTATGCTTTACGTTCTCGTAGTTCCATACGTTGTTTCGCTTTGAAAGTTGACCTTTATCATAAGTCATATTTTGTTCAGCTTTATTACAATCGGAATGTGTGTATCCTTGATTAGATAAATTATCAGCGTCTCTGTTGAATTGAGAGAATGGTTTTGAAAAAGTACCATGAATCACAGCACTGCTTCGCTCAGTTTTTATAGCTTCTAAATGAGTGCCTCTTCTATATTTTATTGTTTTTTCTTTGTCTTGAAACGTTAAAAAGTCATTATCCTGAATTTGCGTCATGTTTTTTTGAGTACAATCAATTGATAATGGTTTTAAACTAGTAACTTTATTCTCTGCATTATTCTGCTTCGTTATTTGCTTTTCCGAATAAATGATATGGTTTTCATGATTGCTGACAGATTTAAGTGGTTCATTTTTAACTTTTTGTTCTTTTAAGCTATTTTTAAATCGCTTTTTGCCATTCTCAGTTTGCACAATTTTGATATTCTTGTTTGTTTGAACGCTCATCTGCTCTTGTTCTAATTCATCTAACACATGACTGAAACAAGAGGCTGTGCTGTTATTGTTTTGATTTAAATCTGATTTCTTTTTACTGTTGCCGCAATCTGATGTTTCTCCAGAAGACGAGGATACTGAAGGAGTTTTCGATTTCGATTTTGAAGAGGGTAAAAATACAACAGACTGTTTTGATACGACATCTGATATGGGGCTGGCTGATGCCTTTTTTCGTCTGGATGATTTTGAATCAGCAGTTAGCTTTGCAAAATCATCAACTGATTGCTCGTAATGTTTTGTTTTAACTTTTTTTGGCTTTATGCTGCGTTTGGACTTAATAGAGTCAGTAGAAGAGCTTTTTCTAAAAGTATTTTTTGTCTTTTTGACGCCATTACTCTTGACGTTTTTTTCAGTTTTTGAAGTAATTGTAAAACTTTTTCTCAGAATATTTGTTTCAACGCTTTTGTACAGTTTATGTTTTTCTACGTTTGCCTTTTTTTTAGTAAAATATTTGCTACAATCATCTTTACTAGTATTACCACCTGCACTAAACTTATTTTTGCTTTTATTTTCATTATTTAATGTTTTTACAGACTCAGTTGAGTTTACTTTTAAAGATTTCTTTGTGTTTATTGGTTTAACAGATTTTTCTGCAGGAGTCTGAATTTTGGATTTAACACTATTTTTTTTGGTGAATGGTATATCCATAAAAACTTTTTCAACTTTTTCGTATTGCTCCTGTCAAATAAAAACAAAAATGTGATACAAAAATTTAAAAATGAAAGGATTTGTGTAAAGAATTTAATTAAGGTCTAAAATTAAACAATTAAATGAATTAATTATTCGACATGAAAAAACTGTAATAAAGTTCAATAATTCCAAAGTAAAAAACTATTTTCCTGTATAAAACTATGTTGTTAACTAAAAAGGTTTTTACATAACTGCAAATAGTGTCTTGTCTTAAAATGCGATAAGTGAAGTTTTTATTAGGGTTTTGGATTTCCGTTTTGAAAAAAAATCTTGGAAAAACGAGAAAAATCAAACCCAATCATGAAAAAAAGCCGGAATCTTAAACATAAAACATAAGGAGCAAAACATGTAAAATCAGCAAGACATAAATCCATTTAGTCTTCATCTTTTAACTTTAAGTACGTTAAAAAAATAATTATTACGTCGAACCAAAACAGCGATTTTCAAATACAAAATCAAATCAGTGAGAACGACTAACACAGCAATATAATGGCAGTGATGCAATAAATTAGCCAAATGAAATTGAAATTTGTAAGCAATATCACTTTTTGGTGTTATAAAAAATTTTTGTCAAATCTATAGGACAAAAAAATTATTGGAGTGTACTAATTTTGTTATATTTATCAACAGGAAAAAACCGCAAATTTTTTTGCTAAAACCGGGAAATGGGAAATGCAACAAGGTACTAAATCCAAATAATTTTATAAACCGGGATATCGGTTTTCTAACCCTAGTTTCCATATGAATCAACTTAAAAATAATAAATTTTCAAGAAACATTAAATTGGAATCACAAATAAAATGATTGAAGACCCATCGGTATTCTTAAAGCAAATAATAAATTAACTAATTTGTTCGATTAAAAAAAACTTACTGTAAAAGAAAATGTAAAATAGCAAAATAATAATAATGATGATATCATAAGTTTGAATTTATGGCCATTAAAATATTCTCATATACGAGTTTCTGTGACATCATTATCGTAATCGTGTAGCACACATGTTACACGTTGTATGAAGCCAGCAAATGAGGTTTAAAAAGAACTAAAAATCCGTTTTGCTTGTGAGAAGAGACATTGCAGAATTTTTTTAAAAAAAAGAAAAAATGTTTGACGAAAACTTTCCGCACTAACAGTAGGTCTATAGTAAAGGTATCCTCGTTTAACAACGGAGTTCTGCTCTACCAAACCCCTTGTTACATAGTATTGTATACACTGAACTCAAGCCATTGTTACAGAGTATGTTAAAGCTTGTTGTTGGTTGGATTTATGAAATTTAGAGAATATTGCCAAGTATTAAAAAATATTTACATGCCATTTAGCAAAAAAGATGCCCGAACCAATAGACTGCACTAAGACATTTCTTTCTAATTTGCAAAAGTCGTAATTCTGATTTGCCGTAAATCTAGTATGATGTTAAATGACAAATGTTTTAAAACCAACTCCTCCCTATTTCCAACCGAAGAATTATCAATTGATATTTTATACTTTAAATTCAAACTAGTTTAATTGTAAAGAATGTTAGCGTCAGCCATACACTTCGGCTTAAAACAACGTCTATCTTACGTCGAGATCATTGCAAGAGCAAGCATATTCCGATTCAGTTAATCTCGCGAAAGAGCTAAGATCACCCTCTGTATTCTTCAGCCAAAGCTTTACTTCGCGAATTTCAGCCTTCGTCATTTTCTGCAGGTTCTTATTTGTGTAGACGCTCACCGTGTGTTCGACGTCGATTAGTTTTTCGTCAGGAAAATGCATCTGCAAAAAAATTAAGCTCAAATCTACCTGTTAGTCTCCTAGGAGAGAAAGCAAACTTCCGATGAGGAGGAAACCAGCCTCCCCGACTTTCAGTTGTTGGTGAAATTTGCTAAACTAATTTAAGTTGAACAAAGAAATTATGAAGCGCCCAAACCTAATATTTTTTGTAGACGTGCACCACTGTTATTAATACAAATAGGAGCATATGTTTTAAAAAAAAAGTTTTAAATCTACAAAAAAATATTTTATTTTTAAAGTTATTTTTTGCACTAATCTAAACCTTGTCTCACCAATTTTAAATAATTTTAATTATATCGGTCTTATTCTACAAAATAAATTATTTATATATATGTATATATATAACATTGCATTTATTCTACTAAATAACATTATATTAGACTTATTCTACCAAATAATGCATTTATTGATGATCTAAAGATGTTACTGCTGGCTTCTCTGTACGTTGAATGCATTAGCAAATTTAAAAGCCGCAAGACTCTAAAAATAATACAATGCAAGCAAACCGTTTCATTCGAATATCCGCTTTTCATATAAAAAGGTAAAAATTACGCTCTTACTATTCAATTTAAAGCTATACTGGTTTTGTCCTAATTTTTTTCAAGCCCTTGTTTAATTAAAGACATAAAAGCGTCGCAAAATCAAATAAAAAATACAAGTCTGGACATAGCCCATACCGTTAACAAAAAATGGAAAAGATATTATTTAGCTTTAACTTAGAAACTCAAAACCTTTTAAAAAAATTTTTAAAGTACATGTATTACTTTCAGCAATAGCTTAAAAATTCATAAATTGTCTGAACTCTAACAAAGTCAGATAAACTGTAGTAACAAAGTATCTTTGTCATTGCCGTTTTTTTTAAATGTATAACGTATGTCAAATTCTTTTTTTTGTTCTTGTTTAGCAGGTCTGCCACAGTAAAATAAGAATTGCTTTAGAAAATAAATAAATTTACTTGAAGATTTAACAGTTAATACTTGAAAACTGTAGATATTATATCAGAAGTAGACTTCTCATTCCTAACTTATCTAGCGGAAGTAAAAGTAATATTGTTCTATTACCCTAATCTTAACTTCATTTGACCGACCACGCATTTTATACAAAGGTTTATAAATCCAATATTATTGCCTTTGCTCAATAAACTTGCGGCATTGAATCCGACATTATACTGTCTTGTTCTTAATGTTTTAAATTGCATTTTAAAATAGATTTTAGTGCCCCCAAAAAGTTGAGCAACTCCGGTTAAAACAATTAGTTGTGCCCTGACCAATCACTTCCCGTTTTTAAAAAAGATATGACAGCATATTTCATTTTGTATTTTATCAATACAAAGCAAGTGTTTTTTAAAGTGTTGAAAAAACTTGTCAACATTGCTCAAATTTTCTGGGTTGCCGAAGATGGTTGAATATTAAGAAGTAGAACTTATTAGCCTTGGTTAATTTGTGAAAAGAAAAAAATCCAAATTTTGTACACTTATGGTTTGTTACTAAATATTTCGGCAATAAATAAAAAAATTAGAAAATCATGGACTGCATCAGTCAGCAAAGCGCTTTTTATTCTATCAAAGGGCTTACACCCGCTGTCTAATTTTAACTTTAGTTTCAATTATCTTAAATTATAAAAGATAACGTCAAATATCTAGTAAACAAATATCACGTCAAGGTACAATTTGATTAACAGTGATAAGCCAAATAATTACTTTAGAAAACACTTTTACTTTTAACAAAGGCTTTCTAACACTTTTTCCAACGCTTTAAGATTTGTCTTTCAAAAACCAGAGAGTTTGTTATAATATAATCATTAAACTAACTGTTGTTTTACTCGAGTCTTTTTTTGCAGAATACTTCAATAAGGTTTTCAGTTGTTATAAATGCAAAATGAATCACTTTTTTAAAAACAATTCAATATGAAATGAAACACAGGTGCCACAAAGAGTCACGTCAGCAACAGTGGTGACGTATTTCCGAAAAAAAAATCATCTTTCAGTTTTTATTGTAGTGCGGTCAATTTGTCAACGTCATTTCCACCAAGAGTTAGCTCTGAGTAGTTTATACAATGTTGTCAACCATAAATGTTTTTGCCTTTTCTAAAATTTTGAACGAAGAATTTGCTATGAGTAGTTTATATAATGTTGTCAACCATAACTCTTTTTGCCTTTTTAAAATTATGAAGATTGACACAATGAAAAAAAAGGCAATTCTGCAGCCTAGATAGTTATCTTGAAGCGCATATGCAAGTGGTCGTAGTGGAGCTTTTGCAGCTACGTACATTAGCGAATCCAGCCAATGTTTCACATCCCAATAGCTTTCGAATCGCTGTCCAAAAACTAAAACTCGGAAGCGGATAAGTAAAAAGTAGGTGGTCCAAAAAGCTTGGGTAAGTCATAATCATGGCTGAAAAATGAAAAAAATTATCATCACCAGGAACAAGCTATCTGAAACTGTTTGATGTTTGAAATGTGTTTGAAGTTTTTAAGCGAGCATCATAAAACCCGCTGGCCGTGGAATTTAGATAACCTGGATCGGAACGCGCTTTTTTGGCGTTTTTGTTTTAATAAGCAATTTTTCTATATTTTCAAAATAATAATTTTAAAAAGTGAACAAAACCCTGAAAAGCAGGATCATAACGCTGTTTCTAGTGCTAAAAAAAGTTTTTATTTTGAAATGGAACCAAATCCATGTTTCACCTTTGCAGTGTAAAAATATCTACAACAACACTCGAAAAAATTTTGCAAAAATCCGCAAACATCAAAAGCGCGAACTGAAATGATCAAAGAAGCCGCTGCAGCTTTTTTACAGTGCGGTTACGTCAGGCGTCGGAGAAAACAAAAAGAACACAGCCTTTCATGTTGAAATCTTGTGGGCGTGGCTCACTAGCATTGTTTCAACATTATTCGTGACTTTACCTTCGTTTTTGTGCTCTTCAATAACGCAAAGCGCTGTTCAAAAATTTTTGTTCTACTCAAGTTCAAAAAAACTTACTTTTTTTAAGTTATTTTTTTAAGTTTCCGTTTTTTTCGGTTGAGTTTAAGTTTCTTTTCGGGAAATTATAAAATGTCGTTATAAAATAAAACCACACGCAGCCATTTTTTGGACAAAAATGTTTACACACTAAACTCTTTTGTCCAATGATAAATAACTTTTTTTTATTAAAGCATCTCAAAGCAAAACTCATTGGTTTACAACTTTGTTTGATTCCTTTGTATAAACCAGTGTTTCTCAAGCCTTTTTTCGGCGACCCAAAATCGCTAAAAACAACGATTTGCAAAGATGTCTGCGACCCAAGTAAGTTTGACTGAGGGTAGTGAAAACGTAGTGTTCTCAAAAAAAAAAAAAAATTTGTTTCTTATTTCTTGTCTTCATCTCCAAAATCTAGTGTTCTCTAAATAAGAAAAAAAAAAAAAAGGTTTTCACATTGAATCTAATTCCAATTTTCTTCATTTTCCTCTTAAATTCGTAATGACACCTCAAGAAGGTTTTTCACTTCTCAAATCTTGTGCGCAGGTCTTTTTTTTTACGCGCGGTAACTTACAAGCCTTCGCGACCCATCCGCATAGTCTTGACGACCCATGGTTTGAGAAACACTGGTATAAACAATCTACTTTTAGAGAATACCAATGACGCAACAAAGAAGAAATTCAAAAGTTTTTCGCAACGGTAGAAGTTCGCATTGACCGTCCTTCAAAAAAAAGAAAGGTAGATCGACAAAACAAACTTAACACGACTGTCTGTCAACTGCCTCAACAATTCAACAATAAAATTTTTAGAATGTGGTTTTTATATTTTTTTATTTTAGAATTCGCTGCTTTCATTTCGGCACTATTTTCTAAAAGTGAACAAGATTATGATTATGAATAAAATATAAAGAGCAGAAAACGGTTATTTTTAAGCGTAGCTAAAAATAGAAAATAAACCCAAACAGGCTATGCCGATTTTTGCTACGCTCTGATAACATGGTGTAAACTTTAGCTTTTTTTAATATAGAAGCTTAGAATAATCAAAACATCGCGACTTTTGAAGGGAAGTAGCTCTTTTTTATATCTCGCATGTTATTACGTCAAAACTTTAACATAACCTGACTTGTTTATTTTTACATTAGTGAAAGTAAAATATTCGAACTAATGTTTTGGTCGATGAGAGAACTCTACACTGTGTACTGTAATGCACAAAAAATGTGGTGCAGTTGCAGAAATTATTAACAACTGCCTTATATCGTTAGACTGGGTTACTAAATAATCAAAAACCGTTGATTAGTTGACAAGCACGTGGTAGCGGTAAGTTTGTCAGTTTAAATGTCAAATATTGGGGTAAATTTGTATCGTATTAAGCTTCCCATTTATTTCAAAAGTAATCTCTTTTTGAAACGTAAACTTTGCGCATGTGGTAAGGGACAGCCAAATAGACAATAACGCGTTTTGATTTCGAATTTTCTGTGACAGTTGGAAACAACTGAATGGTTGGGAAAATTCAGTTTGAATTCTTGTTTTGCTTGAAAGCTCCTGTCACTCTTGGGATAAATCATTTATAGCAAAGTGGAAGAAAGTAATCGACAGTCTGACATAGCAATCTGCACCGATTGCTAAAAACATGCGATTC
This sequence comes from Diplosoma virens, assembly GCA_963680785.1. Taxonomy (NCBI): domain Eukaryota; kingdom Metazoa; phylum Chordata; class Ascidiacea; order Aplousobranchia; family Didemnidae; genus Diplosoma; species Diplosoma virens. Next base: position 14,137,975 of record OY796887.1, on the reverse strand, counting down.
GCAAAAATATCTCGAATTTGTGATGGAAGCTGTGTCAAGAAAGACGCTCTTTGAAGCGTTTCCGCATTGTTGTAAGCAGATTCAACGTATTTTAGAAAAGCAAAAGAGAGTTTTTTATCGCTTTCTATCGCTTGGGCAGGCATGGTTTTTAAAACTCATTATAGTATAGCGCTTTTAAAGTTTTATATTTTCCTAGTTCGGCGGATAAAAGAGAACTGTTTTAACTTTACAAGCGGCAGGATTGTGATCGGTTGTAACAAAGTTAACTTTTAACTGTGATTCAATTAAATCTACTAAACCTTTGGGTCGTCTGGCAAAAATTTTGAAAGTTTAACAAACACAGCTTAAATAATTTTTGATGCTGAAATGTTGATAAATTGCTAGTGGTTCGGTGACAAACTGCTTTAACTAATTTTAATAAAATTTAATTTTCCATTGACATCTGTTACAAAAACTTGTCTTTTCAAATTTAGAAAAGAGTATTTTAACGGACGGATCATCTTTGAGGAGTCCTCATGCAAATGACTTCATGCAAAAGCAAATAAATCTCTATTCCGTTGGTTGCTTCGACATTTAGCAAACAGTTAGTTCTGAGTTGAACTCATATCAAGGAAAATTATTTCAGTTAGTGGTTTTTATCGGGTAGGTTTTGTTAACAACGATAGACCTAGAAGACAAAGTAAATAATGCAGTTGAATAAGACTTCTTAAAAATAAATATCACAGTAGCATATTCATTTCTTACTTAATCTACAGGAGAGTGCAATTTAATATTTTTTTTAATATGCTAAAAAGTATCAAGGAGCATCAAAACTATTGAAAGTGAACGGAAGTGTTAATTTCAATCAAGTAGCATTACTTAAGTAACCAAGGCTAGATTCATAAAAAAAACTAATTCATGAGTTTGGGTCTTAAATCAAATTGTTGCGATGAGCTTTGTAATAATTTCCGCTTATTACCTGCTGGACTATGGTAACAGGCACCATCCAGTCTCCGTCATCCCGTTTGTAACATGGCAAACAAATTCCTTTTCGAATCTCTCGCGTACAGAATGAAATTCCATCGGCGGCAGGAAATGGCGACTGCACCGTGACTTGAACAGGCGGAGTGCTCTTCTTGTCATCATACATAATAATGCAGTATGTCTTAATATATTTCAATCTGTTATACAATATTTTGCGATCAGAAAAGCTTTGATTACCTTGGATTTGAAGTATTTAAAACGAGCTATTAATTAAGAAACAAGGATGTTTATTCAAGCATGTTATTTAATAAAAAAAATGAAATCATGCATGTTATTTAACGAAAAAAATGAAATAATCCATACATAAAAGAAATCATTTGCATTTCAGTTTTTATAGTTTTCTTAGATTCTCTTACTCAATTAATTCAGAAGTTTCTAGATGGACGTACGTTAATTGGCAGGTTTAACAGCAATTAAACTTGTTTTCCGAAAAAACACCCAAGACTATAAATGCTGGTGGAACTTTTTCAATGCATCCGAAAAAGTTTAAACGGAATTGCATCGAGAGGAAACACAGTTCAACGGAACCGTAAAATTATTTCAAATATCATTTATTTACTCGTAGCTTCAGAAAACGATCTCTTTCTCACGTTTTTGATGATTGCATGCAATGTCTTCAACCATATTAAAAAACTTACAGTTTGTTGCGGAAAAGATTTATTTGACATAACGCAAGCGATATAACCAGCCGAAAAAAAACATTTAAGATTAATCGTGCATAGGAATTTCACAGTTGATAAATGAAAAATAAACGTAAAATTAACGAAGCAATTTAAATTGATAACGTCACAGGATTCATATTCAATTAAACGCGAAAAAGAAAGCTATGAATTTATATCTTCTTTAAAAGACTTCTGGCTGGCGCTATCATGTTAATCGACTAGTTCTGATGTTCCAAAAACATCAGCAGTTGGAAATATTAGCTACATATGTGGTTGAACAAATTTGGAAACTTTTATTAGTCGAACATGACCGGAAATCCTTAAACGAGTGGAATTAAAAAGTCTTTTACACAATTTTTACCCACTTAAAAATAGGGGACACACTGCCAATAACATGATTCAAGTAAGATCGATCATATTGCAGTTTTTGTGATTAACATTAATATGATCGTGCTGCAAGCTATGCTTTATTTAATTTTTTAAAACTCCATTCCATAAGATGACCTTGGAATTCGAAGGCAAATGTCAAATAATAAAAGCCGAATCAACTCCAAATTGAGCACACCAGTAAAAAGACTTTCAGAATGCACATGAAATTAAATATTTTAATAAATTCTTGGGGGTTATTTTTGAAATAACATTGCTGTTCCTGTTGATTAATTTTTTTAAGTGGCATCGCCGTTCGCACAAACATAAACAAACTCTACAGTTAATAGTTTCAGCCTATCAGCAATAAAAACCATCAAAGGATCATTCAGAACACCGGGATTGGCCGTTTATAACAGGAATACCCGAACAAATAACAGGGACGACGATTGGCAATGTCGGCAGGACACTCTGACTTGCGAGCAGAAGTGTGCAAGTTCGATGCCGTGATCATTTCATGCTATTTCAGTGATCTCAGTTGTGCTCTCAGGAAAGGTATTTCACGACAAATTCCTTAATTAGGTCCCGCTGCTTACTTGCAATATCTACAGAACTAAAACAAAAAGCAACATAGCACGTACAGGCCAATACATATGACAAAGAAGCAATTACAACACCAGCAGGCATATAACCCACTATCCGACGAAAAAACAAAGACTTCAAAAAACTTGTCAGTGCTTGTGTTGGTGTATTGTGTTACAGTGAAATGAAACAGTATAAAAACACTCAAAAAAGCAGTTGTTAAATCCACGTGAAATCAAACCCACGTAATGCTCAAGATACGATTAAATAATCACAAGTGAATTCAAAGTTTGCCGAGCATTCCAACACAGTAAGCATATGATTAGTGCAGAGGTTTATACTTTCTAAACCTGGTTGCGAGATCTGCGCAAAATCGTTTTCTAGTGCGCTACGTAAAACTTGAAGAGCAGAACAATTAAATGGTTTTCCTAACTTTAATAATTAAATGAAAAATAATTGTTGTTTTCACGCGTGAGAGTATTGTTTGCAGCATAATTAGAACAAATAATTTTCAGATGAAAATGGTGGCATATACTCTCATGGAGAGGCATTTTTGTTAATTTTATGGCTAATTTTCAACTACTTGCAGTAACGAGAGTCATTAAAAGCGTAGTATTAACGTATTCTTAAAATACAACTGCTAGCACACACAGCTTTTTTTATGCAATTATTCCGGAACTGACGTACTTGCACGTGATTAGAAATGCTACTCTAACTAGCACGTTTCAGAAAGCGCATAATCGCTATACTCCAGTCTGTTGGTTTCAAAAAGTATACCAACTGAATAACATTTCGCTCTGACAGTAATCGTTTGGTCAATGCAAGCTGCTGGACAAGGGAATTAAAGCGGTGTGATAGCAATAACAGTAGTTATCACTGTCCCGGAAGCACGCTGTACGATGCCCCGCTTCAGCTAGATTGGGGGTTCTCAACCGGTAGGCCGTGACCCACTAGTGGGCCACAGCGAGTTTTTTAGGCGGCCCACATAAAGTTACAAAGTGAAGACTTTTTTTTTGGTCTTCACTGATTTCTTTCATTCTCTGTTGTGCGTTAACGAATCACTAAAAATTCTTCGAGCAAATAAATACAATGTTCCTGTTATTCTTAAACTCAAAAACATTAAAAATAAAAGACAACTTTGAAGTTCATTTTCTTTGCAAAAAGCCTTTTCCAGTTTTTTTTTTAATTTATTTTTTGATCTTTTTTTGTTCAGATTAGTTAATATAGATTGAACAAAACAAAAACTAAGAAAAAATCAACCAAATAATTCTTTTTTCTTTTTATCATGCTCTGTTAGGCCACTTACGAAGCCAATGTTTTGTTTTTCGTCCAATAAATAACCGATATATGCAGAAAAGCTCTCAAAAATCGAGGCAGCGGTAAAGCAACCAGAAAAAAATCACGGCGATAATCAGGCCGACTTCTAACTTTAAATGGCAAAACAAAACACGATGAACTGAACTGACAGACTTAAATGCTCCTAACCTCGGCTAGAACAATTTCCAGCGATCGCAACACACTTCTAGCTAGCTAAAGCATTTCTTGATATATTGCGCTCAATCCTCAGAACTGTCATTTAACCAAGATTAAAATATACATCCATGTATGTTTCCAGAATATAACTGGATGTAAACAAGAGCAAATAAACAAAATATACACCCACGTATACTTCTGCGTACGAGGCGAGAACGATAAAACGCAAAATGTTATACGACCTTTAAAGCTTTTCAGAAAAACTAAACGAAAATTGAGCAAACTACGGTAAAAGTAAAAAAGAAAACCTAAAGTTCTTTCCGCACAGGACCTTGTTTACTTCAAGAATACGACACAACTATATGACATGAAACTTACCAAAAAAGAATTTTAATTCGAAATAAAACTTAGAACTCAGTTGTTTTCTAAAACAAACGAGAATGACGCAACGATGATTATCAAGAATGGCATCGGACAAAGGGCATCTTGAATACATAGTTAGGCTGCTGCATTTTGCTTATCAGATAATGTAAAAAGCAAAAGAATGCCTTTTTTCCAAACACTTCTTTTAAATTTTTGTTTGTTGTAGGCAAACTTAGCTTCTTTATCAAAATGTTTTAAAAAATTTTTTTTAACTGAATGTTTGCTTTTATTCGTAAAACCACACCTCTCCAACTACATACAGTAAGTTAATTCAGTATTAGACCATGTCTACATGGGCCATTTACGCTCGCCGTACGTACGTTTTTTGTTTATTGAATTTCGTACGCCAAGCGGCTGTGCACATTGCTTATATTTTAGTAAACAAAGAAAAGTACGCCGAGCGTATGCGTTGAAGCAGAACAAACCTCAAGATCAGAGTTGCTGAGACTGGAAAATTTTTCTGACTCCGTCTCCACCATATCTAACTTCGACTACATCAAATCTAGAAAACATGTCCGACTCTGCCCTAAAACATGCGATTCTCGCGACTTCAACTCGCAACCCTGCTCAATATAGTCATGATGCACTACGAAGAAACATACTATGACCAAATAGTGCTCACGAAATCATTATCAGTCAGTTCACCATTACTATTCGGAGGAAAGTTGATTAAAAGAATTCTTAAGATAACAGTGTTATTAAAGGCTACTCGAAAAGCGAAAGATTAAAAAGGTTCCGCCCGTATCAGTAGTCATCCAAAGTTCAGTCCGTCAAAGAATTTATTGAAAATACTCTAAATCATACTTTATCATAAATGTAGCAACAACAGAATAAATACCTTGACAGTCCATAGAAAAAGTCGTATTTATTGCCTCAAGAAGTGCTCTTGGCAAAGAAAGAAATTTTAAAATTAAGGTTCAACTGTTGTTTTAAAGATAAGAAAAATTTCAAAAACGAATTCTTTAACCGAGTAGGTGCCTAAGCTTAAAAGAAACTCGATCGCGTTGTTTTTCGATAGTTATCATCGACAAACAAATGGTTACCCGCCCAACCAATGACGCTTGTGACACGTTTGTGGAGTTTCACCAATAACAAACTAAACAAACACAACACAAGTTGAATGTGCATTTCAGCAACCAGTTTTATGTTACTCTTGAACAAACTGAACGCAAAACAAATTTTAATAATTGACAGGTCTCAGCGTAATGTCCAATAACAGCAGTACAAGAGCACAAGTAACTTTCTTTCAATTGCGCAAAGATTTGAACAATTTCGTAATAAATGCTGATTGTAAAAGTCGACAGCCAACGAAGCTCTGGCAGCTTAATTAAAGCTGATTTTCAACTTAATCAACTTTTTGAGAGCATTTCCATTTACAATCAACAACATTCACTCGAAATGAAATAAAATAAAATGAAATTGCCCTATGAACACACAGATTTAAATTGAAGTTTTTTTATTTCAAAAAATACAAATAGAAGTCTTTTATTAAAATTTGAAGCAAATTATTTTAAATACCAAAACATCTTTTTGTTGAAATTTTTAATGAAATAATACAGGGTGTCCATAGATTAATCTTTACAATTTTCAAAGTTTGTCAAAATTTCATTTTTTGAGGTATTTTTATTTGATTTGTTTTATAGTCAAGGAAAATGCTTCGAGCTTTTTCTTTCTTAACAGGTACTTGTGGAAATACGTAATTAGGTTTAAAATTACAATTAACTTAGTGATTAAGCAGAATATTTTTGAATTTAGTAGCGAAAGTAGAGTTCATGAAAATGAGCACTCCACAGGAAAAAGCTCAGTATGTTTCCTGGTTTATAGAGACAAAGTCACATATATCCAAGCACAGGAAAACTTTAGACGTAAGTATGGAAGAAAGCCACCTGCGCGACCTACCATTCGAGCGCGGGATAAAAAGTTTATGAAGACTGCTGCTGTAGATATGTTAGCAAGAACATGGCAAAAAATTGAATATTGGTTGGATATCGTACGTGCGACTGATGATGCACACGCAGAGGTGTACTAAAGCATCTAACGTAAACTTGAAGGGTTTCCCTTTACTACAAAACAAACCGATTGAAAATATCTTAAAAAATAAGACCATGGTGAATTTTTGAAATTCTAACGATAATTTATATCGTAAAATTAAAACATTGTTTATACCCCAAACCACGTATTTCTCGGAAACACTAACACGACTCTTATAAACCAACGCGTTACGTAAGTCGTGAATCTCAAATTTACAGTTGCTTCCTGTTTCTGAAAAATCTTCGGTTGCCGACTGTTTCAATTTTAAAAAAGTAATTACTTTTTTTCACTCAGGGAAAACAAGATTTGCGGAAGTTGTGAAACTACAATTCTTATTGCTCATTCAACAAAATTTGAAAAAAATATTTACTTATTTTACTTGCCACATAAGTGGCGTGCGGTCAGGGCATGCAAGTCATGCGTTTCCATGACCAAATTTTTAGCAAATATCATTGCATGACGAACTTTTACGCGATGAAGCATAAATTTTTTAATTTAATGGGAAATGGTACTGATTTGGAATGAAATAAGAGAAATTTGAGGCTGATCTGAGGTGAAAACCTGTTTTTTTAGGGAATGCTACAATTTCAGACAAAAAGGATAAAACTTGGGAGTAATTATGAGGGAAGACCTTTTTTTTTATTAGAGATCACTGTATTTTTAAGATAGAAAGTACATTATTCGGGAACGATTTCAAGTGATGACCTTTTTTTAGAGATCAGTGCATTTCTAGGACAAAAAGTGTATTACTTTGGAACGATTCCAAGCCATGACCTTTTTTTTTAGAGATCACTGTATTTCTAGAAAAAAAGTCCATTACTTGGGAACGATTTCAAACGATGTCCTTTTCTTTGTAAAAATCACCTTAAATCTAGGACGAAAATTGTCTTGAACACCATGATATTAAAAATTAAAATCTCACACAGAATGTTTTTCCTATCAGTAAAATATTGCATGTCTTACTCATTGACTACCCATAGAATACCCAATTGCATGACCCGATTTTGGCATGCCGATTGCATGACTAGTCTCAGAGGTCACCACACGCCACTGTGCCACATATAGCTGTTTCACAGATAAAATGTAACGAAACATCGCGGGGGTGCAATCTACAACGAATAAAAGTTGAAAAGAAAAACTTATAACATTCTCGTGGGACAATTAACTAAGTTTTTTTCAATTTTTTTTTGTTTAATAATTTGCTGAAAGTTGCGAAGAACGCGAAGTTACTTAGGTTTGTCACAAGAATCAGTTAATGATTAACTTATGGGTCAACAAGTAAAAACTAAGACTGACTGCTGACTTTACGAATAACTTTACCAAACATGGTAAAAACAGCAAAACATAAATTGTCTACTTTTGCAGAGGTCCGCAAATAGTCGGTCGCCACCCAAAGCTAATTGGTGAGATCAAATGAGTTGCAAAAGAATATAAAATTGCGCAATTTTTCTATAAAAAATGGCATGCTTTTAAGTTGTTTCCAAAAACTTTTCTTTTCGAAGAACAGGGTATTTACCAGGTGTGGATGTCTTGAGACACGTTTTTCGAAGTCTTGGTCTCGGACCTCTGCTTCTCGAGCCCAACTTCAGACATTGCAGCGATGTGGGGCGTAGGCGTACCAGCCAAAAAAAAATTGGGCGGAAATGGAGTTTTGCTCAAATTTTGTGACGTTTGCTTAACTTAATTTCCTAGATCTTTACAAATAAAAAAAAGTTTGCGTAAAATTTAAGGTGAAGATAAAAAGGCTTTTACTTTGATTCTGTCTCCAATTTCTCTATTTTCGTCCCAAAATCATAGTTAAGACTTTTTTTAGAGATCACTACTTTTTAGGGACGGATTTTTTTCTTTTATCGAACGTCCCGATTCACTACTTCGAAAATATGGTATGCCTACTTAAACTAAAGCAACTTATGTTAAATCTCGTGTCTCGTCTCGGTCTCGCTACCCCAAAGTCTCGTCTTGGTCACGAAGCTTCGTGTCTCGAGTGCATCTCTGTTCTACTTTTGCTTCTACATTTGTACTTCAATTTATGAGAAAAATAACACATAAATTTGAGTCGCAAGAACTTGAAAAGTAGTTATTAAGGCCGAAAATTATTTTCAGACTCCTTGACTTTTTTTGCAGTCCGTTAAACAATTATAAACAATTTTTTATTTCTTCATTTAATTTCTTTAGTCATCACAAACCTTATCGAACAGTTGTATAGAGCCTATTCAAGTGATGCTTCTTTTTAGTTATCAGATCCACGTTCATGTAACAAAAAGTTTCTACTTGAATATTGATTTGATTTAATGGCTTTTTTGGCGTTCCTTCGGTTGTAATTGCATTCATTTAGTCGAAACGCTCGTTTTGACCATCGGTTGGAGATAGTGACTTTTTTAGACATTAATTAGCTAATGAAATAGTCAAGACTACCTGCGACATGCTAGTTTCTACATTTTTTAAAAAGGGGACCAATAGAGCGAAAGATTTAGATGACACTGGTCGACTCATTTCTCTATAGTTGCGCATACATTCACGATGCTCTTTACTTCAGATATATAGGTGAAAAGAAAAAAAATCTTTTATAATGTTTCTTTATCTTAAAGACGTTTATTCTCTTTACTTATTACAATTTTTAGGGCAGTTATTTTGTTGTGGAATAAGATAATTTTTTTAACACATTTTGTTTACCTACTAAAATGCGTTTAAAATGATTTTTCATTCCCCTTTTGTGTTGTGATGGGGGTTGTACAACTCCGATGTCTGATTTTCAATTGATACAAGTTTCAAGCGGGTTCTGTTGGCAGTTTTTGATTTGCTATTCTTAAAAAAAATTTTTTTCAGGCTTGTCATTGAGGTTCTGCAAAATTTTCTCTCTTTATTCAAGGTCAATTCAAAGATCGATTATAATGTATTTCAAATCTTCATATCATTTTTCAAATCTTCATATCATATTTCAAATTCTTCAGATGTCTGATTTTCAATTGATACGAGTTTCAAGCGGGTTCTGCTGGCATTTTTTGATTTACTATTCTTAAAAAAAATTTTTCCGGCTTGTCATTGGGGTCCTGCAAAATTTTCTCTCTTTCTTTATTCAAGCTCAATTCAAAGATCGATGATAACGTATTTCAAGTCTTTTTGCACATATATAGGGTGTTAAAAGTAGGTGGACAGTAAATGATAACATTTACTTTGAAATTACGTATACATACAACTATATTTACTAAAACAATTATTACATTGATAATTTAATTTCATTGTGAACAATAATACAAAGGCTTTTAAATTTTATAAACGCATGCAGGTGCTCTAACTGTTTTCCATCTGATACGTAAATTTATTCAATATGCTGTCCACCTACTTTTGAACCACCCTGTATTTCTTTCTGAAACATTTTCTCCTTAAAGTTTTTGTTTATCAAAACAATGATTTTAACCCTAAAGCCAAAAAGCCGGAAGCCGGAGGTGGGCAATATTTCCAAAACGTGGGGACACAGGAGGAAGATAATGCCTTTAAAATTCGCAAAATAAAAGCTTCGTGTTAGATCCGTTCCTAATAATCTCGGCCAAAATTAAATTTCAAATTGTTTGGACAATGTCGCTCTAGACCAGGTTTACCAAAGTCAGCGAATAACAATGACAACTTTCGCGAGGGAAACAAAATTGAATGCATTTTTTTCAAAAGCACTTTTAAAAAACGCAACTTCTTGTGGATTAGAAAAATTTTTTACAAGAAAACTGGGTAAAAACAGAAAAAAGTAAAAAATCTTAACTTACGACACCAAGGACCATTTTGGTCTATCAAAAATATTTGCGGGACAAGTAAATAACACACCATGGCTTTTACGAGTAAAGACCTTTTTTTCGGTCTTCAGGGTATAAACTAAGATATTTTTTTGGTCTTCACAGAGTTTTCTGATAAAATTTTGTATAATACGCTACAATTTGCGATTACTGAGAATGTTTTTTCGACCAAAACAGTGCTGTTTTTTAAATTTTGCCCCTGCTATAAAAATTTTTTTGGCACCCCTGGTTACAACAAAGCTGGAAACCTATCAAGAAGTATTCAAGGCATTAACTTTCAAGCAGCCTATAGAACATAAAATGTGCGTCAAGTAAATCAAAAGTATCAGCTGGCCTAAACAAAACAAAATTTACGCTCTATTTAATTCTTGCTTATTCTGGCTTGGTGTTTCGGTTTATATGAAAATTCGAATGTTCAGTCACCCCCTTAAGGGATTTAAAGCAGCATAGATTTGAAAAACAAATCCATATGTTTTTCGTTTAAATGCGTTAAAGTTCTTTGGTGTCATTTTTTTACAGTTTGTAGTTTCATATATCTCTTCCACACTCTTCAGCATTATCATTAACAGAAAAGATTTGACAGGCTTCAAAACTAACTCACACCTAAACAGAACAAACCAAATAAAATACTAAATTTTAAAAGGCATACTAAAAAAATCTTTCTGTTTCTATCTGATTCTCTCTCTTTAGCGAACTTATCGAATTACAGTCGAAACGCTGTATTCTCTTTCCTGGCAGCCAGTTGTCAACTTAGAATTCTTTACATTAAAACAAAAATTTCCATCAAGCTTTTACAACCTTTAGAAATAATCGAAGATAATAGACCCACTAACATTGATTTATCTGTTTGTTAAAATACAACGCATTGGTGCATAAAAACACACCAAACTCCTTGGTACTTATAAGTTATAACACATAACGCTGCTTTATTTGCCAATCTATCTGTTTGGTACTTCCTTTATGTAACGGCTCACTAACTCAGCTAAACGTGACAAGCTTAACCTATAAAAATAGAAAATACCAAAATCATACTTCAATAACAACAAAGAAAAAGTCCATGTCATGGCTATGGACAAATGCCATGACAGCGTCAAAAAAATTACTTATCATTCAATTTATTTCCTAATTATGATCTTATCTATCCACAGAGATTTTGCTGACAATAAACTATTTCGGGACGGCACTTTTGCTAGTGAACTCAAAATATCACACTAAAAATATGTCATCGCGTTTTTTTACTTTTGCAAGGACAAAACTACTTCTTAAAACTAACTACTACTTTGATGTCAAGAAGTTTTTTCATTCGTCATAACTCGATTTTGTATAAATAGGACATTGAAGAAACTACTTTCAAGCTTTTATGACGTTTGCGTTGGTTAATATAAAGTATCTCGAGTTAAAATTAAAAAATCTGTTGATTTTGCAGCGATTAAATTGTTATCGTGTAATATGGCAAAGACTAAAAATTAACAACTATTTTGCCAACATTCTTAAAGTAAAGTGATTTTTACTGCTGGCTACATTTGTAATAGCAAATTGAATCAAAGTTAGAAGTAATCAACCTAGAACAAGCGTATTAATTTCTTCGTTTTTTCAGTTGTAAATAAACGCTCAATTTACAGAAAAGCAAAACAACAACAACAAGAAGGAATGAGCAAAGACAGATTTTGAAACGGAAGAATGTTAACTATCATTTCGACCCGTGATTGGTGGTTCCGATCCTTTTCAACATGATGACAATCAGTTTTTATTACGTCAATAGTAACTGAATCAACAACTCGACCAGGGACGATCGTAAAGAGCTTGAGTTAGAGGGACAGAATTTTTGGATCTTTTTAAGAAGTCAGTGTAAGCGATTTTGCTTTGTGGAACTAACCCGGGTCCCCTGTGCTTACCATTGTTTTTTAAAACGATCCTTTTCGTCTTGGTTTCTTCTTTATTTCATCGTGTTGCTGTAGGGAATCCGGGTTAGTTTTACGGAAAAAATCGCTCACAGTGACTTATTGAAGAGACTTTAGTTGCTTTCTTGCTTAATAAACAAAACTAAAAATAGATTTAACCAATTTTTTACTTAAATTGGAGGCAAAACGATGTTTTTATCGATCTAAGGTAAGTGTAGAAAGGCAGAAAACTAGTTGAGAGCATTGCCGCCATTGCGCTCTCAAGAAGACAGGCTTGCAATCAACTCAAGAAGAGAAATCGTTTTCTGTACCTTTTCTTAAATATCATTGTTGAGTAGCCGCGTCGCCGCACGAAGCGACCAGGTTCACGATCATGAAACTGCCACACATGGGAGAAACAATAGAAAGATCGGAAGCTGTTACTCTCCTTATAAAAATTTCTGATCCTCCCAGAATTTTTACGGCCCCTAGCCTCCCCCGTATATAACCGTCAATTTTTTCGTTTGTCTTTTAGATGAAGACAAATTATACGGAACTGGTACGCCTCTTAACAACTGGTTGGTAAACTGTTAAAGCTTTTTACTATTTATTGTAGTCAACTTAACGTAATTTAACTGGAATTGGGCGGTTAATAATGAATCACGTGACTGTAAGCCTTTTTATCCTGTTCTATCAGTAACTTCGTCGCCCAAAGAGGCTAAAAGAATGACTTTACTATAAACATGTAAACTGCTAAGGTCTGTATTCGTTTCAGTATTTCAAATCAAAAACTAATACTTTTTTTATCTTTTTAGAAGTATTGTTCTAGCCTATCTGTCGCGGTCAGCCAGTTTATAATTTATAACACTTTTAACATAGCATAGCATATTTAAACAATCCTACATTCACGAATCTTGACTAAATCTTACATATTGGTCACCTAAAAATTACTTTCTTCTTAACAATTTACTAGTAATGATTTTTGACTCGGCTGTAGAACTTACCAATAGCAGTCAATAACACTATGAACTTTATGAAGTAATAAACTGTTTTAGCCAGTCAAACTATTTCAGCTGATCTGCAGCCACTGAAACGTTGGCCATGAAAGGTTTTAAAAGAAGTAGCTAACACATTATTTAACAACAGAAGAAATATGAACCTACGCTTTATTGAAACAAAACTTCAAGTCTTACATGTGTCTGTTATTTTTATTGAAATCTCGAGTACGAAGTCAACAGTTACAGCGCTTCAAGGCTTAACGCGAATCGTCATGCACTGTTTGTTATGTGACAAATATTCGGAACGGGGAGGTAAAAATACCTTTGCACCCCTTAATTTCAATTCATTAAGTTCTCGTTAGAATATTAACAATTTTTCTTTATAATGCTGTAAATTTGATTTGGAGGTGAGCTAAAAGGAAAAACCATGTTACGTTCTCAAAACGCGAAACAAAGGTTAACGTGAGTTTTAACTGAGCATAGCTTGTCTGCAAGTTAATTCAACGCAATATTAGTCACTTACGTACTACTGCGGTCGCTGGCATTTCCAACTTCGTGCATAACTGAAATAGCTTAAACGTTGTATGGGAGACCACTTGTATAATTTTTTAAAAAAAGGTTATTTCTTGGAATTGAAGATCTAAAGCTGTTTTTAATATTTAGATTTAGTCAAAAGGCTTTGTTATACTTAAAAAAGCAATTCCACATGAAATCGAAGTTTTTCTTGGAATAAACTATTGGAAGCTGAATGAGTTTTGTAAGGAGCCGTGTAGCAATCCAATAACCTGAGTTTCTTATACTGTATTTCTGCGCTTTGTCCCAATTTATCGAAAAAACATTAAAAGATTTCACGGAATACTGATGCCAATCACTCACTGCCTTCAATGTTTTGCTTCATGTCTGCGATTTTACCATTTTAATCCCGATTGTGTTCAAGATATTATGGGTTCAGTTATAACCTTCGTTATGCCTTGCAAAAAGGTCGGACCCTTTTGTGATTGAACGAGTGAAAAAAGGAAGTATGAATTTAAAAGATATTGATCCAGTGTTATATTTAATGAAACGTATAGTTTAGTGAAAATTATTATGTTCAGCACTTACTGTATTTTCTTAGAGTGACTAAATTTATCAGGAATGGCCATGGGCAACGTACGGTCTTTTTTTGCGCAAATACGTAGGGTAAACAATTACCCCGATCTGCTTCCAAAGATGCCAAGATATTGTGGTCTGCTTGGAATTTTTTATTTTTATAGAGAAATGACTGAAATTTAGAACTGCTTGCCAAGACCAACAAGTAGCGAAAAATGCCGTAAAGTGTCTCTCTCACAAACACAACAGAATAGCGCGAGTAGGTATTGAACCGAGACCGTGTCGATCATAATCATGGCGCTATAACCACTCGACCACACTGCCGACTCGTATCTTTCCTCTTTTCTAGCTTTATTACCAAATAGAGTTGGTGTTCTTTAATTGTCATAAAGCAAGTTTATTCCTTTGAATCGAAGCAAAGACTTTTCAAATTAGTGCAGTCAAATTGCATGATATGAAACAAAAACCTTAATTTAATCCACAGTAAACATATCATTTTCCTCTAAGCAGTCTTTTACTAAATTTTACCTATCACTGATCTACGATAACCACACATGTTCGCATCACTTAATGATAGGTCTTAAATCAAAAATTAAAAATGCTTTTGACGGCGTCTTTCTTTTGAATTTTAACTAAACAAAGTTTTAAAAAAAAGAAAAGTATATACTGTATGTGTACTAAAATGTTCTAAATTTTTATACGACAAATGGGTTATGGTAATGCCCAAAGTATAATCAATTGCTGACCCCCCCCCCCGGGTCAGTGGTTCGCCATCATTTAGCTCGTATATTTTGAGGTGGGGTCTTTTATGTTTGGGGTTTTACCAGTTTTTTAAGTGTGATTTTTGACAAGCATCTAGAATATTATGAAAAATTAGGCTATAAAATGAAATAAAATTAACCGTACGTGAATATCTTGTTACCACTTTATCAGTACTAATTTTTTTTTAATATACAGTATAACGCTGTCTACGCCATTCCTCGCAAATCAGGTAGTAGAGAAAGAAGTAATATCGATAAATTTTTTGTCTCTGTAAACCAGTCCTTTCCAATTTGCGGCATTCCGAACAATTATTAAGTTATTTTTAATCCGAAAATTAAAAAAATAAATTCTTCTCTGTTTCCGGGCCCCTTAGATTGAAAAAAGTATGCAAAGGTGTCGCGCTATTCTCGTTTAAAGGTCACTGCTCCAACCAGTAATGCAAAATTGTTTAGGCTTATCGTTTCATCAAAGCAATTAAAAATTTTCTGTAATCTGTATTTTTTTCTATGTCTTGACCATATTTAAAGAATGCTAGGCTACCATTGCCCGTTGAAACTTTCACACCAAATTAATCTGATATATTTTTTTAATTTCTGTTTTAAAGCAAACAAAATGAGATAATAAAAAGACTTTTATGTTAACTACATCGTAGATTCCAACAGTGATAACGCTGTGTTAACGATGAAGTTGCGCGGAGATATAGCTTAAAGAGGGCAGTGCAATAGAATACAATAATGTAGTTCAGAGTGCGCATAATATAGCCCGTGAATGTCCAGAGGAAGGCCCGCGACACAATTAATAAAACTTTTATTTCGAATTTTTTTGAGATCGATATGGCAGCAGTGCAGTTACACAAGATGACGCGATTGTTAAATAGCTAACAGTTAGGATTACATCACGATTGTCCAAAATTCTACAGCTGAGGGCCAAACGTTTTTGCAAGTAACCCCTGGCCCATAATCGGTACAGAATTACATTTATCAAATTGTTTTTTATGTGAACTAGAATCAAATCCCTTCCTCCCCAAAAAATTATTACTTCGATCCTAAGTTTTTTTCTTAATGAAGCGAAAAAGTTCTTGTAATGAAATTTATGCATGCAAGAATTTGAATATCATATTAATATATTCATTAATTATGTTCCGCAATTACTCATAAAAGTAAAGAGGTGATGGCCCTCTGAGCCACAACGTTTTCCCACCAATATACATGTAGTTGGCTCATTTTTTTATTTTCATCTCTATATTCATCCTCCGGCCTTGCTGAAAAATTAAAAAACCCAAGTAAAAAATTTCAATCGGGAGCAATATAACGCTTGAATTAGTGAATGTTCAAGAGCACCATATTTGTGATTCGTAATTGACATGGTCTCAGTTCAAAAACTACTCGCGCCATTCTGTTGTGTCCTTAGGAAAAACACTTTCGGCGCTTTACTCTGCTCGGTGGTTTAACAAACAATCCTGAATTTCAATCATACCTCTAAATATAAACTAAAAAAAAAAAATAAATAAAAATTTCAACCCGACAACAATATCTTGGAATCTTCGTAATCAGGTTAATGTAATGGCTTGGCAGTTGTTCTATGTAAAGAGGCTCCGAAAATTTCCTGTAAGTCAGCAAATCAGGATGATAAAAATGAAATAATAATGATAGAAATAAATAGATAATTGTAATTGTTTTTTTAAGTAAATCTCTAAAAGTGGCTCTTTTTTGCTGCACCAGGCCTCTCTTTTGTAAAAGACGTCACGTGTTTTCGTCTTTCAATCGCTTCCTCGCCATAACAAATTTCTGCTCATGACACTGTCTGAATCTAATTGCTTAAAACTAAATAAGAAATTCATCAAAAGTTAAACTAAAAAAGTGTCAATATGACAAGGTGGAAAAAAACAACGTTCTAAAATATACTATGAATAACCTCTCCAAATATAGGCAAAAAATAAACCCATGAGTCGTTCAACAGTTTTTACTCGTTTGCATAATTCGTCATTGTTTCGTATCTTTTTGAGGTGATTAATTAGAGGAATTCTATTCTTTGTAAACTAAAAATTGTCAACAATCTAAGAACTGCCACACGCAAATACAGATGACTAAGCTAATCAAATATTTAGATAAAATTTTAACAATTTTCGTGTGCTTTCAGCATTTTAAAAATTTGAAAAAAAATTTAATGAATATTCGTTTTTTTAATATTTTAACCAATATGTCTTTTTAGTTGAGGGTTTTTTAAAGCAAATAGTTTAATGATGCAACCATACAGAGCATAGCTCTTTCTAACATGATAAAGATGCTTGTTTATTTAAAATGCAATCTTAAATTATTTTAAAAAATGACTGCTTTTGGATTATTGACAATGGATTATATTTTTATAAAAATTTTTGGTTTCAGTTTCGGTCTTGGTCTCAAATGTTTCTGGTTTTGGTTTCAAACCTAAGGTCTCGAAATTTGCCGGTCTTGATCTCGGTCTTGGTTTCGGAAAAATTATCGAGTCTCAGTCTCGGTCTCGACGTTTGTGGTCTCGATTATATCACTGGTAGCTTACGCGCTTTCACACGTTTTCCTGTCAAATCTTCTTTTGAAGCCAAACATTTTTATTCTGCTTTTTTTGTTACTAACTGGCTGTCACCAATTTTTTAAAATTAAGTTTAAATCTATTTCAATAAAGCCCAAAAACATCAAGTACAAAAATATTTTATTCGTATTCTATCTGGTTCACATAAACCAGACATTAGTATGAACTATGCGACTGGATAAGCCGCGACTTGACTGTAAAAAATAGATCAGTTGAAGTAGGTTACATAGATCGGAGGTCCACAATTCGTGAATCGCGACTAAAGTTGGGTCGTGTGATCAATGCATTGGGCATTGTGACGTGCATGGTCATTGTGCAATTCATTGCATTGGGCATTGTGACGTTAATGCATGGTCGTGTGACCAAATAATGTAAAAGTTGCGCAAATTTTTTATAAAAAAAATCTTCATTTTAAATCAATAGCCACAACATGTTTTTTTTACGAAACCAAATGAAGATTTTTTTTAAGTCTTCACTTCTCTATCAGACATAAAAAATGAATTAAATCACAAAAACTTTGGGGTTTATTTTGGCCTCGTCAAACAGTGTTTCCGTGCCCAAACAGTGTTTGCGTGTTAAATATTAAAAGCTGTAATTACATTCTTTGATAATTCGAATGTTAGAAGACAATAAAACTCTAAAAAAAATCAAATAAATTCAATTTCAAAGCAGAACATGGTGCACAACAAATTTACTCAACAAATATTAACGAAGATGAAACAAATAGTTGCTCTGCGGAAGAATCGCAGATGTGTTTTCAAAAACTTTGGACCGTTTCTGAAAAAATTCTATCTTCTCAAAAACGTTTTTTAGGTACACACAAAAATCTTGGCCAATCAAAGTAAAAGGACGTATAAAAAAAACACAGCACGAAACCAATTGCGATTCACAAAACCATAGATGTTACCGCATGTTTTAAGCAGGATTAGTAAGTTAACAAATTTAGTCTTCTTCGTACATAATGTAGGTTTAACAACGGTCGAGTTAATCTGAAAAAAATAAAACTTGAAAAAATTTTGCTATTTTGAAAAATAACTACAGTTTTCGTCGAATTTTATTTTTAGACGACAAGAAAAAACGAAAATAATTTTCTGCTTTCGGTTTAATAATTTTGATTGAATGCAAAGGCAGATAAGTAAGAAGGAACTGCAGCCTCATTCGCAGAATTTTACGGCTCCTTAAACCTTCACCAGGAACTCTTTTTAATTTGACTTTCAAAGTGAAAGCAACTTTAAAAATGAGGGAAAATCTTATTTTGCTTTTATTGGAATTTCAAAGACAAAATATGGCCCTTTCTTAGTCTTTCTTCATATCCAATAAAGTGTTACCCCTATGATTGTACAGTGTACTTTATTTCATTTAAAGCTCTGTATATAGTGTTAAAAATTTTAAATGAAATGTACGATAATTAAGTTTCGAAATCTAACAGTACCTGTAGAAAATAACCAACGCACGTGTTTGCTTTATTTCCTTTGCGTTTATGATCATAATTTGCGCGTGCACTCGCTGCCAGCGCCTTTTTTGTTTTAAGCTTTAATTTAGTTAATCTCATCTCGGAGCATAGTTCGTGTCTGCAGCGCGTTCATTTAGAGCTGGCTTTGTTGCGTTCTTTTTCTCTCTTCTCAAACTGTGAGGCAACCAGTAGCAGTATTTGCGGGCGGCTGGTTGAAGTCTTGAATAGACTTAGAATAGTTCTTGATAATCTTCGTTGTATTTCTCGTTTTTCCCTTGAATCAGCACCGACGTGAACTGCTCGGTAAGACATCTATGAGTTTTCTTTTTGTGTTTAATTTTTAGTTCGTTTTATTTATTTACAGATTACTGCTTTTCAACGCTTCTTAACGCTTCAGCTTATTTATTTTCAATAAAATAATTTCTTGGTTATTTTTGACTTTTCATTTCATCGAAGCTGGAAGCGCGTTAATCGACTATTCACATTGCGGCAATCGGCAACTTTGCTGTTTACCGTTACAGTACCATTAATTTATTCGTCATTGTTTAGAACAGTGGTTCCCAAAGTGGGCGCTACCGCCCCCCAAGGGGCGTTGGCGAGATTTAGGGGGGCGGTAAGAAGAAAGGGGGCGATTGGGGGGCGGTAAGAGAACAAGGGGGCGATAGGAAACAATGAGAAGAAATATACATGAAGGACGATTAAAGACCTTTTATAGGTGATCTCGCAGTGTTTCCCAAAGTATTCAATACAAGATCGATTCAGGGTAATTTTTTTTTTTTTTAGAGATCACCAAAAATTTGGGAGAAAAATAGCAAAATTGCAGATAAATATTCTCTGTTGAACATTCTTTTCACTTAAAAAAGAAGCGAGGGCGCGCTGGGAATCAAGCTGAAAATCAAGGGGGCGCTGGGAATTTATCTGGAAGCCAAGGGGGCGCCAGCCCGAAAAAGTTTGGGAAACACTGGTTTAGAAGTTGAAAACATGTGGTTTATCATTTTTAATTAAAAATTTTTTGAGCATTTTTTATTGCAAATTTCCTCTTACGAAATAAAATTCCTCATAGCAAACAAGAACAAATCGTTCTTTGTCAAGTTCTATTGCGGTTGTCAATGCCCAAAGGCTATCGCATACGAAACCGTAGCAAAGTGTTTTCCACGCGTTAATAAAAGCTTGGATGCCTCACATATTTGCTTTAGGAAGCAACGATGATAACTTAAGGTACGTTTAAAGCCGTTTAAAAGTGCTTTTTCAGCGTGATCTTTTTGTTTTACTGACGCTTAAATCCACTTATTTTTTTAGTTGATTTGAGCGTCAATAAAACAAACGAAGATCACGCTGAAAAAAAAAGCACTGTGAACGCGCCCCTTAAGTGATTGCTCATTAACCGTAAACAGAGCGTTTAAGTGCTTGACCTTCCAATTCGATCAGAGCGTAGACCGATAAGGTTTCTCCAAGTTGACATATCAATTTATCTACCGTTGAAAGCCGAAAAATCTTCAATTTTCTTTATAAATTACTTTTATAAATCGAAGTTGGTTTGTTTCGCAACTTGCATCTATAAATAGAAACCGCATTTCCGCCAATTTAATTAATGTTGGCAGTGGCAGCTGGTGACCTTTTATAGTGTGCTCTTAAAATGAAATGAAAATATTTAAAACTAAAACGAAAAAACAACTTATTTTTGTCTTGTGGGCGATATTATTGCTGTAACACGTATGTCAGTCGAATGAACATGTTGGAATGTAAGTTCGACACGTCAAACCTTCGTTGCTAAAACTAAAGGAAATACAACAAAATTTAAGGCCGAATATTAATATCATTATGGGTAGAAATTAAAAGCATTAAAAATGTAACGCTTTGAGCTAAGACCTTCCGGTGATTTAAACTCAATCAAAAAACAGCCTTCAAGAATAATAAACTGGCAAGCTATTTAAGCGTTGTATCGGTCGCACGCAGTAGTTTTACCTTTTTAGCGTCGCGAATGGAACAGTCGAGAAACAACCATTGCAGTCCAACAGTATGTCCTCGATTTGGAAAAGATGATGTAAGTTTATGGTAAAGACCAAAAAAAAGGTCTTTATTTCTACATGTGTTTTGAAAAAAAACAGTTTTTTAACAATTCGCGTCAATTTTGCTGATGACAAGAATTACCAGCGTCCCGCATGGTTAACCAGTATGTCCTGTTATGTATTTCCAATTGTATTTTTTTTTTCGAAACACCATGATTTTGGGACGAAATAGGAAAATCCGTTAGTCTCCAAGACAAATTTATTTTGTTTACCCTCCAAAAAATTTTTTTAGCTTGACTGCCTATCTCTGTCCGCAATTTCGCCTATTCCGATAAGGCAACCAACCCTACTTTTAACGAACGTCCCGATTCATCACTTTAAAAATATGGCCAGCCTACCCAGTTACCAACTAAATTGAAGTAACTCAGTAAAAAGTGCAGGACCCACCTAAACGCGCTGATTTCGATGCTCAATCTTTTTGAGTGATTTCTGTCGTGCTCTTCGTCAAGGGTATTTCATGACGGATTCCTTAGTCGGGTCACACTGCTTATCTACAATGATGACCAGTGATAGCCTTAAAGGAGGGCATGGTGCAAGAAAAAAAAAGGGGGCCACTTTTAAAATTTATTTAGCAATGATCATAAAAAAAAGATCGCCTATTCAAAACAAAGCAAAAACTTTTTTGTCCGAAAAACATTATGATCTCTAAAACAAAAGTCATCCCTTTCGATCGAGTGTATGAACCCTGCTTTTGTAAAAGTTAAGGCGCAGACAAAAGAGCAAGAGGGCGATTGCTGGAAGCGGAAAGGCAGGAAGGCCCACCGTCATAATGCTACTATGAAGAGATAGGGCAATATTTTGCTTATGAGGGAGCATTTTTGGCGTTTTTAGGATGGGTCAGATTTAAGCGTTCCGTTTTCTCCGTACTAAAGCTATCACTGATGGTGACTCTCAAAGCAGAAGTAACAAAAATAGAAAGCAGAACTATAGGCCAATACAACGACGAAGACGTCTTATAACAAATCTTTGTTTTTTTAATTTTTTAATAATATTTTTCTCAAATTAAGGTCGCTTTGACACATTTAATCTTAACTTCCTCGAAGGCAAGTGTTTGTTTTCAAGCAGAAAATAACTGTTAGCGTAATTAAATGAAAAAGCTTATCTATTTCTGAAAATCCGGTTAAAGGTTCTAGTCTTTTATAAACGTAGCAGGCTCGTGGACATGCTTTCCAGAAAATTTATCGTATCGGTATGGCACATAGGCCAGCAGTTTATTTTCAAAGCAAACGCGATCGAAAAGAGGCCCCTTTTGGGAACCTAATCTTGTATTCTTCATATTTAACTTGCCACTGACAAATTACAACAATTAAGTTTTGAAAGGGACGAATGTTTATTTCTTATTTGTATAAACGTGTTGTTTGTGATGTTATTAAATAATTTGGAATGGTTTTGGTGTCTTAAACATATGTCGAGTCACAGAATGTTGCAGAAGTTTTTCTTGTTTTTTTTTGCTGTAACTTTTGCTTGAAAGTATTTTTTTGGCCTAATACTACTTTCAGCGCTATTTTTTAAACTACCTTAACTATTTAGCTAAATTATTAAAACGATTAAATTTGAGAACGAAATAGCAAGCTATTAATATTTAACTAGATATTTATAAACAATTTTTGCTATTGTAACGCTTAATCTCGCCACTCTAAATCACATTTTTCAGCCCACGTTTTATACTCAAAAAAATTGACTTTTTCTCATATAAAAAACAAATCCAATGTATGGTTTACTTTCAAGATTTTCAGCGCACCAACAACCAATATAAAAAGAACGCACTTTTCCTACAAAAAAAAAAACGAAAACAATGTTCGTTAAAGGCTGCTTTGAAAAGATAGGCTTGTCTGTATGCGCCGAATCGGAGCTGAAAATTCCAAAATATCTTAAAAAGTTTGTTGTTACATCATAGTTTTCTCGTTTAGAAGTCAAATAAAATACATTTAATCTGTTGCATTGATAAAAAATATTTTTATCATTGATTTAAAATTTTAAGAAGATATTTTTTACACTTTGCTGTGAAAATGAAAGAAGTGTGCAACGCACACCCCGCACATATGAAGTATACGCCCTTGATTGTTGACAGTTATTTGCGATTCCATTGCGGAAGTAAAATATTCCTGGCGATAAAATCTGTCCTTCTGTTGATCGCAACTTTAAAGGATTTTAAATTCAACGCGGAAAATCTGGGTTCATTCAGCTTCTATTCAAATTAATTTAATGGCAACGTAAAACAAAATAGAATATCGATACAAAATGAAAAGAAGACAAAATTCCAAGGCAGGCCAGATTGTTGAAATTTATCTGAGTTTTCATTAGTAAGGTTGATCGAACTATCGCACGCAGCTGACATTTTTCTTGGTAACCGAATTTTGAATCAATATGCACGTGGACCCTAAGGTTTTTTATATTTTGTAGCCACGCGATTAGATCTGGTCGCGCGCGAATAAGTGAATCAATTTTACATGGCAAATTGTCTGTAAAAATAACTGCAGTTACGATAGCGCTTTTAAATTATCAAAAATATCTTTTTTCCTTAATAAAACTCCCGCTAAAAAATAAATTTCTTCTTTTTATCAGCTTAAACTAGTGATAGGTTAAACTAGTAAAAAGCTTAAACCGATAACAGGAAAAGATTTTGTTCAATTAAATGGCCATTTTTAAATTTACAAGCTATAAAATATGTGGGCCTATTCATGTTTATTACGTGAAACAAAAAATGCAAACGATAGAGATGGCTTATAATGGAATGAAAAATGAATGAACGGATTTATTTTATAGAATTGACAAAAGCACATTGCACTGCATAACGGTAAGTAAACAAAAAGAAACAGACAGTTCAGTTCAGTTAGTTCATTTTATTTGTTTTGTGCTTCAAAACGAAAAATACACCAATATATGTGACAAAAAAATTTTTGAAAGCACAGGAAGGCAGCGAAATGATCATACGGTTTTGTACACAACTGCCTCCCTCTAAATAGTGGGACAAAAAAAAATTTTTATCAGAAAAACACAACAGTACACTTAGAAAAGCACAGTACATTTCGAAAAACAATAAAGAATTAAAAGCAATATTAGTTGTTATAAAATAACTTTCCACGTGCCAGCTGACTTCATCAAATTGTTGTTGCGTCTTATCTAATATTTGACTAGTTAAAAAAAGTTTATAAGAAAGTGACTTTAATTTGAAGGGTACTTCTTGCCATATTTTAGGTCCAATGTAAGAAAATGTCTTTTTACCTAATTCTGTTCTCTTTCTAGATCAGTGGTTTTCAACCTTTTTCATATCGCGGCCCACTTTCCAACCCAAGGTAACTTAACGATCCACTTCGTTCAGCAAAATTTAATTTCCGTCGCAAAAATCTGGTGATCTCTAAAAAAAAAAAAAAAAAAATTAGATCTTCACTTTGAATTTGTCTGCAATTTCTCAATTTTTGTCCCAAAAATATAAAAAAGGGTCCTCGATTGGAATTTGTTTCCGATTTTTCGATCGTAATAACTTCATTATGCATATTGCTTTCATTTTGATTTATGCCCGGTGGCCCACCACTGGGCCATGGCCCATAGGTTGAAAATCTCCGTTCTAGATTGAAAATAAGTTTGTTTCGCTGCCAGTCTTGTTTTATAATGATGTTTTTGGGTCATACTTATAATAGTTTGGGACTCATTTTTTGCTGAACTTTTATTAAAGCAAAACATTGTTTTTGCAATTTCGAGTTTAACAATATCTTTTAGTTTTAAGAAATTCAATTTTTGAAAAAGAGGATTTGTATGTGACAAAAAAGGATTATTCGTAATAATTCTTATTATGCGTTTGTGTATTCTTACCAGTGGATCCAGGGCAGTAGTCAGTCCCCACGTTGAGACGCAATATTGAAGATAAAAGTAAATTAAAGCATTAGTGTTGTTGTGTCAACATAGTTCCTCAGTTTAAGCAGTGCCCAGGAACCACTGGAGGGCTTAGAGCAAACATGTTGTATATAAGACTTCCAAGAAAGCTTATCATTAAAGATTACACCCAAATATTTTATTTCATTTACTTGTTCTATATTTGTCTTTCCTATTCTAATATCAAAGTGCCTGGCTGATCCTTGTTTGGTTAAAACCGTAAACTTTGTTGAATTAGTATTTAATAGCTATTTGTTTAATTTCAACCATTCATTAATTTTGACCAGTTCGGAGTTGACATTTTTATACAACAGTCTTGAATGTTCTTCGACAGGCAGGGCGATATTTGGATTAGGAATTAAAACGCGTTTCCCAAATATGCATTGGGAAGGCCGCGAAGAGAGCAGCTAAGCGTTGCATTAATTATTAATAAATTTAAATCATTAAAATGGCAAATGAATAAATTGTTTGCAAACATGCTTTCGAAAGATCGCGAAGAAGCCGTTTAGATTTTGAAGGTAAGCGACCACACCGTTTGAACCGAATTGCTAAATGATAAAAAAACAAAAAATAAAATCATTAGTCAGCAAGGATAATAGATCTCTGGCGACTCGCCCATAGGAGCTGTAGAGCTGTAGCACCTCCAAATAATTATACAGCAGTTTTAAATATTATCAGAAACCCTTAAAAAATAAATACTTTTAATAGTTTTTAATTTTTTTCGATTTTCTTACATTAAACTTAAGTTTTATTGGGTTTTTTAAAAACACTTTTTTAAATTTTAAAGTGGCAACTTCTTGAGCTGTTTTTAAGTGGTCGAGTCTAATTTGAAGAAAAACCGATTGAAGTGAGAGTTAGTTTTAGGGAGATACAAGGTTAGTTTTTGAGAGAAAGTAGTTGGTTCAAAAGAAACTAAGTTCTTCTTGAGCATCTTGACAAATAAAAAAAATTCCCAAAATTTTGGGCCCGCTTTGGGCCCGCAAGAACAATTTGCGCGGCGTTTTTTTCTCTTTTTATCTCTTAGAGCAACTAGTTTTGTTTCTTTTTACTCTCACTCCAATCGGTTTTTCTTCGAATTAGACTTGACCCTTTTAAATGGTCGAGTCTAATTTAAATGGTTGAGAGTAAAAAAGAAACAAAACTAATTGCTCTAAGAGATAAAAAGAGAAAGAACGTTACGCAAATTGTACTAGCTGGTCCGAAGCAGGAAAATTTTTAAAAATTTCTTTAGATTTGTTAAGATGCTTGAGAAGAATTTAGTTTCTTTTTAACCAACTAGTTTTTCTCTAAAACTAACTCGGTTTCTTGCAAAACCTACTCTCACTCCAATCCGTTTTTCTTCGAATTAGACTTTACCGTTTTAGATTCAACTCCAAAATGTCACGCAAAGTGACGCAAAATGACGCATTCCATTGACGCTTTATACAGAAAGTTAAATCTACGTTTGAGCTTTAATAAACGCAGCTTACTCGACCTAATCATACGCGTAACTAGAAGTGGCGGCCAAAAAATTTTTTGGCGGTCGAAGTAAAATTTTAAAAATGGCACTTTTTGGTCAAAAAGACACTCGCAACAAACGCAAATTTTAAGCGTGGGTATAATGGAGAAAAGTTTTTAACAAATTTAATGAAGACCAAAAAATTAGTAAATAAAGGTCTTCGCTTTTCGGACACGACCTTTTATTTATTTGACAGGTAAATACTGTATATTTGATTTATTCAAAAAGGTGGAACGTCTCTTTTGCAAATGAAAGACTTTTTCTATTTTTATGGGTTTTCATTTTGCAGTTCAAACTCAAGTGAAGATTGCTTTTTTGGTCTTCACCAATTTTCTAAAAAAAATTTTTCTCCAAATCGTTAAAGTAAATATTTGTGGAGAGACCCTTTTTAAAAAAAGTACCTTTTTTCTAAATTTTGTCCCTCTCGCTAAATTACTGTCACATCAGGTGGCTCTTTATGAAAAAAAGTAAGTCACCCTTTATCTAAGCCGATATTTTCAAAATTTGTTGGATTAGATTTTGATCGAGATTATTTAATTGTAGGGACAAATCTAACACAATACGAGTACAAAATACACATACGTACACAATCTTGCAAAATTGAAAAGCAATTGCCCACTTTCGCCTCCCCTGAATCTGCTATCAATAAAAGATAAATCGCGTTAATTTAAAGGATATTAAAGTTTATTGCCAACTAAGAATTATAACTAAAAAGCTTTATGGCAAAGAAAGCGAAGCGTTGTGCTTACGCCTACAATTAACCTTTTTCTTTGTTAGCACCCCTTTGAAATCAGCAGCCAATTCTCGCACCCCATTTAAAATTAATGAAATAGAAAAATCATTGTTATTAAAATTTAAACAAGTAACTGGAACATAAGAACACAATACTAAAACATGAGTTAATTTTGCATTGGCAAAAAAGTAAGTTACACTAATGTGTTATACATTTACCGTGTCTCAGTAATATTTTTGTTGTTGTCTCAGTGGTATAAACCTAACAAACCTTGATAATTTAGCAACCACACACCCCTAGAAACAGATATCGCACCCCTGGTTAAGAACCCCTGAATTAGATTGAGTAAGCTACGCTTATTTTTGATACGTATAAAGCGTCAACGGGATGCGTCATTTTGCGTCACTTTACGTGAAAT
The DNA here is from genome assembly GCA_963680785.1 of Diplosoma virens. Taxonomy (NCBI): domain Eukaryota; kingdom Metazoa; phylum Chordata; class Ascidiacea; order Aplousobranchia; family Didemnidae; genus Diplosoma; species Diplosoma virens. The sequence continues at coordinate 14,110,289 of OY796887.1, read as the reverse complement.
TTTTGAGCTGAATTTAGAAGAGCTCAAGAAGTTTTTTAAAAAAAAATTTTTTTAAAGAAGTTTTTTGAACAACAAAACATAAATTTAATGAAAGAAAGTTTAAAAAATTAAAAATTACAAAAAGTATTAATTTTTCAGTATTGCTAATAATATTTAAAATTGTTGCACAGATATTTGGGGGTGCTACAGCTCTGCAGCTCCTTTAAGTAAGCTGCCCCTGGTAGGCCTAACAAGTACAGCGCTTCGCTTCTTTGGCATAAAACTCTTTAGATATAATGCTCAGTTAGCAAAAAACTTTAATATACTTCAAATTAACACATTTTGTGTTTTACAAATTAGAAATTTAGGGGCAGCAAAAGTGGGAGGCCAGAGGACAATTACTTTGCAAATTCGCAAGATAGAAGCATTGTTTTAGAGTACAATTATATAATCTCGACTAAAATCTAATCCAACAAAGTTAGAAAACATTGATTTAGACAAGGTATCACCTAACGTTTTTGGAAAAAAGCCACCTGATATAATATAACAAGCAAAGTGGCCGAAAAGTGAAAATCTTTATTCATTCATTTTTGGTCTTCACTACGTTTTTTAATAAAAATTTTCTCATACATACACTTAAAATTTTTGTTTGTTGAGAGTGTCTTTTCGATCAAAAAAGTGTTTTTTTTTTAATTTTGCACCGCCCGCCAAAAAATTTTACAGCGCCTCTGATTGCAGCATCTCTTCGTTTTTTACTCACCAGCCGCCACTGGAATTACCGTTTTTTGTATTCTCTGTAAGGGGGCTAAATATTTTATCAGAGGGACTACCACCCCAAGTTTTATGCCTATTGATTAATTTATCGAGAAGAAGGTCTGATTAACGCTTCCAATCTGAAAAAAAAAATGTTTTGACCAGAGGCGCTAAAAAATCAAATAATAAATGAGTTGAACGCGAGATATAAAATTGAGAAAAAAGTTATTTTTGTCAAGCAGCAACCGGTTCGAGTGGATTTTAAGATTTTTTCCAATTGACATTAACGGTTTGCTATGAAAGAGTTTTAATCTTGGAAATTGCGGAATTACAAATTACAATCTCGAAACAACTAATTATTGTTTATGTACCTTATTTTTAAAATTTTAAATGTTAATGCGAAGGCGTGATGACAATGTGCAATTACGTATGTTTGGTTATAACGTTAATTGTTTAGTCGCCGTTTTCCTATTTGCGCCTTTACCTTATCTTTTTATCAGTTACGGGTTGTTGGCCGCTGTTCCATGAATGCAAATAAAAACAAATTGCTACTATCTGAATCGTCTAGATATTTAATAGAAAAACTGAAGTTAGAAAGAAAACAAAGAAACTTTAAATAAGGATTATTAATTCTGCTTAACCAATCATCAAGGCCTTATCATGCTTGATTAAAAAAAGTATTGGACTCTATGACTCATAAAAATTTTTAAAAAGATTCGAGCACTATGGTATTCATAATGCTTACAAACTATTTTGATTTTAGTTTTCTGCGTATAACAGTATGTTTAGTTTCGTGACATTAACACTTCTCTTCTTACTATTAAATGTGGTGTATCTCAAGGCTTATTTTTGGCTATATTAAAAACATGTTTACGGCCATTACGGTACTCGAAAGTTTTTTTCAAATGACCATGCATTACTGCTCTGTACCTTAATGTATTACAACAATATAGAAGTCATTTAATGGAGTAGCAAATTCTTTTTTATTTTATTATTTTTCTGGCTCACAGGAAAACAGCGAAGGAGCTTATATTTAGGGTAACTGTCGAGCGACTACTCCAACCTGCTTTCAGCGATGCCAAGATGTTGCTGTCCGATTGAAATTTTATATATTTTTTCAGTTTTATACTTAGAGATATGACTGAGATTTAAAGCAACTTGCTCAGACCACCAAGCAGAGAAAATTGCGTAAAGTGTCTTTCCCAAAGATAGGTCAAAATGACGCGAGTAGGTTTTGAACCGCCATAGTATCGATCACGCTCGTCATCAAAATAGCGCTCTTAACCAATCGGCCACACTACGAACATTTCGAATCTAGTTAGACATTATGACCTAGAAGAAGTTTATGTTAAATCTAGAATTTCCATGCCATGCACGATGCAAAACAAAATTTCCCACTTTTTGTGTATTCTTGTTTTTAGAAATATTATACGTATCGCCAGGTGGCAGCATAGACCTGTAGAAATGAAAAAAATAATAATTTTGCTTATTTTATTCATTTATTTTATTATCGTCTAAAAATAAAAGGGAGTTAGACAGCATGATTTGAATTCGCTGTTAGATTCAGAATATTATTTCGTTAATTTAGACATCATCTTTGCAATCTAGTTTTGAGCGTGGTTATCTTGTGGAACACAAAGAGATTTTTAAAAAATAGTAACCAAAAAAGGTTTTGGTAATTTTATAGAGTTTGTCACAAGTGTTTAAAATTTTCAAATAAAATTTTGATTTTATTCTACTTTAACTTTTTTGGAATGAGTAAATGATTCTAGAATAGAAAAAGCAAATATTTACTAAAAACGAAACTGTAAACAGTAACTGAGAAAAACGAAACCAAAAAAATTAACCGACGTGAACAAGCTTGTCACGTTACAGCTTATGAAGTTTCGTAAAAAATATTACATTGCTGATGGAAAAAAAAATTATGCAAAGGCAAAAAGTGAATATGGATTTTCGTGCTCTAATTTAAATGAAATTGCTTGGTCATTGTGTGGCGTCATGATTTGTTTGAATGATTCGTCTTGTTTCAGTTACATCGTTTGCGGTTGTTTAACGCAAAAGAGAAAAACGCATATGATGCTAAATAAAGCCTTGTTAATCATTGGTTAAGTTTAAATTAAATCTGAGTATAATCTCATTATTTTGTGTTAAACTACTTAATTTTTTTGTGGAGAATAAGGTGTTAAATAAAAACTAGTTTATTTAATTTTTTAAAATTGTTTTATAACTTGGCCTCGAAAACACGGGAGCTTTTGTTTTTATATAGGTCTATACCAAGGTTGGGGAACCTTTCACGCTTGGATGGCTGTATTTGAAGTTATGTTTAATCATATGGCCGCAAAATAAAAAATATTTTAACTTAGAACAGAGCAGGTTCGTTTACAGTTTAATTATGATTAAAATAATAACATAGTAAATTCTAGAATCAACGCGCTTAAACATATGATGGTGATGCACCGCAGAGATAGTTTTCTTTGAGACTGACACTTGGTGTATGCTGTGTTTTTAATAAATTTATTTATTAATAAAATACCAAATTAAGAATGTAACTTTAATGGCTCTTTTGATATCGTTTATTTTTTACAAGGAGTTCAATATTTGGTTCTAGCATAGTAGTTCGCAGCCTAAGTTAGTCTTCCAAATGCACATCAGTAAGCTGAGTTCTCAACTTTGTTTTGATTTGTGTCATATATGAGAAAGTTGACTCGCAGCAGTAAGTGGTGGGAAAACAGGAAAGCATTTTTTGAGCGTGATGACGAAGACGTGGGCAATCAATCGCGTTTTTCCGAATTTCGAGTGGATCATTTTTAGAATTAAATAAATATTTCATGATGTTTTCTTCAGGGCGTCGAACCGGACCCGAACCGGATCCGTAAACCCGTATTAACCGTTATTATTTTTTGAACCGGAACTGAACCCGAAAAAATAAAATTTGCTAAACCTGAACCGGAACTGAACCCTTAAAAATAAAATTTGCTGAACCTGAACCGGAGCTGAACCTGTAGAAAAAAAAATTGCTGAACCCGAACCGGAACTTTATTTTAAATGAATCCGGTTCGACCGTTTGATGCTCAAATTTTAATTTTAAAGTTATTTGTAGAAGAATCAGAATCACAATTTTGTCTTTGAAGTTGCCGCAATTTTTTTGGTCGCGATACTTTTTGTGTGGCAATACAGAAACGTTATAAACGACTTTTTTAGGCGAAAAGTTAAAGCAAAAACATGTCACTTGCTAGATAGGAAAGCGAGATTTTAAATATATGCCAAAGCAGTTGCTCTTAAGCTTTCTCCAGTGCCATACTTTTAAAAAAATACATATTAATATAGAGACGTAGCAAACATAGTGAAACCATCGTTGGTGAAACCAAATCATATAGGACAGTGGTTCCCAAACTGTGCGCCGCGAGACTTTGTCAGAGGAGCCGCGAAAGCATGCGAAAGTTGTTGTACTTACTGCTTTTCTCACAATAATTGCAGTGTGAAAGTTGTTAGCAGCAACGTTCCCTCTAAGAGCTTCCTTAGTGTGCGCGGAATGAAAGCCGTGTGAGCAGTGGTGAATATTGGGTGAGGCGAATGAGGCAGTCCCCGCTCGAAAACAGCACATACAGTTTTGAATCCATTGTAGATGTTTCTTCAGAAAACGATTCTGATTAAAGACTTTTTTTTTTAGAGAACACCGAAGACCTTTTTTTTTTCTTAGAGAACACCCTGATGTTGAGAGAAAAGTAGGGAAAGCAGAGAGAAAATTGAACTGAAGACCTTTTTTTCATTACGGCGCCGCGAGTATTGTTAAGTTTTCAAAGGGCGCCGTGAAAAAAAAAGTTTGGAAACCGCTGATATAGGACGAAAATCACATCTAGATTATGACTGTTATTTTTAGTGTAACCAGTGTTTTTTTAAAGCGTTTTTGAGGAACCAAAACGGTCTCTCAAAATCTGCTTCTACAATAGTGTAAGCAAAGCTAAGTACGCTCAGGAACAATAGGAAAAAATTAGCGGTTTTTCAAAATTGCTTAGAGGTTCCTCAAGCCAAACCTTAAAAAAAAACACTGAGTGTAACAATTAGTTAAGTTATTGGAATAAACTAATTAAAAAAAAAAACTTTAAGCTGTCTTTCGAACAATTTTTATAATAAAAATCTTTTAAATTAAAATTACATGTAGTCGTAGTCTACGCAACAAAGCAAAATTATTTGACGCCATTGAAAAATCAAAGCTGCACATGCAAGCTGTTGGGGAACCACTCGACTAAAATCTAGTTACGTGGAGAAGTTTAATAAAAAAGCAGTGTAAACTTATCGAATGATTCGAGTTCAGTGTAACTTATAGTTGCCCCAAATGGTTTTCACTAGCATGATGGTATCCCTAACAGTCGAGATTAAGTGAAAAATAATGTCGAGCAAGCAATGCAATAATGTTAATTAATTTTTGATTTTTAAAAAAACAAAATTTTTTAAAGAAAATTTGTTGAGATTAGGAAGAGAAGTTATTAACCTTCGCCTTGTAGCGTAAAGTTTAAATAATATTTTGTAAGCTAACTGGTTTTCTCTTATTTCTCAGCTTCTTATTAGGCTCTAATTTTCATGTTGAAATCTAAAAAGGCCTTCACTTTTGCGGTAAGGTTGATTCTAGATGAGCTGTTCATAGTTTTTAGGCTTATTCAAAGATACTACAGCAATGAAAATTGGATTACTTAAATTTTTCATTTGCTTCAATGTTCGCTTCAAATTTACGTCAAAGATTTATCTCTTAAAATTGGTTTAGTGAAGATTTGGCTGACTCAAACTTTTTTATTGCCTTAATATATGTATTTCGTCGTAAACGTTTTCATAAATTACCTCGTGCGTTAAAACCTCTTGAGAGTTTTTGTTTCGCGCACATGTGCTTCTAAAATTTTCCACTGAGAAGATAAAGATTGAGTTGTTTGTCAGTATGGAGATTGCAATTCATAATAGTTACGATTTTAACTTTTCATTGGTTAGATCAGCGTGGTCCAACTACGTTTATTAAAACTTCTTCGGATACCATAAATAAAACCCAAAAACAGATGATGATTAAGCGCAAAAATTTTTTTGCTATTAAAAAATATTCGTTTTTAATAAACCAACATTTTTTGTTTGACCGTCATCGGTTTTTGTTTTTTATTTATAGTATCTAAAAAAGTTTTAATAAACAAAAGCTTATAAAATTGGATGATATTTAACTAGAATTTTTCCATTAATGATAGCTGTTTTTAATTGCAAAACCACCAACCTTTTAGTTTATTGATAAAATTTGGTCGCAAGTCTCAACGCCTAAAAGAGCGATTAAACAACACGTTCCTAGATCCATCGCCAATCCTCCTGTCTCGCACAACCGCCAAAGCCTTTCCCGTTCTTGCAAGGCCAACATACGCCCACAACAATTTCACGAATCCGCCATTGGTCAACATCTTCTTGACAATGCCCAATGCGCTCTTTACTACAACAACGAAAAATTTTCTATTCTCGCTCGAGGTCGCTCTTCTTTTCACCTTTCTGCTCTTAAAGCGACTTTTATTAAATCTCTCAAACCCCTTCTGTGTAAGCAAAAAGAATTCGTCTACTCTTTGAAAATTTCTTAATCTTTTTTCTCATTGGCTAACTTCTTTCAGCCAGTGAGGACTCTGCTTTCCCCTTTATAAGTCAGTTCGGTTTCAATTCTGCTTTATTCTGACGATTTCCCCTGAAGAGTGTCAGATAAAAAGTTTGGGAAGAAAAATCTTTTACTTCACGCAATCTTTAATGACGTTTCGTAACTAGTAAACCTTCTCCGTGAGGGCCACCACTAAAAAATTATCAAAAAATTCTTAGACAAGTTTATCAGTGGCTAGTTCAAGAAAGATCTATATAAAATCATATAAACGCAATCTATAAGAAAGTTTTGAGATCACAAAACAACAAAAAACTTCCGTTTCCGCTTTTGGCGCTCGTAAGATCATAACTATAAATTTATTGGTAAGACTTGGTTTTTACAACTAAGACCCATGCGGGTGAATTAGTTTAATTTAATTTTTTTAAAACCCTTTTTAAGAATATTTTTTGTGTTTCTGACTGCAAGCCATCACTCCTCCAGGAAGCGCGTCTGCGAACGCCCATGATAACATGAGGTAACAAATTGTGTTTACAGTCCTAACGCTTGTCAGAAATAGACAAAAAAGATATATTTCGAACCCGAACCGGAGCTGAACCGGAACTGAACCCCTAAAAAAAAATTTGTTAAACCTGAACCGGAACTAAACCCGAAAAAAATATTTTTGCTGAACCCGAAAAAAAATTTTTTGCTGAACCTGAACCGGAACTGAACCTTTAAAAATAAAATTTGCCTAACCTGAATTTGAACCGGAAAGTTATTTTAAACGGTTTGACGCCCTGGTTTTCTTCCGAAAGTTTTATTAATTCCATCTTCAAATTAGCAGGTGCTGAAGGAATGTCCACTAAATGAGGCATGAAAGTCAACTTTAAACAATTGTCATGTTTTTCAAAATCTTTAAATTTTTTATTGTAATTCTTAATTAGAGAATCAAGGACAGATATAAATTCCTCAAATGATTCATTTGGCCGTTCATGTTCTTTTTGAGCTTTTGTCAATTGAGGAAAATGTTCTTCAGCTTCTGGCAACTCGAACTTAGCAAGGGTATTCTTCAAAAATTCTAATTTTTCCTAAATGCTTAAATTTTGCTCCGCATGTCATAAATACATTTGCTTTTTACCTTGAAGAAAAATATTCAGTTCATTTCGTTTAGACCAGGGAGTCGAACAGAACCCGAACCGGAGTTTTATAAACCGGTTTTACCATTTTTTCCGAACCTTCACCGAACCCGAACCGTAATTTTAAAAATCAAAAAGAGCGAACCGGAACTGAAACGAATAATTTGAATAATCGTAAACTTTAACCGAACCCGAATCAGTTGAAAAAACCGGTTCGCTCCGTGATGTCACCCGTATTACTTAGTAACTGTTTGAAATCAAAATACTGTAGCATAAATAATCCATGTGGGCAGTGGTGGATATTGGGTGAGGCGAATGAGGCAGTCGACTCAGGCCCCCCTTTTTTGGGGAGCACCCTCGAAAATAGCACATACAGTTTCAATCCGCTGCAGATGTTTGTTCAGAGTGTAAAGAAGGATTCTGAGTGAAGACCTTTTTTTTGTTTTAGAGAACACCCTGATTTTGGGAGAAAAATAGAGAAATCAGAAATGAAATCGAAGTGAAGACCTTTTTTTTTTTTTAGAGGACACCATGAGTTATGCAAGCCAAGATCAAAGCTCTTTTTTTTCTCAGACAACATCAATTTTTGAAAATTCTTGCCTCGGGCCCTTAAATTATAATATCCACCACTGCAAGCGTTTTATGTTTTAACATTTTTGGAAAATAAGTTTTATTTGTAGTTCAGACTTTGATCATAAAACGACTCACCTCTTACTAAGATAATATGGCTACTCTTTTTTCCATGACTGCATATTACGTAATGCCTTCTCTAAGCAGAAATATTTTCTTAATATTATCTTAAAAAGTATTTTCTTAATTATCTTAATATTTTCCTAATGATGCTGCGAACCCGAACCGGAACTTTATAAACCGGTTTTGAGGTAATTTTTACAGGAGCGAGCCTAAACCGGAGCGTTTCAATTGATCTGAACCCTAACTGGAATTAAACCGAAATTTGAAACAGCTGTTGGACCCGAACCGAACCTTAACCGGTAAAATGAAACGGTTCGACTCCCTGGTTTAGACATTAAATCGCACGAAAACGCAGCATTCCTAATGAAATCAAAATCCGATAAATAACAATGTTTCTTTTGTTTTTCATAAAAACTGACTATCTGTTTCTTTAACTTGAAAATTTTGCTCAGAATATTTCCTCGAGATAACTTGCGGACTTAGCAGTAAAAGGGCATGTCTACAATATCAGTTTCGTCATCATTTATAAGCAGCTTACGAAACTGATGGTGACGAGTTGAATTGACTCTGATAAAGTGAACTATCTCTAAAACTTTGTTAAATGTGTTTCATACAGTAGCAGGTTTAGCAGCAAGATTTCGTTGGTGTAAAATGCAATGAAAAGCAATTAATGATTCTGAATGAGGTAATTCTTTTTTAAGTAACCCAATAAATCCTTCTCGGACACCTTTCATAGCAGAAGCACCATCAATGCATACACTTACCAAGTTAGCAAGACTGAGCTTTGCTTCGTTGCATTTCTCTTTAAAAGCATTAAAAATATCAATTCTACGAGTTCTATCCTTCATGGTACATAAACAAAATAATTCTTCAAAACAGTGAAAATCTCCTGTTATCGCACGAATAAAAACTAAAACTTGTGCAGAATCAGTATTATCAATAGACTCATCTATAGCTATTTAATAAAACACTTCTTTTTGAATTGTTGAATTGAGTTGTTGTTTTAAGTTGGATGCTAATTCACGTTGATGACTTGTTATTGTTGTTCGAGAAAGAGCTAGTTCTTTATATTTGGTAATATTCTCGGGATGTATGCAACTGACAACTTCAATGATTAACTCTTTTATGATATCTACATCACTAAATGGCTTCCCTCTTTTTCCCAGTAAAAATGCTACTCGATAGGTGGCTTCAAAGGCATCATTTTTTTGACAAGATATTTTTTTAAACATTTGCTGCTGACGCTCTTTTTAATTCTTCAATCTTTCAAAAGCAACTTTACGTTCTTCTCCTTCCAACTGAAAATGCTCGTGTTTTTCATGTGTTTTATAGTGAAGCTTAGCATTATACGTTTTCATGCAAGAAATTGTGGCGTCACATAGTAGGCAACACATTTTGTCTTTATTAGGCACAAGAAAGTATTGCACCCCCCACTCCTCGTTAAATACTCTTCCTTCTTCGTTTAATGCTCGTTTTCGCTTTGGAGCTATTATTGGGGTAATCCACATTAATGAAATTTAAACAATAATTACTATTATGTACAGTGTTTTTTTTAAGGCGTTTTGAGGAACCGAAACGGTCTCCTAAAATTGTCCAGCGGTCTCTCAAAATCTGCTTCTACAATAGTGTATGCAAAGTTAAGTACGCTCAAGAACAATAGGAAAAAAATTAGCGGTTTTTCAAAATTGCTTAGAAGTTCTTCAAGCCAAACCTTAAAAAAAACACTGATTATGTACATAACACAAATCATTTGGCTAGTTTATCAACACAAGATAAGGAGAGTTGATTAGGCTAAGCCGCTACAAATTAGACGCGATACTGACAATAAGTAGGTCTATAAACAATTGGCTTTAATTTAATGTTTTCGTTTCTTTCTGCATCTAACCTAAATAATAAGCTAAAAAGAAATAATTGGGATACCCAAATAAATCTATTAAGAACCTGCTAATTCTACTAATATAGAAACTTGCTTACAAATGAAAACTAAGCGAAGAAGATAAAACGAACTGTTGCTAAAAGAATCACAGCAGCATTATGACATAACAAAATGAAACAAGTAAACTTATGACATTAGGTATTTTGTAACTCAAGCCACGGCTGAAATAATATTGTTTATTTTTTTTTTTTATTTATTTATTTATTTATTTATTTCAGACGTTGAAGTATCAAGTCCATATCATACAAATAAGAACAACAACAACAACAAACAAAAAATACACACAATTAAAGTAAAGAAGTTAAATCAACATCTGTACTATAATTACAGACCAAATAAATTGTTAAAGTCAGTTTGCGGCAATGTAAGGCAATGTGTGAAAATTAAATAAAAAGCTTCTGTAGATAATGATCGTGATACTTTGATTTATACCAGACATCAGATGACATAAGCGATGATATAAAAATGTTTTCTGATTTCAAGCATCTACTAATAAAGGAAAAGATGTATTTTCTAATTAAAGCATCAAACGTTAAAATATTAGATTGAACTTGATGTGCACGAGCGCTAGATGAGCGAGGCAAATTATGTAAAATTCTATATGAGTCATTATAGGCTACACGCAAACGATTCATACTGAAGTTGCGATATTCACACCACAAATGACTACCATAAAATGTGGGACAATAATGTTGAAACAAATACTTTTTTACTTTGATGTTGCAATGATTAAAGTTATATTTCAGTTTATTTGCAATGCAGTAAAGAGATCGAGTTTGCCTAAGTATGTCATCGTCATCATTCAGATTGTCATTAATAATAAGACCAAGATAATTAACTTGTTGTGTAAAATTAATAGTGGAATTTCCCAATAATAATTTAGGAGACAAAGAAAGAGTAAAAGACTTCAGAGCAATTGTCATACCAAAGGATTTTCTGTGATTAAAGTCGATATGATGGGACATAGCATACATGTGACAGACATTTAAAAGATCTTGGACACCCAATAAACTGGGACTAAAAACACAAATATCATCAGCAAACATAATATGATTTAAACACACATTACCAATATAACATCCAGCTCTAACTGTATTTAATTTTTGTGATAAGTCTTCCAGATATATCGAAAAAAGATAAGGACTTAAAATGCCACCCTGACGAACTCCATTAGATACAGAAAACGATTCAGAAAAGGTCTTACCCCATTTAACTTTCATTGTTTGGGTTTTATACCAATAACACAACAATCTAACAAAATGCATTGGCACATTGCGGACCATAAGCTTTTTAAACAAGATATCATGACGAACTTTGTCAAATGCTTTAGACGCATCTAAAAAAACAGCAAAAACTGGAGTTTTATGACTAACGTAAGAAGAGACTGCTTGTTTAAAAAGAAAAACACTCATGTCAGTGCTGTGATTGGATTTAAAACCAAACTGATTATCACTAGTTTTTATAAAATCTTTAATTAAATGCAATATAAATAATTCGAATAACTTTGAAATAACGGTGGCTACAGCAATTGGCCTATAGTTACTAACATCCTGAATATTGTTGTTTGGATTTTTAATTATCGGAACTATAATTGTTTCAAGACAGGGTTTCGGTAAAAAGCCATGAATAAGGCACATATTAAACAAAATACTTAAAGACAATGAAATACTGTTATCGCAGTAATGAAGGTGTTCAGCAGTGATGCCATCAGCACCAGCTGCACATCCACATTTTAATTTGTACAACAATGGACTAATCATATCACTGGAAGATAAAAACAAAGACAAATTATTGTAAGAGTCCATCAAATTTAATTTTTCATTAATGTAACTTTGCTCTGTTGAGGCACCACTAGAATTCAAAATTGATGAAAAATGTTGCTTCCACATATCAGTAATTTTCTCAACACCATTAACATTATTTATGGATGATGGCAAAGTGTGAGAATTCTTTGATGCTTTAATTTTTTTCCAAAAAACTTTTGTAGATTTGGTCAATAAGCTGGTAGCTAGGGCATTTGCTTTATGACTGTCTTTATTTTTTCTACATTTTCTGAGAGCATACTTAAAAGATTTTCTTGTTGATTTCATCATTTCATACAGTTTTCCATGTCTAGTCTTTCCATATTTTATCCAATTTAAATAAGCAAGCCTAGCAGACTTATGTGCTTTTTTGACATCATGGTTCCACCCTGTAATATACTTCTTTTTGCTCTTTTTAGAAAGACCAAATTTTAGCGTTTGATTTGAGGCATATTTTAAGGCTTTAACTATTTGGTTGTAAAAATTTGCAATACTGTCTATGTGTATAGGATTTTTGCATAAAGGATCTTTGCAATCAAGAATGTCATCTGCAATATGTATTTGTGATAACAGTTCTTTACACAGCAAGCTATATTCATATTTTTGGTTTGAACTAACTTTGTCCCAATTAACTTTGTCATTAGGAATTTCAACAGAATGATCTTCTAGTTGTGGAAGATTAGGTGTATGTAAAGTAAAAGCGAGTGGTCTATGGTCTGAAGTAAAAAAATCCTGTAATATATCCATTTCAGTAATAGCTTGATGAAATGAAGAAGATGATAAGCAATGGTCAATCCAACTAGTTGATCCATGACAGTCACTAACATATGTAAATGTATCTTGTGGTAAAAAAAATTTCATCAGAAACAATCAAGTTATTGTTTTTACAAAAATTACTTAGTAAAACACCAAAGCCATTTTTCTTGCATGCATTAAAATCTCCCAAAATACACAAGTTTGGGTTATTTATATTTTCAAAAAGATTGTAAATTTTGCTTAAGTAATTTATGTAATTATCAGTATTTGCTGGAGAACAATATGGAAGGTATACATTAATAAAAAATAGTGCAGAATTAGACATTTTTAAATCAAGGCCAATTATAGAAGAATCATCATTGTAAACTGGAGATGCATGCAACAATTTGTTCCATAGTATTGCTGTACCCCCATGTAATCTCCCTAGCAACAGACCAGAGTTATAATCAACTGAAGATGTACCAATTGCATAATGAGTATCGGCTATGTTAGATAAGGAACTAAGATTTTGTTTGGGTAGCCATGTTTCTTGAAGAAAAACAATGTCATTTTGCTGACATAAAGCTTGAACATCTGATAGTGAACTTTTTAGTCCTCTACAATTATATGATACTATTTTAAGATTGAATGCTATTATCTAAATTGCTACCAGTATCATCTGTCAAGCTTACTTTAGGAGTGTAAAACCTTTTAACAAACACACCTTTTGGCCAGTTATCTTCTTTAAATAATTCATTTAAAGGAATGCCTTCAATTGTTAGCTTAAAAGATGAGTATGTATCATATTTTGTTTTAAGTTTGGTAACTTCAATAAAATTTAGTTGAGAAAATTTGTCCTTTGCATATAACTCAATTTCATTCTGGGTAGTTTCCGGATGAAATCTAGAAACAAATAAATTTGCGGGTTTATGATATTTCTTGACAACCTTAAGAGAACTGTTTTCATTTTTTCCAATTTTTGGCTTTGTTTTAGATTTCTTTATTTCAATCAGTTTCCATTCAGTATCATTTGCTTTATATAAGTTAATGGGATCACAATTTTTTGCATTAGTGGCAGATGGACTTTTGTTTACAGGCAAATTTTGTGAAGCTACAACACCAGCATAGGTAGGTGGTGTTGTGTGGGTTTTCAGGCCCAATTTATCATTGGCTACTTGGGAAGGCTTATTTAAGTCAAGTAGTGAGTGAATGTCACGTAAGGACATTTTAATCTCATCTAGAACAATCTTATCTGAAAGTTTGTCAGCTTTTAGGGTAGCAACTTCTTCCTTTAATTCATTGATGTCAGAAGACATTGTTACAGCATCCACATTAGATAAATCTAGTGAAGGAAAATTACAGTCAGCAGTAACAAAAACTGGTGGGGTAAAGTTATTTGTTACCGACATTTCATGTAAAACATCAATCATATCCTTTACCGTGTAGTCTAGCTTATGAGCTCCTTGTCGAGATTTCTTTCTTAAATTTTTTGGCCTGGCATCTTCAGGAAAATTTTTAAATAGTAATTCTTTAGCATTTTCAATATCCATCGAAGAATAATGTTTGACAACCATTTTGCATATCATATCAATATGAAGTTGCTTCATCCTTTGTACTAAGTACCACAGCAATGAGTTTACTACATAATTAGCCATTGCAGACTCCAGAACAAATAACACTTATTATTATACTACTATTATAACAAATATTATACTATTTTCAAACCTATATCTTATTCAAATAGAATAGTTTAAAAAGGTTTAAAAACGATTTTCTTATTACGTACGAAAAAACTCAACATAACTAAGGTTTTTCTATTATTTTGTTTATTTAATCAATTACTTTATACAAAGACTCCTTATACATTTAGAAATTAATACAATGTACGACGCAATTATTTACGAAGCTACATATGGCCGCAAATTAACTATAAAATGGCCGCCGGTTCCTCACCCCTGGTCTGTACTATGATCTCTAAAAAAAAAAAAAACGTCTTTACTTTAACAAGCACAGGTGCCACAATCTAACGAGAAGCCGAGCATACTGCAACCACTGATCCAACATTTTTTTATTTTCTTTTTGACTACCATCGACGTCCTGGTGCTACTATGAAGAAATAGAGCAATAACTTGTGCAGGGAGGGCCACTTTTTGATGTACTTTAGGGGGAACTTGGTACGACCGCACCATTCGCAGCCCATTAAAGCCATCACTGAGCATGGCATATGTTAGTTATATTTCATCATTTCATTCATATGTTAGTCTGAGAAATTATAACAAGTTTTTATATAGTTTCTTAGAGAAATGTGTAAATGATTTAAAAGAATCATTTTAAGTTTAAACTACTGTGACAGTCTCATCGTATCTAGCTAAATTGTTGAAATCAGAAATTTAATTAGGCTCTAATTTTAAGCCCGTAGCCTACCCGAAGATTTATTTGAAGCAGAAATCAAATTAATGTTAAACGTGAACTTTAATGCTCAACTGCGAAAAATGAAATTAATTGCACACGCATAAATTTGAACACGAATCAGAACCGAATTTTTTAAAATTTAAACCTAAACGCAGCCCGATGTGCAACTCTGGTTTTAAATTAACTAGGTCGGTGATTCTCAATCAGGGAGCCACGGCACCGCTGTGTGCCGCTTTTTAGTTCCTAAGAGCGACGTGAACAGTTAAAATTTATTTTTGTTTTGTGTTCAATACTTTTGTTTAGCTTTAAGTCTTTATTTGTAAATAAAAATAGCTAAAAACTTATTTGGGGGTTGCGAAATAGGCTATTTATTTTCTTTAAAGGATACCGAAAATAAAGGTTGAAAACTATTGAAGTTGACTATTGTGCATTCGCTTAGTTTAAGGTAGAATTTTTGCTACATTTAATTGAAATCTAATTTAGCGAGCCTGTTGACGAATTTTTTAATCTTTAAGTGTTGTTAAGAGTGCTGGTTTTAATTGATAAATTTCTGTTTCGTTTTAGTAACTTTGCAGTTGTGCCTGTCTTCGTTTTATATCAATAAGAGGGATGAAAACTTAAAACTAAAAAAATTGGAAATAAAGTCTTAAAATTTTATAAAATGATAGTAAAAATTAAAAATAAAATTGCTCTTTTTACTTTACTCGCAAACCTCTCCCTCCATATATACCTCCTGTTCCGTTCTTAAAAATCGCCCTTATTATGTATATTTACAATCTCCTGAAAAATCTCTTTGATTTCGCTTTGGTCCGGCTCAAATAGCCGAAGAAATAACGTTTTTATAGGCAATTTAAATATTTTACATTTATTTACAAGAAAGTGGCAACACTGCTTAATTTCGTAATTGTTAGAGAAAGATTCAGAATTATTCGCCTGACTGGCTAGACATTGTGACGTAATAGTGGTTGTTTGTGATTGACTTGATTTGGTAACTTTCAGAACTTTCGAGATACTCATGACCAGTGTTGTGCGTTGACGGCGTTAATTTGACGGCGTCAAATGTCGGCGACAATTTTTTGTTGACGATGACACAAATGCCGTAAAGATATTTTTCGGTTGACGGAATAGGTGTCGCCGACAACTTTTTGCTTGTTTTTTGTTTCAAGCGTTAAGCGTCAATTATTTTTTTGCAAGGCGAAAATATATACAAAAATTTTTCAATCGCTGACTCCAATGGCACATTTTTATTTAAGAAAAAAAGTTACGAAAGATACACTATGTAAAAACAGATTTAGACCACGTCAAATAAACTACTAGCAAAAAAACAATAAAGTTATAAAAGGGTCCTCACAAATTCTTGCTTTGAAAATGCAGCTGCTTCCAATTGCTAAAAATGTTCTCAAGGATCACAACTTTGCTTTCTAAAAGTTTTTAGAAAATCCACTTGCTGGAACTTAATGAAAAGCCGCAAAATCAAAGAAGCGCAGCTGAGGAACTTAAGCGCAGTTGTTTTTATTAAGGGCACGATAGCAACTTTCTTTGTTTTCGCGGGATGTTGTTTAAACACCAAAAAAAAAAAAGATATGCGTGGTGCTTGAAAGTGTTCGAGTCCCAGCTCAGTTGGCAAATTCAATCAAACTAAAAATTACATAATTGTGGTCTGTGGAAAATGTTAGCAAAACAGAGACTCAAAACACAGAAAATTGTTATCAGAAAAATAAATTTTAATTATTGTTATAGAGCAAACAGACTAGGCTACTAAATAAATAATTTTACAGTGTAGTTAATTTTCATATTATTAAAACTACGAAAATAGTAATTGCAATTTCAATATAGTCTGTATAGATCACAATAGTAGGCTTTGACCGATATCCAGCGCTATCCACAGTAAGTGTTAATGCAGACTCGAATTCAGTCAAGGTTAGATTTTTTAACTAAAATTGATTTTTCCATCAATGTCTTTAAATCAAAAATTGCTTTATTTTCGTTGCCTTACGTAATTGTTTTCGACAATGACATTATCAGAAGTTAGTTTTTTCCTGCCAATACTTTGTAAACCAAATGTTACTTTATTTTTTATTGCGTTACGTAATTCTTGCCGATAATGACATTAAAGTTGCTTTCTCGTCCCGCCTCTCTCCATGTGTTATCTTAGTATGAATAGTCGGACCCTTGTGGGCCATTTTCAAATCAAACGCAAACGTCGATGTTGTTTGGGAGATTGTGAAGCGATTTCAATTAGTAAGTGTTCGTGTGTTGTGTTAATTTTTGAATTTGTGTTTATTTCTGTTTTATAAGTTTTAATATAGAAAACCATATTCATCAAGGGTGCGCGCATTTTCATCCCAATTTTAACGCAATAGTAAGAAGGACGTTTGCTGAAAATACATGTGCATTGTGCATTGTACACAACCAAATAAATTTTTTTGTCCAGTTGGTTGTTGTCAAAATTTGATAGCTTGCTAATTTAATTTTTTTCTAGTTGATCAAAAAATTGTCTCCTGATTAGTAACCCAGCGTAACCTCTTTACAAAAAAGTGCTTCTTACATTCAATGCTTTTTAAATTAGCGATAGGCCAGACTAAATTGACAAATGGTTTTATAGCCTTCGATCAGGCTTCCACAGTGTTTCTGAAAATTGGTATTTAATTTAATAAAAAATATCATAAACCCTCGAAGAAGCTACTAAATTATCTTATAGAAACAATGTTTAATGATTAGTAATTTATAGTTGTAGATTTAGCAATTCTCGGCATCTCCGAAAGCTGGTCGAGGTAATCGCTTGCCCGAAGTATAACGCCTCCGCTGTTGTCTATCGAGCTAGGAGAATAAATAGAAATAAAAATAAATAAAAAATAATAAGAAAATATAAATTTACTCGCTATTACAGATATAGGCGACGGGATGAAGGACAAAAAGTGGCCAACAAATTTTTCTAAAATGACAATTGAGATGTGACACGTACAATCAAACTTTAAGAAACCCAGGTGTTTAGAAGAAAGAAAATATAGTTTTGGTAGAGAGGTTATTTTTTTTGTACCATAAAATTGCTATTGAAAGCAGCCACATTGGATTTAACATCTTTTTTAAATGATTTATTTATTTACATATCAAAGACAAAACAAAAAATTAAATAAACGTTTTCTGCTAACTTTAACCGTCTTCAGGTTTTCATACTGAATATAGTCTTCTTGATTTTACTTCAATTTAAATAGAGAAATTATTTGTTAACGCAAACAAAGTAATTTTATACACGACGAAGACAGATTTTTTCGGAACTGTAAACACATTAGCGGTAGTTAAACGAAGCAGAAAAAAAACAAGTGGATTTTAAAGACTGCAAAAACATTGGCGGTGAATGAAATTACTCGAGCAGATTTTTTAAAAATTTTTTAGTAAAAATGTTGTTCCATTGGCATATATAATTATTAGGACTGGACGATTTAAATTAGGACTGGACTTTCTTATTAAATATATCACCACAATACACGCTAAATTCCCATCTTGGCTAGCTGTGCCACCCATCATCATTACGCAGCATAATCATGCGCTGGTTATTTGATCGCTCAGTTTGTTTGATAATATTATTACACTGTATTTTTTTCTTTTTTACTTCTTATAACTTTATCTGATTAAGGTGTTGCGGTCATGCGTTCTACTGTCTTGTACTTTCACTTTCTAATTATCTTGTGCATATTTTAACGTCTGACGTTGTGCTGCTTCTTCCTTTTCTTGATCTTTTCAATATTTATAATTTTTGTGTTAAACTATTTAATAATGACCAAGAATAAAAATGAATGAAAGAATGATCTAAATTATAGGGTTAGGGTTAGGGTTAGGGAAGAATGTAATTTTGCTGTTACTTCTAACCTCTGTGGATTTAACTCAGATGTATTGACTGCAGATGTAGGGAGCTATTCAGATGCACAGCGCTGAATTTTGTGGAGAACCTTAAAAGAAAGGTCAATAACAGCGAATTGATAGCATATTGTAGTTTTTGTTTTAACTTATAATGTAAACATTTAGAAACGAGTCAATTGAAAATTCGTAATTTTCTGCATTAAATAATATCAATAGCCAATTGTTTGGGTGGCTGCTTTGTCTGGTGGCAGGCACAGGTGGATTGATAATTTTAGCGCAGGTACGAATTGCCGTTAAATTGAGGACACCTTTATTGAGATAGAATCACTGTAGAAAGTCATTTTGGATCTTTCGTTACACCATGACCTTTTTAAACAGTCCTCATCTTGAAATTTGGTGAAAAAATGGGGGATTAGAAAGTGAAATATTTTAAAAGAATTTTATTTTCTTAAAATTTCAGAACTTTTTTAGTGGCAATTGATTTCCATCTTTATCATGACTCGCGCGTTTTTCCCCTCCCTCCCGTAAAATTGGTCTTCCCGGCGCATTTCGCAAGTGAATATGGAGTTTGTGACGTGCTGTAGAATTAATTGAATTGTAGGTTTGTCATAATATTAGGCTATTACTTTTTGATGCTATTTTTAGAAAAAGTATACGTTCGCTTTCATAAATAGTAGTTTTCAGTCAAATAATAATTTCATTGAGTCTTGTAAACTTAGATGTTCTTTTTAAGTCCCATTTTTGTGGCTTTTGTAAAAATCTGCTGTGTATCTAAATCATTCAGCCTATGTTGTACTGTAGATCATGAAATAGTATTTACTTTAATGCAATTTTTTTTTACTGTTGTGCTTAGTTGTTATTAATGTTTTGTCTTCCTTGTTCGTACGGGCTATAAACCTGAAGTAAATAAATGAATAAAACAAGTGTAACCATCATTTTGTGACGCAATTGTTTTGAAATTAAAGCATTTTATGACAATTTAGAAATTCTTTTTGAGTAGGCAAAGTAAATTTTTCGAAATTTAATTTTTGTCTTCTTGAGAGATAGTGGGTGCGGTTTATTGAAATGTTTTATATCAGTCAAAACACAAAACAATAGGCTATTAAATACCTAACAAGGTTTAGCAACTAAAATTTAACTCTGAGATATTAACAAAAACTTGACTAAGTATGAGATGGGGTAAGTTGTAACACATATTTTTGTGCATAGATTTAACTGGCTTATATTAAAAGTAACTTCGGCAACAACATTAGTGAATAATCAGGAACACCAGCTCATCATTACAAGACAACTTAAGAGCTGCTGCAGCAGTTGCTATAATTGAAAAAAGAGATTAATAAGGGGATGGTCCGAACGATTAACTTTGTAAACTTCATTTTCCGTTGCCTAATAGCTCGTAAAACATTGAGTCATTTGGCGCTTGTGACGTAACAGATGTTACAAGCTGGCCACGTTTAATTCTAAGTTCATAGCATTCTTTATTGTAGCAATCTTTTCAATGCGTTTCCTTCGAATAAGCAACTTAGAAATTTATAGTTCAGTTTTTAACTAAAGAGAAATATTGGAACTGTTGGTTTATCTATTTGAATAAATTGAATTGTAAAAGTAATAGAAATAATTAAAGAAATTGAAGTGAATTATATGAAAACCCACACAACACCACCTACCTATGCTGGTGTTGTAGCTTCACAAAATTTGCCTGTAAACAAAAGTCCATCTGCCACTAATGCAAAAAATTGTGATCCCATTAACTTATATAAAGCAAATGATACTGAATGGAAACTGATTGAAATAAAGAAATCTAAATCAAAGCCAAAAATTGGAAAAAATGAAAACAGTTCTCTTAAGGTTGTCAAGAAATATCATAAACCCACAAATTTATTTATTTCTAGATTTCATCCGGAAACTACCCAGAATGAAATTGAGTTATATGCAAAGGACAAATTTTCTCAACTAAATTTTATTGAAGTTACCAAACTTAAAACAAAATATGATACATACTCATCTTTTAAGCTAACAATTGAAGGCATTCCTTTAAATGAATTATTTAAAGAGGATAACTGGCCAAAAGGTGTGTTTGTTAAAAGGTTTTACACTCCTAAAGTAAGCTTGACAGATGATACTGGTAGCAATTTAGATAATAGCATTCAATCTTAAAATAGTATCATATAATTGTAGAGGACTAAAAAGTTCACTATCAGATGTTCAAGCTTTATGTCAGCAAAATGACATTGTTTTTCTTCAAGAAACATGGCTACCCAAACAAAATCTTAGTTCCTTATCTAACATAGCCGATACTCATTATGCAATTGGTACATCTTCAGTTGATTATAACTCTGGTCTGTTGCTAGGGAGATTACATGGGGGTACAGCAATATTATGGAACAAATTGTTGCATGCATCTCCAGTTTACAATGATGATTCTTCTATAATTGGCCTTGATTTAAAAATGTCTAATTCTGCACTATTTTTTATTAATGTATACCTTCCATATTGTTCTCCAGCAAATACTGATAATTACATAAATTACTTAAGCAAAATTTACAATCTTTTTGAAAATATAAATAACCCAAACTTGTGTATTTTGGGAGATTTTAATGCATGCAAGAAAAATGGCTTTGGTGTTTTACTAAGTAATTTTTGTAAAAACAATAACTTGATTGTTTCTGATGAAATTTTTTTACCACAAGATACATTTACATATGTTAGTGACTGTCATGGATCAACTAGTTGGATTGACCATTGCTTATCATCTTCTTCATTTCATCAAGCTATTACTGAAATGGATATATTACAGGATTTTTTTACTTCAGACCATAGACCACTCGCTTTTACTTTACATACACCTAATCTTCCACAACTAGAAGATCATTCTGTTGAAATTCCTAATGACAAAGTTAATTGGGACAAAGTTAGTTCAAACCAAAAATATGAATATAGCTTGCTGTGTAAAGAACTGTTATCACAAATACATATTGCAGATGACATTCTTGATTGCAAAGATCCTTTATGCAAAAATCCTATACACATAGACAGTATTGCAAATTTTTACAACCAAATAGTTGAAGCCTTAAAATATGCCTCAAATCAAACGCTAAAATTTGGTCTTTCTAAAAAGAGCAAAAAGAAGTATATTACAGGGTGGAACCATGATGTCAAAAAAGCACATAAGTCTGCTAGGCTTGCTTATTTAAATTGGATAAAATATGGAAAGACTAGACATGGAAAGCTGTATGAAATGATGAAATCAACAAGAAAATCTTTTAAGTATGCTCTCAGAAAATGTAGAAAAAATAAAGACAGTCATAAAGCAAATGCCCTAGCTACCAGCTTATTGACCAAATCTACAAAAGTTTTTTGGAAAAAAATTAAAGCATCAAAGAATTCTCACACTTTGCCATCATCCATAAATAATGTTAATGGTGTTGAGAAAATTACTGATATGTGGAAGCAACATTTTTCATCAATTTTGAATTCTAGTGGTGCCTCAACAGAGCAAAGTTACATTAATGAAAAATTAAATTTGATGGACTCTTACAATAATTTGTCTTTGTTTTTATCTTCCAGTGATATGATTAGTCCATTGTTGTACAAATTAAAATGTGGATGTGCAGCTGGTGCTGATGGCATCACTGCTGAACACCTTCATTTCTGCGATAACAGTATTTCATTGTCTTTAAGTATTTTGTTTAATATGTGCCTTATTCATGGCTTTTTACCGAAACCCTGTCTTGAAACAATTATAGTTCCGATAATTAAAAATCCAAACAACAATATTCAGGATGTTAGTAACTATAGGCCAATTGCTGTAGCCACCGTTATTTCAAAGTTATTCGAATTATTTATATTGCATTTAATTAAAGATTTTATAAAAACTAGTGATAATCAGTTTGGTTTTAAATCCAATCACAGCACTGACATGAGTGTTTTTCTTTTTAAACAAGCAGTCTCTTCTTACGTTAGTCATAAAACTCCAGTTTTTGCTGTTTTCTTAGATGCGTCTAAAGCATTTGACAAAGTTCGTCATGATATCTTGTTTAAAAAGCTTATGGTCCGCAATGTGCCAATGCATTTTGTTAGATTGTTGTGTTATTGGTATAAAACCCAAACAATGAAAGTTAAATGGGGTAAGACCTTTTCTGAATCGTTTTCTGTATCTAATGGAGTTCGTCAGGGTGGCATTTTAAGTCCTTATCTTTTTTCGATATATCTGGAAGACTTATCACAAAAATTAAATACAGTTAGAGCTGGATGTTATATTGGTAATGTGTGTTTAAATCATATTATGTTTGCTGATGATATTTGTGTTTTTAGTCCCAGTTTAATGGGTGTCCAAGATCTTTTAAATGTCTGTCACATGTATGCTATGTCCCATCATATCGACTTTAATCACAGAAAATCCTTTGGTATGACAATTGCTCTGAAGTCTTTTACTCTTTCTTTGTCTCCTAAATTATTATTGGGAAATTCCACTATTAATTTTACACAACAAGTTAATTATCTTGGTCTTATTATTAATGACAATCTGAATGATGACGATGACATACTTAGGCAAACTCGATCTCTTTACTGCATTGCAAATAAACTGAAATATAACTTTAATCATTGCAACATCAAAGTAAAAAAGTATTTGTTTCAACATTATTGTCCCACATTTTATGGTAGTCATTTGTGGTGCGAATATCGCAACTTCAGTATGAATCGTTTGCGTGTAGCCTATAATGACTCATATAGAATTTTACATAATTTGCCTCGCTCATCTAGCGCTCGTGCACATCAAGTTCAATCTAATATTTTAACGTTTGATGCTTTAATTAGAAAATACATCTTTTCCTTTATTAGTAGATGCTTGAAATCAGAAAACATTTTTATATCATCGCTTATGTCATCTGATGTCTGGTATAAATCAAAGTATCACGATCATTATCTACAGAAGCTTTTTATTTAATTTTCACACATTGCCTTACATTGCCGCAAACTGACTTTAACAATTTATTTGGTCTGTAATTATAGTACAGATGTTGATTTAACTTCTTTACTTTTAATTGTGTGTATTTTTTGTTTGTTGTTGTTGTTGTTGTTATTTGTATGATATGGACTTGATACTCAACGTCTGAAATAAATAAATAAATAAAAAAAATATTGGAAATTAAATTAAATAGTTAGACTGGACTATTTGGCTGTTTCTTTTCACAGTACAGCTATTCCCAAACAGTTTAGTTTCTGTGGCTGTCGCAGACTCCAAGTGCGTCAGGAACATAGAAAAAGATAAATTTCTAAGTGAGATAAAATTATATCAAGATAAAATTTCTGAAAACTCCAGTTAAAAACGCAAAGCAATAGCAAGTTCTGAAGAGTGAAGATTCAATCCGCTTTTCTCAAATTCACACTCGCTAGCTGGAAGAAAGAAGCCATCTTACCAGCAGCTGTCAATCAAGCAACTACAATCAAAAAGCAAGCATAACGAACAGTAGGATAATTGTTATTAATTATATTATTAACCTACTTGATTAACTATATAACAAATTTTGCGTTGTATTAACTGGCAAACTGCGTGATATATTTATATTTATTTCACCTTTTCAAGTTATAATTTATTTACCGTCGTGTAAAGTAATTTTCATTCCTTACTTACAAATTAATATGGCTGAAGGGTCTAACCCAAAGCAGTCGCTTATGTCTCGGGACGTTACCGATGATAGTCAAAAGGAAATGCGAAATCACCGTGCTAAAGTACGGGAATTAATGTCCGCTGGCGAATCTTTTATTGCGACACTTAATGAAAGTACGAGTTACGAAAATGTTGCCCTTATTAATGATAAGTACCATGCGCTCGATGCCGAGATACTTGCGTGTCAGGGGCAGGCGTCTGGGGAAGGTAAAAGCGAAAGTCAGGGGATATACAATCGTTTGGGAGCACTGAGACTGAATATCATAGATGTTTATCAGAAATGGCATGCTAGCGTTCAAAACAATAGTGGGCTCACTCCGCTAGACATTGAAACACATTCATCACAAAATCAAATGCTCTCGAACACTAACACAAACATGCCAAACATCGAACCCTCCGACTCTGTTAGCAATGTTGGGAGTGGCAGCTCAAGAAGTTGCACATCATCGCAACTAGCCAGAAAACAAATCTCGCTGCGGCTTAAAAGACAAAAAGCTGAATTCCAGCAAAAACAACGGGAAATTGAATTCGAGCTCAGACAGGCTGAACTAGACGCCGAGGAGCAAATGTTGCACTTATCAAATCCAAACTCCGTTGTAAGTGCTCGTTCACGAAATCAACAAACGGTTTGCAAGCCACTTCCCCATACGCAACCTAGGAAAAGGCTTTGTGACGTTACACCTGAACACACAGAAGAATTTGCTAATGCTCAACCACATGCTCAATTATACAAGCCACTAGTGGAAAGTATTGCTAACACAAAGTCTACTCCACTGCGAAACTACAGAGGGTACTCTACACAGCACGACCCTTATTCACAGAATAGGGTTTCAACACTTAAAAATCAAGAATTCCAAGGAAGCCCTCACAGTAGTAATTCTTCACATATTGCCCTGCAAGAATACCATATTCTATTAGAGGAGGCTCGCGAAATCGGATACTCTGGTCGCAACCTTCCCTTCATCTTTTTCCAAAATCAGATAAGAGAACTGATTAAGCGATGTCCCATTTCACACCGTAAAATGGATCTTCTCCGTGCTTCCTGTCAGGAAGGCGCGCGAGAAGCCATTTCGGCTCTGGTGCCACCTGTACCAGGTTGGGATATAGACACACAAATCACGCGAGCCCTGGAAGGACTCAGACTTCGCTATGGATGCTGCAGTTTTCTTGCGGAACCACTTGTAAGGCAAATTCGTTCAGGAGCAAAATTACCCCGTATGGATGCAGGAACCTTAGAGAAACTAATCTCTGACCTTAACGACTGCGAACTGTATGCCAGGGCCCACCAACAAATGCACAGTCTTGACAGTAACTTTATTGTCGATGTGGGTGAACGACTCCCTTACAACTTTAAGAAGCAGTACACATATTTCTTACATGATAACTTTGGCAGCACGGAGCAACCATCATTCGACTCTTTCAAACAATTCCTTAACAGAGAGCTACAGGTTGTTAAAACAACTTTTGCAGAGCGATTTTTGTGCTCTTCTGACAGAGGAGAGAAGAATCGATCTACGCAACGGGCTAAAGTACATCACACAAATGTCCAAACAAAAACGGGAAATTCGGCGACAACAACGTCTATAATAACAAGATCAGCACCTGCAGCAAGTGCACCAAGTGAAGCATCTAAATGGCAACAATCTCCTAGGTGTTTCATGTGCTCCACTGAAACATCAGAGAAACGGCACTTCTTATACAATTGCGATAACTATCAACGTTTGACCCCAGAAGAAAAACGAAACGCTATTATTCAGGCTCATCGTTGCCTTAATTGCTTGCAGTCTCACTCTGTAGAAGATTGTAAGTTTCCTTGCAAATGTAAGCACTGCAAACAACGCATGGCAGTGCCTAAGCATACTACTTCACTACACGAAATATATAATACGTCCTTTCGCACATATCCCAGCGAAAATGTCAGCTCTACTGAAAGGGTGGCTGTTGGGGCCGCCTCACTCCCATCTTATAATCAAAAGGCTAGTACCTCAGTAGTGAGGAAGATAGAGGCACAACAAACAGGTATTTTGACACGTATATCTGCTGTACAAATAAGCAACCCATGCACAGGAAAAAATACCTTGGTTTATGCGCAGCATGATCCTGGGTCACAAGTGACACTAATATCTAAAACACTATTGGAAGAACTCGATCTTGTGCCTGTAGGAAAATCACAAATTACCCTACATACAATTTCATCCAGTGAAACAAGCGAGCTGGAGAATGTAGTGTTCAACCTCAAATCACTACACAATAACAAACACTTTCTTGGGCTGCAGGCATTGGTAGTCTCACCATGGTCTGATGAGGGCTACACTCTGCCTCACTGTCAGGATTTGTCGGAGTACCCACAATTTGATGATGTCGTTCCATACATGATTACTGAGCGTTCGGGTGTTGATGTTCTGATAGGTGTTGACAACTCTGCCTTAATGAGGGTTTTACAAGAGCGAACTGGTAATGAAGGCGAACCTCATGCTATTGAAACCCCACTCGGGTGGATAGCATCTGGAGGAAAATTCCAGAAAGGAATGAATTGCCAAACTCACAAAATTTCTGTAAGTGACAATATCAGAATTAAAGAATTAGAACAACTTGTTCGTGAATTCACAAAAGAGGACGAGGTCATACAGCCCTCGGTAAACGACAAAAAAGCTCAACAACTAGTCGAAGATAACATTAGAGTCATTGATAGTCGATATCAGATACCTGTTCCTCTAAAGGAAGACATCCATAAACTGCCAAGTAATTACGAATTAGCTAGAAGACGTGCTAATGGACTGCGCAAGCACGTGTTACGACAACCTGACCTACAATTATCTCTTGTTAATGCCATTCAAGGACTTAAAGAGAACAAATTCATTATGCTCGCTGAAGAAAACACGGATTAGCAAACAAACTATCTCCCATACTTTATTACAAATCAAGCAAAACCCAGAGTTGTCTATGACGGCTCTGCTAAGTGGTCGGGGTGGTCCATCAATGATTTTATTTATTCTGGTCCTGACATGCTTAACATTCTGGCCCATGTTTTAGCAAGATTTCGCATAGGAAAATATGCAATAATGGCAGATATTACCAAGTGTTTCTTTCAAATTCTTTTACCTGAACACCAACAGAATTTATTTAGAATCTTGTGGTACGACAATGATGACATTTTAAATGGAAAGCTTAAACCATATAAATTTACTAGACACGTCTGGGGTGTGGTCAGCTCTCCATACATCGCTTGCCGTAGTATAAGAGAGATAGCCAAGGAAAATCCTACCAATGCCAGTAACCCCACTCTACACGCGATTCAACATTGCATGTACATGGATGATCTTCTAGTTAGCACAGACACCCTAGAAGAAGCCGAAACCATAGCCACTGAGTCTATCAATCTTCTGGCCAGCCGCGGTTTTCAACTTGTGAAATGGACTGCAAACCAAGCGGCCAAGTCCGTCCTTGCTAATGTAGATAAAAATAAACTGGCATCATCCGTCAGAACGATCGACCTGAAAAAAGATGAGGACCCACTTCCACAATTCAAAGCAGTAGGTTGCATTTGGAATGGTGAACAAGATACTCTGAAAGTCGAGTTTGGCTTTCATCTGCTCGACAAATATACTCGACGAGTTATGTTAAGTCAAATCAGCCAACAATATGACCCACTGGGATATACTGCTCCTTTTCTCTTGAAAGGACGCCTCATTCTGCAACAACTCGCTGTGGATCAGTTGAGCTGGGATGAACCCGTCCCTGCAAAGCATGAGAGAGCGTGGAAAGATTGGAGTCAAATACTTCTTAAATTAAAAGAAATCTCTATTCCCAGATGGTACTTTGCAAATGCTCCACAGGTTAAAGTTACCGTTGAAACTCTTTATGAGCTGCATGCGTTTTCGGATGCATCCATGGAAGCGTACGGTAGCGTAATCTACCTTCGTAGAATCATTGATAATCATGCCCATGCGGCGTTTGTTTATGGAAAAAGCCGTGTAATTTTGATACATCAACAAAACTGGCCTATAGCAAGAAAAGAGCTGGTAGCTGCTGTGATGAGTGCAGAACTCATGGCAAGCGCTGCTAAAGCTTTAGGATTACCGCACTACTCTCGACATTTTTGGTGTGATTCTAAAGTAGTTCTTCAATGGGTCACTAACCCTAATCTGAGATTACCAAAGTTTATTTCACGTCGTCTGGAATTAATACGCCGAGTCTCTTCCTCAAATGATTGACGTTATTGCGAAACCGAAAGTAATCCAGCAGATGTGGCCACGAGACCTCTAGCTAACAAACACTTTGAAACCCGCACAAAACTTTGGATCGAAGGTCCACAATTTCTTCATTTGCCACCTGATAAATTCAACGTAAACAGTATTCCTTTAACTGTACGTGATGCTCGAATTGAATTGAGAACAACTTTTTGCAAAGAACCAAAGGCAACACTCACTCGTGTCATACAGACTTCACCAAACTTGTACACTCTGAAAAAGAGGTTGGGATACCTTGCTGCCTTTGTAGAATTTGTGATTGCAAAAGCAAAGAAACTAGAGTTTCATAAGCCACGCTTAAACGCTATATATCTTGAAAAAGCATTACACTCTACAGTGCTATATGTGCAGCGAGAATATTTCTGCACAGTTTTCGACAGCTTGCAAGCAGAATCTCCTGACTCTTTGGAAGATGCAATCAAACGGCTAAACGCTAAAACGTTATCAAATTCTGAACGCAGACACCTTAAAGATTTACGCTCAATCCGTTGTCTTCGCCCCGCTGCCTTTCCAGATGGAACACTTCGAATCGAAGGAAGATTGGGAGAAGCTGATCTTCCCACAGACGCAAAACATCCTGTCATTCTCCCATCACGACACCCACTTACTAGGTTAGTGATACTGAATTGTCACCAAGAAATTGCACATGCAGGGATTCAATACACTCTGATGCTGACTCGCCAAAAATATTGGATTATAAAAGGATTGTCTAGCGTCAGGCATTATTTAAATCAGTGCAACGCTTGCAACTTGCAAAAGGCGAGGCCCGTTCGTCAACTTATGGCGGACCTCCCTGCTTCTAGGTTGGCTGCTCACAATAAGCCCTTTTTTAATACTGGCTGTGATTACTTCGGCCCATTGCCATACAAAGAAGGCCGAAGTGAAAGGAAAGCATGGGGGCTACTTTTCACCTGCTTATCAACCCGTGCGATTCACGTTGAACTAGTCACTTCTCTTGACTTGAGCAATTTCATAATGGCCTTTTCTAGATTTGTAGACCTGCGAGGTTCTGTATCTAGTATGTACTCGGATAATGGAACTACTTTCAAAGCCGCCGCCCACGTGCTGCCCGAACTTCTTGAGGCAGACAAACTTCAGTCGTTTTTTAGGAAAAAGAAAATTTCGTGGGAATTCATTCCACCATATAGTCCCTCTCAAGGTGGCGCTTGGGAGTCCCTTATAAAGGTGTTCAAACGTACACTCATACAAGTCACTAAGTTTCCTAGAACACCTACCTTGGTTGAACTGCAAACATACATCTGCAATGCTACGCGCATAGTTAATGATCGTCCACTGACACCTCTTTCTGACGATCCGCGTGATTACACTGCAATATCACCGTCTTCACTCTTGACACTTCTAAATGATCCACACACACCGCTTGGACAACCACACAATAAGGATCATCTCCGGCGCGATTATAGATACAACATATCACTTGCACAACAGTTCTGGGAGCGTTGGATAAGATTTTACCTTCCCCTTCTCCAAAAACGTAAGAAATGGTTAACGGTTGCTGACAATCTCCACGTTGGGCAGATGGTGGTAGTCGGGGGTCCGGGTGACTTCAACAAAAGGGGAAATTATAGGCTTGGACGTATCTCAGAGGTCCTCCCACAAATGCGATGGGGCAAAGCCTTGGTACGTCGAGCTAAGATTGCATATCGTCTTGTGATTGTAATGGTAAACCCGTTGTTACGTATATTGATCGTGACATTTCGAAAATTGCGCTTTGGAATTGGAGTAATGCTATGTGACATTATTGTGTTCGTTTACGAAATCACTTATACAGTATTGTACATACACGCTTTGACAGTTTTGTTGCATCTTGTTTAATTGCCTTTTCATTTATCGTATACGTATATGCCTAGAACTTAACTGTTGTGAATTCTTTGTGTTACTTACCTTGTTTGTAAATTTGATACATCGTTCTCCCCCTTGTTTAGTTGTTTTACATTATGTATGCGCTGATGCCGACACACATAATGGGGGCCGCCTATGGTCCGAACGATTAACTTTGTAAACTTCATTTTCCGTTGCCTAATAGCTCGTAAAACATTGAGTCATTTGGCGCTTGTGACGTAACAGATGTTACAAGCTGGCCACGTTTAATTCTAAGTTCATAGCATTCTTTATTGTAGCAATCTTTTCAATGCGTTTCCTTCGAATAAGCAACTTAGAAATTTATAGTTCAGTTTTTAACTAAAGAGAAATATTGGAACTGTTGGTTTATCTATTTGAATAAGTTGAATTGTAAAAGTAATAGAAATAATTAAAGAAATTGAAGTGAATTATATTGGAAATTAAATTAAATATTCTATTGGTTTTGTTACCAGGTAAGTTATTCATAATTTTTCTATGCTCTTCTGGTAAACAGATTTAAACTAAAATCTTCAGTTTATTCAAACTAAAAACTTTAAAAACAGTCAACGTTTCAAGCGCTATTACAGACGCTCTTCGTCAGGACTAACTTGAAATAAAATTGATAAAAGCAATGAACGAAAATACATACAATTGTTAAAATTTTTTTGAAAATGGAAAAAAGAAAAAGGCAAGTTATGTGATACAAGGCAGTCAAGGATATAAACAAAAGCGAACGATCAAACAAAAAAGAAGCAGCGGATTTATTTTAACTCATTGTAAATTTCATTGTAAAAGCAATTTTCTTTGTCATTTACTGT
Organism: Diplosoma virens; assembly: GCA_963680785.1. Taxonomy (NCBI): domain Eukaryota; kingdom Metazoa; phylum Chordata; class Ascidiacea; order Aplousobranchia; family Didemnidae; genus Diplosoma; species Diplosoma virens. Next base: position 14,078,790 of record OY796887.1, on the reverse strand, counting down.
AGTAATTTTGTTGTTGATGAAAAAAGATTCTAAAAAGCGACGTTTAAAAAAATCTGATTCAAAAGCAAGAATAGAAGAGTTGTCAAAATCTATGTTATGCTGAAAATTTACCACATGTTTTACAAGAGCAGTTTTTTTGTTAATATTGTTGTCATCAATTTTTGCCAAGTTTCTTGGGTTCAAATCTCGCTTATGTTCAGAACATCTGGTTTTAAAACTGCGGCTTGTTTCTCCAATGTATATACCAGAACAATTTTTGCAAGGAATTTGGTAAATTGCACCTGTTCGTTGGTTAAAATCAATGAAATCTTTCGTAATCGGTAAAATATTTTTGATAGTCTTAATTGGTATGGTGCAAACTATTATGTTAAACGCTTTGAAAATTCTAGTAATTTTTTCAGTAAAACCTGCCAAATAAGGAAGCACAACCAATTCTTTTCTTTCACCACTAAAAAAGCTTTCTTCTTTGTTATGATCATTCCACTTCTTGTTGGTATGACGTAGTGTTTGTTTAACAAACCATTCCGGATAATCATTCTTTTTAAGTGTTTCAATCAACTTTTTCATTTCTATTGATTTGTCTGTCTTTTTCGTAATTAGTTTCGAATTAATTCTGTGGGATAAAGTGGATATTATTCCACGCTTTTGGCTTAATGAATGTTGTGAGTTGAAATTGAGGAACCGATTGGTGTGCGTTGGTTTGAAACGTGATCCTACAAAAAGTTTAGAAAGAAAGGTAAACAAATACGTTTATGAATTATTCAAGAACGATGTTCTATCCCAAAAAGAATACCACCTTCTTCACAGTTCCGATGCCTGCACTCCACGCATTTACGGCTTACCTAAAGTGCATAAGCCTGGCGCCCCCCTCCGACCTATAGTGTCATTTATTAATTCTCCTTTATACAATTTATCAAAATTTTTTACTAAAATTCTATCACCGCTAGCTGGCAAAACCGGACATACCGTTAAAAACTCTTATGAATTTGTCGATATGATAACAGGGTTAAAACTTAATGATGATGAATGTATCGTGTCTTTTGACGTCGTTTCACTTTTCACCAAAATTCCAGTTGAAGTGGCAAAATCAGTTATATTTGAACTTTTAAGAAAAGATGAATGTTTACAAGACCGCACTAAATTATGTTTAAAAGAATTAATGCTTGGAATTAACATATGTTTGGACAATACCTATATTCAGTTTAAGAATCAATTCTATAAACAAATTTTCGGCGTCCCTATGGGCTCCCCTATTTCAGTAACTATTGCTAACCTGGTTATGGAAACTGTAGAAACCAAAGCTCTTCAAACATTTCAAAATCCCCCAATTATGTGGAAACGATACGTCGACGATACTTTTGTGGTTTTAAAAAAGAATAATTTGGAAACCTTTCATGAACATTTAAATAACATAGAGGCAAGTATCAAATTTACTCTAGAAACAGAATCAAATAATTCCCTGCCATTTTTAGATGTCTTGGTAGTAAAAGAAAAATCTGGAAATTTGATAACCAAATTATATCAAAAACCAACGCACACCAATCGGTTCCTCAATTTCAACTCACAACATTCATTAAGCCAAAAGCGTGGAATAATATCCACTTTATCCCACAGAATTAATTCGAAACTAATTACGAAAAAGACAGACAAATCAATAGAAATGAAAAAGTTGATTGAAACACTTAAAAAGAATGATTATCCGGAATGGTTTGTTAAACAAACACTACGTCATACCAACAAGAAGTGGAATGATCATAACAAAGAAGAAAGCTTTTTTAGTGGTGAAAGAAAAGAATTGGTTGTGCTTCCTTATTTGGCAGGTTTTACTGAAAAAATTACTAGAATTTTCAAAGCGTTTAACATAATAGTTTGCACCAAACCAATTAAGACTATCAAAAATATTTTACCGATTACGAAAGATTTCATTGATTTTAACCAACGAACAGGTGCAATTTACCAAATTCCTTGCAAAAATTGTTCTGGTATATACATTGGAGAAACAAGCCGCAGTTTTAAAACCAGATGTTCTGAACATAAGCGAGATTTGAACCCAAGAAACTTGGCAAAAATTGATGACAACAATATTAACAAAAAAACTGCTCTTGTAAAACATGTGGTAAATTTTCAGCATAACATAGATTTTGACAACTCTTCTATTCTTGCTTTTGAATCAGATTTTTTTAAACGTCGCTTTTTAGAATCTTTTTTCATCAACAACAAAATTACTACAGTAAATGACAAAGAAAATTGCTTTTACAATGAAATTTACAATGAGTTAAAATAAATCCGCTGCTTCTTTTTTGTTTGATCGTTCGCTTTTGTTTATATCCTTGACTGCCTTGTATCACATAACTTGCCTTTTTCTTTTTTCCATTTTCAAAAAAATTTTAACAATTGTATGTATTTTCGTTCATTGCTTTTATCAATTTTATTTCAAGTTAGTCCTGACGAAGAGCGTCTGTAATAGCGCTTGAAACGTTGACTGTTTTTAAAGTTTTTAGTTTGAATAAACTGAAGATTTTAGTTTAAGTCTGTTTACCAGAAGAGCATATAAAAATTATGATTAAATTAAATAGTTAGACTGGACTATTTGGCTGTTTCTTTTCACAGTACAGCTATTCCCAAACAGTTTAGTTTCTGTGGCTGTCGCAGACTCCACGTGCGTCAGGAACAGGGGAGTAGCAAAACATTGGTGTTTACCATGTAAAATTCTACGGAGTGCTAAAAAAACTTAAAAGATAGGCTAAGTCCTTGATGTAAAACAAGAAAAGGTCTAAAAAATGTGCCATGTTAACAGACACATCAGAAAATGACAATCTGTTGCAGCTCCAAACAAAGAAAAAACAATTCTTGAAAAAACACTAAAAGCAAAAGAGTAGTTTTGCATTACATTTCTTGAGCCCTATTAAACTGTCGTCCTGATGAGGAGTGGGTGGTACAATGCTATGGTTACCTAAAGAGGTCACATTTAGCTTGTACTGAAGATTTGAATACATATTTTTTCACAAATGTGATTCTGAAATTTATGATTAGGCTAATCTAACAATGAAAAATCTTGTTTTAACCATTTTAGGCAACGGCCAAATATCTTATTTTTTGTGCTTGATACTCATGTCTATGACTAGGCTATGTGTGATTTCGTTGTGTTTACTTTTTCATATTGTTATTTTCTTGGAAGTTACATTTATATTTAAACATTTATTAGTAATTTTGTTGAACTTACCCCAATACCCCATTGACGGGGCACATTGTAACGCTTTTTTAAAATATTTAAATCGTAATTTTAACCACTAAGCTTTAAAAATTATTAATTCATTTTTTTGATGTTAGTAAAACAATAATTTAAATTTTTTATATTAAACAAGAATTTTGAAAAAAACATTTATTATGGGAGAAATAGCAAAAAGAAAAAAAAGTGTTACTACGTGCCCCGGTCTCCCCTATCTGTCACAGTAATAGAGTCAAACAATCTTTTTTCAAAAATTTTGACACTATAAATCCAGGGCGCACAGAAAATAACTTATTTCTTCTATTCGATTTTGTACATACGGTATGCTAAAAACATAAAAAAATAACTGGATTACCGAAACCAGACAGGAATGAGAGTTTTACGATTATAATACGAAATTTGTTGCAAAATGGTCTGACATTAAAAGATTGTATTATTACGAGAGTAAAGAACTTGTGAAAATGTCCTGGCTGACTTTTGAAGTAGTTTGTTTAACATCTATTCAAAGAAAAAAAGTAGAAACTTGCTTGCGAGTGTTTTGCGATGAAACAATTTCTGCTTAGAAGCTGCATCTAGAATTCAAAGAAGCAAAATGTACGATTTATTTTTAAATGCAGTTTTACAGTTTAAAAAATAGTAAATGTGTATCAAACTTTACAGCTCCCCAAATTTGAGATAATTTGAGAACCACAATTACTTCCTCCAATGGTATTATTATTCAGAAACCTAATAACTTTATTTTTATGAATCAAAATATGCGCAGTTCTGGAGGGAAAAGAATTAAAAGCTTGACAAAAGATACTATTTCCTGTTTATCTCAAACTGATTTATTTTCTCAAATCTAAATTTTTTTTCAACTGATCTATTGGAAACTCATGCGTTATATGTCCTCTATGAGGCTTTTCTCATTGTCACTGGATGCCTGCGTCTCACTCCAATTGACAACCTACAAATACTTTCAAGCGTCCAGCCAGCCGAGCTTCGCTGACTAGGAGCAACACTTTTTTTGACTGACAATGCAACTCTAGGCCCGACCATATGTTAAATTCTTAGATTGAACCTAGAATCTCTAAAATTGTCTGATTCTTTTTCCATCCTCCTAATAAATCTACGAGATTTTCTTTTTTTACCACAAGCAGCATTGCTGCTACTACAGTAATCCTATTCCAAACCACTTCGCATTAGTTCAAAGTTACTACCTTTGCAACCTGTAAGTCAATAACAGCTATCACTTGATATTGTAGAAAGTATTTGGAAATAATATATTCAATATTAATTTAATCGCAAAACAATGTGAATACTAAAAATGATACTTGAGGCAAGCGTCTTTATGATAAACTTCGCCCACAAAAATTTTCGTAGATCAGTTCCATGGACGTCACCACTTTGTTTCCCTATACGTTACTATGACAGCAGTGACATCGAATTCGATACGGTTATGAAAATATAACTAACAAAATTTGATAAAGCGGTAGGGCGCAGATTGGACATCCATGCTCTAATATTTTTTGACTAAATCAATAAATCTCAAACTCTAAATTTTTTCGACTGATCCATTGCAAAACAGTTTTGCAAACTTAGGCAAGGATCTGGGTAAACATATTTTATCACAGTAGGCTACAACAAATTTTTGAAACAGTCAGTATTTTAAAGCAAAGTTACTTTTAAATTTAAACAATGATGCTGTAATTGACGTTGGCTTAGTTGAAATTGAACCTGGTTACCATTGCCAAAGATGCTTTTTTACGTTAACTGAACAAATGTGCGATATATTGGATTGTTTGCCGGAAATGCCTCTGTTTCTGAAGATTCAATAGCTGCACTTGTATGCATCGCTGGATATTTAACTGCTAAAAGCAAAAATAAAGATTTAGATGACAGCCACTTCTACTATAAAAAGTATGGCAGTTTTGCAGATGTAAATTGAGGTGGCTTACATACAGTATGCTTGAAGATTCCATATGTGAATGGGTTATGTTATGTTATGTTCCACGACGTAGTTGCTTATTCCTGCAAAAATTCTTTGTGCGAAATTTTGAAAACAATTTTGAATCTTTATGATTTTAACATAGAAAAAACTTACCTTCCACAATTAACAAACAATAATTATTGCCATCTTTACTCTCAAAAATCTTTTCAAAAACCGCGACAAAAAGTGCTAAAACTTACAACAAATTGATTAAAATTTTTTAGATATATTTCAAGTTGGTTGCTTACAATTAAACAAAATGTTGTGAATGTGTTCAATAATTATTGCCATCTTTACTCTCAAAAATCTTTTCAAAAACCGCGACAAGTGCTAAAACCTACAACAAATTGATTAAAATTTTTTAGATATGTTTCAAGTTGGTTGCTTACAATAAAACAAAATGTTGTGAATGTGTAGTGAATTAACAGGTATAAAGGACTCTTGGTGAGAGGTCCAGCTTTATCAAAAAACCCAACGACACAAGACTCTCCGAGATTGTGTTGGAAGAAACCGGTAGCACACGCAAGTATTCAATAATGATTTATTGAATAGTTTTTTTACCCGAAGCACTATTTTTTGCATTTTTACTGATATTTTTAGTTAAAATAGAGTTTTAACAATTTTTTAGAAATTTCAATGACGTAATTATGTCTAATACGTTTAATATTACCATAACAACGCAATCATGACCACCTATTATCTCGGCAAAGTCATGTTTGAATTACTCTACACGTTTTTTTAGTTGAACTGTTTAATATTAACAGGTTTTTAAAAATTTTGGCCTCCAGTTTTAGCTACAATTCGAACGGTGATATGGCTTGTAGTAGAGTACGCCACGATTTAGATATGAGTGTGGACCTACAGTAATTTAGAGCTGCTAGTTGCTTTCCTGAGAAGACAACAGAATGACGAAACATAAAAATAAACAAGTTTAACTTAAAACAAATACTCGATAGTCGTGGTTCTCAACTTTTTAAAGCTTGCGGACAGCCAAGTTAGGAACTTTTTCTACCCCGTAGTTGTTTAAAATCTAATAGAAATGTACTAGTTCTTTTATCAATTTTGCTGAATGTTCTAAATCTAAACAAGCGTTTTAAAAAACTTTGGATTTAAGTATAAAAATGGAATAAATTGTGGTGAAACGACAGAAAAGTGATGGGACACCGGCGGTTGAGAATTACACTCACGCCATATTTTTCGATGCTATAAAACCTTTACACTTTTAGAACGATGTAACGAAAATGTTTGTGACTAAATTTAATCCTATTTCTGAAGTACTTTTTCTAAAAAATTATAATTAGTAAGTTTTGATATTTTGCTTGTTTGCATGAGTAACAAGCCAAATTAAAACACTGTTTTTGTAGGATAGGCCTACTTTTTTCAATCGCTTCCACCGTTGTACTACGCCAGTGTTCTTGAACTGAGATTGGTCGAAATGTTTCCTGGGTTCCATAAACTTTAAATATTCTTCGTTGATTTTTATTAAATGTATTAGATAAAAATTCCGCGATCTCAGGGATTGCATGACACCAAAAAGATCGAAGAGCGCTGTGCTACATCATTATAATTGTTGTTGATGGAAAGACAAGACATTAGCGACAGTGTAATCAAGCGATTAACATTGTAATTGTTACAGCAATAATTGTTTAATTCTAAACAGTTTGGTTGTCATCGGCTTGGGTAACCTCTTAAAAAAATTTTTTGCATCGTTCAGTAATAGGTGACATATTGTGAAGTTGGGATTCGTAATTGTTATGCTGCGGGTTCGACACCAAATCAAGGTGTCGAATTTTCTCAAACGCAATAAACTAGAATTTCTCGAACTCAATCTTGGAAATCGTTTGCAGATAAATAACAGTTTTTCACGAAGAAGCAGGAATAATTGTTTGAATATTTCAAGTTACTATTTTTGTTATTGTCCAGAGAAGAACGAGTGCAAAAACAAGTCACTCGCTAATTCTTTTTTTTTTTTTTTTGGAGACATTTAACATGGGAGACATTAACATGGGTCTTTATGCTATTTTTGCAAGCGGAGTGAGCATTTGTAGGTAAGCGACGTGACCCCATTGAGGAATTTGCCGTGGAAATGCCTTTACAAAGGGCACAATGCAACCACTCGGGCAAACGGATTTTTGATTATTAAACGTGAGCTTTAATTATTGCTAGTTTGTCAATTACATTCATATTTTCAGTAGATAACATAAAATGATCATCATATACAGTACATCACTTGTTTTTGGTGAGAGATAAATGAACGCTTAATCAACTTTGCCAAATTATTGAATTAATCAATCTTCACGGATTTAGCTAGCATAGCTTGAAGCGTGAGATCAGTCAATTAAAGAAAAGCAAATTGAATACAATTAAAAGCAAAATACTTGATGAAATTTTGGAATGATTGAAGCAAATTTTAAAAAATGGTTCCTTACTTTTGACTGTGTTTTATCCAAACTTTCGATAGTTTATATATGGACATAATAGAAAAGGCAACTAGTCAACTATCATCGAGCCGTTACATTACTTTCTACTAAACATCAACGCAGAGCGTTTCTATTACTTACTTTGACCATATGTTTTATTTGATGTAATAGAGAATCTGAAAGTCAACAAGGCTTTTAGACAACAAGGCCTTCAGAAAGGCTTTTAAGCGTACTAGTGAGTACAGAGTATAAACTTGATACGTTTCCCAATTTCTCATCTTATCCTGAGACAAATCATGACGTAAAACATCAAATAAGGTGGCGGAAAATGAATTTCACGGTTTAGTGCAAACAAAGCTTTAAGACTTTTGATCAACTTTGGGGCAATTAATCATCCGCTTTTTGTATTGTTTTCTTTTTAACTCTTGCTTGTATTTATAAAACTTGGTCAGTTATAGGCTTGTCATGGGAAAAATTACTCGTCGCTTTGTCGTGTATATGTTGCTCGATCAGAATAGTTTAAAAAAAATTAAAGTAACACAACTTTGTAAAGGATTTTGTCGTGGTTTGCTCCAGTGAAAAATTAAATATAACATTTTGTCCAAGCTGAGTGCCGTCATGAACCTGCTTTTTTCCAATCCCAAGTCCGGGCGGAACTTCGTTCAAGTTTTTTTTTCAATTAAAAAATAATTCATCAACGTAAATTAGATCTTCGCAGTTAGAATTGCTCTGTTTAAAAAAAAACAAAAAAACTGTGATTTGTATTAAATATTACAGCAAGAATTCACGTGGTTTTCAAAGCGATCGCATTTAATGAATATAATAAGTTTATAGGACAATTAAATACCGCTACAGCAAGTCCACAGCCCAAAATGCAAAGTTTCAAAACGCAGCAAGGTCGGTTTTTACTTACAGTCATAAAAAAAAACACTCAAATTTAATTGGTTTAGGTAACTCTTTTGTAAGTTTCAGCAGTGTTACATCGTGACAGCATGTTTATGGGCAGGGTTGTGAAGTCGGAGCCACATTAACACCTTCATCAATTCAAACCCATTTCTTAAAATGTTTGGCACAAGGTCTCACAAATGGGAGAGGCAGGCCAACCGTTTCTTCCTCTGTTAGCTGCTCGGGTCACGTGATCACAGTGATTTTTTTGTCTACTACAGGGCAGGAACTTCACCGGGGGGCCACGAGAAGAATCCTTATTTTGACTTTAATTTACTTTTGAGACAAAATTGACAAAATCAGAAACAGATTCAAAGTGAAAACTTTTCTTTTTTTTGGTCTTCACTTGAATTTTGGGACGAAGATGACTAAATCAGGGACGGTTTTCAAGTGATAACCTTTTTTTAAGGGGGACACGAGTGTTTGAGAGTCTCTAAAGGGGGCCACGGACCACCAAAGTTGGGGAACAACTGGTCTACTCATTTACTTAGGCGAAATCAGACAAAGTTAAACAGATGACCTTTTTGTTTGTCGAGATCTTACGCTCATCAAAATCACTCAGCTCAAAGGATAAAGATGCATTTTTTGAGTAAAAAACTAAAGGTGCTAAATTTTTGTTTTTTGTGTTAATATTGTTCTTATGACAAAATTAGTCATAATACAATATCATACTTAAGTCAGTAATAACTTTAACCCTATATACAAAAGAAATAATTAAATATCAATAAAACTTAAATGCAAAAGAATAAAAATAATTAAAACTCAGTGACTTAACAAATAGTCGCACAATATTCAAAATGTGCTCACAAGTTTTCACACAATATTCAAAATGCGTTTATCAGTTTTCGCACAATATTCAAAATGCACACGCCAGTTTTCACACACATAAAAAGTTTTTGTTTTGGCGCAGCAACGACTGTTCATAATATATGTACATCTCGGCTCTTTTTATTTTTGGCGCCATAAAAGCCGGTGCCTAAAAGCCTCTTCGCCAAGAATAAGAGGGCCTAAAAACCTGCGCCAAAGCGAATTAAGGCCCGTTTCCACTACGAGCGTGGAAAAGAGCATTCTTTGTTTCTTTTATTGATCTTCGATTGAAGCGAGCGGTTAAAATTGAAGAGAGCGCAAAAAAAAATCAGTAAAACAAACAAAGAATGCTCTTTTCCACGCTCGTAGTGGAAACGAACCTTTATTCTGGCTAAGTTTGCATTGTGTATTTTGCAGTTAATAATACCCAAAGACATAAAAAAACTAGGGCCTTTAAATATTTGCAAGCAATTGCATGATACTTTAGCCCTTTTTATAATCACGCAAAATTCTGTTCGATTTAGCGACTTTCACATATTCAACACTTGCTAGAGATTTTAACTTACGCCAAAGTAGGTTAAATCCATTTATCAAAAGGTTAAATCAGATAGAAATAGGAGCAAATTACCAAAAGTACAATTGAACATTTAAATAAATAACATAATTTACTTTGTCAACAGCGTTGCTTTACAGTAAAACCATCACAAAGAAAACTTTTAAAACATTCTTAGTAAAGCTAAGCTATTGGCGGAGTAGGTAGGAGCGTTGTATTGTCGGCGAATGCGATCAACATGTTTAAAACCTACTTTTCCTCATTATGTCGTTTTCTTCGAGAAACACTTTACGAGACAATATGTAGTTTTAGCACGCAGTTTGAATTTTGTCAGATAATTAAATGAATAAATAAAAATCATGGCTCTAAGCTTTCTTGGTGGGCTTCTCGTTAGATCTCGACCACCTGGCCATGCGCAAGAAGGTGTAATAACAGCACAAGTGCAAATTAGTTCTTGAAGCTACGGCAATTTTGGCCCTATGGTGGACAGCATTCATTACACGTGTTCTTCGCATGGTTGCATTGGCCTGGTTCCTGCTCTCTGTCTTAAATAAAGCTGCCAATGAAGGTGAGCAGCGTGACCCTATATAGTATTGCGTCTTAAGTGTCTTTTTCAAAAACATAACGAAACTAACCCAGCTAGACTGAGCAAGAGTTCGCGTTCTTCTGATCACAAGTAGAAGTGTTATCACGCCAAATTATTAACTAAACTTTTGTGGCCTTCGCGACTAAAACATCAACTCAAAAACATCACAAAAACTGTTCTCAGTTTCTATATTCAAAATTAGATTTGATAATTTTTAATAATTGTGATAATGTAAAAGTAAAACAACCACAAACAGTAATAAAAACCACGGAAGCAGTCATATCCAGCTGATCGTATATGTAATGCTGATTTGTAATTGGGCCCTGTTTTTAGGCCCAAACCCAAAAATACAATTGAAGCCCAAATCTAATCCATAATTAAGCCTAAAGAATAAACCTATAAGCAAAGAAAAAATGAAATTACAATGCAATCTCGAGCCAAAGCCCGTGTGCAAACTTAAAACCGACCCAGAAAAACCAGTTTGACATGCAACCCTTTAAACAAAGTCGTTTATTAATTATTTGTTATCAACAATTATCAACGGTGCATGCTCTAATACTATTTTTAACTAAATTGCTAATAATTATTAAAAGCAAATAGAACAATTACTTTATCCTTAGTGAAAGGTATCCACTATCCAGGATATATCGATACAATGTAAACAATATAAAATATATACGCATATCCTATATGGCTGCATGAGATTTTTTATTCTTCAAGAGCTGGGCGCCAAAATCTAGTTCTAAAGCGCAAATACAACAAAAAGCTATTCTCATTTACTTGTCCAGATTATGGTGCAGATTGATTAAGCTTACCATCATTTACGAAAAATTCCAATATCACGATAGACCAGTGGTTCCCATACTTTATGTCAGTGGAACACTTCAAGGGTTTTTAAGTTAAAAAAGTACACCTAGCCCGTTGAAAATCCAATAAAGACTAAAAAAAAGCTCTTAACTTTAAATCTGTCTCGAAATTCTTGATTTTCGAGCCCAAAGTAAAATTATTTCTAAAAAAAGAAAGGTGTTCACTTTTAATCTTGCTCCAAGTTCGCGATTATCATCACAATGTTTGTCATACTTAGCAACTTCCCAACCACACACGGGCCGCATTGAAAAATTTTGCGGGCCGCGTGTTCCCACCCCTGGCGTATTGTACATAATCAGCTCAACTTTAGCTGCTAAAGCTGGAACCCTTTAAAAATGCCATTGGAACCCTAGGGTTCGCAGAACCCAGTTTGGAAATCACTGCGACAGACAATCGCATTCTTTAATAGACAGGCAAATGTGATGAGATTGTTTTAAGATTTGGATAAAAAAAAAGTGTTTTGGTTTTAAAATACTGTAAGTACTAATACTTAATTTTTAGCATGGTGCTAAAATTTCATTCATTCATTCAGTTTTTATTCGCCATAAAGTTATTACGTTTTCAAATTGTTATCAACAAAGTGATTGCAAATAAAAACAGCGACAAAACGATATAAAGGGTGTTCATAAATTATCGTTACAATTTTCAAAGTTTGTCAAAATTTTATTTAATGTTTCATTGTGAAGGAAAATTCTTCAAGTTTTTTCTTTCTTAACTGGTACTTGTGGAAATAATTAGGTTTAAAATTACAATTTATTTAGTGATTAAGCAGAATATTTTTTAATTTAGTAGTAAAAGTAGAGTTCATGAAAATGAGCACTCCGCAGGAAAAAGCCCAGTGTATTTCCTGGTTTATAAAGCCAAGTCATACATCCAAGCACAGCGAAACATTAGAGGCAAGTATGGTAAAAAGCCATTTGCGCGACATACCATTCGCTATTTCGCTACTAACCTACCATTAGTAGATATGTCAGCAAGAATATGGCAAGAAATTGAACATCGGTTGGATATCGTACGTGCGACTGATTGCACACGTAGAAGCGTAGTAAAGCATCTAACGTAAATTTGAAGCATTTCCCTTTACTATAAAACAAACCGATTGAAAATATCTTAAAAAATAAGACTATAGTGAATTTTTGAAACTGTAACGATAATTTCATGGACACCTAACGTTGTGCATGGTCGCTCTAACATTAAAACGGAATGACTAAATCGATTAAAAAAATAAAGAAAATGATAAGATAAATTTAAAAAATATATATACGTACAGTAGACTCCGCTTAACTGGCTCACGGATAACTGAATCATTCGGTTAGGTGGATCATTTTTCTAAGTCCCGAATCAAATGTGCATTTTCTACGTAAATGTACGCCGCTTATTTGGATCATTATTTCGGATAACTGGATCACTTTGCACTGAAACTTACACTAAAATCCTTTAAATTCAGGAAATTTTGTGAAATTAACCCTTCAAGCACCGGAGCTTATTTTTTTTTGCACGTCAACATTAGAATGAAGATTTTCTAATATAGATAAATTTGCATATTTTTCCTACATTTACTGCAGACTTTGCGCACGGCACGTGTCTCAGTTATTGATCACGCGCTGAACATGATTATGTCCGAATTATGCGTAAAAAAGTTGAAACTTCAAGTCCGCTCTAAGTCAAATACTTACAGCGGACTTAAAACAGACTACTATATTTCCTTTTTTTCCGCAGAAATAATTTTGTTTTTAAATAACTTGTTTTTTTTGACTTATTAACCTTGATCTTTTTTTAAACACCTTTTCGGTTAACTGGATCAAAAGCCCTCTGCCTGAAGTGATCCAGTTAAGCGTAGTCTACTGCATAGCGCAAAAAGAAGTAATAATAAGTACACCTCCAAGCCATTTGACGACAATGTTGCGTAATCATGGATGGACGAAACAACAAACTCCGTGATCCAAAAGATCAAGACCCAAAACTTTATTAAATCTACAGATTATTTCGTCCATTATCGAAAAGATGAAGTCAATGAAACGCATTGCATCCAAAGTTGTCACAATGTTCAGCTCGAGGTTTTCAGTGGAAGCTGCTTTTTCACTTAAAACTCCATCAATCAAACTTGTTACAAAAGTCGATTTAGGCCTGATTTACACCAATTTTTGACTTGGCCTTTAAGCTCAGCGTATTTTGTTTATTTTGTGAGTCAAACATAAAGAGAGTGTACGCCAGGTAAAAGTGAAATGTAGACGATGCTTAATACCCATGGAACTCGGGTGATCTACTTTATTGAATGATTCAATCAAAAAACCTTGCTATTGTTAATTTAAAAAACATTTTACACGATTGGAAGCACTGCATTATTGAACGATCTTATATATTGCAAAGCAATGTCACAAGACTATGTATGTATCGTTTTAAAGTAGCGATTCCGGCTTACTTGGGGCTTAATTAGCTCGTAAAAAGCTTACCAAGCTTGAGTATAAAGATAAAATAATAAAGCTATCTTCCTACGAATTAGTTTTTAAATATTCCAATTAAATCGTTTTTTATTAGTTTAACAAATTTATTCAAGCAGGATTAAAAAATTGTAATGAGACTTTGAAATGTTTTAGTAGAATATTGGTAACGCTAAACACAACATTTTATTGTTTCGAAGTGACAAAAAAGAACAAAAAAGGCATATAGAATATTCTTGCCAAAATTTTGAAAATTCATAAATTGGTTAAAAAGAAATTTGTTATTATATCGAAGCAACATCATTAATAACCTACATAAAATTTAATTAGAAATAAAGTAAAACGGTACCTGTTATGCTTCAAAGAATCAACATATCCATTGATAAGTATTAATCTTCAAAGCATATCTTCAATATAAAAAGCATTATAAGTTTTCATATTCTTCGTTTGAAAAATTGTTAAAATACAGATTTGCACGCGAAGCTGACGATTATCTTGCTTCAACTCAAACCAAATGTTTGCAGCAACGTAAACAGCTAATTGTCATTTGGATTTCACACTCAAGTTCGTAAATTTAATTTTCCAACGATTATCTTCGGATGGGTCTCGCATAAGGCCAAAAGCCTGCTCAAAAATTGCACATGGCGGAGACGAATTCTTCGCCACCATTCGATGAATGGTACCGCAGGCTCCGACTTCGGCGAGACCATGTGTCGTGATTTGACCGCGATAACCATTCGGTGTATCGTTGGCATTGAAAACGAAATTAAAATCAGTTACAAGAGAACGCAGTCTCTCTGTAACAACCGAAGCCCCTTCGTGACGTTCTGTTACTGACTTTTCGTGATCGGTCAACTGATAATTGAAAACGCAATCCGGCCAGAAATGCTTTTCAGTCCATTCAGAAGCAGGCGAGAAACTGCCACCGGATAATGAATTTAACATTGGATAAAACCAAGCAACAAACTCTTTTGCAATTTGCTGATTGGAGACAGCTACGTCACTGGCCACTTGTTGACGATAAACATTAGATGATAGTTCCTAAAAATTCATTTAACCATTAACAGCTAAACAGCAATTACAAGAAGGCTGGTAAAATATAAATGCAACAGATACAAGTAGCCTTTATCAATTAAGAACTTAAGAGTTATATTGGTTCTTGATTTATTGCTCTAGCACAGGGTTTCCCAAACTAAGGTACATTTTGGCTTTCCTAGGGGTACATTATATGCCAGAGAATATCTTTATTTAAGTTAATTAAATACCGCGTTGAGAAGGAATTTTAAAATAGGCTCAAACGTCTGGAAGTTTAGAATCCAGTAAATTAGTTTTAAGTTACACAGATCAATGCAGTTAAAGAGTAAAGACCCCCTTTTTTTAGAGATCACCTTGATTTTTGGCCGGAATTCATAAAATCCGAGACTGATTCCAAACTTTTTATTTATTTTTAGAAAAACGTAACGAAATTTTGGGAGTACATGCAAACCATATAAAGTGTCCAAAGGGTACCGATGAAGTAAAAGTTTGGGAAACCCTGCCCTAGCATGAGTTAATAACAAACAGAAAAACTAAAATAAACGCTACAGAATTGTCAAGTATTTGCTAGAATTAGTCAATTACATAGTCACCGCTAAATGAAAAAAATATAAAATACTTTATAATTTTTTTTAGTTTACTGACAACTCAAATCAAGTACCTGAGTTGACAACGAAGATGGTACATTTCGAAGTGGAGAAATAGAACAAGAAACAGAAGTTTTAACACCATTATTAATATATTCTATGATTGAATGGACTAACACTTCTTTGGAACTAGTCAAATCAACCGGCACACCCTATACAAATTATTAGTAGAAATTTATCAAATAAGTTCACCAATGAAACTAATCACTTTAATTCAGGCTTAATCAATATCTTTTACCTGCTTAGATTGGTCAATGGTCATTACCTACCTTTACTCAAAAAATGAGGTATATTCACATAAATAAACTAACCAAAGAGTCGGCACGGCAGTCCACTAAATTTCGGCGCCTGTTTTATCTATTCTGGCAAAAATATATTTTTAAAGAGGAGCAGAAGGGCATATCTCTTGTTTTTTTCAAAAACACTTTGGACAAATAATATAAAATAAAAAAAGTTTTTTGGACCAGTTTGTGATATATAGTCATGTTGAAAGTTTAAATCGCTATATTGGTTGGTTACGTTGAAACGCCAGCTTGGTTGATCTTTAGAAGTTCAAAACACAAAACTATTTGTTTTTACTATTTAGCTGTTAATTAACTTTAAAAAAGTCTAGTTTAATGCGACGGAGCTAATGCCTCAACTTGGGAAACGGAAAAAATGAGTTCAACTTGAAGAATTCTTTTGTTTTAAACCAGGGTTGCGAACTCGATAGATTTTTATTCGAGTTTGAATTCCTAAAAAAGTCGCAAGTTCGAGTTCAAGCTCGAGTTCTTTAATTTTTAATTTTTCGAGTTCAAGTTCGAGTTTTATTCGATGCTGTAACAATTAAAAGCTCGATTAAGCCTATTTACACAATAATTTTTAAAAAATTGGAAAGCTACCACGAAGAGATAAACAAGAAAGAAATAATGAAATAAGCTATTATATTGGCGTACCAGTCAAAAAAATGTTGCAGAGGGGGCAATACAGTTTTTCCCAAATTTTAGTTGCTAGAATCATGGTCTTTAGCAGTTTCGAGAAATGAGAGAAAATTTTGTCTCAAATTTAAAGTGAAGACAAAAAAAATCTTTACTTGGAATCTGTCTCAGATTTTTCGATTTTTATCCCAAAAAAGTTGTGATCTTTAAACAGAATCTTCACCTCAAACCGAAATCTTTTTTCTGAATTTGGAAATTTCCCTGCAAAATTAGTTGATTTTCTGTGTTAAAAAAATTTTTGTTGCCCAAACATTTTCCTGTCGCTGGCCGAAAAATTATAACTTTGCCCAAATTTATTCTTTTACTTTATCTCTATATTTATCCTCCTGACTCGCTGGAAAGTGACGGAGGCGCTAATACACAAGGTAAGCAATTACCCCGACCTGCTTCCGGAAATGCGAAGATATGGCGGTTCGCTTTAAATTTAAAAAGAAATATGATTGAAATTTAGAACTGCTTGTCAAGACCACCAAGCAAGGGAAAGTGGCGTAAAGTGTCTTTTCCTAGAACACAGCAAAATGGTGCGAGTAGGTTTTGAACCACAACCATGTAGATCACAATCCTGGCGCTTTAACCATTCGATTACGCTGCCGAATATTTCCTAAATCAAATACAACTCAGTTGCATTTGAAATTTAACAATTTAATATAAAAAGTAAAATCTAAATCTTTTCAAAACTTTTTAATTAATGACTTCAAATTTGATTATATATTTTTTAAGTTCGAATTCAAGTTCGAGTTCAGCAATTTTTATTTTTCGAGTTCGAATTCGGTAAAAAAGACCGAGTTCTTCGAGTTCGAGTTCGCAACCCTGGTTTAAATGGGTTCCTTTAAAATGTACCGTTCGGCGTGGTTGGTTTATAGGTTGGAGAGTTTGACTTGGTTAGTAATATAATATATTTATTTATTGTTGAAACCGGTTGTATTTGTAAGGTAATAAAGTAAAGCATTAATAATCATTTGGTTTTGAGAAGTTGGCGAGGTTGGCTACATAAGATATTTCAATTTTGTTAAAACCGACTGTATTTGTAATGAAAATAAACAGAAAAAACATAAACATTAAGCAAGGTTTACGTGGGCGAGGTTGAATTGCTTTAATTGTCGGTTGTGAGATTGGCGAGCCACAGTAAATCAAAAATCTTTCATTGGCTATGTTGTCTTGTGGACCACCAAACTAGTGCCATGAACACCCAAATGAATATTTTTTTCTTGTGAACCACTAGGATCAACATGGGCCCAAGTTGAGAACTCCGAGTTTAATTAGATCATACCAGCGCAACTCAAAAAAATATAAAGCAAATCATCTATGACTTAATCACACAATACGATATCATCTGTTTCATACATACCAGCCCTAAAACTATAACTTAAAAGACCAGCCAGTGGAAAAATAGATCCATACAGATGTAACTTATCATCAACAAATCACAATAATTAAAGCATTAGATAAAATTAAAAAATCTTTTAGAGTGTTTGACATGCATTAAAATTTGCTTGCTTTTGTTACTAGAAAAAGGATTAAGTAGGAAGTTTTCGCTTCAAGATTTTACAAGCAACTCTAAATTTAAGTTGAAACAAAAATTAAAAAATTTACAGTCATTATAATTTAGAAATATCAAAAACAGCTCAAGGTAAATGTTTTCCAGCTTAACACAAAAGTGTTGCTCTAATTTTTAAAAGCAACTTTAATAATTATTTAAGTTAGCTTTTTCTAAAATTCAAAATCTAAAGGACTAAGTTGAGATACAAATATTTGGTGATTAAATTATTTTACTGTGTCTGCATTTTTAAACCAGTTTCATTTTTAAATGTATTAATGAACCAAGCAAAGTTTTTCAAAAACATTTGATACATTATTTTTTTCAAATTAAGTACATAACCAAAAATTTGTTTACTAATTTTTTCACTACTACACAACTTTCAAGGTAAATAATTTTTAAAATAATATAAATTGCATTTACTTTGTAATACAGTCTTTTTTAATATATTACATGTTAATTTAGAAAGATTAACAGGAATAAAATTGGGGGAGCCGTGTCAACTTTTCAAATCGAATGAGAGAAGCAGAAAATTGTGCACTAAAGTTGACTATTTTTTATTAGGGCACAAGCTTTCGTGGGCTACGGCTCACTTCGTCAGGTGCAATGGAATTTTTTTATCATGTCAGGATTTTGTGCAATTTTTCATCATGTCAGGATTCATGATCATCAATTTTTCATCATATCATGTCAGGATTTTGTGCAATCTTTTTATCACGTCAGGATTTTGTGCAATTTTTCATTCCATTGCACCTGACGAAGTGAGCAGTAGATCACGAAAGCTTGTCAAAAAATAGTCAACTTTAGTGCACAATTTTTTGTTTCTCTTATGTTAATTTAGATAACAGTTATAAAAAATATAATTTCGGCAAGATATAAATTTTTTTCAACCTTATTGCAGCGATACTCTGCAGCACAACTAAAATCATAATTTTTTTATTTTCGAACGTTTTCAGCCTCTTAAACCCTTTTCAAGAAAAACTTAAACTTACATAAATTTAACAATAACACAGGTGACACATCAAATCTGTTGCTTTGCCAACAGAGAAGTTTTTTTGTAGAATTTAAGGTCGTTGATTTTAAATCTGCAAACGATTCTTTTTATCCGTCAGGATTTTGTACAATTTTTCAATTAAAGTTTTTATTAAGTACAGTAGAACCCCGATTATCCGAACACTATTTTAACAAAAGTAATCACAGCCTGACGCCTGTGAGCAAGAAACATTTGATAACAAATTGTGTTTAGCGAGAAGCGCGACGTTTGAAAGCAAAACACTCTTGATAACGTGTTTTATTTTCTTTAAGTTTCAAACTAATCTAGTCACTATCAGTGGCGTAGCAACGTAACCTGCCGCCCTTGGATTTTTGCACGAATTGCCGCCCTTTAACACCATCAAAACGAAGAACATATTGATGAAGTTCTACGCAATACAAAAATAATAGTGATAGTTTAATTCTTATCAAAAGTTCAAAATTGAATACGTCGAGCTTTCATTAAAACAAACTCCGAAATTATACCTTTAAAAGATAGCATCTCGACGAAATCACTTTCAATGGACAGGATTGCTAAAGCAGACAGGCTGCTTTCACCTATATCGATCTCAAGTAAGATATTATCAATTTAAGCTTGAAAAACTTCTTTCACAGCTTGCAATAGAAACAGTAACTGTGAGGTAAAGCTTAAGACACAAAAATAAATAAGGTTTTGATTCACATAAACGATATTTGGTCAACCACTGCAGCACATCCAGCGCTGTAGTATCGGTTAGAAATGCAGTGCCGCTGGATTGTACTAGCCTATTGAACCTGGCTATTTCATAAGTTAAATTCAGAAAAATTAACGTCATCAGCATATATGTTTTTAAATTTGTTCATAACTTCTTCAATGTTTTTGCTGCGCAACAACGCGTGGGGATTTAAGAAGCCGAATACTTTATTTAACATACAAATTTCACTGAACTGCTTTTCTGCTTCACTCCGAAATCGGTCCATAGCTTCTAGCATGCATCTCTTGATTTCTTCAACAGCCGAGAAAACTACGTCTTCTAAATGTTCGCCAGGCATCTTTTTCTTCTTCATTCAATCGGAATTTCTTGCTTTTCGTAAATCTTGATAGCAGTTTCAATACTTTGCTTAACCATAGCGCATCGCGATCATTGACCAAAAAAGCAATAAAAACATTCATCTTGTGGGAACAATTTTCCAGTGACAAACTTCTTCGCTGTAAATATTTTTGGGTATCACAAGATTCTCTTGGAACTTCCATCCAAAATTTTAAAAGGTAACAAAGGAAAATCGCTGAGTTGCATCGAATATGCCACGAGCTAATTGTCCTAGTGTATTAACATTTTTGTTTTGATCACATAGCTCGTTTAATGCACTCACTACATCAAGGAGATAATGCTGAAGGGCTTTCACAGCTTTGTAATGCGCACTCCGTCGAGTGTCAATCACTCTTTTTACCACAATTGGTACATGCTTAAGTAACATTTCCCATCTTTGAGTAGAAGCAGAAAAAAAGGAGTAGAACCTTTCCACAATAGCAAAAAATAAAGCAGAATGTTCTGGCGATGCCACTGCGTAAACGCCTGCGAGGTTAAGCGAATGATTAGCACATGGAATAAATATTGCTTTAGAATTAAGTTGTTTTATTCTGCATTGCACTCCAGAATGGATTCCAGCCATGGTGAAAGCATTTTTGTATGCTTGACCTCTGCACATCATTATGCTAAAGCTCATCAAGAATAGACTTTGTAATTTCATCTGCGTTTTTTCTGTGTTGTGGAAAGAAATTTAGGAACGACTCTTTTATTTGTACCTCACTGCTGTCAACTTTTACGTATCAAACAATAAGAGCCTTTTGATCAATATGAGCGACGTCGGGAATACTATCGAGTAAAATGGAAAAATATTTTGCTGCCTTTATTTCCTCCAGAATGAGATGTTTTACCTTTTTTCCAAGAAGCTCAATTAATTCATTTTGAATTGTTGGTGAAAGGTACGTTGTCATGCCCTTGCTAGAAAGTTGGATAACTGAAAGATGTTCTTTAATGACTGCATTATATTTTGCTAGCAATTTTAAAGTTTCAAGAAAATTCCCCTGGTTTCTTGAATTGGAGTCTTCACAATGGCCACGTAAAGAAAGATTTTGCTTACATAGAAACTTTATGACTTCAACTACACTATGCAGGATTTCTCTCCATTTATTTTTTTTCCTTATCCATGAGATCTTGCATTTCTTTATTAATTGTTTGATGAAGTTGAAGTCTCAGTGCAAGCTCCTTTCATTTATCAAAGCACTGCTTATGAATTTTTGAATTTTCTTGATTAAAAATACATGGATTTAGATGTCAGAAATTAACAAAGGGTTTGGAAACAAATTGAGAATTATCATTTCTTGATTGAAACAACTTGCAACAGAAACAATATAATCCTGAATGGCTATTCAAATAAAGCAACCATGATCTAAAAACTTCACAAATGTTTTTTTAACGCCTTATAAACCACTTCTTACTCAAAAAGCTTAATGACTCCTTCTATTTGTCTCCTTTAATTACTCTAATCGCTGGCTTGAATGGTCCTTCTTTATTCTGATATCTTCCGGGTCCTGCTTTGACCATCTCAACTCTCATGTAATGAGTTACATCTGGCCAAGTAGCCACATCGCTCATATCATCAATTTTATCTTTAGCTATAAGTGTTTTGTTGGTGGGAATACTTTCAATGATCACTTCTTGATTACTTTGCTCAAGTTCAACTGTCTTTTCCGTTTCTGTGTGAGGGAGAGATTTGCTGAACCTGTTAATCTCATCCCTTTCGTTAGCTGAAGAGAGTGAGGACTGTAAAGAAATGTTTACAAACTTTAAAATGACTCCTTCATTCTTTTTCAGCTCTTCTTTCCTGGCTTTCTTTTTTTTCTGAAAGAAGCTCCACTTTCTTTTACTCTCTTCATTGGTAGGCTAACTTTACATAAATTGATTAAGTTAAACAAATTAATAACTAAATTTTTTAACTGCAATCTGCAATATTAAACAACACTGTAGTGGCAAATTTGCTGTAGCCAAGCTATAGCCTACTAAGTCTAGCGTAAAACTGTCAAATCTTTAATGTTTTTTTCCAAAACCTATAGGCTAAACAAACTCTACAGTGCTCAAGCATACAGCCGACATGACTTCAGCAGAGTGATTAGCAATCTATGCCTTAACAGAGAGCACAGTGCATCACAATCAAAAAAAAGAATTGCTAATAAAGTCATTACATTTTGCCACCCTCAACAACATGCCGTCCTTGGATATATCCACAATATCCAATGGTTAGCTACGCCACTGGTCACTATAAATTGAATGTCTTTAACCAAAAGAAAACGAAATGTACAATACATTTGGTGTGCTGATGGTGCAGAGCGAGCCAAAGGCCCATGAAAATGAATACTATTTCTGCAGTGCAATATTGCTGCATTCAATGCAAGAAATAAACATTACATTTATTACCCTAATGTATCATCTGCAATTCGACCTGTCCCTCATGGCCCAGGTGTCCCAATATCAACATCTCCTGCAGTTTTAAAAGATGTTGAGGAGTCAGATGTCGAGATGTCTTCTGAGAGCTAATCAGCAGATGATTCAGAGTACAAAGGCAATAAAGACCACCGACCAACGCTATTTGGTCAAGAGTAAGTAAATGGCCTAGTGTGAGACCTGGACTTGCCCAAACTTTCTGCTCTTCTGCTAGGTTCTGGATTAAAGTCAAAACACTTGTTGCATGCCAATAACACATTTTCTTGGTACAAGCATCGTGAAAAAGTATCTACCTTTTTTTATCAATGAAAGTCCATTGGTTTATTGTGTCAACATCAAGCTGATTGAAAAATTAGGCACTGCATATAATCCTCATGATTGGTGATTGTGTATTGACTCATCAAAAGCTAGTTTAAAAGCAGTTTTATTGCATAATAGAAACTTATTTGCTTCCATACCTGTAGCACATTCCACCCAAATAAAAGAATCTTGCGAAAATATGGCAATTCTGTTGACAAAGCTGAAATACAACGAACATGGATGGAAGATTTGTGTTGATATTAAGGTTCTTAGGCCAACAGTCTGGATATACTAAGTTTTCCTGTTTTTTATGCAAATGAGATAGTAGAGATAATGCTAAACACTGGATTAAACGTGATAGACCTGTGAGAATATTATGTACACCTGGGCATAAAAATATTTCCAAATATGCTCTTGTAGATTTCTCAAAGCTAATGCTTTCATCTCTCCATATCAAACTGGATCTTATAAAACAGTATGTTAAAGCTTTGAATAAACAAGGTGCCTGCTTTCAATATATTGCCCACAAATTTCCAAAACTAAGTGGTGAAAAAGTCCAAGAGGGTATATTTGTTGATCCACAAATTAGGCAACTTATACTGTAAAAGATGAAAACAGTTCCAGTCAACAATGACAGATGTGGAGGAAAATGCATGGCTATCATTTAGACAAGTAATATCCAAACTTCTTGAAAACAAGAAGGATCCTAATTGCAGAAGGATTGTGGAAAATATGTCAGTCAATTTTCAAAAGCTTGTATGCAGAATGAGTATAAAAGTTCATTTTTTACATTCTCACCTTGATTTTTTCCCTTCAAATTTGGGTGCTATGAGTGAAGAGCAAGATGAAAGATTTCAACAAGACATAAAAACAATGGAAACAAGGTACCAGGAACGATGGAACTGTTCAATTATGGCCAACTATTGTTGGTCACTAAAACATGATTGCCATTGATGTGATGAGCCAGGAAGAAAAAACAGAAAAAAGCAAGTCATGCCTTGTTTGCAAAAAGTTAAAAGTATCTGTGTGATCTTTGTAGCAATTAATTGGACAGCCCAAGTATTTTCACACAAAACACAATTTTAATTATTATCGCAATTATAGAATTTAGTTCCAAATGTTGGATTAACTTTCACATGCTCTATTTTTATGCAATTTCCAAATTCACATCCTGCTGTTCTATATCGTATGATCACATGGTAATACGTCCACTTGTATACAGCAATATGGCTCAGTCATAAATTGTAATATATTGAGTTGCTCTCTGGTAGATATCGGTTAGATAAGTTAACTTCTGTCATGGTAATGCTATACTAAATTATTTCTATTATTGTAATTATTTTGTTTTAATGTTTATTTTGTTTTTATTTCTATTTGAATAAGGTTCTATTTGAATAAGTTAGTAATTAACCTTCTGATTTTGAATTGCTACAATTAAACTTGGACATAACGCTAATAACCTCTACATCTTTTCATGCTGTATTGCTCGGTAATATTTCCATCTCTGCATACAGTCAATGTGTATTGATAGAAAATTTATATCTTTAATCATAAAAAATTGCAATGTGATAGAACAATTTTGATTGCAGATTTAGAATCAGCAGGGCAGAATTATCTAAACACAATTACCTTTTATTAGGTATCCAACACAATTAATTAGGTACTCTTTTATAAAAACAACAGAAAAAAATTTTCAAAATGTCACCAGTGTAATGAGCAAAACAAAGAAAATTAATTATTTATGCATGAATGATTTACATTGTGATGAATAATTTAAAGCAAATAGAATTATGAAGCCAATTTTTAGTTTCATTAAACTATTTAAAAAGTGAATGTAAATTTAAAATAAAGGAAATCAAAAATAAATAAATAAAAAAATAAAAAATACGTAATAGAAATGAAGAACCATTTGCATAAAGTTGATGATTTAAACAAGGATTACACTTTGACATGCATTAAAATTTGCCTGCTTTTGTTTCTAGAAAAAAGATTTAGTAGGGCATCAATTATTTATAAAGTCCATCAATAGATCATCTAAGTCCATCAATTATTAAAAAGTATATATTATATATATTATAGCAAGGTATTTCAAAAAGAATATGCCAAAATAATCATGTGATATGTCTAAAACAAAAAACAATAGAAAACTCTAGCTTGGACACAAGTGTTGTACATATTTTCAAGTTCTACTTCCTGTTTTACAAGTGCTCAATGTGGTCACCACCAGCTGCATAGATGACATCAAACCAATATAAGAATTCATTCCAAATGTGCCTCAGCATGTTGCAGTCCTTTGTGTTGATTGCAGCTGTTATTTGATCTTTCATGTGATTGATATTTGCTTGAAGTGGTGGAGTATTAACTTTGTCTTTAATATACCCAACAGGAAAAAGTCAAACACAGTGAGGTCTGGGGATCTGGCGGGTCAAGCGCAGAAAGTAAGGTCTCCAGCATTTCTCTTACCAAGTGCATTTAGGATAAAATTCTCATATTGGCTTGATGTCATTCATGCTGCCAGTGGTGGCCACTTTGAAAATTTGTAAAATATGAAATAAAGCTTAACACATGAGTCCAAGCTAAAGTTTTCTATTGATTGTCATTTTTGACATATCACTTGATGATTTTGGCATATTCTTTTTGAAACACTCTGCATATTAATTACTTACTTTTCCCATTAAATACTTTAAAACCACATCTTTGGTCAGTTTTTTTCGACTAAGTAATTCTATCACTGAATTGGAATGTTCCAAAATCACATTTATTGCTTCTGAACAAAGAAACACAAGAAAAAAATTGTTAAAAGTTGGAAAAATCTTAAAAACTTTTTATTGAAATTTTGTTTTGTAAAACACTTCATAAAAAGCAAGTTTTTGGTACAAAAAAATCATGGTTACAGAAATTTTTTTTGATAAAAATAATCTCATTTAAACCAACTTATTTTAAAGAAATTTTACAGTATAATCAAGCATACACCACTAAAATAAATTTTAACATTTTCAATGCTTACCTTCTCTGGTTTGAGCAACAATTAAACCTTTGGTAATGGTATCTTTTAGAGAATATAAAGCATTAGTTTCCAGAAGGCTTAATATAGCTGAACAATGTGTTATTTCTTGATTTGATAGCATATTTCAAAAAATGATATTAAGCACATAGGTTTATATAATAATTAAATATTTATCATTGTAATCTCAGTGATATATATGCTGCAATCATCATTTTGATAACAAAATTAGTCAGGTACCTTAAAGTAAATTTTTAATATTAATAGTTTTCTGAATAATTAATTTCGTATCTTTTCTGCTTTTCCAATACAACAGAATAAACTGCATTGAAAACATGATTTTGATACAATAAGCTAACATTGGTTTTATTAAGACTTAAGTTCTATTTTGATGGAAAGGATTAACAATGATGGTTTGACATTAAACAAAAGTTTCTTCTTTTAATCTATTAGTTTTTGCACTGTAATTGGTGCTAAACTTAAAAAATGTGGCTGCTAGCAGCAAAAAATAACTGTCTGTAAAAAGTTAAAGTATGACTATGAACGAAAGCAAAAAGTCAAAAAACAAACAAACTCTTAAATATGTCATGAACGATAACAACTATTGTAAAACTGGAAAATAAATCCTTGACAAAACTTTTGCATTTGTATTCAAATTTGATAACATTGCTTAAATCTCTTTATTTGTTATTAGTTCAGTCATAATTGCTTTAATTACACTTATTACTCTTCAAACAAGACAATGTAGAAAATTGTCAAAATTCAAAATGTCATGTTCACTTATCAAATAGCTGGTGCAAGTTTCTAAAACATTAGTTTATTATCATAAATTGGCTGTGATGCTCTGTAAAACAGGCCAAGACAATAGCAAGCTTTTATCTCTAGCTCAGTGGTTACTAAACATTTTGAGATGCACACCCTTTTTTCATGCAAACAAAACACACATACCCCCTCTTCTTCATGAAAACAAAACTCTCCCTCTTCTTCATGCAAGCAAAACCCATGCCCCCTTATCATTCCGAAAACATCAACATAATCCAAGCCTTTTCATCATAATTTTGTCTTTGGGTGAAGACTAAAAAAAAAAAGTCTTAACTTTTCATTAGCATCTAAAATCTTCAATTTCATCCTGAATTGGAGGTGTAAACTAAAAAATTTGTCATTGCAGCTATCAATTCAGTTTGCAATCAATTGTTTGCACCCCCCTGAAAAGCCTTTTATGCCCCAAAATTTAAAAGCAACAGTTCTAGCTGAAGACTGATCAAAGATCACGGTAGCAAAAACAGCCACATTTCTGTATGAATCTAAGTCACTTTATCTGCTTGTAATTGAGGATGTTTAATGAAGTTAATAAATTGAATGATTAGAAATGTTATCAAGTTATGGAGATATGAGTAAAATATAGGATCAATTATTATATTTGTAAATTGCTTGTTAAATCTTGATGACAAACTTTCAAAAAATGCTAAATTTAAAAAATGTAAGCACACAACATTTATACATAGTTTTCTAAGAGATTGTGTGGGTATCTTCCAGTTGTGTTCTCTCTATTAATGGGTATTGTGACTACATGTAGTTATGAAGGTAAAGTCATCTCATCTCATTCATCTTTTTGATGCAGTGTTTCCCTGTGGACAGAGGTGGCCACACACTCATGGCCATCTTCTTGTTTTAGACCAACTTTTACAATTTCTTTTTCTGTGTTCTCCATGTCATCTTTGGTCTTCCTCTTTTCTGCTGCCCATCTAATTTAAATTCCAATACCTTATGTAAAACATCACCATCATCTCTTCTCAAAACATGTTCATACCATCTCACTCCATTAGCTTTTGCCATCTCATCTTTGGTCTCATCTAATTCCAGCATGTCCATCAGTTCTTCCTATCTACCATCTTCACTCCACACATCCTTCTAAAGATTGCAAGTTCTTTCTCCCTCTTAACTCAAATCCCAACACAAGTAATGCAATATTGCATATTTCAATAACTAAAAAATACCCAAACCATGTTGAAATAAAATTTTCAAAATAGCTTTGACAAAATTAATGCCTTTAAAATGTTCAAAATGCCTTCCTGTAATATAAACTATGACTAAACAATTAAAAAAGTAACGGTTTATAAATTTTTCGTAGATGAAAATAAATTGGAACTTCATCAAAGCAATTCTACCACAAAATTTAGCTCTTATTGATTATTTTGAAAGCTGTAAAAAATCATTATTAAAAGTATTAAAAATCATTATTAAAAGTATTAAAAGTAAGAAATTTGCACTGAAAATGTAATACAGTGTCCCGAAATTACGTGATTTCTAAAAAAAAGTCTTCACCTATATTTATGCATCAATTTCCTGCTTTTCATCTCAAAATACAGGTTTTTCCTTAAAAAAAAAACCCTTTTGCAACAATTTTTCACTCTGTTTTCCTCATTTTTGCTGCAATAATAAGCTGTTTGTTATATAAAAAAAACCTCTTCACCTGAATTCATGCTCTCTCTTATCCTGACATTGCCCCATCCTGAAATGACATTTGCAGATCTAGGAACATGTTGTTATGTTCCTAGATCCATTGCCAATCCTCCTGCCTTGCCCAACCGCCAAAATCTTTCCTGCTCTTGCAAGGCCAACACACGCCCACAACAATTTCACGAATCCTCCATTGGTCAATATCTTCTAGACAACGCCCAATGCGCTCTTCACTACAGCAACAAAAAATTTTCTGTTCTCGCTCGAGGTCGCTCTTCTTTTTACCTTTCTGCTCTTGAAGCAATTTTCATTAAATCTCTCAATCCCCTTCTGTGTAAGCAAAAAGAATTTGTCTACTCTTTGAAAATTTCTTAATCTTTTCTCTCATTGGCTAACTTCTTTCAGCCAATGAGAACTATGCTATCCCCTTTACAACTCAGTTCAGTTTCAATTCTGCTTCATTCTGATGATTTCCCCTAAAGAGTGTCAGATGAAAAGCTTTGGAAAGAAAAATCTTTTACTTCACGCAATTTTTCAATTGATAATAAAACGTATTCTTTTAAAACTTTTGTTAACTGTGAATTCAAAAAAAAAGTTAGTTCACATTTTATCCAGAAACTCTTAATGGTTTAAAATGTGATATTCTTTGAGAAATACACCAAAAAGTTCATTATGCAATAAGCTTCATTCTAAGAATCTCATTTTTGATTTTTTATTTATATGTACAGTAGACCTCAGTTAATCTGGATTTGCCTAACTCAGATAAAACTGAAAGTACAAAAAATTCTCTATATATGTAATTCTTAATAAAAAGCTTCAAATTATTTAAATCTTTGCTAATTCAGATAATTTTGTCTTTCAAATCAAATCCAGATTAACTACCTTAGCAACTTTTTTTGCAAAAACAGTTAATTGATAAGAAAAAATCATATACTAACCAATTACATTACAAAAAAACCCAACCAGCTGAAAGGAGTAAAAGCATAAACAATTTTGTTTTTAAAAATTTAAAGAATAAAATTGTTGCTTAAGAGGACTCAAAAAACTAAGTTACTTTTTTGTTTATTCCCACATAGTTTTACCTTTCTCAAAAAAGAGAAAGACACTAAAACTTATAACAACAAAATCATTTGAGGTGGTAAGTTTAAAACTGAATCACTACATTGTTCTATAAACAAAATAACAGTGAACTTTCACAAAACTTACAATAACCAATGGAATGGACCAAACTGTACTCTTTCAATTTTTTGGTAGTCTTTAAAAACACTGTTTACTTAAGAATTCTTTTGGCCTACTCTCATCAAAAAAATTCATTAGCAAATTTGCAGTGCAAATGAGTGCATAACCAATTGTGTGCTTGCTTTCTCCAACCAATCAAAGGTGTTGTTGCTTTTAATGTTTTCCAATACTATTTAAACCCAGGGCTGGGGAGTAGGAATAAGGAATAAGAGACGTTGGAGTTTTTCCAAGGATTAGGAGTAGAAGTAACAAAAAATATTCACAACTCTTTACTCCTCTACTGCATTATCAGTTTGCCATACTGACTGGAATTTTTAGAACATTGTAATTGAAAAACCAAGACTGATTCCGTAATTTTGTTATGAAAATGGAAAAATTTGAGACTAATTCCAAGTGAAGAGCTTTTTTTTAGAGAACTCCATGATTTTATTACAGAAATGGAAAAATTTGAGACTAATTTTAAGTGGTGACACTTAAAAAGAAAGCTTACTCTGGAGTAGGAGTAGGATTAAGAACATTTTACTCCGGAATAGGAATATGAGTAAGAATCACCACTACTCCCCAGCCCTCTTTAAACCATGGTTTTCTTGGAGTTCATCATTTACCAATGAATTCTTCTGACAAGAGTTGGCTGAAACAATTCTAAATAACAATCTGTTTAAAGATAACCCAAAAATTAAAAGAGTTATGGTTCCATTCATTTTATTGGTTGATTTAAAGTTTTGCATAACCAAGAATTTAACCAAAATTTATCCATTATTTGCAATAAAAATGACCTGACTTAATGGATGACTTTTTAAAAGAAAAAATTTCAACTATTAACAAGTGAAATATTTTTCTAAATATAATTTATTGCAATGAATATTGAAAATGTATTAATAAATTTATTTGTAAAAAACTGTTCATAATTGATATTGATAAAATGAAAAAATTAATGCCTAAATTAAAATATTAATAATGGAGATTAATATGCTATGTTAGTAAACCTTTATTAAATGATCCAATGCCTGTGACATTGTTCAAAATTTATTGGCTACCAATTATTTTTCACATCAAACTAAATCATTGAAGGATGAAGTTTTCTTGAAAATTTAAACAATTAATCATCTGTAACTTTGCATCATCTAAATTCTGATTTTGAATTTGCAATAAAGATATGAAATGGTATTATTTATATTTTACAAAATAAGTAAAAATAACAATTTGCATTTTTGAATATGTACCTTAAAATTTATTAATGAGCCCCCTTAGATATATTTGATCTATACAGGGTGTGGAATAATTAAAGCCATTTTAGTATCAAAGGCATTTATATTATTAACCCCTTCTCAGCAGCACTCTTAACAATTAGTCTTCTAAAAAAAAAAACGCCTATATATAATCTCCACTGCTTAATTGATTAATTCAGATTTAATACTAAATTTAGTTGCACTGCAAATTTGGCAATACTTTATATGCCTCTTTATAGTCGCACCACATAATGAAATCCTTTATTTTTATTATTTATTTTTTTATTTTTTAAATGCATTTAATTTTTTTGTTTGATACACTTTTAAATGGTATATTTATATATGTGTAAGCGTTTTTTTATATTTTTGAGATATTTAACCCAAAAAAATTTAATAGTAAAGACTATTAATTTACTCACTTTATGTATTCCAAAAAAATTATAATAAGAACTGAACAGGGGAGTTACTCACATCCACAAATACTTAGCATGTATGTATTTGTGCTCAAGACTTGTAACTGGATTGTATGTTTACCTCCCTCCCTCCCTCTCTTATTATGACTTTGTCTATTCTGGTAGATTTGTTACCGTATGGTAGAGTTTGAAACATGGATGAATGCAAAGTGGAATGTTGCAAATTTCACACCAATAAATTGTTTTCTTTGTTTTATTTTTAAAAGCACAATAGCGGCATTTTCTTTGGAAGAATTTTGTTTCATTTTCCTTGGTAATTGGTCCAATAAAATGCCTTCCAGTTAATTTTGAAGGACATGGGCCTAAAGTGACAGCATTTGGTTTCTTACTCCAACTGACATCTTTTGCATAAGTTTCAAAAATTTTTTCAATCAACTGCAATTTAAAAAACAGTAAAGTTTTAAAGCCTCCGTTTTTTTTATAAATGCAATGAGAATTTTGCAGACAAATTTCAATCAATCTAAAAAACATTTTTTTGTAATATTTTTTCAGCCCTTTTCTTACAAGAGATGCAGCTGAGGTTATTTGATCCATCAGATCAACTCCGGCCGTATGATTTTTTTATATTCTATGCAAATGATAGGTTTTATGCACTCTTTTCCAGCAACTGTTATTTCTTGCCTTTCTTCATTATGTATTGTGCTTAGCATTTTCACATCTTTTTTATCTTTCCATTTCAAATGGATCAATTTTTCTTTATACTGAGCAATAGTCTCTCCTTTTTTCAATTTAGTTTTGTTGACAATAGCTGAAAGGTTTTTTCAATTGTATCTAACAGTCCCAACGGCATCAGTTCTATTTACAACTAAGATGTCAAATAATTCTGGAAAAGCATAATAATTGTCCATTCCAATACAGTATCCTTTATTCAATAATTCTTCTGCTAGAGACAATACAATTTTTGAAGGTTTATTAATATCTTCAGCATTTTGTACAAAATATGAGTAAATTGTTTTTTTTCCAGTGTAAATTCCAATGTTCCAAACATACCCCGTTTGTGTTTCAGCCAGAACAAAAGATTGTACTCCAAATCTGGCTCTCTTCAGAAGAATAAACCTCTTCCATCGAAGCCTTCCTTTCTATAGCATGAGAGATTCATCTATGCTAATATTTCTTTCTGGGGTACAATTAGATTTGAATCTTGCAACAAAGAGATTTAGAAGTGTTATTATTTTGTACAAAGAATCATCGTTTCTTTTCAAACTGAAAAAATGTAAATATTTTAAAATCAGTTTCAATCTATCTCTTGAAATAATTTTTCCGAAAATTGGGGTATGAATTAAGGGATTTGTTGAGTGGTAATAATTAATGTTTGGTTTTTAAACTATGCCTTCAAGAATTACAACGTCTAATACAATCCTAACTTCTCCTGGATTGGTAGATTCTTTCCACAAAAGATCTTTACTTTTTCGTCTCATTTTGCCACTTCGGCGCTTTTCGTCAATATAGTTATCTGCATATTTGTTAGTTTCATTGACAATAAGCTCAATTATTTTACCGTTAATAAAAGACTCAAAAATTTCAGCAACATTAGTTTTATTTTGAAGATTTACATTTACACCAGAATTGTCAATAAATGGAAATGCACTTCTATCAATTTGTGGTTGATCTGTCCAAGAAGATGAGTCTTGAGAAATATTTTAAACTTCCATTTCATCATTCATCTGATCATCTTCATTATCAAAAGGTTCAACTTCATCGCTATCTATGGATGTGGCATCAGAATCTAACCCTTTCTGCATCATTCGGATCAATTTCTTCTAGAGTATTTAGTAGCCTATCTAGGTCCTCCTGTTTATTTATTTTGAATTTTTTAGGCATGATAAGGGATAAATCTATCAAATTTATAAGTAAAATAAAACTATACTGGTAGTACTATTCACTATAACACTCAAATACACTATAAACTAACACATGGCACAGTACTGTGCCATGTGTTAGTTATTTGTTACGTAATAGATAATTCAAGATAGGAAAAAAATTGGCACTTGACAGGCAAGCAGTTTGAAAAGCACTAGTAAATCATTTTTATGCTTTGAAATTGAATATAGTCGTTGGTGCTTATTAGTATTCAAAAAAATAAATGCAAAACTAAATATAGCCCTGCCGCTAAATTGGTCTATAAGTGATAGAGCCTATATATAGTTCTCCCGCTGAGAAGAGGTTAAAGCATTCATTATGCAATTTTTATTGAAAATAAATTTATTGCATTACATTAAAAGAAAAGATAATAACTTGTTGTAAAGTTGTTAAGCATTGTTTCATGAAAATAAAAGTATTACTTCCAAATATACAAGGGCATTATATATGCTGCACCCTGTATAATAAGAAGTTAAAATCTATTATCTTAAAGCATGATTTGTTAATACATTTATATGTGGATGATATTCAAATATTTCTTTTTTGCCAAATCATACTGTTGAAGTTAAAAACAATAGAAAAATTGTTTTCATTCAATAAAATATTGATATCAAAGCTTATTAAAATGAATGGAAAAAAAACTGAAGTTATTGTTTTTAAACTTAAACTAAATTTCAGAATAAATTGATATTACCTTGATTATTGTAATGTATTTTTGCCAATGCAATCAGAAGTGCTCCAAACCATTACCAAAAAGTCTTTATAACTCATATTGTTTTAATTTGAACTTAAAATGGAATCACTTCATAATGCTTTATTTAATAATATCGCGTTTTTTATTTATTCAATATCATATGTTTTTTAACTTTTGTTTATATCTTAAAAAATTATTAATTTTTCTGCTCTTGTATCAATATTCATTCTAAATTATTTTCATTTGTATTATAATATCAAACTGCAACTATTCAAAACCCTCATTTTGGTTATGGAAAAGATATGTTAATGTAAGCTTATAAAAACTGTGTCCATAATAATCTTAATAAATTAGTCCAAGTTTGGAATTCTTTCTATTGAAAATTTATTGCATCTGTTTAATCAAATGGTTTTCAAACTGGGTTTTGTAAGCCCTTGGGGCTGTCAATACTTTTCCATAAATCTGTATAAAACTTTGTAGTTTAAAGTTTGCAGACTAATTTTTTCTTTATGCTATGAATTTACCAACTTAACAATGTTGGTGAAATTTTTTGGAGATTAATGACAATTCATTGTTGACATTTTTATTTGTTTACATCTTGTCCATCATTTTATAAATTTTCTTTGCTTTAAAAATTAATAGGGGGCCACATTTATTTCAAAGAAGGAAAAGGGGTTTGGTTGCTAAAAAATTTGGAAACAAATTGCTTAATCTGTTTTCGGAAAAGTCTTAAACTATATCATAATATTTTAAAGCTTATATTATTAATGGTAAATCTGTATCTAAAATGAATTTGTCTGTATTTTGCTACACTTTTGAAGTTTTTTTTAATTGTTTTATTTTGTTTGGTGCTGTTATTGATTTTGAGGGTCTCTTCAAAAAGTCACCACCTGGATCTCCCTGTAATTACTATTGCTTTTTAAAGAGATCCTTTTCATTTTGATTTCTTTTTTATTTCATCCTGGTGCGGTAGGGGGGATTGAAGATTAGTTTTATCTACAAAAATTGCTTAGGATGACTTATTGAAAAGACTCGATTTGCATAAATTGAATTATATTGAAATATGTTTTGTTAAACTGCTTATATATTCATAACTTCTCTCCTGGTTGTATACATTGCTGTTAACATTTTACTCTATTTTGAGCAAACAATCACTTATTACCGGTATATAATTGTTGTTAAACGTTATTCTGAATATACGATACCTTATTATTTTGATTATAACAAAAGCACTTAGACAAAAAGAGGAAGTAAAATAAATGATGTTGCCAATTCTAAAACATCTAAATTTATTTTTTAATTACAATAATAAGCTGATCCAGTAAAAACAGATTAAAAAATTAATTATTAATAAGTCATTGGTTAGTAGACTTATTAGGTCTCTTTAATTTCTGGAACCAAGGGTCTATTCTTTTACCACCTCGAAAGCACCCTGAAATCATCACTATTTACCTGGTTATTAGCCAGTTGCCGAGTTTGTTTCTCATTTATTCATTTTTTATTATCATTTGTTATTTACCAGTAACCAGCTTGTTAGTAATTAAAATAGTGTTGTAAATTAAAATAAAAAAAACTTTTGAAAAATTCCGAATTAAATAAAAATATTGAATATTACAACGTTTCGGATTTTTCCTATGTTTCTGTTTGAAAGGTAGAAACAACTATCTTTTGATTTTTTTAAAAAAAATTTGACTCCGAAAGTAAAAGTTTCAACCAGTTCTTGTTTTAAGTCTATCGGCACGGTGATGTTAAAGTTGGAAAAGTTTAGAGAGGCCAAGGGCTCTTTTAAATTGTCAGAAAGAAACAATTATCTTTGGTTGAGAAACAATAGATTTAAGATAAATTTAGTTTAAAACTCTTTAATCATATCGAACTTTTAGTCTAGTTCTAAACTTATTTTTTACATTAACTTAATTTATAAAATCTACCAATATTTTTATCTCATTGTTCATTCATTTATTCCTATATTTATCCTCCTGAATTGCAGAAAAGCGGCGGAGGCTTTATACATAATGCAAGCAATTATCCCGATCTAATTATCCGATGCAACCAATTATCCACGACTAAAATTTAAAACTGCTTGCCAAGAACACCGAGCAGGGAAAGTGCTGTAAAGTGTCTTTTCCAAGCACACAACAGAATGGCGCAAGTAGTTATTAAACCGATACCATGTCGATCATAAGCGCGGCGTTTTAATCACTCGACCACGCTGCCGACAGCTACCGATTTTATAAAATAACTTTCAAAAAAAAGATATTTTAACCGCTAATCGAAACCGAGTAGCCTACTACAATCCATTCACCAATGTCTTTCTCATTGCGCCACACTGATCGAGCAGACAGCGGGTAAAAATGATAGCATGACATTCGAGTCTGAAAAGTCATTACCGGACCTTTAATTTTTTAAATTTAGCGCCTGGTACCGGTCATGGTATCGGTCATGGTACCGGTCCCTAGATTTTCCAAATTTTGAATTCCGATACCGAACCTTCAGGCACTGCCTTGAAAAATGGAAAACTTGAATGCCAATGTAATTTTTTAGTTGATTACTATTCGTCGAGTTTAGTTTAGTTTATTGCCTATTAAATTTTGGGAAATATCCAAAGCCTGCTAGGTTACTAACGTGAAAAATGAATGAGAACCCAAAAACACCATACTCTAATGGTGCTAAATAAAGCAGATTAAAGAAACTATTCTTGTTCACTATTTGCCGATTGTAGTTGATTACATTTTAAATTTTGAAAAATCTCCAAACTCTTTAAGGTAGCAACGGCAAACCGTGAATAAGATCCAAAAATTGTACATTATTAACGTTAAGGCCCAAAAATTGTACATTATTAACGTTTAAGACCCAAAAATTGTACAATATCAAAAAAAAAAAAGACATTGTGAAACTTTCAATAGATCAATGACAACTGATTAGCAGTTTGAAAATTTTAAAGTGAATTAATATAGATAAACAGTTTGGGGCTTAGTCTTTGCTTGATCCAAAATGCTATTGTTAAATTGTTAAACTTTAACAATGTAAAAAGCAGCCATTATTTGTTCTATTAGGCCTACTACTACATTCCAATATTGAGTGTAATATGGTGCAAGTCATAACCTCTAATCAATCAAAATTTTTTTATACTAATTATTTAAAAATTTCAATATTAACCAAATTACAACTTTTAAGCTTTCAAACAAAAATTGTAATTGTATTATTTTTCAGTGAATCAGTGTGTCTACAAGGAAGCAGGATCAAGTGTTTAAGAGCCTATGATTATGATCAACATAATCTCAGTTCAAAACCTACTTGTGCCCTTTTGTTGTGTCCTTAGAAAAGACACTCTAAGGCACTTTCCTCTGTTTGACAGTCTTAGCAAGCAGTTTTAAATTTCAGTCATATCTTTATAAAACTAAACTAAATTTGTAAGTTTACATTTCTATTGCTGCAAATATAAAATGAATTAATTTTACTAACTTTGCAAGCTTTAAGGATTTCTTAAAATTTAAGTTTATTATAAATTGGGACATCAAATAGTAAATGAAAATCTAATAATCAGTGGTAAATAGTAAAATTATAATTGGCTAATTATACTTCATTAAAAAAGCAATTATTTAGAAATCATGCTTTCTTTCATAAGTTGCTATGTCAAGAATCGCCAAATAAAGATTCATAATTCTGATAATGATTGAAAATTGAGCTTACTTTTGTAATTCTAGATGTGAGGATTAATATTGTAAAAATGATTTTATTTCGCATTCAATGATGTCTAATAATATAAACGAAAAGGTATTTGAGAAAATTTTCTTTTATAAACAAAGATTTATACATCCATTTTGCATTGTTTTTTCAAATTTTATACCTTTTTATATATTTAGTAAATGTTTAAAATGAAACAAATTTAGTTATTGCAGTTCAGTTCAATTCAAGTTTTTTTTAAATAAATGTTGAAATAGTTTTTGCAATTTACACTTCTATTTGCATAAGTTTTCAATATTTTACAAATTAAAAATTAGTTAAAATGGATGAATTATCATGTCCTCGATGTCGTATGACAAAGTATCGAAATCCATCTTTAAAGCTGATGATAAATGTTTGTGGTCATGCTCTTTGTGAAGCTTGTGTTGAGTTGATTTTTACTCGTGAATCAGCTCAATGTCCAGATTGTGGAAGAACATTGAAAAAAAATGGATTTCGTACACAATTATTTGAAGATACACGTAAGAGATAAATTTGATCTTCAAGTTTTAGAGTTGTTGCTGCTAATTTTTCATAGCTGTTTGATCTAAATAAAGTTTTTATTTTGCACTATAAATTTGTGTACCAATGCACCATGTATTTACTTAATATTGATTTTTTAGAAAAAGACTTAGCCTATTTGTTAATCATGATCCTAGCAAATAAAGTTGATAAGTGCAAACATATACTCAGTTTAATCACTTATCCAAACCAAAATGTATCTTGGTAACTAAAACTGGTGCACCGCAAGACAGAGTTCTGCTCCAACATTTTTTAAACAAATGCATCTTCAACATTCCACTAACCCTCAAAAACTTATAAATCAAAACATATGCCAATGATTTAACAGTCACAGCATCTCTCACCAAACTATGTAAGGCAAGGTTGTCAAACTGTTTGGCTGTCCTGCTCAGATTTATAGCCCACCACATGCTGGCTCAACTCAAAAATTCCTAATTATTTAAGTTATTGTAGAAAAGAGTCATTTTTTATAGCAAAGACCAAATCTCTGGTTTTTATGTAAAGTTGGGCTTGCATTTGATAGAGCTTTGTATAAGGTTGTCCAGAAAGTTCTTAGTGATTCTAAAGAACATGATAACAAAATCATCTAACAGACTACAATGTATTTAATTTAATCCTTGATCAAATCCATGATCAAATAGCATTTACTTTATGTCTGTGCTTTTTATTCTTGGGCAAATACAAATTCAGACTTCTTCTTCTCCTTTCGGCCTTTCCCATTAGTCAGGGGTAGCCACAGCGTATCATCATTCATCTGTCTTCAATCTCCATCTCCTTCACACCAACTTCCTTCATATCTTCTTTTACCACATCTAAAAATCTTCTCTTTGGTCTCCCTCTTCTCCTCTTTCCTGGTAACTCCATTTCCATCATCTTTCTTCCTACATACTCTTGGTCTCTCCTCATGACATGTCCATACCACCTCAGCCTGCCCTCCCTCATCTTCATTCCTAACCGTTCTACCTTAACAGTACTCCTGATGTGCTCGTTTCTAATCTTGTCTTTTCTTGTCACTCCCATAGTAAACCTCAGCGTTTTCATCTTTGTGACTTCCATCTCTTCCACTTGTTTCTTTGTGACTGCTACTGTCTCAAGTCCATACACCATTGCTGGTCTTACCACTGAACTGTACACTTTTCCTTTTACTCTAGCTGGTAACCTCTTGTCGCAGATTACTCCTGATACTCTTCTCCATCCATTCCATCCTGCCTGTTCTCTCTTCTTTACCTCCCTCTCACAACCACCACTTTCTTGCACCGTTGATCCCAAATACTTAAATTCCTTTACTCTTGGCACTTTTGTATCCTCCATCTTCACTGTTTTGTCGTCATTTCCTCCATTTATGCACAGATATTCGGTCTTTGACCTACTGACTTTCATCCCTCTTCTTTCCAATGCATACTTCCAAGATTCTAATCTCCGCTCCACTTCTTTCCTGGTCTCTTTGCAAATCACAATATCATCAGCAAACAGCATCGTCCATGGTGGTTCTCTCCTTACTTCATCTGTTAGCCTGTCCATTATCAGTGCAAACAGGAATGGACTTAACGCTGATCCCTGGTGCAGTCCAACCTTAACCTTGAAACTTTCTGTAGTTCCTACTGCACACCTCACCACTGTTTTGCTTCCCTCATACGTATCCTATACTAGTTGCACATACTTTTCCACTATTCCGGATTTTCTCATGCAGTACCTCAGCTCTTCCCATGGAACCCTGTCGTAAGCTTTCTCTAAGTCCACAAATACACAATGTAGCTCTTTTTGACCTTCCCTGTATTTTTCCATTAACATTCTTAAAGCAAACATGGCATTGGTGGTTCCCTTTCCTGGCATAAATCCATATTGCTGTTTGCTGATCTCCACTCTATCCCTTAACCTGGTTTCAATAATTCTTTCCCATACTTTCATTGTGTGGCTCATTAGCTTTATTCTTCTGTAGTTTCCACAGCACTGTGCGTCCCCTTTGTTTTTATAGATTGGGATAAGCACACTCCTTCTCCATTCTTCTGGCATCCGTTCACCCATTAATAGTCTGTTGAACAGTCTGGTCAAAAACTCTATCCCCATCTCTCCCATGCACTTCCAAACTTCTACTGGCAACTCATCTGGTCCAACCGCTTTACCTTTTTTCATCCTTCTTAGTGCGTTCTTTACTTCTCTACTGACACAATTTACCTCTTCCATAACCACTTCTGCTTATTTTCCTCATTCATCAGTTTCTCAAAGTACTCCTTCCATCTCTTTAACACTGCTTCTGAATTTACCATAACATTACCATTTTCATCCTTTATAACCCTCACGTGCTGTACATCTTTCCCTACTCTGTCTCTCTGCCTAGCCAATCTGTACAACTCTTTTTCACCTTCTTTTGTTTCCAATCTAGCATACAAATCATCATACACACGTCCCTTTGCCATTGCAACTGCCTTCTTTGCCTTACTCTTCTTTTCTTTGTATACCTTTTTAGTATTTTCGTTTCTTGTTTTGTCCCATGCTTTCTTTGCCTCTTTCTTTTCTTTTATGCTTTTTTGAACTTCCTCATTCCACCACCATGTCTCCTTGTCTCCTTTTCGTTTTCCAAATGTCACTCCCAGTACAGTTTCAGCTGTTTTTCTTAGCATTTCTGCCGTTTTGTCCCACTCATCA
Organism: Diplosoma virens; assembly: GCA_963680785.1. Taxonomy (NCBI): domain Eukaryota; kingdom Metazoa; phylum Chordata; class Ascidiacea; order Aplousobranchia; family Didemnidae; genus Diplosoma; species Diplosoma virens. Next base: position 14,038,110 of record OY796887.1, on the reverse strand, counting down.
GGTAACCCATCCTTGCCTCCCAAAATCCTGGTCACCTCTTGTCTAAATGCTTCTTGATAGCTTGTTTCTTTCAGTTTCCACCATTGTATCTTTGGCTTTACTTTCTCTGCTTTTTTCTTTTTCACCATAAGAGCCATTTTGCATACCACCATACGGTGCTGCTTTGTGACACACTTATTCAATATTACCTTACAATTGCACATTTCCTTCAGGTTCCTCCTTCTGCACATCACATAATCTACTTGGGTACTTTTTCCTCCACTCTTATACGTCACACTGTGTTCATCTTTCTTCTTGAAATAAGTATTGACAATCACCATATCCATCCTTTTCCCAAAATCCACAACCATTGATCCTTCCTTATTTCTTGTTCTAGCGTTGTACCTCCCCATTATTTCCTCATCCCCGATGTTTCCTTCACCCACATGTCCATTAAGGTCTGCACCAAAAACTATTCTCTCTTCTTTTGATATACTTTCTATCAATCCATCCAGGTCTTCCCAAAAATCATTTTTCTCCTCCATGCTGTAGTTAACCTCTGGAGCATATGCACTTACTATATTTAGGATGGACCCATTTACCTCCAGCTTCATGGCCATCAGTCTGTCTGACACCCTCTTCACCTCCAGGACACTTTCAGCCAGCTCCTCCCTCAGCACTATCCCTAAATCATTTTTTCTTCCATCAGCTCCATTGTAAAATATTTTACATCCACCTCCAATGTTCTTTGCTTTACTACCTTTCCACTTAGTTTCTTGTAGCACAATATGTCTACATTCCTTTGCTCCATCATATCTGCCAGCTCTCTTCTCCTTCCAGTCATCGTTCCAATATTTAAAGTACCCACCCTTATGAGTGAGCATCTTCCTTTCCATGCTTCTCGCTGCTTCTTTACTCGCCTTTTTCATCTCTTTCTGCTCTTATTTTCACTTTGTTTAGCAGTAGCACAATTTCCGCAGGTGCCCTGCTGTGCGACACCTGAGGCAGTCGTTGGTAACCCGGGCCGCGACCGATCCGGTATGGATTTACAATGATTACGCATTTGTATAAATCTGACAAAAAGTTTTACACCAGATGCCCTTCCTGCCGCAACCCTCCCCATTTATCCAGGCTTGGGACTGGCATCAAGAGACACAGAAATGTGCCACCAATGGCTGGGTACAAATTCAGACATCCAAATATAAATCCAGATCCAGACATCACACATGAGGAATGTAAAAAACCTAAATTACTTTCACATTAACAAGTCTACCATCCTTGTGTGATACATCAGCTCTAAAAAAACACAGTCACCATTACCATACTCAATGATTCACATCCATAAAAAAAAGTTTCCATATCACATGCATACAAAACTGGCACAAATCAGAACCCTCAAACTATTTTTTTGCAAAGTTAAACTACATACAGTATACCCTGCACCCTCACACAATGTTGGCTATGTGACACATAATGGCAGTAATCACCTTTTTAACTTCTGCAAACACAGCACTACAACCCATTTTTAGTCTCAGTACTTTAAAAAAAAAACATGTAAAGAATGTTAGTGCAGATAGTTTAATTAAAAATTAAGATTGACTTTCTCAAAATCAGATTTAGAATTGTATGAACCAAAAAGCTTTATAATAAACAATACATCTGCTTGCAAAATCACTCTTTTTTCAACTTTGGTTTCCAATTTTCTTAATGCTCTTTTTTAGTAGGAACTTTTAAAAAATTTTTACTGAAACTACTGTTTTTCAGGCGTAGACAAAGAAGTGGATATTCGAAAAAGCATTCTTAAAATTTACAACAAACAAGAATCCGATTTTCCAACTTTAAAAGAATATAACGACTATTTAGAAGAAATAGAAGATATTGTTTGGAATTTGGAAAGTGGTAGAAATGAAAAAGAAACAAGAGAAAAAATAGCACAATACAAGTATGATTTTGTATTATATCAGCTATTTTTTTGTTTCATTTCATATTACAAATTGTTCAGTTTTTTAATTTTTACTAAAAGCACTCAGAAAATGCAAATATGTTTTCAAACGCTTTATGTAGTAACTTTACTTATTGTCAAATGTGATCATGATAAATTTTTGTGTTTTCTACTGAAACCTAAACACCCATACAGCAAGCAAAGCAGGCTATGCTGTCTAAAAAATGGCATTTCTCAGGGAGCGGTGTTGGCTACTTTCCTTTTCAACATCTATATGTATGACCTGCCCTCCCTAATGTCCAAAAAGTATGCCTATGCAGATGATCTAGCATTGTTGCACTCTTTTGGAAACTTAAAAGGACTTTAAGTCAAGACATAATTACACTTTTAGAATAACTACAGACTTGGAGGTTGAAGTTCAGTCACACTAAGGCGGTGATGGCAACCTTTCACTTTAATAGCCGAGAGGCCAAATGTGAGCTAAAAGTCTACAACAGGTATAGACTCTTAGCGTTTTGTCCAAACCCTACTTGTATTGGGGTAAAACTGGACAGATCGCTCACATCCCGTCACCATCTAGTGGCATTGCGCAAAAAACTATCTTCGGACGTCACACTGCTGAAGCGATTTGTAGGTTCAGGATGGAGTGCTGGTGCCAAAACACTGCGCACAGCTTCTCTATCTCTTGTCTACTGAACAGCTGAGTACTGCGCACCAGTCTGGTGTCTCAGCGCTTACACTCGCCTCATAGACAGTGTCCCCAATGACGCTTTGCGCTATTTGGATGAATACGTTCCACTCCAACAGACTACTTACCCATGCTTTAAGACATCAGCCAGCGAGCCTTGCTGCCAAATCTCCTTGGCTTATTGCAGATTTCTGGACCTTGACCACATGTTGCATGGTCTTTTAAGTGGGTCCTCAGATGCTCGCCAAGAGAGACCAAGTTCTAGACGTCCGTTTGTGCCAGCTGCGCGGAATTTATTAAACAGCTTTGCCGAACTAGGCATCCGTGCTTCTCAGTGGACAAATTTTATATATGGAACACGGAATACTGTCAGAATACATCCTGGCTTCATACTTTCGTACCCATGACCAGTGCCAGGCCTATTGGAATGAGCTTGCCCCGAACAGCTTAGAGCTTAAACTCCATCGCCTGCGGACTAGTGTTTGACGATTCCATTCGTCCATGCACAGTCTCGCTCCTTCACCGAATAGTGAGTGCGGCGACTCTGAATAAAACGCAGACCACGTCCTAATAGCGTGCCCCATATATCGGGCACCATATGGAGCACGAGGTGTGACGTTTTTGGATGACGAAACTCGATGTTGACTTAACACCATCACTGCCAGGATCTGATCCGGGCAGTACAGCAGCCTGGGCTAATAGAAGGATATACTCTTGGCCCCAATCCTGTTTGTTTTATACGCGGCATGGATGCGCTTCCAAACGACAAACACCCATTCGCCCCACATTTTGCCCCTCAGCTGATGTTCAGCTGTTGCCAAAACTGTCAAATTTGCTTGGCTCGGGAGTGGAACCCACACATCCCGCGTTGGTGTCACGATTGATAACTCGTAACTTGCACTTTATTGCATTTTTATGATATCAGAAAATAAAAAAATTTTTATATTATAATTCATGTTAAAGAGGTCTTTTGAGCACCACAATTTTTTGTTGAATAAGCCTTAAATGTTTTGCTTATTTTTATCAGTTTTGTTGTCCATTATTTTTTTTGTGTTGCACTAGTTTCTCTTAATTCGATTTTTTTGGTCAATGTACTTCGTTTTTTACTTTGTTTCTTGGTATTAAGCAGTGTTATTTATCTCGACTCGAAAGTTTAAAATAGGTTTGCAACATCTTTGGCGATTATTGACCAATAAGCGTATACTTCTTTTTTTAATTTGATTGTACGAGGCAAAGACTTGCTTTTTGCTTTCACGAGGGTCGAGATCGTGACTTTACTTGTTCCAGGCAGGAAAACGAATCCTTGATCCGTCGGAATCAAATCCGCTTAAACCAGGAGCGAAATTACTTCAAAGAGCAGTTGGCGCGCGAAGCAAAGGAACAGCAGCGTCGCGCGCAACTCCTGAACCAGCTCGATCGCGAGGCGGAGGCGAATCGAAAGCGCGAACAAGAGAGCCTGCTCAACGACCTGACCAACAACACCTCCCTCGCGCCATCCGAGGTTCTGGCGCTCCACAAAAAGACGAAGCAAGCGGAACAGACATCGCGCTCACAGCTTGACGGCAGATTGAAGCTGAACGCGTTTTGCAGCTCTCCCGCGGTCGATTATGTTTCGAGCGAACTGGTCGAGACCGCCGACCCCCCATTCGTCTACGAGCCGCTGGTAACGGACGTCGGCGGTCCCGCTATTCCCGACAAAGCCGCGTTTTTCGACCTCGGTTACTTGCGTCACGTCAGAGAGGCGACTTCGCGAGACGTTGGCGGCGGCTATGATAGCGTGATTGCGTGCGAGCGCGCGTTAAACGACGCTTTCGGCGGCTTGTTTCTACGTCCATCGTCGTCCGCATCCGACGTCGCCTAAATTTTTCCGCTTTTGATGTTTTTAAAAATTTGATTCGTTTTTATTTTTGTGCGAATTGTTTCATTCCGTGTTCCGAAATAAAACTATTCAATTTGCGACGAACTTCGGAAAATGATTCGTATTTTCAGACGAAGAATGCAGACTTGGAAACCAGAGCACTCGGATTATACAGAGTAAAGTAACATTTACCTATACCGAGTGAAACCATTAAAGCTCTATAAAATAAATCTATGTCACAACAACCCATCTTAAAATCATAAAAAAAAGCATCAGCTCAAGTTGAAGGGTTTGCACAAAGCGATTAAGGTATATACCTGTGTATAACTGTATAAGCCGATGTGTATTTGAAGACCAAAAATTGCGTCATTTTAGCTATTACCTGGGTGTAAGTCAGGGTTTTTATTCGAGTTCCTAAAAAATTCGCAGATTCTAGTTTGCTACGCAACAACTTTTAAAAAAATGGAAGGCCATCACGAAGAGATAAACAAAACAAAAAAATAATGAAATAGGCCATTATATAGGCCTAGCAGCCGAAAAAATGTTGGGGTTAATACAGTTTTGCCTAATTTTCTGACTTTGCCCGAATCATGATCTTTAGTACTTGCAGAAATAAGAAGCAATTTTATCTCAAATTTAGAGTGAATACCAAAAAAAGATTTTCAGTTGGAATCAGTCTCAAATTTTTCGATTTTAATTCCAAAAAGTAGTGATCTCAAAACAAAATCTTCATCTCAAACCGTAATCTTTTTTCTAAATTTGGAAACTTTGTCCTGCAAAAGTAATTGGTTTTCTATGCACAAAAATTTTTTTCCTCAACTATTTTCTAAGGCAAATACAACTCAGTTGCATTTGAAATTTAACAGTTTAATATCAAAAGTAAAACTCTAAATATTATTTATTCGCTTTACAAAACTTTTTAATTAATGAATTCAAATTTGAAGTTCGAGTTCAGCAATTTTTATTAAGTTCAACTTCGAGTTTGGCGAAAAAAAACGAGTTCTTCGAGTTCAAGTTCGAGTTTGCAACCCTGTTATAAGTCGACTATAGATTCCAGGCACAGTCACTATTTTTAGATCAGTGTGGCAATGGCATGAAGGGCTTACGTTGTACGCGGTAGCGACTTTGGCACTCGGCTCAGCCCGAGCCATAAAATAAAAACTAGGTTTGTTTAATTTAAATTCTTTAAAGTCAACATTGATTCTACAAAACTCAGGCTCATTACAAAACATCTGACATCGTATTAAGTTTATAGAAAAAGGGATACATAAGCACGTGTAGACTGTCAAAGCAGACATTTCTTTGGTTAACCTTTATGCTAAACACGTGCTCTAGAGAAATTGTCATAGATACATCACAAAAGTGTCGGTAGCGTGGTCGAGTGGTTAAGGCGCCGAGATTATGATCGACATGGTCTCGGTTCAAGGCCTACTCGTACCATTCTGTTGTGTCCTTGGGAAAGGCACTTTACGGCTTTCTTCTATTTGATGGTCTTGAAAAGCAGTTCTAAATTACAGTGATATTTCTATTAAATTTCAAGCGGACAGCAATATCTTGGCATCTCTGGAAGCAGGTGGGGATAATTGCTCACCCTATCTGTTAGCTCTTCCGTCGTTTTCCTACGAGTCAGAAGGATAGATATAGAGATAAAATAAATAAATAAATAAACATAAAATAAGAGATTAATGAGTCTTCAGCAACATCTCCATAACCATTACCTATGTATACTGTAAGTCGACCCCCAAAATATTACCTTAAAATCGTCTCCCAAAAATTTGACTTATATACAAGTATATACGGTACTTATTATTCTTAGTAGTATCTCTATTTATACTTCTAACTTGCAGCACAACGTCCTAGACCAGGGATATCCAACCTGTAGCCAACTGTTACTCTTTAACAGTTTTTACTTGTATTTTCATAATTGCATCGCACCGTTTCTCAAACTGTGTTACGCGAGCTCACTTTTTTCAGACAAAAATCGAAAAATCAGTGTCAGATTCAAAGCAAAGATCTTTTTGCGGCTCGCCGACTATAAGTAAATTTATCATTCCCATTATGAAAAAGGTTGGACATTCTGTCTTAGACGTTAGGGAAATTATCACGCGACGATTACCCTAATCTGCTTTTAAAGATGCCAAGATATTGCTTTCTCGTAAACATTGATAAAATCGTGACACTACAATGTAATTGGGTTGTTCATATTTTTGGTTTGAATATAGTATTTACCACTAAAATGCAATTTTTATGTTATGTAAGTGTAAGAAGTAATTTTCCGCGAAACTTGATTTACAAACGGCGTATTACTCCCAATACACCGTCTATTTAACTATAAGCCCAAAATAGCTTGTCCGCCAATTGCTACTAAAACAACTGTTAGGGATTTTTACTTTAAAATAATAACTTTAATATGAATTAAACTGACAAAATACCTCGTCGAGTTTGGAACCAATCATATTAAACATACGACTTTATGGTCGCCTTTTTTTGTGCATCTACTTCGTTACTTAACACTAATAAAAGCCGTTGGTCTTTTCGAGGAGGGACCAATAGTATACTTTGGCATTGTTCAAAAGGTGATGCGATTGTAAAATTATATGAAATTAATTCAACATGCTATAATTTTTGCAAAATTTTTCATCTTTGACACATTATGTCATTTTTGTCTTAATGGTCCTGATCTGTAAATTTTTTCTCCCGTCCATGGGGGTTGTTTCCATTATTGGGGCTGAACGGAATTTACCAGCAGATTTTTGAAACAAATCTTAGACAATCACAACCAGTTTTTAATAGAAATTAATCGGACAATAAAATTTTAAACTTTCGTAATTGGTTTCACTAAGCAGAAACCGAGCACTTTCTCTGGTGTAAACATGGAGTCAAACATTAGAATGGCTCACGAACAAAAATCTCGATAAATCTAAAAACCAATTGTTGTATTCTAAAACAGAACATCCAACGAAAATGAAAATCATCCCTTTATTTCAATTTTAAATCGGCAAAACTACATCAATAGACACTTAAATTAGTGACGAGAGTACCAGAAAAAATCTTATATACAGAGAATGATCGCAAAGAGCGCAGGTTGGGTGTTTCTATTGCACAAATCGCCACTTGATTTTTACAATTTACTCTTTAAAGAAAGCTTTTTTTTGTAACTTGATTAAATTTTCCAAGCTTGATAAATTACAGAAAAGTGTGACAGTGAGAACAGTGGAATCAATGGAAGAATTTCATTTTCTACTTCACAAAAGGTCTCTAGGAAATACTAAAGGAACGATTTCGGTACCACGTTGAGGTACCGTTCATAGACAGATACCATTATAAATTGCTTTTATTCAAAGAAAAAACGAAAAAGCTAAATTGCTTTAAAATGGCTGCCATCTTGTCAAAATTGAATTCAATTGCAACCACACTTGACGACAGGAAACAAGTTAATAAGGAAGTTAGATATTGATTAACACGACTGACCGTAATAAACGCTGATTAAATGAATCCGATTATAAATCAGTGACCACAGGCTGCTTGACCAGGACCGTTCTCCTAGGCACAGGAGTCGGAGCGACGCTGGATTTCCGGTTACTTGGATCCTGTACCGGTTTCTGGGCGATGGGAGGTTTAACTTGGGGCTTACTGTTCAATTTTGGGGGAATGTAAACCTCTTCGTAGGGGTGATAACGAGGTTGAGAAACAAAGGGGACATTGAGTGAAGCGTCTTTAATCGGTTTTGAACCAGCTCCCTTGACGCCTTCGACTGTTGAAGAGCGCGCAATCGGCTTTCGCTTTTTCTGAACTTGTTCGGGGCTCTTGTCGTCGGAATGCTCGACCGAAACGTTGTGAGAATAAGACCGCTCAACCGGGTTCTTTTCTTTCCGTCGGGAGGTCGCCTTGAGAGTCTCGTAATCCATCATATCTTCCATTTCAAGACAGTAAAGCAAGACGTCCATCTGAGAAAAGGCAGAATGTTCGAGAACACGAGAACTTTCTAAACGAACGGAATAAAAGACGAAACTTTTTTTTCCGGAACAAAACTCATCACCTGATAATGAACATCCAACTGTAACGCGTTCAACATCAGAGTGTTCTGGCTGAACTTTTGACCCGGGGCGGAGGGTTTTTCCTCGGCCGGCCGGAGCAGGGTGGGCCCGAAAACCGTGGCCAGGTTGTGTAAGCTCATTTTGTTCACGAGTTCGTTCTTGGCTACTCTGTAAAGCAATTAACGGACGAGATTATTGAGACATGAAAAACTATAAAGATCAGTTAAAAGTTTTTATGAGAACTGGTTTGGATACAATTTTAACCTTTACTTGAATTACAGGGAAAAAGTTTTTTGGCATTTATAGAAAAACATTTTTTGGTTTTCAGTTTTCAGTCAAGACCTTAATTTAGTCTTCACATGACTTTCAAAAACAAAATCGATTTTTTGCCCTTTGTTTTCAAACTAATTCAGCGTATACGAATTTTAATTAGTACCAGGTCGAAATTTTCTCACCCGGCCATGAGAAAGACGGGAAAGCAAACTGTTGCCAAGGACACAATAGATGTTACAAATAGAAGTATAGGTGTAGAAAAGATGGCGAGGAAGATTAGCTGTTGCTGGTCAAGTCCAGAACTTGGAGAACAGGAAAATGTGACGTTGATGAATAATAAACAAAGATGTTGATGAATTAAACTGTTTTTGAATCAACAAAACAGGAAAATCACAAACAAATAAACGACAAAAAGAGGAAACAACTTCCAGCCGAGTTGACCCAATGAGCAAATGGTATCGGGCTTTTCCAAAGAGAATCCAAAAAATATTTCCAAAGCAAAACAGAATTTCAACAAATTTATTTCACATTTTCGATCTTATCAATATCTCGCCGGAAAATGACAAGCGCGTTAAAAAAAATAAAAAGGGGAACTGACTTGATCAGGTGCTTCCTGAGAAAATGGAGGGTCTTGTAATTGGCGGGGGGGAGATCGGACAACAAGTGCATAATTGTCCGCAGCTTCGTTTCCGGATCAGTGAGCGACGACGCTTCGATAAAGTCGCTGCGACGTCATAATGAAAAAATTAAAAAGCGTCCGACGCCGAGCAGGGCACGACGCACTCACCTGTAACAAGCATCGGAGAAAAGCGGTTCCGGAAGCTCCCGGAAGTAGAGCTTCAAGACCCCTGCCACGGCGTTGATGTCGACGCTCTCCAGCAGCGAGACTACGTCCTTACGATCTGACGACGAATAGATGCGCGTAAATAAAAGAAAGCATAGCAATCGCAGGAGCGTTGGACACGACACCGATTTGTAAGTCCACTCGGTATCGGGGTGGGTGCTGCTTTCTTATTTTAAGTCGAGTGATCCATTATTGTGGGTAAACAGCATGGCCTCACTTAAGAATTTGTCCCGAACTGTATTTTTGAAGGCACAGCGGAAATCGCTTATAAAAAAAAAGCAGACTAGACGGTCATATTTGAGTTATTAAACTGCTAACAGTGTTTGACGGCAGCTTAAACGAGCTTTCAAACTAATCAGCTCAAAAACAGAAAAGCTTTAAAAATTCCGAACATTTTCATTAAAAGCTAGCTTAAATTCCAAAGCTGTACAGACACAGTCCTAGTATACATTCGCGTTTTTCACACATTTCCGTTTGTCATGTCATACATTTCGCGTTATGAGTGTGTATAAACTCAACATCAACAACGTGAAATAATTTATCAAAGAAAAATAAACTCAACATCAACAACGTTATGAAAACTCACCGGCCTCAAACGACGCTTTCAACTGCTGTATTTCGGAAGCGACCCCAGAAACCCGATAAATCCCGACTTCGTTCATTCCCCTCCTCTCAACTTCCGCCACGCACTTGCTCACTATCGCCGGAATTCCGGCGCTGTTACGTCTGCGAGAGTGTTTACATTCACTGCATATTTCGCATGGCAATGTGTTTTAACATGCGCATCACGGATGGACATCGGGCAAGAATGCCGAATCGGTGGGATGTCAGTCATTGTTTTAAAACAGCGGCTCTTCAACAAGGTCCCCTTGCAGCGTTTGGATGATTCCGTGAACATTAAAGTTTTACTGTTTTACTCGTCGATTCTTACTAAATGTAATAAGGGTTTCACGAAATCTCTTTAATTAACTCAAGGGCTTCGTGATACCCGAAGATTGAAGCTGTTTATGACGCGTCCTCCTGTACTAAGCAGAAAAGCTCAATAAGCTAAAAAAAACTTCGAAAAAGGAGATGGGAAACGATTGCAAGAGCTACGATAGTAAAAGCAAATGCAACCGACGCGAACACGCTCAGTCACACGGCGGCGCACGCGTACCTGGCCGTGTTTGCGATGTTCACTCCAAACACGCCAGTCGACTTCTGCGAGGGAAGCCGCTGCAGACTCCTCTCGCGTGCCACGAACTTGACCGAAACGCGAATCGATATCTCGTTCATCAGAACCGACTCCTCAATCCACTCCCCCTTTGCTCTCAGCGACTCCTGTATCAACTGGAGAAAACGAAAACCAGTCGGATTACGCTCGCTGACGTAAATCAAAAAAACTTTCAGCGAGTAACGGAACTTTGCGTAAAGCGTTTGCGTAGCGATTTGCAGTTTGCATTTAAGCTACGTAATGCGTCAGGATTTCGAACCTGGTTTGATCAAGCAATTAAGAAAAACTAAAAAAAAAAACAGTTTTCCTCACCCCCACTTTTCCTTTCGCAATTAAAACGTCGTCGTCGTAAGAAGCACCGGCGGAAGCTTCGCGAGCTCTGTCGTAGCAGAGGATCCGCAACGTCATCGCGCCATCAACGTCAAGCTCAAATTCCTCGTTCCATTCCGGACACTTGGTGTCGCGACAAGGACGAGTTTTAGCCTTGGTCTGGAACTGGCCGTAAGAGTCGACTTCGAGGGTGCAATAAGGGTCTGCAATAAAGAATGTTCGAGAAAAATTTAAAAATCGGAAATCGGGAAGAGCAAAATCAAGCTCACGTCTGCTCATATTTCCAAAGAAAATAATCGACGACTAGCAATAAAATCAAAGAACAAGGACAAGGCTTAGCAACAAGGATATTAAAAGAATCACAAAAAAAATCTAAAACTGTTCGGATCGCGCCCAGAACAAGCAGGAGACTGATAAAAAAACACGGGAAAGTGGAAATAGAAATTGAAAAGAGCCTCAGATGAATCGCAAGCAAATCGACAACAATATCACGACCGACTTGACTAGCTTCTGTTACTCATAATCAACTTACTGCAAGCTCGCAAAAAGCCTTGTCCGGAGTGGATGGTGACGGTCAGATATCCGGATAGCAATTCATCATCCTCCCTTGCCAGCATTGACCCGATGTTGTTCCCCTAAAATAGGCAGATTAACAGCTATTTTTAAGGGACACCGACAAGTACTGGCAATTCTAACCAAAAATGCAACTATTTGACTATCTAGACCAGTCGCATGAAAATGATAGAACACAGGTTTACCCCGCATACTTAGAGTATTTACAAAGCAAAGTCAAAAGGCAAACAAACGCAACTCGACAAACTTACTTTTCTTTGCTTAACACAAGCGGCTAAAAGAAGGTTGATCTCGGACGACGCGAGACTAAAGCTTTTAAAGCAACTTTCCTGCTGCTTCATAATCGCCTCCGTCCACTCTACCCTCTCGTAATCAGATGACATCAAAAACATGTAGCTCTGTGAAAAGACGTCATTGCTGCGACATTGAAAACAATCAAAAACAGCAAAACATTGGTCAGGCGATTATTGACGTCGCAAAATGCAACAGTTTCGATTAAAACTGGCTTTTGTTTGAAAGCGCTTTCACTTATATTTTGCTTGTTTTGATAAAAGCATTTTATTGACAGTATGGCAATTTCCGATTAAAAAAACAAAAGCGAGTAATATGTACAAGCGCGCTGTGTTACTGCATTAATTCCAAGCAATATTGACGTAATGTTGCAGCATTAGAACACATAAAAAAATGGTCTAAAAAGCTTTCTAACTAAGATTTTTTGGAAACCATCAATTGCAGGGCAAATCTTTGTCCTTTCTTTAAAACATTCATTGAAAATTCAAAAATTTCGGACAGCATTTACGAAATAAAACTGGGCTATATTTACATCCGGGTTCTTTTCAAACGGGTTATTTTTTTCGTTTTTAAGCATCTCAAAAAACGATCGCGAAATCGTCTTACAACCGCGGTGAGAATGAAAACAAAAAAGCAGGTCAATGCCTCTGAATAATCATATTGTAGGATGAACGTGTGAAAGATCACTCCGCCAAAACGAGATAATCAAGGCCCAAAAATAAAAATGAAGATATTTGATTGTTGACATGATGAAGCAGTCGAAGCTTAAAAACCGCTGCACAAAAAGCGATTTCAAAAAAACTTGGTTTTCTGGAGCACGACATGAGGTGAATCAATTGGCACTGCAATAAACTTATCCGCGAAACAAAAGTTGATAAAAAATTAAGCGGTAGAATAAGTAATATGACCATGCAGCCACCGAATAAAGCCAGTCAAAATGGAGCTTTACCTTTGGTTCTTCTTGATACTGGAAAACAAGGAACACTTTAAAGAATTAATCCAAAAACACTTAAAAGCTTTGTTTAAAAATTCAAAAAGCATCGTCGCATTAAAAGCATGCACAGAATCGGCACGAATTCGGTCGAGTAATAAAATATTGAGCAAAATTTTGCCTTCATGTCAATTTTCCTCTTTAAACATATTGAAATGTCGAATCCAATTCGAAAGTACTGCAGTGAACGGCGCGTAAATTCTAGAATCGGACAAGCATAGCAACAGTTGACAAACTTTCAAACATCAAACAGCGTCATTTAAAAAAAAACCAGAGTCGACGCGAGCAAGAATCGAACTCACCTTTCCCTGCATGTGATAGATCCGCAGCGGCAGATCGGGCGCGGCCAAAACAATCCGCGCCTCGAGCTCGACCAGCTTCTTGCGCAGCCGTTCTTCCTTCTTGCTGCGAGCAGGCGAGTGTTCGCTCGACTTCTGCTGCTTGGCGAACTTCTTGTGCTCGCGCGCGATGTCGTGCTTCAGCTGCTGGGCGTTGTTGCTCATCTGGTGGAGGACCTCCTCCTCAGTAGCCGGAATTTCCGGAATTGCTACAGAAAGAGAGAAATTGCTTGAGTATTGAAGAAAAGGCTTTTGAAAACGACGAAGAACCCCTATGGGGGTAAACGGTTTGGTTTGGGGACTGTAGAACTTTGCGGTCTCGCCCCCCCTTTTTAGCGCAGAAAAATTTTTTGCCTCTTGACTAATAACAGCAACATTTATTGCCACTTGAGGGCTACCTATATCTTTGTTAGCCATCTATTGCCCAAGCAACGGTTTTCTGATAAGATTGTGATAATTATCAAGTGAGGCTGCATACGCTGACAATTCACTCGTATCGAGGTTCTAAGTTCTATATCAATAGAGTGAATTTGAATTTCTTATTTAATTATTGACGGTTGTGGTTATCGTTTGCTTCGTCCGACGGAACGATGTAGAAGTATTGTAAGGAGCTTTTATAGACAGGCTTCCTTGTCATTAGATAATCTACTATTACTACCCACCGAAAAAGCCTAAAAAAAAAACCTTCTGGTTTGAAAGAAGCGTTATTACTTTTTAAAATCTCGACTCCTTTTGAATTTGGTGCATTCAGTAAAGCCAAATAAGACATCTGCTTTAGAATGTTGAAAAACCAATAACTGACTAAGAAGGAAATGAATGGCCTCGAGCAAACATATGTTCCCGCTCAGAAAAAACTGTCGTAATTTCGTTTGTTTTGGTGAATCGGCAATAAAGTCATAGAGCTGAGAATTATCTCGGCATGAAAAATTCGTACAAGGCGCTTTAAAAACAACAATCAATCGCAATATCAATAATTACACTTAACTCTCTGCAATTGACAGCTGCTATCATTAGTGAATGACGAAACAATAGCATAACCGCACGTAAGCAATAATAGCTATACAGTGCGAAAAGCTATTGCACTCACCTCGCCTAGTAACTGCTACGCTCGTATTACACTAAATCAAATAGTGCCAGGAAAACGTTGTATGTTAAGGCCATTTTTTAAAAAAATTTTAACGCGCCGGATAAGTAACCTTGACGTATTTTTTTGAAACCCGACCAAAAACAATGTTGACAAAACCGTCACAAATAAAATAAACCAAAGAGAAATATTTAAAAAACTCAAACAAGTGTTATTTGACTCAAGGTAACTTACTATCAGAGTCTTCTTTGGGTTTGAAAGACAGGTCCGCCAAGGGTATGTACCACTTGCACTCGTACGAGTCTTTCGAGTGGAAAACTCTACAAGAATCATTATCACTTCTAGATCGATTCGAAAAGTTCACGTTTAAAAACTCGATACTGTTCCAGACAGAGACATACGTGGTCGAGCTCTTCTGCTTGGCGCACAGCAGGAGGTCGCTGTAGAGGAAGCAGTGCCTCAGCTTCCTGCTCCCGTCGCTTGCAACCTGGAGAATTCCAACTTGTCATGATGAGCAAAGTGATCGCATTGAGGTTGAGCAAAACATTAAGTGACAGACGTCACCTTCGAGAGATCGATAAAACGTGGTTTGTTTTCATTTAAACGGGAGATACAAAAAAAATAGCGGCTAGAATAAAGTGCAGATTTAAATGATTGAACTATGATTTAGGATCTTTAGGAGCAATAGGAAGCGTCCAGGATAAAACAAAGGCAGCTGCAAATCCATACAAGCGACAAATAAGCAATCAAATGTTGCTTCGATCAAATAAGTGAACGTCCAATAGCTAAGAGAAAAGAACTAAACAAAGACCAGCGAGAAAACGCTTGGGGGGGGCTATTGTGCGGGTATAAAATGACGTCATACGTACTTCCACCAAGAAGCCGTCTTTGATCAATTCGCGATCAGCTGATCGGGCTGCGACGATCTGGGCAGAGGGGAGCTTCTTCGGCTTGAAGGAAGAGGAAGAAGAGTTGATCCGCTCCAGGAAGGTTTGAGATTGCTTGAGTACCTGTCGACATCGCGGTATCATTCCAATATCAACCACGACTCGGTCTTCAAACGCCAAAGGGCCAAGATTTGCGATCGTTTCCTTTCAATACGGCGTCAACACATTTTACGGCCTTTTGACGTCATAATATGACCAAATGGCGATCATAATCCCTTTTGCCAGTAACATGTTGCCGGGGAAACCTGTTCTTTCAAATCGATCTCGTTTTTACACACGGAGGGGTGCTGCTTTTGTGCGCGTTCTCGCTGGTAATAGAGCTTACGAGTTCAGCTTTAAATTGGATTAAAGATCTCAATATTTTTAAATTTACGCTCGCCGGCAAATTATAAATTAAGATTTGACTAATCCAAACCAGATACCATTACGATCAAGATATTTCCAAAGCAGTTTAATGGCAATACAAGGTTTAACCTTATGCGACGTGAACGACACTCGGCCGCCGAGACCACGTGCCCAAAAAACGCTTCAATACCATTTCAACCACCGACCTGTCTGAGTATTTGATAGTCGGGATGACGATGGGGAGTATGCTTGAGGAGGTCCTGAAGAACGAGGGTCGTACGCATGACACGCTCAACTGGTTTGTACAACACATCTGGAAAACACAGGAATATGTCGTAAACACCCAACATCGCTTCGTACGGTGGAGGTGACAGGTAAAACTTTTTTTAACATTAACCGTATAATGAATCGGCAGATACAAAAGTCAAGTTAAAGCAAAAGCTAGCACAACGACGCTTCAACGATTAATACGAAGAAATTCCAAATCCGGCTTACCGATCAAACTGATAGACTCGGAATCTTTGGATCCACGAGATTGCACCTTCAGACTCTTTAGAATAAACATAATTAGTTTTCGTTCGCATTGAACTTGACTTTAACATTGCTCAAGGCCCATTTCCACTATAAGGGTGGAATAGAGTATTTTCGTTTCTTTTTTTTTTTTATTTATTTCATTTTTATTCACAATCAACTTGAAATTAATCATAGTGCATGTAGAAATAAAGATTGTGAATAAGGAAGCAGCGACTAAACGAAGTACGTTATTACATGCACAACGTCATGCACAACGTCATTCTTTTCTTGATTTTTTGCTTCGCTTAGCGCTTAAGCGCGTAAAGAAATAAAAAATCAATAGAACAAACAAAGAATTTTTATTTATTTATTTATTTTCATTTTTACTCACAATCAACTTGAAATTAATCATAGCTAACGTAGAAATAAAGATTGTGAATAAGGAAGCAGCGACTAAACGAAGTACGTTATTACATGCACAACGCTCCTAGTGGAAAGGCGCTAGGAGCGTAGCACAGAATAATCTATTCAACGCTCCTAGTGGAAACGCGCCGTTAGACGCTCACCTCAATGATTGATTTGAACTGGGAGTTGTCTTTGGAGCACTTTTCAACGGTCTGCTGAGCGCGCTTGTAGTTGTTCAGATAATCGCCATACAGGTTTAGTTTATTCAGCTAAAAATAAACGAAAGGAGTCAAGCTCACGAGTTTTATCGGGAAGGAAATGGATTTTTTTTTTATTCAAAAACTGCAATCGTGCGTCTTTTGTTCAATTGCTCAATAAAACAATCGTTGGTTAGCTCGGTTGTGGTAAACGAACGGAAAAACGAACGTATTTGACTCGAGCAACCTGCAACATGGCATTGCAAGTTAATTGCATCACGTGAACGAAGTGAAAAGAAATGCACGTAGGCGAATTTAGCAACTTGCAATTTACTTGCCGTTTTGGTAACAGCGATGCGACAAAGAAAGCAAATGTGGTATTAAAACTACGCCTACTTTATCTAAAATCAATGAACAATAACACGCCGTGCTGTGAGAACATGTGTTACAGAAGCTTAAATATGAACGACCTATTGTCTGTTTAAGGCTTTTATGATGACCGATACGCATTTGATCAACCGCCAATTCGACGCAACCACGCGTCAATGCGGAAAAGAACAGTGAAGAGTTTCTGCAATGACTTGTTATCGAGAGAAGTGAACGAAAAGGTTATATTATTATTTCCTAATTATTCTGGGCCTTCGGTCCATTCTGTAAAGGCGGCCCGCTAGTCGGGACTTCCGGGAGTTGAATTGCGTCTCCTTTTCCAAGAACGAGCTAGGTCAGTGGTTCTCAACCTTTTCGCGCTGCGGCACCTTTGGGACCTTTTCAAAATTTGTTTTATTTTCAGTTTATTATCAGTTGTGTTCGGAAGAAGTTTGCTGCGTTTTAGTTATCCTGATTTCTTGTTAATTATTCATTATTAATATTCGTTTTTTGTTTCAGATTTTAAGTGAATCAAACCACCAGTTTTGTTTTCTTTTTGTAAGTTTTACAACACAGAGTGCAAATCTTGATTTTTCTCCTTTAAAAGTAATAATCTCTAAAAAAATAAAAAGGTTTTCAATTTGAATCTGTCTCGAATTTCTTGATTTTCATCTCTAAAAAGTAGTGTCCACTAAAAAAAGGTTGCGGAGCAATGGACTAATGTGTTTTTTAAAAGTTTTGCGCCCCACAGGTTGAAAACCACTAAGCTCCTCTGCATTGTCGAGATTTCTCTTGCAATTAGCTAACGACGACAAGTCGTAATGCATTGGGAAGCGAAGCGAATAGAAAGTTTGCAATTATTCTCATTCAAAAAGAAAACATTCTCCATCGCCTCAAACTTGCAACAAAAGGACGCGCATCGAACTTGTTACGTAATAACGGTTTGATGGGGTCGCGTGTTGCGGAAGTCGTAAACTTGGCTTAAAGCCGTAGACGACGAGTGAATTGACGCCTCGGCCGTGAACCGGTTCTTTTCGATCGATCCTGGCGAAGATTCGCGACTTGATTGAATATGCAACAGTAGATGACCAGGTAACTCACCAGATTCTTGAAAAGGTCGCCGACGCTGGTGTCGGCTGTCCACTTGTCCAGTCGCGGCTTCAACTTGTTGTAGAAGGTCGCGTGGAGATTGTGCAGGTCCGGGACACGGAAAAAGAGGGTGTCGAAGTCCTGCGCCGACATGACGGGCTGCGACGTGCCGATCGTCGCTTTGAGCGGCTTCATGTACTGTTCGAAAGTTTCCGTCAATTCGGCGGCGATTCGAGGGCGCATTACATCGCGCCTAATGAACTTGAATCTCTTTCGTTATGACGTCATCGAAAAACAACAATCCGCTTTATGACGTTTTAATAAAGAAAGCAATGCCAAAGTTCGATCCTGCAACGACTGTCGTTGGTGCGCGTTGACAGTTATTCTTTTCTATTTGTTCGTTTTTATTTGAAACTTTAATAAATTTTTTTCGAAACCAAAGACAGGCTGGATCGAGAGATCTTTCCAACTACGAATAACGCGAAGCGATGACGTGCACGCCAACAAGTTGACGGTCAACAAGACGAAGGCTTCTTCAACACTTGGGAGAAAATTCGCTAAACAAGCAAACTAAACGCACGCTCGCAGGAAATAACGAGATGAAAGGCTTTCTAAAAATAAGGACCAACTCGAAACAGCGGCTAATTCAATCGCAACGCAACAACATAACGATTGATCTGGACCAGGGATGGCCAACTTGTCTGTTGGCCAGTTCGACTTTAAATTTTTTTAGAAACTCGCGATAGACCACTAGAGAAATGAGATCCTAATAAAATGAGATCCTAATAAGCAGTTATCTCTAAAAAAAGTCTTGAAGGTCTTCCCTTTGAATCTGTTCGGATTCCTTGATTTTCGTCCCTAATATGGAGTGATCTCTAAAAAAAAGGTCTTGACTTTGAATCTGAATCGGATTTTACTTTAAGTCTTAAAGTAAAACAATCGAAGTTTACTCAGGGTCGACCAACTAAGACGTCGCCATCGACGAGTTGGTCATCCCTGACCTAGAACTACGAAAAAACGCAACAGAACGGACCAGCAGCAGTGTGTTGAGATATTGCAGGTAGGCCTCTTCCGTCTCCAACAGCGAGCTCAGGACCCACTTCCGCATCCGTAGTTTCTCCGCTTCGGCGATGCTCCGGACTTTTTGATAATCAACCATGTCCGAAACGGCCTCTCGCTGTCGAGAAACAGTACAGTTAATTACTACACTAAATTATGACGTAACTTTGAGACTACCGCAAGTTTTTTTAGCATTTGTAGACAGGCAAACATAGGCCAATTGAAATCGTTCAGATATTGCTAACATAACATACGAAACCGGTAGCTGCCTGCACATACTTGTCGGTGGCCTTTCTCATCTGTAATCGGTTGATCGCTCTTGCGTGACGAAAGAAACGAACCGTTACGTGATAGGCTTTCGTCATCGTTCGCTTTTGTTCTGAAACAAAGGCAATTGCAATGAAAGCAACGTCAAATAAAATCTAAGATCTTGAAGTATCAAAACAGATAAACTATTTTAAGATATACCATGCTAAGTCAAATACAAAAACGGAAATCTACACCACTCTTTGTGTTTGGTTCCAATAAACAAAGGGCATAAACTTTACGCAACAAAGCTAAAACCAGCCATTTAGTTTCAATGAAAAATCAAATAAATAATTTAGATTACAATAAACTTATTTCGCAAAAATTACTCGTTCCGAAACTTTTTATTCTCTTTTCTTTCTTCAACGAACAAAAAGTGTCAAAAGCAACACCATTAGTCAAAGCTCCGCCAAGCTTATCACCGACTCTATTAAGTAAGCAACCCTCGTATCAGAACCAAAAAATCAACACGCATATCTCGCTCGAAAAACCATGGACAAACATTTTATGGTTTGCGTTTACAAGACTTTGAAGTGACTTTTTATTAAACACATGCTTATAAACACATGTATATGGTGAGTTGCAATTTGCAAAATATTAAACACATGCTTATGGTGAGTTGCAATTTGCACTACAGGTGTTTAAAAAATCGAGCTAACTACATAGCAAGCTTAACTGCAGGTGCGATATTACAACCAGCAGGGCTGTTCAGACGAATTTTATCCATGCAATCTTTTTTGTGTCCCGATCACTTGCCGCATTTCGACCGTTTTTACCTGGGATATTGAAATTCACCAGAACCGTCAGCTACAGTCGAATCAGATTTGGGGGAAGAAGTATCATCTTCACTTGCTTGATCTGTTTAATAACAGCAGAAGTTGTTACTAAATAACATCGATAACATTGGAACTTTTTACTATAAGCTCTTTCAGTTTGCATTTCTGCAACCTAAAACAAATTATGAATCCAAAGATGAATTGTACAAGCTGTAAGTACGAGGCATTATAAAAAAAGAACCAGGTTACCGGCATAAACTCCGTTGCGCATTAAATTTTCAATTAAAAAGTTATAGTATGAACCAAAAAGTCCAAACCAAATCAAAATAATTGCTTTTCAAGCAAAATGTACTTTAAATGTTTTTAAATGACTTTTACTTTGTGTCGTTTCACGATGAAAGAAAGCGCTCGAGCGTAATTACAAGAGTAAATCTGCGACATGACACTTCAAAAGCATTTCTCCTGCTGCAAAAAGCCAAAAATTCTAATCATAATTGCCAAAGGCAATCACACGGTAAATTGCTGGTATGGGATAATCGTTTAGAACGCAACTCAATCTCATACAACTATCTATTCATTCTAAGCTGCGACTAGTAAAAAAAACAAAAATCAAACATTTGAACAAATAATCTAACAGCAGCAGCAAAATAAATTTAGATCATCACAGCGCCGTTGTTAATTAAATTTGATACAACACAACACATTGTTAATAAAATTATATTGAACACAAATATATAAATTGAATATATAAATTGAACACAACACCGTAGTTAATAAAATTATATTTAAAAAGGTCAAACTTTAAAACTAAAAGCAACAATACATTTTTTAAGAGGTTAAAAACAACCCGTTCACGTTTGTTTCTTCAAGTACCAGGAAGTTATTAAAAACGAATAACACTACAAATCCGAAAAGCCGATATTGATCAAGCAAACTGCTTTTGGTTACGGCCTAGTGTTTTTTTGCAAAAGTAGGCTAAGCATTGTGGGAAACCAATGCCCATTAATTTATCTGGTCTGTTCTCAATCAAAACTTAATAACGATTTCATGTAGTAAACAAACAGTGCTTTTCTCGCCAACACCAAACTAAAAATCAAATTTTGATAGTAATCGCTTCATTCGTCGAATGTGTTATTGACGTTCAATCTCTGCAACTTTACGCCTGTGTAACAAGTCAAGCGGAACTGGGCTACATCGGGAATCCGTTGGCATCAAGGTGCCAGGTTTGGCATGATTAAGCATTGAACCCAGATCTTCGCTCGGAAGTACAAACGCTGACTACAAAATAAACCAGCATCACCCCAAATTATTAATTATGTTAATGCAACTGCCTAAAATTCACACATAGTGAAAATGTTATCCAAGCAGAAATTTTTAATTGTTCTCTTTTGTAATGACGTTAAGACAATAGACAAATTTTACCAATAACGCCACGGTGTAAAATAACTCTACATTTAAGATATTGGAAAAAGTTTTGATCCATCGGTAAAGCACTTTCTGCTGAAGTTAAACTAAGCGTGAAGTAGATACGAGGATCAGTCAACAAGTGATGAGACTTTCTCAATAACTCAAGTTTACGTTGACTAGCAATCAAAAGAATATTTTTTTATTATTTTTACGTAATCTCTCTCTCTCTCTTGTAACACACTTATCACATCTTGACATTAGATTGTCTGTTCCTTTGGCCCGGAATTCCGCGGGACGAGTCTGGAACCAGTGGCTCATAGCAGCCTTCACTTTTTCATCAGTCTGAAGGTGAACTCTTTCATACTTTTCTAGAGTGAACCGAAGAGTAAAAATTAGACGGTGAAGGGTCTGGGCTGTGGGGAGAGTGCTGAAGTCTCTCTATGTTAAGTTCTTGCTGCTGTGTGGCATCTTGCATTGGCTTGAAAAAGATATTGAAATCCCACGCTCGAATGAAATACATCCGTTTGTTCTTTTTTTTTTTTCACTTGCTTTAGCAGCTCACAATAGTTCTCTGAGTTTACACTGATGCCCCTATCCAAACAACCAATAGTGATTGGTCCATTTCTGTCCCAACACATTGAGCATGGCTTTCCCTAAACCTTCCAAAGATTTGAACTTTTTCTTCAAGGGAGAAGAAATATGCTTCGACTCCATTGCTTATCGTTTTGATTCAGGCTCGTCTGCCGCCTTCCTGTACCTGATGCTCTGGAACCCATCAGACGCTGCATCTTGTGATCTTCCATGAATATCTTAGGAACACATCGGCAGCTGACTTTTGAAAAATGCAACTTTTCATGCACAAATAAAAAACTGTGCAATGAGACATGTCCAATTTTGCGGCAATTTTATCTAAAGTAATCCTTCTATCAAAATCTAATCATGTCTTCAACTGCCTGTATTGATTTTGAGGTAAAAGAAATCAAGAGATCTCCTCACTTCACGTTAATTTTTCATGCTTTTATCTATTTATATAAGTTTACTCTAGACATGTATAAAGAACCATAGTGTTTTTTCGTGCTGGAGAAAATCTCGCGTGGTTTTGCATTCCCAGCCTGCAGAAATCTAATTATTCCTCTTTTGTTCCTAGCATGAGCTGTTTGCTAGCCTGGCGGTCATTTCACTTTACCCTCATACGTAAAAAAGGACAACTTTCTTCATAATCATCATAGAAAATTTGAGTTCCACAACTACAAAAACACAAAAGCAATTGAGAAAGACTTATTACTAATTGAGACCCTTGTACATAAGACTTTCCATAATAAAATTCCCAATAAAATCGTTGGGCTTGTCTGGTACTAATTATTGCTGGTTTCTTCCCAGGAAATCTGGCTTCCAAAATCTGTTCCAGTGTTGCCGACAGTTTCTCGCCGCAGCGACAGTACCAACCACGATGTAATGTTGTTGCTGTTGTGCTTACCCGGACACATCTAGGGATTGGAGCCTCTTGCATTCCTCAAGAAAATCCAGGAAAATTATTCTTGGCACGTGAGCACTAAACACGATCTCGTTGAAACATCAACCAGACACAAACACCTCCTTCAATTTCTTAACAGAAGTGCCAATGCCCGGACAGGCCAAAAGGCGCAGCAAGAATCATGTTGGATTAAAATTACCCAAAAGCAAACTAGGCAATTTTGTCGACATGACGTTGGTAATGACCACAAAAGTGAAAGTTAAAATAAAAAATGCTCTTAACACGATTCAATTGTCAAATATCTACTTTAAATTGGTTGAGCACTGACAGCTAGATAAACTTTTCGTATAAGAAACTGCGAATTCATCAGTAAACACCAGACTAAATATTAACTTCCGCTAAAGCCAATCAAAAACAGGTAAATAAACTGCTGGTTTAAATTTAAATATAGATTTTTAACAGACCAATCAAATGCGAGTAAAGAAATCAACACTAACATCGCGCAAAAGACTTGGAAAAAGACGAAAGATCTACCCAAGGTATACACAGGCGGATGAGTTGGACAAACGATTTTTTTTTTATAGAATCTCGTATGCCAAGAGCATATATCAGGTTATAAATTCTAGTTTAACAAAGCTGCAAGTTATTTTTATTATTATTTGGTTTTATTAAAATACACAACGCAAAAAGCCATAAAACTAGATAGGCGTAACTTACAAACTTACGAATTAATTAGTTGAGCTAAATTCCCATCTTGACTAGCTGTGCCAACCATCATCAATACAAAGGCTAGTCATGCACTGGTTATACAATCTTTTAATTTGTTTGATTAGTTTTCTTGTGATATTAAATTCTTTATTCCTTTCTTATTTCTTATATTTTAACTGATCCAATTGTTGCGGCCATGCTTTCTACCATTTTCTCCTTGCACTTTTTAATTATCTTATACGAGTACATGCTTTGATGACTGACGTTGTGCTACTTCTTCTTTTTCTTGATCTTTTCTAATATCTATGATTTTTATGAGTTATATTTTCAATAGCGATGGAGAATAAAAATGAAATTAAAAATTAAATGAATCCCGCTATATAAACTAATCCCACTAACTTACAAATTAATGCCATTACTGCATGGATGATGATGTTATAAGACATGGTTTTGCAATCGATTTGGTTTGTTTTTTGTTATACAGAACAACACAAAAAGTTTGTTAATTGGTCTCAAAAAGCCTTATATGGCAAACATTGCAAAATTACTAAATCAAGTAAACCTGCTCATTTTCAGTCAAATAGAGAGTAAAGAAAAGAATTACAGAAATCGCAGAGTAAAGCAAATTCAATTGAATTTACAAGATTAAAATTGCTAAATTACTAGCTGGCTTCAATCCGCCCAAACGTAAACAAAGACTTTAAAAAAAAACACGCTATTTAAAAGTATATCACTGTCGATGTCGAGTGTACCACTGATCAGGAAGTGGAAGGCTTTCAGTACACAAAGATTTAACAATTGATTACAATTACAATTGACAGCCGAAAAAGCACAAGCAACACACACCGTACAACAACAACAACCAAGAAGCACGCAACTCAAACAGGGGAGGGCGACTTTCACCTACAGCTCACCTTCGTCTTCAGTAAAGTGGGGGGAATCAGTGGAGAAGAGGGACGATCGATCGGGCGTCGCGCGACCGTCGTCCGACCAGTTGTCGGCGGTCAAGGCGCACAGCGCGAAGCTCATGCGTTCGTTCGTCGTCTGGACGCGTCGCAAGCGATTGAGGGGCGACGCATTGTAGCCGAGGGGGGAAGGATTCTGTGGAATTTAATATCGAAGACTTTATTTGGCCGAGGTGCTTCGACGCGTGTTCAAAATCAATCGCTTTTTGTTTTTCATTCTTGAAGTGAAGTTTATCTTTCTTCAACAAACAATGGCCTACGGGCTTGCGATCAAAACCATTTCAACAGCGGCCTCCTCGGCCTATCGGCATGCACTCGCTTTCACAGTTCCATCGGCGCAAGCATAACAATGGCAGGGACGGTTTACGTCCGTAGAAATTAAACCGTAAGCAACTTCGACGTCGCAATAACTTTAAATAAGAAAATGGTCTCAAAAAAGATTCGAATTGAAATTATTACTTTGTCATGCCTTAAAATTTATGATTAATGTGATTATTAGATAAACAAACATATGATAAGCATAAAAGCAATCTTGTTCGTGTTAACTAAACAATGCGTCGGTTGCGAGTCAAAACTCTATAAAATCGAAAAAAGTTTTTAGTGAAATCAAAAACCAACCGATACCGATTCTTAACAGCTAATGGCAAACAGAACCGTGTGGACAATATTTGAATGTTTAAAAGTATGGGCCTGTGAACCAAGAGAAAGACTGGAACGTACACTGTTTTATTGGTTTTAATGACAAGTTAAAGCCACTCAACAAACAAGCAAAAGCCATAAAACCTTATCTGTTAAGGAGAATTTACTTGCACAAAATCAATCGACTTACATTTGGCGGCGGCAACATTTCTTTGCTGTCATACAGACTGTCGTCGCTCGGTTGAGAATCAGTTGTGTTATCATTATCGAGGTCACTTAGGTCGATATTCGACGAGAATTCATCGATAACATCGGCATCCGCTTGCAAAGCGTTATCCTGGAGACGAAATAAAGCACGCTAACATTATGAATCGATCGCGTACGTAGCTTTCATCGCTAGTGATACTTGACAGACTCCCGTCAAAAAATCCGACACAAGTCCACAACGCCAACATAAATTAATTCGCAAATCAATGTGCGTGAACCATTCCAAGGTTTCGCCCAAGAGCCTGAAAAGCTAAATTTTGGGATATTTTTTTCTATGATGACGCTACGAAATAAAAGGCAGTAGGTGACGTCATTTTAAGCTCGGAATAGTTTTGAAGTTTATGTGAATTACCCGTCGCAGTACAACAATAAGGTTAAAGTAAAGAACAATGAGAAATTAAAATGATTTTAGCTGCAATAATAACTTTGCGTTTCAAACTGGAATAATTGCTAAAAAAAACACGATAAAACAATTGACGAAATGAAGAATAACTAAAACGCCAAAAATTGATCATTTCAAAAAGCGATAACACAATAAGCGTCACGCCAAACGCATCACATCATAAAAACTGCTCGGTTAAACACAGGGAAGTATTTTGAGAAAAAAATCGACAACAAATCCAGAATTGGCAATAAATGATCATCAAGTTTGCAAATTAAAAGCTTCAAAAACTTCACCAAACTGCAACGTTCAGGCGAAGGCAAGACATTGAAAGTTTCGAGAAGGCATTGAAAGTTCCGAGAAAATGAATTCGTGATGATGCGGTAAATAACAATTAGTTTCTTATTCGACAAATAAAGTAGAACAGGAACTAAACAGTTACAAAATAATCAGAACTAATTTTTTTTTAGCGATATGCAATCTCATGAAAATTAAGTACAGACAATCAGGTTTTTAATTAATAAATGTCTTTTCAATTTCTCAAATAAGCTCTCAACATACATTCATTTACATATTTAAGACTTTAATTCTAATTATAACTTCAGGTAAAATAAGTTCCGCATTCTAGAATTTTCTAAACGCATAGGATAATGTTGTCAGCACGTGTTGCAGGGTACGAAGAAAAATGTATAGATCAGAAAAATATCTTTCCTTCGTTATATGTCAGAGTTTGGAAACGTTTCAAATGAATTTCAAAATAAGAATCAAAAGATAGTTTGTTGAGATTCGTAGCAATCAGCAAAAGGCCAAATTACTTTAAAATCTTAAATCTACTTAGATTTGAAGTAACAAAGCACTTCGTCGAGATTTCTCCTCACCATAATGTGTACAAAATAATAAAAACAAAGAGAAGTTGAAGTATTGTGCTAACAAAACATGCTAAATATTGCAAATGGTAGACAGCTCTATGATGCTAAAAAGACACAAATAAGCAAGCAGCCAAGACCTAGAATGTTTTGCAGGTATTGGTGCTATACCGACCAACACCTAACGTTTAGGTTCGACGTTTATTAAATCTTGTAAGTGTATGTTGCAGGTGCAAACCAGGCCTTATGTTAAAATCTAATAACGTTTGACGTATGAGTGTGAAAAAACGAACACTGAACAAGGCATTTCATTTTTTTATGCAGGCATTCTGATTTAAAGTAATCAACATGTTGATTTTAATATTGACAAAACCGAGACAGTAATAACAAAGTAAATTCAAAACAACAACACAAAAGAAATCCGAAACAAATTTGATAAAACAAAACATAATCAATGCGAGTAGTGCATTTCTGACCAAAAAAATAATCCGCAATAGTTTGATCTCAATCAAAGCCTTTGATTGCAGCGTGACGTCAGCTTATTTGTTTCACGCATCGCCTTTCACTAAGTTTATCACTTGCCTTATAATAAGAAAATAAAAATGTAATGCTCAATAATAAAAATAAAACAATTTAACAAATTGTCGATAAGCAGTGCAGAACCAGCAGGATTGAAGGCAAAATGAAAATTTTAATCGGATAAAATTTCTCGGCAACTCTAAAAGCACGTCAAGGCTGGTTGAGTCTAATTCGAAAAAAAAAAAACGATTTTGGAGTGAGAGTTAGTTTCAAAGAGAAACAGAGTTAGTTATAAAGAGAAAGTAATTGGCTCAAAAGAAACTAAGTTCTTCTTGAGCATCTTAACAAATTTTTAAAAATTCCAAAAAATTTGGGTCCATTTTGGGCCCGCAAGAACAATTTGCACAGCGTTTTTTCTCTTTTTATCTCTTAGAGCAACTAGTTTTGTTTCTTTTTTACTGTCACTCCAATCGGTTTTTCTTCGAATTAGCTTGACCGTGAAGGCTGACGTTGATGGGCAGTAGTTTAAGAGAGGGTTTTAGAGTACCGTTTTACACAACAACCGTTTAGTAGTTTATCATCGAGTGTGTTTTAAAGCTTAAAGCTATCGCGAAAGTTATGAAATTTAGATTCCAGCGCTATAATCTTTTAGCGTTTTACAAACAATATTGCTGTTGCGCTGGTAAACCCTTCTTGCACCTTGTACTGAACTTTTTTTAATGTGCAGAGGGCAAAAACAGTGAAAAGCAAACAGATGCAACCAGCACTTTTATTAAGTCGAGCTGGTTGTAGGTCAATTATTCGCAGAGTTTTAAAATAAACCATTTTTTGAACGCTTCATGTGATGTGCTCACCTAACGCCTTTAACGTTAAAACATACATTTACTACTTATAGAATACTTGCAGCACCGTAATAAAAAAAACAACGACTATTTTCTTAATTCAATTTGAAACATTGAAGACTAATTTTGCTATAAAACAATCAGCATTAGACATATCAAACGCTATTGCATGCTGTTATTGAATGAACCAATATTAAAGACACAAAAACTGCGATGATAAGTAGTTTTGCATGTGAAAAGGAACAAACACAAAAACCGTAATTACCATAATAGCTGACCACCCAACCTTAACTTTAATCCCAACTCTATCCTAAATCTACCAACCTGAAAAGGGTGAACGGCCGCAGGCCATGTACTGGAAGGGTCGGCATGGGGCCCTTGCATCTGGCGTAATTTGATATCCGAGCCATCAATCGTGTAATGCTTCTTACCGTAGCCATCTTTCATGTCAATATCATCTAAATCGTAGTCCTATAGAGAAAAAAACATTCAAAGCATTTGCTGCCGACACGAAAGGCCAACAAAACTAACAAAGACAGGTCATACGTGGTTTTAAAATGACTGCTGTTTAGCGGAAAAGCTTTACGCGCGCTTCACTTTACACAAGTTAAAAAACCTTAAAGGTTTTTCATGAAAATATTATATAAAAGACCAATTGCTCGAGCAACTGAAATCTTAAAACGCAGCTTTTAAATCGTACAATGGAATATACGTACTTGGCCGTCGCCGAACTCCTCTGCGTCTTGAGCGGCTGGAGAAATAAAATTGTTCTGATCATCGTATACAACACCAACGCTAACCTGAACACGAACCGGAGTACATTAAAATATTTATGAACTGGGCATGCGAAGTGCTAAAAGAAAAGCCACATGTCAAACACCACGTCGTCAAGTATACCCTGCTCATTGAAACTTCTACACAACATGACACAAAGAATAGCAAAGCTATATTTGTTCTGAAAGCCAATAATGCAGATAGCGAAAAAATTTCAATCCTCTGACGAAGCTTCAATTAATAATAAGCAGATAAAATTCCTAATGCCGCAATGCAATTTTGCGTTCCCGCGTGCAGGAGTAAAAGCTTTTTCGGCAACAGGCAAAGTTTTTCTAACTTCAAAAACGGATCGGGTGCTCGCGACAACCGTTGGTTGAATTCTTTTTGAAAACAGCTAAAACTATGCGTTCAAGTAAGAAATAAAACCTTTGGTGGATTCGAGCCGTTGTTTGCTTACTTTTGATGTACAGCATATTGACAATGAACGAATTCTTTGTATAATTAACGATTACATTGAAGCATTTCTTTATTAAACCAGGGGTAGGCAACTTTTAAAAACACAAGGGCCACTTAAAAAATGTAAGGTATTTGCTTTATCTGCGAGTCCTGCAAAGCTTTTCAAAAAAAAATTTTTTGTCCTTAATCAAAGAGAATCGCACAAAAATTCATTTCGGGAAAAATAGCTGAAAGAAGGGGAACAGTTGCATTGCAAGTGGCAATTGGCCGCAAGTCATGCGCAACTGCTTCAAACAAAGCTGGTAAAATACTATGCAAGATAACAAAAAAATAGGAGACCAATTCGCTTTGTTTGACTTGCTAACTAAATCAGGAAACAAAGAATTTAAAAAGAAACATGCAGGATGTATAATGGCTACCCTGCTTTCAACACAAAACACAAATTACCTAATGCAGCTACATGTCATGGTTTATTTTGGTGACGTCATATGATTACTGATGAAATCTCGATTTAGGATTATTGATGATTATTGATATATGATATATGATTACTAATATATGATTATGTTTCCAATACGAGCGTTGAAGGAAGTATTCTTTGTTTGTTTTATAACTTCTGTCCGCGCTAGAGCGCTAACCGAAGCAAAGAATCAATAAAACAAAGAACACTACCCCCAACACTCGTAGTGGAAACGAGCCTTTAAAGATAAAAACAGTTTGCCTTGTTTCAGTTATTTTGAAAAAGGTTTCACAATTTGACTAAATGTGCAAACACCCTGCTACAACAGCCAAATTCTTTTAAGTCGTTTTACATAATACGCTATTCGCTTTTCAAAACTACGTAAATCAGTGGTGGGCAAACTACAGGTCGGCAAGTCATTACATCCGGGCCGCCAAGTATTTATATCTAGGAATGCGGCTATTTTTTTATCTCCACCTCGCAGAGTGATGTTTCTTTTTTGGTCTTCGGGTAAGTTTGAGTCAGGACTTTACGCTATAAATACTTGTGCGGCTCCCGAACCAAATTAACTTCTGAATGAGACCCTAAATAAAAATCACTTTATCCACCCCTGATATAAATTAGAAAACGTTTTGTCACTATCTTTTAACCTGCGCTCAAGCATTTCATAACGCGACAGCTAATCACTTTACTAAAATCAAGGTCAAATTAAAGCAATTGAGGAAAATTGATAGATAACAAGGTACGATGAAGGGTGCAGTAATCAAAATTTCATAGATTGATTGTCGTGGATTAACCCTTTCGCTACCGGCGGCGAATCCAGTAGCCAATTTAATTTTTCTTCAATAATGAATAGTCAAAGGAGTTTAGTGCTTAGTACTATCGGTATCTCTAGTAGCCAAATATCAGATGAAATAAAACACTAGTTGGCATCCGAGTGACTCAGAATGCTTACTGCAACAGAAATTGTCACTGCCTTTTCAGAGGAAGTGCTCTTCTTTCTTTTTCTCTTTTGTCTCTGTCATTAGCTTTCAGGAAAGCATTTTCTTTATTGTAATAACTGTGTATATTTTTACTGTTTGAAACATAAAGTGAATTAAAATATTATGTTTTTATATAATTTTATGAACAAAAAGTGTACTGCACTGCAGCAGCTGTCAGGATTCTTAGATGCCATTAATTTTACAATGAACAAACCTGGCGCTATAAAATGAGCTTTTCAAGAATTAAGCAATATTTAATTACAATTTCCCCATTAACTATAAAAAGAAGCTGTTTAAATTTTATATCATTGAAAAGATAATTTTTTCATAAGTACAATGATAAAGATTTTAAAAATTTGCTTAAAAATAAATTTGCAGTACACAAAAGACCGCATTTTTCCTTGCAAAAAATCTCTTTTCTCCAATTGTCGTACCGAAAGGGTTAAAAGTGACCAAGCATTTCGAATAATATCTAATAATCAGTGATAAAAACTTCATAACAGTTACATTATTGAAAGCTTTGACCAGTAGTGGGCAAACTGTAGCCTGCGAAATATTCAAGTAAAAAAATTAAAAAAAATTAACTAGATTTTTTTTGTCTCCAACCAAATTCCAGGTAACTATTTTAAGATTTAAGGTGAGGTTTTTTTAAAGAGATCACTACATTCTAGGGTCGAATAACATTCATAACGACCCATAATTATTAACATTTACCAATATCAGTTTATTTGCAGCCCGTGAATCATTCCAAAAGCCCCAATGTGGCTCAAGGTTGAAAATTAGTACCCACTCCTGGCTTAAACGATAGGGGGGAAAATGGAGGTAAACCGTTTAAGCAAATACAGACCGTTGTTCTATATTTTATTTTATATATATTGTTATATTAGGTGGTTACAAAAATAATGGCTGATTTTCACTTTCCAAAGTCAAAGTTGCACCAGCAAAAGATAATGGCAACTGTTTGGTGGTCTGCATTTGGCGTTATCCACTACAGCTTTTTGGAAAACAATCACAGTATTACTGCTGACATTTACTGCAATCAAATCGCTGATATGCATACTTGCTTGAAAGAAAGAAGACCTGCATTGGTGAATCGACGTGGTCCAATTTTGTTCCACGATAATGCGCGGCCACATGTTGCAAGAATGACTTTGCAAAAACTCACAGACATGGGATATGAGACCTTACCACATTCTCCATATTCCCAGATCTTTCACCTACTGATTATCATTTTTTTAAGCACTTTAAGCACATTTTTTAACGGTACAATTTTCGCTCTGAAGAAGCGGAAACAACTTTCATCACAGCCAATTACATTTTATCAGCGAGGAATAAATAATTTCGTAGATCGATGGCAGAGATGCATAGCTGCTCAAGGCTCATATTTTGACAAATTTGGACATTTCTACTTTTAACTTTTCATGAATAAATGCATGTTCCTGAAATCGGCCATTATTTTTGTAAGGACCGAATGTATTTAGTAATATTTGTTATAAGTCGACGTCTTTTAAAGTAATTAATTTCTTCAATTAATTACCGAACTCAATCATTCTTGAACCTGCAGTTGCTGATACATTTGTAGATAAGGCAAATAGTAATGTAATGCTAGAGTAGGCATGGGTAACTTTTTGCGAACTGGGGGCCCGCATTATATAATTTCCAAGTGACCGCAGGCCGCATGGTAATTTCTGCGGTATTTGTATACATATAGTCCAATATATTCCGGTAATGTTTCACCTTGCCGGTACAGTGTTCAATAACACACGGTTAGAGCAAGTATATTATATTTATTAAACACTACACTTTTTAAGTTAAAACCGCAACAGTCTGTTTCATCCTATTGAATCGTCAGGTGGTCACCAGAAAATTAAAAATATATAGTTATTTGCGGTAGAAATAATACGCTTGAAATAATTTACACGTAGTTAACAATGCAAATAATGCATCTCCTGTGACGTCATACAAGAAAAGTAACTCAAAATATAGAAAATGCATGTATAGAAATTTGCATCCATTTAAAGGTGAGGGATGGCGAGTTAGGCGCATTGTAAAAAGTTTAAAAGGAAGAAGGGAAAATCTACAAAGCAATGAAAAGGTTACGGGAGAGATCGTATGGGGTGAAAAAGTTAAGTAAGTGAAGTACAGTGTAAATGATAGAGAGCGGATTAAACTAACGGACAAAAAAGGTAATTTAATTAATTTGAATTTGTTCTTGTGGCGTTGTTTTCCGGTAAGCTTCGATCGTTTGTAGGGTGTTGTTGGTATGATAGTAGTGGTCTGATTCAAACACAGATCATATATAGACTGCAAGCTGCATTTGGGAGTCTGCATTTGGGCTGCAAGTTGTTTTAAATTTGGTTGGTAAGATGTTATGGCCGTTCGGAGAAGTTCTTTCAAGTCTTGATTTGCTAGAGTGACTCGATGTTTTGACTTTACAAACTTCATCGCAGAATAAAATGATTCACAGCAAAATGTTGTGCTGAGGACAGAAATCACCCGGATGTTTGTCCTCGTCAAATGCGTATGTTTAGCTTCTGATATTTGTTTCCAGAACTCAATTGTAGTCAGGGTTGTATGGGCCATTTTTAAAGCGAGATCTTCCTGCAGCTCCAATAGTTCCATTTCCACTGCAGGTACTTCAGACACCAATGGTTCGAAAATCGGACATCCACTGGTGACCACATCAGTCTCGAACGGGTTTTCGAGAAAAGAAAAGTAAGGCTTTAGCTTCGGCAAATCAATAAACCTAGTCTGAAAATTATAAAGCAGTTCTTACAGTTTGCCTTCGTATTCTTCCAATTTTTTGTTATTTATTTTGACATAAGGAAATGCATTTATTCTCTTTAGATTAAGATGAAATGTTTTGAACAATAAATCCCTTTTAAAAATTTTAAGTTTATTTTAAAAACTAAAAATTTTTTGGGAAAGATTTAAAACAAAATGATCTTGTCTTAAAATGCCAAGTTTAAAATTTGTAAATGGTTCGTTATATCAGTAAGGAACATAAGATCTTGCAACCACTCCCTAAGCTTGTTCCTCCGTAAGTCCAAATTGTGTGGGTAATTAATGGCAAAGTTTTTGTGTTTTGCTTCATAATGACGTTTCAAGTTGTTGGTTTTTTAATAATTGAATGAAACGTGACAGATAAGACACACAGTTTTACCTCCAATATCAGTAAATTGAAACTCTTTCTCTTATTCTGATTTAAAAGTTCTATTTTCTTTTTATTACTTTCTCTGCTATTTTCTAATAATATTTTCGCAACAAAACTCTTAATTAACAAAACACTCAATTCACTGCAGTAAAAAAAACTATGATTTTTAAAATCGACTAGTAAATAATAGCAATCAAAGCCAAAATTTTATCATTTATACTAGTAAAATTTTTAGAAAAAAGCTGAACGTTTTTGACTTTAGAAAGTCCTTATTAAAGCAAAAATTAACACAATTTAGTAATAAATCATAAACGACAATTAGATAGAATTAAACTGAAATATATACAACAGTTTTCTCAAGTTTATGTTCACACTGGTATTACTAATTTAATTTAAAAGCAATGATAATTCAGTAATTATTATAACATAAAGCCATATTTCAAAGGACATTTTGCTAGTACAAACGATAAAATGTTGGCCTTTGACTGCTTATTACAAAAAATTACTATAATTTTTCAAAAGGTTTAAAGAGCCGCAAGCAAGGGTCCGAAGAGCCACAGTTTGGCCACCCTTGGTATGTATATATAGAAATATATACGGTGTGCTATATTAACGTGTCAAATAATTATTTAAATTTTTATTACTCTCATAATGAAAAATGAAAATAAGCAAAAAGCACGGGAATTTTAAATATTAAGATGAAATTCCAGACAACCTCCGAGGGCCACAGGCTGCCCATGCCTGTGCTAGAGCCATAGCAAATGTAAATCGTTTTAGTGCAAAACCAAAAGTAATGAGGTTCTGCATCTATTGAGTTGGCAGCTAGTACATTTAGCTGAAAAACCAATGTCCGATTAAAATTATAAAGTTATATTTTATACAAAAATTCGGTTAAAATCTATTTAAAAAATTTAAAGAGCTAGTTTACTCAAACTTACTTGATCACCAGTGTTGCAGGTCCAGACTTCAACATAATCTTTTCGACTGCCACGCTGCGCTACTGGTGGTTTGGTCCTTGTTGAGGCCATTGCTATAGCAGCACTGTCCAATTTTTCACTGGTTTCAGCTACTTTTTCGTCTTTTTGTTGTTTCTGTACCACTTCTGTACCACTTTCTTCAGCACCACTTTTACACTCCCAAACCTAGTTGTACAGTTTATAAGAGTAACTTCAAAAAACAAAGCTAATTCTTATAATAGTTCAATAGTAATCGACTACATTTGTTTTTATTTATAGTTTAAGTGTATGGAAAACTGGTCGCGTCTATTATAAATTTAAATTTATTTGCAGTTACTATATATAAAGTAAAGATTTTAAAAACAAAATAAATCTTACTATTCGCAGCTCGTTTAATGAAGAAATCTAACAAAAAAGCTTTTATTTCTTTCTCCGTATAGCGCAGTTATTGTAAAATGTAAATCAAGTACCCAATACTGCATTGAAGAGTGATATTAACTTATTTCTACGAAAACGCATCATAATCTATTTTGAACTTCACAACCTAAAAGCGACAAACAATCGTTCAATCTCACAATGCGAAAAATGCTAATTGTAGTTTAGGTTATTCTAATGCATAACAGTATTCTAGCGCCTCCAATAAAGCTGTTGCAAGTTAAAATAAGACTACAGCACATTTCCTTTTTCGCACTCAACTAATTACAGCTGATTACCAGCAGCGCTTGTTCTAAGGTGCAGGCGGAAAAACAGTCAACTAGGAATAGTTTACCACGCAAATAACTTCTTTCACTTCTTCCGCTTTGGCTATAAAACAAAAAGCTAAAATAGAATCTGGGTTTGGCGCTGCAAATAACTTATCTACGAAACGAAAGTCTTTGACAATGCATTACCAAAATATTGCAGGCCGATTTGGTTTTAGTCAAGTTTGCTTTGAGAGTAAAAATACAATAATCAAGTTTTTGACACTGATGTTCTTTTTTATAAATTGCCCTGCAAAAATAACGTTATACATTACTAAGAGTGTTTTAGAATGAAATGAGTATCTTTACCAAGAAACACGAGCTATAAATACATACGTTGTATATAAACGTCGTGCTTGTTAAAAAGCATTTCTTGTGATAGGTTTACAAAGAGTATCTATAGACAGCAGTCTATGAATGACGCAGTATACACATACTTCTAAATAAGAAGTTCGTTTCCGTATGCTTGCTTTGTGAGGTCCCACTGGCTTAGCACCATCGTCAGTCGTGTTAGCTCCGCCTGGCGGTGAAGTGGCGTCAGCTTTCGCTTCAAAAAGCTTAACGTTGGCAAGGACCTTGGATAGACGGTTTGAACTGTTTCTCTTTTCGCTGTTCGAGTGCCCTCGAAATATCGGCTTTGCCTCGATGCGCGAGCTGTCTTCGGAAGCGTCCTGAGCAAGCGAATCCTGAACCTGACAGCTCAAATAATTGTCGGAAGTGTCTGGCGGCGGCGGCGGACTTTGAGGGTCGCGATCGGAATCAAGCGAGGAGCTGGGGGCCCGGTTGAAACCCCAGCGAGACCGAGTGTAGCTCTTCTTTTTCGATGCAAGGTATGTCTGAGCAAAAGCGCGAGTTTCAAAAAAAAATCACCGACAAGGTTGAACATCTGCGAAAAACGTCGCCGCGTCGAAGAATTGCGAGTCGCATGCGAAGTCGAGAGAATTTGGTCGATTGTTGACTTAACTCTTTCAGTTAAAAAAAAGTCATCACAAAAAAGCGAAGTTACGCCGAATCACTTTCAAAGTTTCTGTATCGTGTAACCGAAATTCGAACCGACAACCTAACGCACAAACCGCCGCGTCTATGGACAGAAATCCAAATTAAACATCCATATAACACAGAGTAGTCCTAAGCATAATTAATAACGTTTAAAAGTAACATTTTGATTGATTCTAAAAACAATCACACTTATAAATCTTGTCTAACGTAAAAGGTTGAAACGGAATTCAAGGCATAGCGAGGTACCTTTATCAGAAAAACCGAAAAGTTTGAGATAGTTTGGGTCTCGTCAAATAAAATAGATTTTCAAGCCAAAAAGCTTTTGTCCATAGAAAACAATGTATAGAAGGGCACATGAAAGCATAAGTATTGTGTCTCTAATATGAATCGAAACCTTTTTACTTTTCTTGTTGATAAAAATCGGAAGGGGCATATTAGATTGTGAACATTAATTTAGATAATCATGATACATACTAAGAGCTACAATGATCAACACTTAAAGTGGTTTAAAAATGACATTTCAAACAAAGGACTCGAATCTTTAGTTTTAATGAGACGACGTCAATTACTAGCGACTCTGGCTGAGCCCGAGTAGCCCGAGTGAATATTTAACAGTTTATAGTTTTAGCCACCACATATCTTATTTTATTACAAAATTTTAGCCACTATCTTTAGCCTACAGTAATAATCTACTGTATAGTTGTAGTGTATTTGCAACTTGTTTTATCAGTATCAAACACGAGCCCGAGTACCGACAAAGTTTTGGAGTAGCAACGACGTCAATCAAAGCTCGTTCAATCACGCTCAAGAAAACGTACCCAGGTAAACAGCACAATGGACTACAACTTGATAAAACCGAAGGAGTGCAATCAAACTGCTAGCTTCATATGTCATTGTACAATCAAAGTGAGCTTATTTACTTTATTTCATTTCATGTTCTATAGAGTTTCAAAGAAGTGAGTGGGTGGCGTTTCCAAGAACATTTATAAGGCTTGATTAATATAAAATCATGTAATACGACAGGCAGTGTTACAGATTTAATCATTATTATCACAGTGTTCTTGTCGGCGTACATCGAAAAACAGGAAAATAATCAAGTTTCTACAAGTATGAAAAATTTCAATTGCATATAAATTTACTCTAACACACATGAATCGATTGTTTTATTGTTTCTTGTTCGTAGTAAGCACATAATGCAATTTGTTGTTCGTAGTAATCATCTATAATGCAAACTAAATTGATAAAAATCACGACACTTCCGAAGTTGTTAACTTGATTTAACAATCGAAGACTAGCAGCATTGCGTTATGTTTCAAGCGGAAGTGCACAAAATAGCAAAAAATTGGAGAGAATATTAATACAGTACTTCACGACTTTTCTTGTTCGTAGTAATCATCTATAATGCAAACTAAATCGATAAAAATCACGACACTTCCGAAGTTGTTAACTTGATTGAACAACCGAAGACGAGCAGCATTGCGTTATGTTTCAAGCGAAAGTGCACAAAATAGCAAAAAATTTGAGAGAATATTAATACAGTACTTGATAAAATAAGACTTGCTCAAACTGGACGTTGAAGTCGCGTCGCGAGATTAATGGTGAGTCACCAATCATCTCCAATTACATAACGTACAGATATTAGACTAAAGCATTTTCATTGTTAATAGAAAAAACAAAAAACAATATTATACACTGAGCTTCTTCACAACCCAATAGAAAAGATCAATACATAACGATACAACAAAAGTCGTCTTACCTGAAGGAAAATGAGATAAAACTTTTCTTGTTTTAACGTTTCTTCAAGATTCTTTATTGCACTTTTGCAAGTTGCTAAGCGCTTTTCAACATCTTCAATCCCGTCAAAATTTATTTCCGGCGTATTAACTCCAGGAAATTTTTCATTCCACTCGGAAATAAACGAGTTTATTTGCATGTCCATATTGCATATATTTAGCACCAAATGGTTGAAAGCCAGTCCGTCACAAGATGGCATAAAATATCGCGAAACTCTTCTAGTGTCGGAGTACTTTTGCAGCCGACTTTTTTATTACATGTTGCAACTATAGTAAAACAATAGGCTACTATGAAACTGTAATGTAAAAGATAACTTTTGAATTTTTTTAGTGCAAATTCAACTCACTTTTTGTAAAGTATAATTTTTAAATTATTATCTTAGGCTCGTGGCCTTATTAATTTATTGCTGCAACAAAAAGAGCGGGAATTAAAACCTAATAGAAAAAAACTTGTAAAAATTTTCAAAAATAAATCGAAGGGTAATAACTTGAATATAACTCGAGTAACTCAGAGTTAAAGTCAATTTTCAAACGCTTTGCAAGAAATATAAATTTCGGTT
The DNA here is from genome assembly GCA_963680785.1 of Diplosoma virens. Lineage (NCBI taxonomy): Eukaryota > Metazoa > Chordata > Ascidiacea > Aplousobranchia > Didemnidae > Diplosoma > Diplosoma virens. The sequence goes on along the minus strand of OY796887.1, from coordinate 13,998,722 downwards.
AAAAGCCTATAGTTACAGACGTTTGCAATGAAAAAAATTTTCCCAAAAAAAAATAGCACACAGATAAATCAAAGTATACGTTTTAGATGTCTTAAATAGTCATTTTAAAAAGGAGTGCCACGGTACCTTGATGTGGCATTTCTAATAAAGAGTTGCGAGCAGTTTACATTGGCCTTTTTAAGTTTTTTTTATATATTTATTTAACTGCAGACATGTCGCGAAGGTTGGGAAAAATATTGGATCTCGTTCACTGTTCGCCGTTACAAACCTCCCAGGCTTTATGGCTCCCAACATTTATAAGCTTATGAAATCAGGACGGCGAATAGTAAATGAAATTCAAACATTAAGCTATTAACTTGATTCGGGAGGGCAAAAGTTAAAACAAAGCTTTTATTTTTCTTAAAACCATATACCGTAAAACCTCTAATTGAGCGCCACCCTGTTTTTTCAAAAATCGCCGTTAGCGATTTACTAACCCGGATTCCCCTGCGGTCGCTATCGCTTCTTCAGAGATCCATTTTCTCTTGTTTTTTTTTTTTATTCCATGCTAATGCTGATGCTGAAAGAGTCGGATTCCCCTGCGGTCGCTATCGCTTCTTCAGAGATCCATTTTCTCTTGGTTTTTTTTTTTTATTCCATGCTAATGCTGATGCTGAAAGAGGGATTTCGGGTTAGTTTCACCGCAAAAAGAAATCGCTTACGGCGATTCTTGAAGAGACAGGGTGGCGCTAAATTAGAGGTTTTACGGGTATCTCAACTTACAAAAGTCGAATATTTTTTTATTGTTCTTGATTAAATCTAGTTTAGTTTAGTACAACACTGAAGAGATAACATGGAAAAAAGTACTAAAAGCTGCTTGTACTTTTTAATGGTAGGCTTTTTACCGTTTTACACAAATGATCCGAGTTCTTTAGATTGATTTAAACTTAGCAATTAATTGACAAACAAACTTGCTGCAGCCTAAGCGTTACAAAATTGAAGATTACAGAATAGAAATGTTGATTTATTCAACATACAAGAGTAAACAAAAAATCTAAAACCTTTTTTTTTAGACAAATTGCACACTATGTCAAGCGGAAAGGTTGTTTCATACAACGAATCAATCATGCATGCGCGAAATCGAAGTCTGGTGACAAAGAGCGATATAAACAGGTTTTAGCCATTGTCACGACAAGATTTCCGTCAGATTTGAGTAATTGATAAAATTCTATTTGGCAACCGGCAAAAAATCGCTTTCGACAAACCAGGCCAAGCCTTTATTTAACCGCTTGAGTAACCAGGACAAGGTCAAGAAAGACGAGCTGAAACTAGGAGAAATATCTCGCCGCTTCCGTTAAAGACCAAATTTAACTTCAGTTTTTAAGCCAGAATTATAAATAGTTTTCGCTCACGTCGGGCTCGAAAATTTTCTGAGCAATTCTCAATGAATTGCGATTTCGCCCTGTCAAGCAAAAAAAAACGGTCAAACTTCGAAAAACATTTATACCTTAAAAAGAGTGCCAACAGAAACAGAAAAAGTAGACAACACAATCAGTATAACACGTTTTCGAGTGCGATAAATCATTTTACCACTATTAAGAAGAATTAGCTTACTATAGTTTATTTTATTTCATTTATTATTCTCAATCATTATTAAATAGGTCATACAGAAAAATCATAAAAACTAAAATAAGATCATGAAAAGGAAGAAGCAGCACAACGTCAGACGTTAAAACATGCGGATGTAATTAGAAGAGCGCAAGAACAATAGGATAGTATGCGTGGTCGGCACACCTTGATCATATGAAGTACAAGAAATCAGAGAAAAAGGAAAGAAAGAAAATGAGAATAAATAAATATTACGAGGAAAATAGTCAAACAAATTAGAGATTGTACAACCAGTACATGACTAGTTATAGCAAGTTAAATTTGTTTTTAAGTAATAACTCATCGTTAACCGAACCTTATTGGGTCTCCAACTTTAATCTCGAACACTTTAGATTTCGGCTTTTACTGTAACATCTAAATGTTAATTCTTTAAACTTACAGCATGCTTACATGCTTAAGACTATGTTGCTTGACTTTGTCCTTACTTCACTGAAATACTTACAAATTGAGCAAACTCTTTAGATGCTGCAAGGTAGTAATATCGCAATAGTAAAATAATTTTTCATACCACATTTTTAGTTTGCTAAAGGATAATGACATATTTTTATCAAAATACAATTGCAACTTTTAGTTCTACACTTCGGGCTCTTTTAAACCTTTACCGAAAACTTTTAAACATTTAGAAGTGAAATACGACCATCTCAACTGTCAAAGTTAATACGTACGATGTGATCCACTAACTGTTTATCAATTTTCATCTACAACCAAAAAAGACGATAAAGTTGAGAGTGCGCAAAAACCGCTGAGTTTGAAGATAGCAGATGGAATACAAAAGTAAATTATCGTAGAAGGTTATAAATAATGTAAGAAATACGAGAAAAATCACCGCTGTTGGCGTAATGTGCGAAACGCAATTTACTCCGGCCAATCCCATCAGTGCGCCCGATTACGTCCAGACAACGACGCCTCAAGCAAAAGAAATACGGCTAGAAACGTTTAGATGTTGTAACCAATAGCAAAGGATTGGCTAAATAAACGAATTTTATCGTGAAGCGTCAGTTATAAACAGTGAAATCTCGTTTACCTTGGAAACGACAGGTTTGGACGTCACTCGTGACGTTGCACACAGATGAGAGTGAACTGAAGCGTAACTCAAAATGCATAAACGACCTGAAGAGAATAGCTCGCTTCTTGCGACAATAACACACTAATTTGGCGAAGTGTCGATGTTTACATAGGAATGAATCAAACAAGACCATAATAGTGTAAAGGATGGCGTAATTGAGCCATAAAACAAAAACAAAACTTTTATTTAAACAATTTCTTAAAAGTTTTAATAGGACATTTGAAGCTATTCAAAAATTTGAGCAGAATACCCAGCTGATTTTTTAAGGCTTTATTATAAAGATAAACGAGAGCGAAAAGCTTTCAAGTGCTATCGAAAAAAAAAGAATTATGCCAAGCAAGTCGGCAAATATATTTTTTTCAAAAAGCATATATTACAAAGATCACGGGAGAATTTCTCTTGTTAAAACTTTTGTTAAACACATCAAATTTAAAACATATTAAAATCGAAAGAATTTTCAATTTCTTTAGGCTACCGAAATCTTATTAAAATTTTTCAAACAAACCTTATACAAAAAAAACTTGAACGAAAATAACTAAATGTTTATAGCATGTCGATTATTTAGCATAGGGCTGCACTATAATATACAATTTACTAATATTTACTTAGTTAGTAAATGTATTTTCGAGTGTTTAAACAAACACAAGAGCAATATTCAAACAGCGGCGGGAAAAATTTTTTATCAAGAAAAATAAAAAGAACACTTCTGAATAAAACCATTTCTTCGTTTTTAATATTTAGTTCCATAATATAATTGAAATACTCTTTTTAGTGGGGACAAAATGGTTTGTGGCCTTACAGAAACTTCCAAAAATCGTGAAACCACTGAGCCCCCTCCTTCGCACGCCACCGTATCCTTGTATGAAATACAAAAAACAATGAATTATTTTTCTCTCTTTTCATATTTTGTTGCGACTAGTTTTTTGTTTTGTTTAGGTGAATCTTTTGTTTCATGGATCACCTGTCAAAAAACTATTCAGTAAAACAGAATGCAGCACAACGTGTAATGGCACTTTGAACAAAGTCTTTTTCAATTTCAAGCAGTTTCTAAACAACTTAAAACGACCAATAAATAAAATCTCGTTTAGCTACAGCTCATATCTAATCTAAATAGGAAGCTCAACTCCGCAACTTGCTTTGATGTTAAAAAAACCTGTTCATATAAGATTCAAACTCGTCAGCTGTTCCAAAACTGTATCGTATCAAAACACAGCAAAATGACTAAGCTCCGTCGGAAAAGAAACTTTCGTTGTACATCGTAAGCCTGCAGCCAACGCAATGAGCAACAGTGATATTTAACGAGCTTAAGAAATGCAGAAGTTAGCATTGTAAGCACGTGCTGCCGCTAGACGCATTATTCACAGCCTAGATGAAAAACGTTCACGTTTTCAAATAGCAAGGCAACAAGGGAACGAGATATGGCGAAAAAAAAGAAAAACCTCGGGACTTAGCCGAAGCAAGAATTTTTTTTGCAAATGGAAAAGAACGGAAATTGAACGTGTAATGACATAACTAATTAAGTAGTCAAATTTTAATTGCGCAGTTAGGGTTGTAAACTTTCAAAGACTTGTTTTTACTTAGGTTCTAATTGGCGAATGAAGAGCTGCTAGCATAAAATTGTCAAAAAACTTGCATTTTTTTTCAACTTAACGCAGCACAAAGACAAAGCAAGCTTTCAGACGTTTTCCGGTCACAATGGCAAAAATTCCATTTTTCTCATTAATTCTATTTACATGAAGACTTAAAAAAACAAGTCAATTGCAATTACAGTATTTTAAAATCTTACTTAAAATTTAATATAAAGAAACTGCATCACTTTCACGTTTTTAGGTAAACAACCTTACAGGTATAACTGAAAATGAGAATTTTCTGATTAAAATTTATTTTTATAGCGTAAAGACTTTGAAAAAATCACGCGATGAACGATGAAACACGAAATCATGGAAGTTGCTTACATAAGATAAAAACAGAAAAAAAAACGATTTTATTTCATAACAAACGATTTCTATTATTCTTAAAATAAATTTCTTTACTTTGTAACGAAACACAAAAACGAACACTCATAAAAGCACGTCAAATCAAATATAAAATTCATTATTAAACATAGATTACGAAATCCAAATCAATCACATAAATAAAGCGTAAACATTTGTTCAGCTAGCGAATTAAAGTTTGTTACAACAAAAATTTACATGGTCATGTAATCCTCGAGTTCAGCCAAATCTCAAGGCTAAAATAAAAAATGCTTTCCAAGGGTTAGAATATATCGTATTTTTTGAGCTTCAAGAGTCTAAGGTAGAGATTTGAATACTGCGGTCTCCATGGCAATAGAATCATGTGCGAATGACCACTGGTGATAGAAAACTTTTTTTAGACAACTTTACAATTTAGAGACAAAACTCAAGAAAATCTGGACATATTCAAAACGAAGACTTTTTATTTTAGAAATCACTTCTTTTTGGCGACCAAAATCAAGAAAACCGAGACGGATTTAAAGTAATTACGCAATTTTTTTAGATATTTTAACTTATGCGACCTCCTTTCATCAAAATTTTAAAATATGGCCTCCAACAACAAAAAGGTTTCCCACCAGAGGTGCTAAGGTGTAAGAAATGAAAACTATTTTAAAACGTATTGATAATGAAAGCTACTTTTTAAAGTTCTACCACTAAAATAACAACAAAACGTTTTGCGAAATACAGGTTGCCGCAAAAGTCACGCATTGGTTTGAACCAGTAATAAATAACTTTAACATTTAATAAATTTTCTATTTTTTTTCCAGAATTTTGCAAATATAACATTGACAATTGATCATGGAAAAATTTAGCACTAAGCAACGAACCAAAATTATTGAGGTTTATTTCGAAAATCATCGTTCCATAATCTTGATTTAAAGAGCCTGTCGTCGGCATTATAATGTCAGACAAACTCCCAATCGGAGCACAACTGATCGTCTTGTGAAACGATGTCCAGAAGGTCACTTCAAAGAATTTTGAGAGAATTGCATCTGTTTCCATACAAAATTCAAATGGTGCAGGCATTGCAACTCACAGATTTGCAGTCTCGCTTAGTTTATGCTGTTCACATTCAGCAATTTTGTTTCAAACAAATGCAATTCCCTCAAAATTCTTTGAAGTGACCTTCTGGACATCCCAATCTGAGTGGCCCGTCTTCGAGTTGAAGTGTCTGGGTTTTCAGCAATGCTGTCCACTACGAGTGCTACATTTTCAGCTGTACGTACTGAACGTTGTCTGCCAGTTCGTGGAAGATCACTGACTGCGCCCTGCTGCCGAAACCGTTTCACAAGACGATCAATTGTGCTCTGATTGGGAGCTTGTCTGACATTATAATCCCGACGATAGGCTCTTTGAGTCAAGATTATGGAACGATGATTTTCGAAATAAACCTCAATAATTTTGGTTCGTTGCTTAGTGCTAAATTTTTTCATGATCAATTGTCAATGTTATATCTGCAAAATTCTGAAAAAAAAAAATAGAAAAATTTATTAAATGTTAAAGTTATTACTGATTCAAACCAATGCGTGACTTTTGCGCCACCCTGTATTAGCTGAAAATTATTTTAGGGGGCAAAACAAGTATATCCTTAAATATAAAAAAAGGATAAGAAAAAAACGCTTTAAAAAATTTTGTTAATGGTTTCCTAAAACAATTAATAAATTTTTAGCAGTGCGGTATTTGGGTACGACGTTTGAGATATAAAACCTTGATTACGTCGACCTGTAAATCTTCCTGTGTCATAATGTCGGGGTTAGCATAATAATTACACAAGTAGGCTTCTTCAACTTTTGCATGGTTAAGGTACATAAGTGTTCTGGTTTTTTAATGCGCCAGTTTAGAGTATGTTGAAATAAACAACTACGCTTACAAGTACCTAAAAAGGTTTAAGGAAGAAGCATATTAAAATTAGGCGGTGTTTAAGATTTATTAGAACGAAAAAAAGTCACTTACGTTTAAAATATGTTGGAAAAGATTACGAAATAAAAATTCTTGCTTGAACTTATGGTAATACAGAAAATGTGTCATTTATACACTAAAGATTAAAGCACGCCCCTTCTCTCTACATTTATGTTGTTTCAGCTTTAGCATATGGCGAAAACGAATTCATTTAGCTTCAATTACAAAATCGATACACGATAACGTATAACGTTCATCTGCTCATTTAAAGAGTGCACCCACCATCTTGGCTGGCAATGACTGTACATCAATCAAACCATGGAGATCACAACTTGGAACGAAGTCTAACTTGCCATTCATGCTCAAGTTATGTCCGCTTCGCATGAATGTACAAATGCTTGAATTGAAAAAAATATGCACTTTCTGTAACAGTTTTGAGGTTACTAAACAAAATTCGATTGTTTAATAGGAAATTGTCACGACAAAAACATTAACCGTATTTGAGTATAAGGAAATATTGCTTCTTACAGCACGAAATTACGGAAGACAATACAATTTAAAACTTTCTAAAACAATGTATATTGTAGCCTTTTAAGGCTGCTTGTTTTTAAACGGGTTTCATTTAAGCATGTGCAATACATTTGACGTCACTTTTTTGTTCCATGTTTACGTTTTCTCGATCCAAACTAGAAACTTCCATTTCAATTGATCACACACCCACTTCATCAGCACTTAATAAACCGCACGACCAAATCACAAGCGGTCGCCAATAAAACGTGGAAGGTCGATCGACCAAACAAGAAAATCATCAAATAGCAAAAGTCATTAGGAATGATGATAAATTAATGGTTCAATACAAAAACCACTGGTACTCTGTAACCAGTTAATGATCGAGCGATTGAAGACTGCAGTAGTTTTTTATCTTCAACCAATAAATATTTTCTTATTATTATTGCCTTTTTTTGAATATTAATGACTTTGAAAAAATATTATCATGTTAATGACATCAACGATTTTGAAGAAATATCATCAAATTTAAGATAAAAATCATAGGCACTTATTTCTATGAAAAAACATGTTGTTCTTTAACACTTTGAATCAACCAAAATTAGAAAAATAAAGGAAAAAAGTGAACTAAAACAAAAATAAAAACCTAAATAACACAACTAACTTTAAAATTTTCAACTTTTTTTAAAAATACTTTTAAGAGATAAATTGCCAACTTGCACTACAGAATCTTTACATAATTTCACAACTGATAATTGGTTTCTAAAAACGCATTATGTAATTCAAACATTAGGGGTTATCATAAAACAAAATTCAAAGAAAAAATATTGGGGGTTACCATGATAATTAGTTTATGGGAATGGTAATAGTTATTAAGAAACAAAATTCTTTATTTTTCAGGTTAGTCTTCAATGTAAGTCAAATCAAATTTTAACACACAAACTATGGTGCTTGAGACAGAGATTGAACCAATTAAATGTCATTGTAAAAGTAATCACACAAATATTAATTAATACAAAACAACCGAGATTAGAGTAATTGTAATTTGCAACTAAGTTAAATGTATGTAATTTTTTTATGTAATTTTAATTGTAACTTAAAACTTCTAACAGAAAGTAAAAGGCATTGCTTAATTTAATTTTGTGCACAGAATTTTTTAAATTGATTACAAATTGTAAAATAATTGTAATTTACACTTTTAAACAAAAACTACTTGTAATGTAATCAAAAATCAGTATAGTACTTATACTTGTAATTAAATACTATTATGTGATTGTTTCAACTTAACAATACAATATATGACAGTGAAGTTTTGATTACTTAAACCATATAATTATAGTAAATAGAAAACAGATAAAATGTAACATTTTTTTAAAATTTACTTTAAAGCAATAAAAATTTATAAAACCATATTTAAATCTTGCAAAAATATTAGTAAGTTTTTCTTTTAGATCAGATTTAATGTTTAAGTTTGTTTGGAAATATCAACTCAACCATCACTTTTCTAAAATTGAATTTTTAAATGACAGTACTATAATAAATAAATAATTAACAATGAGCCAAAGCAAGCATTTGTATTGAAAAATTCAGTTAAATGTTATTCCAAATGATTTTATTTTTTTCCAGAAACAATTAGTCTAAAAAAACATTACTGAAAATAACAGTATAAACAAAAAAGGTTTAATTTGGATGTGAATTTACAGCTTAAATTTTTTTTTTTCTCTCGAAATTGAGACAATCAGACTCCAAAAAATTTCATTAGAAATACAACTGTAAAATTAACTTCCTTGAAATAATTGCTACAGTAAATTTTCAATTGCAACTGTAACTACAATATCATTTGGTGTCAGTAGAATAGCTTGCAGTATTATAACACTCATGGACAGAAGAACACAAGTTTGGATGGTTAGTCTCCTTTATTTCTGTTGTACTCTTGGGAAAGTTACTTCAAAGCAAAACCTTCAATGGGGTCATGCTGCTTACCTACAATGGTGACATAATTCAAAAGAGGAAACAGCATACAGACCAGTACAACCTTACAAAAACAATTGGTACTTGGACTTGCTTGTCTTTTTTCTTATTTGTAACATTGATATATTTATTATTGGAAAGTTCTTAATTATTGCTGAATCTGAATGGTTTATTGCTGGAAAAAGTTCTGAAGCAACAAAAGGGCATCCTAAATTGTTGGAGAGAATACTTTTGTGAGCTCTTAAATCCAGTAACAGTCAAACATTTGAAAACAGCCAAGGAACAAATTGTGAGATTATGTGCATGTCAAGTTACCTGTCCTGTATTTTTTTCAAATAAATGGAGTACCTATCCAGCAGATGGAGAAGTTTAAGTAACTTGGAGTCATATTCTCAAGTGACAGTAGACAGGACAATGAACTGGACAAACATAGTGAAAAGCAAGTGCAGTAATGCACCAACTTTGCCAATCAGTTGTACTGCGATTGGAGCTGTGTACAAAAGCAAAGCTTTCTGTTTTCAAATCAGTTTTTGTTTTTATCTTCATTTATGGTCATGAGGGTTTGGTAATGATCGAAAGAGTGAGATCCCAAGTACAGATGGGTGGAATGGGTTTCTTGCATAAAGTCAGATCCTACTTGGTAAGGTTGCACTGACATTTGTCAATTTCTAGACATCGAACCTCTGCTACTCCACATAGAACAATTGCAACTGTGCTGGTATGGCCATGTGATATGAATGTCCCATGAATGAACAGCCAAGCAACTAATGGATGCTCTTCTGAGTGGCAAAAGGCCTAGAGGGTGACCCATAACTTGCTGGCGAAATTATGTTGAAGACCTGGCCTGGTCACATCTTGGAATTCCACTGACAGAATTGCCACTTGTTGCAGGAGATCAAAATGCTTGGAGATCCCAACTCAAGCTGTTGCCCCTGCAACTCCAAAAGAACAAGCAGGCAAAGAGAAATACATTAAATTAATTTAATGTTTTCCTCAAAAATGATGATGATAATGAAAAATTTGCAACATGTTATCACTGTTTTAATTGTTGTTGCTAAATTTTTGTTTAATACTGGGATATATTTTACTTTAGCATAGTAATTTTTTCAATTGAAAATTGGATTCATTTTCAGCTGCTTAGTTCTACTATTTATTGTTAAAACAGTGATTGCCTACAAGTGCTGTAAGAAATAATTAAGTGTGTCATAAAAAATATTAGGCAGGCAAGTCTTTCTAAAGGCAGAAATTTTCTTTTGCAACTTTTAACATAATTGGACTGATAGACATAAAGGACTATAAAAAAATATTTTTTTGTCTTTACTAACTTTCACAGAACATTGGAAAAAATGTTCAGCCTTTTGTTTGAGATTTAAAATCTTTTTTGTTTTGTGTTTAAAATTTTTAGTTGACTTTTCTGAGTAAGATAGTCAAGAGAGTTTCTGTAAGAAATTTATTTGAGGTTCACAATGTTATTCTTCTACTGCCAAACATATGCTGTTCCTCAAAAAAGTCTGGTAAAAGCAGGTTCAATGTCAATTATTTTAAGAAAAAAAACAAAAAAACTTTTAGTCAACTTTAAAAAATTTAGGCAATAAATTAAAAAATCTATACCATCATCATAAAATTATATGTTATTATCAATAAATATCTAAGCATTTAAGGTTAAAAGAAAAAATAAATCAGGAACACAATCAAGCAAATAAAGTTAATTTTAAAAAACCATGTACAAATTTTTGAGTCATACAAACGTAAAATATTTTTATAAATTTGCTGAAATATCAAAAACAATTCTGCTTAATCACATAGCTAATTTGCTTTGCTATTTTATGCAATCAAACAAGTTATGCACTTATTTAAAATTAGAAAAATCTAGCAAGCAAAAGACTAAAAATATTTACATGTATCCCATGAAAAGTTGTGTATAATAGCTTTGTCAAGCAAAAAACATTTGTGTTGAAAAACAAGCAAGGTAGTATGTTATATGTTTTTTTAATGTCTGAACTTGTTTATGTACAAAAAAGGATTCAGACATGTGATTATGTATTGCAAACCATATGTTATTAGAGTGTGTGTGCACCTGCATTATGTTTTCTAAACACAAAACAGAATGTGCAGTCTAATGTTTCAGTATTGTTGATGTGGTTGCATTGCTTGTTCTATCCCAATTTGTCTTTCAATTAAATCCAATGCAATGTTTATACTTTAGTGCAGGGCTTCTCAAACTGTGGGTCACAATCCTAAACTGGATCACAAAAAAAAATTTTGGGATCGCAAAACAAATTTTGTGGTTTTGAAATTGTTTTTTTTTACAATAACATTTATTGACAACCAAAAACTAGAAAAGGTAAAATATCATTACACCATTGTTGTGTCATAAAGTAGTAAGGTGGCATGATCAAAAAGTGAGTTTTGTGGCATAGTCAAGAAAACAGCAAGAAACAAAAGCAAAAAAAAATTACTTATTGAGTCTAAAACCAAGATTGATTTTTATAAATGAATGCAAAAAAACTAAATTATTTATTTGTCTTGATAAGGTAGCTGTGAAAAAATATGAAGTAATTTTTCTATCCTATTATAATGTTTATTAAAGAAAGTCTGTTTTTGTAATTTTGTTAATTCGCTTTAGATTACTATTTCCATTTCTCATTGTTATTACATAGTTTTTCATGCACATGTGTGGTTTTCCATGGGAAAAAATTAACATAAAATTAGCCTACACATATTGGGGTTGCACAAAAATGAATTTTTGAGAAGCCCTGCTCAAGTGTATGCATTGTATGTTGCATTGCATGTTTATTCAAATTAATTTTCACTAATTGAATAAAGCAGTTTATGTTTTCATGCAATCAACTAGGTAATCAAAAAACCACAATGCCATAAATTGTATATTTTTGAGAAAAAATGAAAAGCTTTAAATTGGATTCTCAATCATTATGCAAAACAAATAATACAACCTCTAATTGAGCACCACCCTGTTTTTTCAAAAATCACCGTAAGCGATTTTTGTTTGTGCAACTAACCTGGATTCCCTTGCAGTTACTATCACTGCTTCAGAAATCCATTTTCTTTTGTTTTTTTTTTTATTCCATGCTAATGCTGATGCTGAAAGAGGGATTTCGGGTTAGTTTCACCACAAAAAGAAATCGCTTACAGCAACTTCTTGAAGAGACAGGGTGGCGCTAAATTAGAGGTTTTACGGTAACCCAGTTTATTTCCATCAATGTAAAAAGTTATGATAAAACAGAACAAAAACTTAATACAATATTTACCCAACTAAAATATGTAATACAAAATACAGATAAGTGTTTTTCTTCCTTTGTCACTAACTGATACCTCATTAGAACAACATTGCTTTTTTTATTTCACAAATTTATATTTTACCATTTACTGGTACTAACAAGTAACATCACTTTTTGCTTTTCTTTTTTATCTTGTTTTAAAACAACTTAAAAAGATTTATTGTAATATATACAGTATATTTATTAAGATTTAATGAAAACTAAACCAAACTGATTGCATTAAATAAAAATTGACAATTTAGATTTCCAAAGAAGGTATTAATAAATACATATAAAAAAATTTATAAAAAACAGTGACCATGCAAATTAAAACAACAAACACCAGAAGTGTTTACAATATTACAACATAAACACATGCAAAGCCATATAATTTCTACCCATTAAAAAATTTTAAAATAACCCAACTATAAACAAAATTTATTCAACTTTTGATTTGATAGATTTAAAAATCAAGACCAATCAACCATACCATCAATACCATTAACCACCATTAATACCACTTTTAAATCAACCACTCTTACAGTCCTAATTACATGATATGTGTATATTGTAAAATGGACCAAGTAATAAATGCACTCCCAATATAATCAACATTACAAAGATGAGTAATAGGCTAAAAGCACATCATCTTTTCAAAATAAGTTCAAAATTTACCAAAGATTCTTGATAATTTTTTTACCCTTACAAACAGTAATTGCACGTAGCAATAAATGCAGTTCTTAAAAAACATGTCTCTCTCCATTGAGTCTCTTTAAGAAGTCACTGGGTCTTTTTAAGAAGTCATTATTAATGATTTTTGTTTGTAAAACTAACTCAGATCTCCCCACTGGTTACTATTGCTTCTTGAAAAGATCCTTTTCCTCTGGATTTTTTTTCTATTCCATCCTGATGCTGTTGGGGGAATCTGGGTTAGTTTCACAAACAAAAATCACTTACTCTAACTTCTTGAAGACCCAAAATTTTTCAACAAAACTAACCCAGAATCCCTTTACAGCACTACAATTGAATCAAAAAGAAACCAAAAGGAAAGGATCTTTTCAAACAGCCACAACTAATCGCTTAATATTAACAATTGAATTAAGGCAGTGGTGTATCTAAGGTCTTTGCCACCCAGGGTGATCCTCAAGTTTGCCACTCCTCCTCAGAAGGATTACAATAACACAATACATATTTACCACTTTTTATTAAGTAAAAATTGAATTACAAATTATGTTAGATCTATTTTGGATTATAATAGTATGATCTGGTATCCTTACCAAAAAAAAAAGATATTATTAAAATTGAATCTGTACAAAAACAGTTTACTAGAACAATTTGCAAGTGCTGTAATTTATGTTTCTCATCTTACTCTAATCAATTGTATATGCTGAATCATAAATCGTTGGAATATCAAGGACTTGAATTTAATATGGTGTTTTTGTATAAAATGTATTATAATATGATTGATTTAGATTTTAATGACTATTTTTTAAAAAGGACAACTGTTATGACTTGCATAGATATCCTTATCATATTAGACCTAAAACTAGACCCCACACTGATTGTTATAACTTTTTCATTTATAAAGCTTACAAAATTTGGAACAATCTGCCTGAAAGTATTGTAAAATCTACCAGTATCACCCAGTTTAAACACAAATTAAAAAAGTTTAACCTTCACCAGATTTCTTCCCTAGTATTTGCAAATGATTGAACAACTATCTATTACTTTAATTTTTTATTTATTTACTTTTTTTTATATTATTTTTTTTGTTATTACTATTTTTTTTCTTTGTTAATGTATGCATGTTTTTTTATTTTTTTATTTTTATTATTATTATTTGGCTTGTTTTTTTTTTCTATTGCTTTTCATTTACTAGCATGTATAATTGTTTTAAGCATATTTTGTTACATTTTTTTGCTGTATATCTTGTCTTTTGTTACTTATTAGAGTACTTGGGTTGACTTGGGCACCATAGCATTGTATATAAAATAAATAAAATAAATAAAATATCTCTCTCCATGTGGCATTTTAAGATTAAACAAAAAAAGATAGATTCAAACACAATTAACTAATTTTGTCAATTGAAATTGAATTAAATCTTTTTAAAAAAATAATTATAATTCATTAATGATTTTCTTTAATTTTAGTAAGTGCAAAAATATCATCTGTTTCTAAAAAAAGCTTTTTTTGCTTTTCTGTTAGCAAAATTGTCAATAACATTGTCAAAATCTATTTCATCTATAAGTTGTCTCTCTATAGGCAATATGGCAAGATTTCTCATTCTTAAGGAGCTCATAGTTGACCTAAAGTAATTTCTTATTAGTTTTAATTTAGAAAAATTCCTCTTACAGATAGCAACACTGATTAGCAATAGTTGGGAAAATTCACAGCATTAATACTATATCTGAAACTGAATTTGCAAGATGATATTTGTTAATAAACTGTAATAGCTTTAATGGGATTCTTTCCGTGCATTTGTTTCACCATGACTAGTAGCAACTGCAATAAAATGCTCTAGTTGTTTTTTCAAGTAAAAACTCATTTTTATCAATTTTATTATGATCTAGCTGAGTAAGCTGGCATTTATACTGATCATCAATAAGATATGTAGGAGAAAGAAAACATATTTTTCAGCAAGTTCATGAAGTTGTTGAAATCTTAAATTTATTTCTTGAATCACTCTATCCAATGAAGAAAACATTTCTGTTCACCATTCAATGTCATATGGCAATCCAGCATCTTGTTATCTGTCTCCAAAACTGTGTTTCTTCTTTCTATTCTGATGCCGGTACCCCATGACTATACCTACATCATCACAAACTTTTTTGGCATAGTTAACTCCATCATTTACTAACTTTCTCTGTTCTTAACCAGAAATTCCTATAATGCCTCAAGTTCTATATCACATCATTGTAAGTTAAGCCTCTTAGTTTGGAGGTAAATCTACATGTAAGGGTATTCTTGTAACTGTAACTGTAATACAGTAATTGTATTTTAGTAACTACACCAGAAATGCTTTATATATTTTGATAAGGAAAAATTCACCTTACCCAAAAAAATAGACAACGACCTCCACAAGCTAAGGTTGATTAAAATGGGACGCCAAGTTGCTCTGCTGATGATTGTTCACTTAAAGTCCCACCCCCTAAAAACTGCCGCCCGGGGCGGACCGCCCCTACCGCCCCCCTCTAGATACGCCACTGAATTAAGGTATTATTAAAACTAATCCTAGTCATAACTAATCACCTAACTAAAAAAAAAGGATGAATTGTGCCAATATCTACAAATTTTGATAACGAAAATTTAAGATAAATTTGATATAGAAATATTGTTTTATAATAGTCATAAGGTTATGCCGTGGATTTTTTAAGATCTATTCATCATATCTTTTTTACACCAGTTATGAGCATGGATTGGATTCGGTGCCGGATCGGAGCCGAATCGGAACTAGTCTGGGACGGTTTTTCGTCTCAGCCGGATAATACAAACTGTCATTTATTGTATGTTAGAATTAAACTGTCAGTTCTGACAGTCAAAACGCACTATTTTATACTCTACTCAACTATATTGTTTTTTTTAAGCAATTTTTAATATAAACTTTTGTTTCGTTAAAAATTTCTTCTTTTTTGTTTTTTGTTGTTATTTTTTTTTTTATTAATCGCTCACTAGCACAATTGTTATTCGTAATTGTAATTTAATCGGGAAGCATCTTGATTAGCAAACCTTAGGGTTGTTGGATGCTTCCTTGCCTTTTTTTTGCATTATATTTCTTTGTTATTGTTTTATATGGTTTGGGCAAAAATAAATTTTGTGTGTGTGTGTCTGATCCAGCAAATTAAATTTTTGGAAAGCGATTATACCTAATTCAGGAATTCTCCATTCTTCATGGTCTGGACTCTGAATTAGATAACTTTTTTAAATAGTAACTAAATCTTTTAGATAGTAACCCACGACTAGATTAACCAGACAGTCATGAGTGCAGCCAATAGATTACAGAATTGTTTCATATTGTTTTCTGGGATTTTTCTACCCCAAATATATCAAAAGAAATAATAATGTTGATGCAAGACCATTAAATTTAGTTAAAAGTTATCTGTAAGCTTAGATTTTCAGATTACCTCGAGCAGTTGAGTAACGCCTGTAAAGTTGTTCTATAAGTCGAAAAAGAATAAATATAGAAATTACAATAATAAAAAACAGCAAAAAAATATGAAATTAAATACCTTGGGGTATTTCTTAACTCCATGTTACGTAATGATGAAGATATAAATAGACAGGTTCGATATTTATATGGAACTGCAAATAGGTTAAAAACATGCTTTTATAAGTGTTCGAAGAAAATAAAAAATGTATTATTTCGCACATATTGCCCGTCTATGTATGCATGTCAATTATGGAATAACTTTTTGTCCTCCAGTTTAAAAAGAATACGTGTAGCCTACAATAATTCTTTTCGATTTTTACATGGATTGGCTAGGTATGTAAGTGCCCGTGAACAGCAGGTGTTGAATAACATTACATTTGATGCAATTCTAAGAAAAATGTCGTGCCTCTTTGTTTATCGTTGTTACGAATCTAATAATAAATTAATATTTTTTAATAACCTCGGAATGTTTTATTAATTCATCATACTATAAACACTATAACGCATTACTTTATTTGCAATAGATACTTGGTAACCTTTTTTTTTTAAAGTGTTGTCTTTTTGTATGTGTCTCTTATTCTGTGTAGTTTTTGCTATTTTGTTTTGTTTTTGTTTTTTTTTCTGTTATGGACCGTGAGTCTGATTTAAATGAATAAATAAAATAAAATAAATAAATAAAATTAGAAGCCTAATTGTTTTCAAACCGATTAAAAATCAACATTAAATTAATTTCAATTTATTTCAAGCTATTTATGCAATGAAAACACCAGAAATGACTGTACAGTTTTCAATGTCCACTGCCACCTTCAAACTTATTAAGGATAAGAGTACTTTTTAAAAAGTACAACTCCATCATCAAACAATAAAAAAGACATAATAGGCCTATAACAGTGGTCAAAGAAGTACAATGACCTTAAAAAATAATTACTGTCAAAAGAGCAGGGATAGCTGAAATTAACTAATTTTATTAAAACTAAAATTAGCAAAGTGTTGTCGTGATTCGTGTATGCGGAATGCATGGTTGCAGAATGTTCGGCTCATGTTTTATTTTATCAATCGTGCCCCACTTCTCATATCTATCGTGTAAAATTTTGTGCGACGGCTTTTATAAGTGGGCATGCAAAAATTATTACGAAAATATATACATTCTTCAGTTGGAATGTTGAAATATACATTATTTAAAAAGCAATTGAAAATATTTTTGAGGTTGTGGGTGAAATCAAAAAGTAAAAATAATTTTTCTCCAACATGTGTTGGGTGTGAAATCGAAGGTTCTTAAGTTCCTTTACACAAGTCCAGAAACAAATTTCTAAAAATATAAAAAATTACAAGTTTTAATAGTGCAATTATCTAAAACTGAGTTATAAGTTTAAGAGTGAGTTTCAAGTTTCCATAAAGCTTAAGAATTAAAGTGAGTTACAAATTATAAATAAAAGCATTAAATAAAGATAAGACTGCATTTTAATGTAAAATACTAAAAAACATCCACAAATTGTTTACAAGCTTATGTATAATATTTTTTAGATGACAGTAAAATCTACTACAAGCCTACTCTTATTTATCTAATCAAAAAATAAAACATACTTGTTACAAACATCATTGTCGACAGACACAGCTACCACAAAGAATAAATCGTGTAAAGCTACCATAACTTTATGAAACCAACTATTCAAAAATTCTGTGTCAAGTTGATAAACAGGCTGAAGACACACTACATCTTTATATTTAGAGTTGAATGATTGCATCATGAAAGTCAAAACAGTTTTAGAAGGTTTACCTTCTTCAGTTAGCCCAACAAAACTACCATGACTATATTCAACTTTTTGAGCTGTATAAATTTCATCAATTATTAGCACAACTTTGCAACAGTGATCCAACAAATCATTTCTTTGGACAGTTAAGTATGATGTATCTAAGTGGTCTGTGTCTACTGACATTCCAGCTGAGTACTGGCGAAGATGAGTAATTGATGAAAAAATCATAACCTAAGCTTTTTATGCAAAGCAGAACTTGTTAACTGCCATAAGAAAGCTAATGTTATCATATCTGTTGAATAACGATGTCCATGTTTTGGAACTTGCAACAGTTGCAGCTGTTCACAAATAAATTGGAGTAAATATGCACAATTAAATTCATCTTGATCAGAATGAGATTGATGCATGTATTGCTTCAAATAACTGATTGCAATATACATCAAGTAAGGCTTCTGACATACATTTATTGTTTTACAAGCTACGCAAATAGCAAGTATATTGCTTAAATTAGTCAAGCTTACTACTTTTGCATTGGTCAAAAAATGAATAAAAATATCTTCCTTCAAAGGTATTGATGAAGTAAATGCACTTACTTTCAGCTCCTCAGTTATAATTACTGGTCCAGGGAGTTCTGGAAAAATGGAAATGTCATCATGATGTTCCAGCAGATGAAAACTACAATAATTAAGTTTAGATACAAAAATATAACCCTTAGGCACTGTGACGGTAGCCGTTTAGTTTGTTCCTTGTTTTAATTTAAACTTTATTTTTTGGCAATCCGGTTTGAGTTGGCAGTTCGTTATTGGTTGTTTCGCTCATATTTAACTCGGTGCAGCGTAGTTTTTTTTCTTTTCATTCGTTCGTTCGTCATTTGGTGTAGACATTTCGTTGGTCGGTAAATCATTCATTCGTTCAAAGAAACTCGTATTAAGCAGGTAAAACTTGATTTGTTTTACTGTGTTATTTGATTTATTTAATACTATTTATTTTAGTTACCGTCGTCACCAAATACAATCATTAACATTGGTTCGTTCGTTGATGTTGTGGAGTGACGTCGCGCAGGTAAACAAAACTGCTTAGTAGGTCTCCTTAAGCTGCAACCAGGTGTGCTGCAGCTACAGGCACAGTAAGACAGTGTATTTTATTCAATAAACCATTAAAGTTGTCAATTCTATCTTCTTTTAAAAACTGTTTATTAAGTTGGTTGGTAGCCATTTCACTTTGCAGACATCGAGCTATTGAGGATAATAAGCCACTTCTAGGTTTTGAAATTGTAGCTGACAGATACTTGGGCAATTCAGGAAAAATTTTAGGTATAGCTCCCTGCTTTAATCTTTATCGACATAATGTTTGATTGTTTCTGTCACATTGACATTTATCATGACTGTGAACTGATATTATTTGAATGTCATCAGATAAAAAATGCTTAGAAAAAACTTTGTGATTTTTATTTATTACCCAATTTTTAGGAGAAATGGCTGCAATCCAGTTTTGCTTTAGCTTTTCATCATTCAGAAATCCAAATAAAGCGTGTTTTTTACTATTTTTTCAAATTTGTAGCCTGTTTTACAACCAGGCACACAACAAGTATAGATCATAGTATACAAAAAACAATTAAATACAAGTTTTAACAAACCATTTTGAAATAATATTTCTGAATAATAGCGCAGTAACAAAGCCATTCATTTTTTGTAACAGAGTTTGTTGCAGTCTTATGACAAATTTTTAAAAGAAAAAATAAAACATATCAACACTGCATATAATTATTTGAAATGTATAATGATATAAAATCTAACATTTCAAATCAAGGTGTACTGACATTAAATTCCAATGTTACATTTAAAAAATAATCTAACATCAAAGTTTATAAATTTATAAAAATTGCCCAATATAAAAAAGTTGTTGTATAGGGGTCTCTTCAAGAAGTTACCATAAGCATTTTTTTGTGAAACTAACTTTAATTCCCCCTATTGTACTGAGATGGAATAAATAAGAAAGCAAGAGGAAAAAAAGATCTCTTTAAAAAGTAATAGTAACAACAGGGGAAATCCAGGTTAATTGCATAAACAAAAGTCACTTATGGCGACTTCTTGAAGAGATCCTATAGCATGGCATAAGTAGTTACAATCGGGTACCGGGAGTAAATGGATATCATGCTTACGTCACGTTAAATTACTTTAAACGAAAATTAAAAACAAAAAAGATGTTTTATGGGAAGAAAACCTTTGAGGGATAATAGGTCATATGTCAACTATAGTGATTGTAGCCATTGTTTATAAACTTAAAAACTCAACAATCTGCCTGAAATTTTTATAACAATTTCAAAACATTAACAGGAAGCTAATCTTAAAAATTGAATAGCAAATTACAAAAGAAATCAACTATTTTCCTTTAGCAATTCGTCATAAAAAAAGCATTTCATTGTCATTGTTGCGACGGACGATGCGCCTTGCTGTGAGACCCCCTCAAGAAGACGAACAACAAAACCTTCAGCTTGGCAAAAAGATTATTTATTGTTTTAATTTACCACACATTATTGTTCTCAAGATTTGTTTTAGTAGCCTTTCTTTAACTGTTTGATTTAGAATTTTTTTCTTCGTTTGGCTTTAGATACAGTTTATAGTGACGTAATAATCCATTGTAACCTGACTTATCGTTTTAAACTAATCAATCAATTTATTTGTTTTGTGCTTCAAAACGAAAAATACACCAATATATGTGAAAACAAGTTTTCAAAAGCACAGGAAGGCAGCGAAATGACCATACGGTCTTCTAGTCAACTGCCTCCCTCTAAATAGTGGGACAAAAAAAAAAAAATATTTTTTTTTTTTTTTATCAGAAAAACACAGCAGTACACTTACAAAAACACAGTATATTTAGAAAAACAATGAAGATTAAATAGCAATATTAGTTGTTATTAAATAAATTTCCATGTGCAAGCTGACTTCATCAAACTGTTGTGGCATCTTATTTAATATTGACAAGTTAAAAAAAGTTTAAATTTCTTCTTAAATTGATTATAAGAAAGCGACTTTAATTCGAAAGGTACTTCTTGCCATATTTTAGGTCCAATGTAAGAAAATGTCTTTTTATCTAATTCTGTTCTCTTTCTAGGTTGAAAGTAATTTTGTTGCGCTGCCAGTCTTGTTTTATAATGATGTTTTTGGGTTATACTTACAATAGTTTGGGACTCATTTTTTGCTGAATTTTTATTAAAGCAAAACATTGTTTTTGCCATTTCAAGTTTAACAATATCTTTTATTTTTAAGAAATTCAATTTTTGAAAAAGAAGATTTGTATGTGACAAAAAAGGACTATTTGTAATAATTCTTATTATGCATTTGTGTATTCTTACCAGTGGATCCAGGGCAGTAGTCAGTCCCCACGTTGAGACGCAATATTGAAGATAAAAGTAAATTAAAGCATTATATACTGTTTTTAGTGTTGTAGTGTCAACGTAATTCCTCAGTTTGAGCAGTGCCCAGGAACCATTGGAGAGCTTAGAGCAAACATGTTGTATATGAGACTTCCAAGAAAGCTTATCATTAAAAATTACACCCAAATATTTTATTTCATTTACTTGTTCTATATTTGTCTTTCCTATTCTAATATCAAAATGCCAGGCTGATCTTTGTTTGGTTAATACCATAAATTTTGTTTTATTACTATTTAATGATAATTTGTTTAATTTCAACCATTCATCAATTTTGACCAGTTCAGAGTTGACATTTTTATTCAACAGTTTTGGACAAGAGTTTGTCAGTGTGAGAACTGTGTCATCTGCAAACAATTTCATATTAAAATTGGATACTAGAGGCATGTCATTGATGTATAAAAATGTGATCATTTAGCTTAGCTAGCTTAGGGTTAGGTTAGTGTTTTACTTGTTTATATGCTAATTTAGCTATAGTTATTCATTTCCATTTGAATAAGATCATTGGTATTTTAATTGTTTTAAATTTTGATTTGAATAAGGTTAAAAAATTGTGTTACCGAAATTGTTTTGATTCGCTATTAAATCATTTGTTGATCCAAAACAATCAAATTTTCGAATCCCTGACTGCGCAGGTTTGGACGAGTCATTCCCCTCGTCCCGTAGAAACAGTCATAACTAGCTTCAATGTTAAAGTTTCAAATAGAATTATATAGTAAATTTAATTCTTAACATAACTGAAATACCATGCAACCGCTGACATTGATAACCCTAGTACTGGCAGGATTCAATAGGAAAATTTTTGGAGTTGTTCATCCCGTTGTTCTACATATCCCTGAGTAAAGCCAAAGATAAGATGGTGGAAATTAAAGGAGACAAGCTGTCAAGAAGCGTTTAGAGAGGGGGTGACCAGGATTTTGGGAGGCGAGGATGGGTTACCTGAATACCTGATGAGTGGGACAAAACAGCGGAAATGCTAAGAAAAACAGTTGGGAGTGTGCTGGGACTGATATTTGGGAATGAAAAGGAGATAGGGTGACATGGTGGTGTAATGAGAAAGTAAAGGAGCGCATAATAGAAAAGAAAGAGGCGAAGAAGACATGGGATAAAATAAGAGATGAAAATAGTAAAAAGATGTACAAAGAAAAGAAGATTAACGAAAAGAAGGCGGTTGCGATAGCCAAAGAACGTTATTTTTAAAGACGGTTGCGATAGCAAAAGAACGCAAAAGAATAGAGATAAAAAAAAACGTAAAAATTTATATCCTAGATTGGAAACAAAAGAAGGTGAGAAGGAGTTGTACGGATTCAGTGGCGTACGCAGAAATTTGTGAAGGGGGGGTGTTTGGAGCCGAAAACACGATTGCCTCAGTTGTCCTGGTAATGGGCAAAAACTTCCAAAATTAGGCCTACATTCAAAAATAAAGTGTTTTGGTTTTAAGAGCATCTTGTAGCAGCTTGAATTTCTTTTTACCAAACCGTAAAACTAACTATTGAAAAGGCATGTGCGTGTAATTCAATCATGACAAAAAACTTTCCAAATTAAAAGCAACTCTTGTAAATGATGAGAACAATAGGTGAAAAATCAAACGAACAAAAAAATAACCTTACTTAACAAATATACAAAATTATTTGGTTAAACACGGATCTAAAATGCCTTATTGGTGAAGGCACCCAATCAATGAAACATAATAATAATCACAATTTCAAAATATATTCAACATTGTAATAATAATATACGACAAGCGCCTGTTTCGATCTTGTTTGATCTCGTCAGGTATATATAATTACGATTGCAATTAGAAAAATAGCAGTAAATTTGGAAAGGATAACAAGCCGAAATAGTTCATTGCGGTAAAATTTGATAAAAAGCCAAAGAAATCAACAAGAATATAATGAACTATGAGAATTCCAATGCAACTCTTTTGTAAATTTGGAATTTTAACTATTAAAATTAAAAGGCAAATTAATAAGAAGAATTTCGGACGAATTTCGAATTTAATTTGTCACGCTACTAAATAAGCTTCGATAACGCAAAGCTTTGCCTTTTAATCATTATTCCTTACTTAACAAATATTTAAAGTTTTTTAAAGGCTTAAATTCAAACGCCTGTTTTTTTCACTTAATCTGTTAATTATATCATCAGGGCAAGGCGTGTGGCTCCTATAAATGTTTAGTAATGCAGGTCCATTCATTCGAGTGGTACCAGTTGTGTTTCGTAAGCACGTTTTTAGTCTGCGCAATGTGGAAAGCGATTGTTCACTAGTGCATGTTGTCACTGGAAGAGTTAACAAAATGGTCATCAATGTAAATATGTTCGGAAAAGCATCGGAACTGCATTTCTTGATGCTGCTCAACGCTTCAGTTGGTCTTTCTGCTGCATTCAACCGAAAAAGTTTCCTGTAACACAATATCAGTTCAGGCACTAGTTCTTCCGAGGATTTCGTTAAATCATTTTCATAAAATTTTCCCAAAACTTGAATACTTTTAATTTGTTGAGGAGTTGGTGCACTAGTTGGATCACCAGAAATTAAACACCGAAATTCACCAATAATCGATTTGTGGGCTCGTACCTCTTGCTTCGAGAGTGACAATAAAGTTATCAACCCTTGTCTAAAATGTTCTTCATCTGTTGCAGCAGCAATGTTGCATCGATTGGTCTGTCTTGAAGTAAGGCGTGGTGTTTTCAAAATAAAATCTTCGGCTTTGGCCGTTTCTTGCGCAAAAATATAGAGCTGATGAAATTCATATTCGGCTTTTTCTCTAAGACACTTCAATTCATTTGCAATATCCTGTGCAATGTTGACGGCCTCAAGAAGGTTTACCGACTTTTTTTGCTTAACTTTACACAAAACAACACTGTATCCAAAATCGTTTTTTAAAACTAAGAGAGCAATGCAAAATTCACTTTGCGTAATTGTCGATAGCAACTGCAGAGCTCGTGATGAAGTTTTTCTGTCTGGCCATGCTGAAATTTCTGCCAAAGCTTCTACAACGGTAAATTGTAAACTTGAAAAAGCACTAACACTCTCGTGTCGATCGTAACAGTGGCATAAATTTGAACAAGTTTTTAAGCTTTTGTTGTTGACGAAATCGTGTTGATGAACTTGCGCAAAATGTTTTGACGTTTTGGAGCATCAAAAAAATTGTGAACTGAAGCTATTGTTCCCATGCAGTTTATTTCCAATCCCATGCTTAAAGGCCCGTTTCCACTACGAGCGTGGAAAAGAGCATTCTTTGTTTCTTTTATTGATCTTCGATTGAAGCGAGCGGTTAAAATTGAAGCGAGCGCAAAAAAAAATCAATAGAACAAACAAAGAATGCTCTTTTCCACGCTCGTAGTGGAAACGGGCCTTAACTTTCAATATTTTACAAATTTGAAAGTCTTCTTCACAGTGGCAATTGTACATTAGCTAACTTTGAAGCAATTTAAGCGATAGAAAAAATTGATGCGCAAGCAGTAATTAAGTTTAAAAAGTGCGGTAAACAATAGAAACCAAAATCCTATTATTCAAGCCTATTTATTACCATGTACTGTATATATGGCTGAACACCATTCTTCAAGGGGGGTTTTTGACCCCTTAACCCCCCCTTGCGTACGCCTATGTACGGATTGGCTAGGCAGAGAGACAGAGAGGGGAAAGATGTACAACACGTGAGGATTATGAAGGATGAATACGGTAATGTGATGATAAGTTTGGAGGCAGTGTTAAAAAGATGGAAGGAGTACTTGGAGAAACTGATAAACGAGGAAAATAACAGAGAGTTTAGGAAAGAGGAAGCCAAAGTGGGTAACGAAGAGGTTGATTGTGTCAGTAGAGAAGAAGTGAAAAATGCACTAAGGAGGATGAAAAAAGGTAAAGTACATTAATTCAACTTTTTAGGAAAATAAAAAATTCTTTCAAAACTTAACTCCAACTCTTACAAGGCAAATTTGAGTAAATTGGTAAAAATTTACTTCATAACTTTGCAAACAGTTTTTTCTTTATAAAACATTTTACATGTGCACATAGCTAAATCGCTTTAGTAAAAATATAGTCTCTAAACAGTCAAACCAGAAGAAACTAAAAAAAGTTGCCATTACTATTTGCGAAAAAATAAAATTTGATTTGTAACAATGTTCCCCAATAAAAACTAGCCCCGGTCTCCCCTAATTGTTTTGGTTGTTAAAAATTAGTGCAATGCGGTCGTATAAACAGAGAAAAAACAATGTAATGTTGTTTAAAATCGAATGAGTCTTTGTACTTTTGCCATGTACTTAATGTGATGTTGTTTAAAATTGAACGAGTCTTTGTACTTTTGCACAATAATGTGTCATTTGCCTCGATAGTAAGAGATCGAATTACCCCTGTGTGTGCATTTTCTCAATCAGCTGAACATATTATAGGCCAAAAGTCATTTTGGTCCTGTTCATTAAAGCAGTGGCAAAGTTAGGAGTGATTCTCTATACTCATATTTCTATAATAAATTTCTTGCTTGCCATAAAACTAACGATCTTTATTGGTAATTCTTAAATACTCTGCTGCAATGTAATTTCAGTTGTGACTTAGTATTGGGTCAAATTTGTTTTGTTTAACCATATGTGTTTATATCAATTGTTTGAAAAATTATATATGAACAGTAGAAAGGCTTAATAGCTTATTTAACTTCCCTAAAGCTTAATTTGAAAATTTGAGTTATGGTATTTTAATAAAATTTTCAAAAATTAAAATAAAAGCAACCTTGTATTGACAACATTAATTTTATTTTGATTAAATTTAAAATTGTTAAATAATTTATAAAGATTGTCTATTTACAAAGGTATAGATTGTCTATTTACATTTTTTTGATGAATAAAAATTTTATTTTTAATTTTTACAACTGAAAACTGGATAGCACGCAAAAATTAAACGGACTTGACATAATCAGGGAGGGTGCGAACGGAGCGGCAGCGCCTGGCCTCCTTTAAAATACATCAAAAAGTGGCCCTCCTACTCAAGATATTGCTGTATTTCTTCATAGTAGTGTAGTGTTTACTTACTAAACACACTGTCTGACTTCGCGATACATGACCTGTTTCTAACAATGCACTTTTAATAATGAAATTGAAAGCTCGAACAAAGACCGCGCGTACATTAGCGAAAATCATCGTAAGCGTTTTCACGCATGCTTGCGCACCGACGTCTCTCGTCACATGAGTCTTTCGCGCGCGCCAGCTGATTGGTCGCCACAGTAGCACTAGGACAGTGGCATGTCTAAAATAAAGACTTTTTTAGAGATAACTTTATTTTAAGACACTAAAAAATGACCTCTCCTAAACTGTTGACTTTTTATTGTAGATCGCACTGTTTTGGAACACTTAACAATGGCTCCCCTAAAATTAGACCTTTTTCTTTAGAGATAACTTTTTTTTGATACAATAAAAAGTGGTTCTCCCTATAACAATGATCTTTTTTTAGAGATTGCTTTGCCTTGGAACCCTAAATAATGGCCCCCTTACTTTTCTTGCATCGGGCCCCAGGGCCGTAACTTCGTCAGTTGGGACCCCGGTACAAGCATCTATTATGGGAGCCCCATTTTTTTCTGTACTTATATTCAATTAAGCTACTTTTCTCAACACAGGAATCATTGGCGACTCCGCGTTATAGAAAGATTTTTTCAATTGAAATAATGAGTCAAAAAAGCATTGAGCTAAACAGGTAAAAGACGTTAAAGCTAAGTTTACTGTGCTTGCAAATGAAATGCTATAATTGAAATAAAATTTCACCAAGGTTGCATGGTTCAACATAATTTTTGTGATTGCAGTGTATTCAAATCGAAATAATGGCATAGCAAGGATTTCGTGGAGGCAGGCTGCAATAGCAATTTTTTGATTGTTTAATTAAAAGTTTAATCAAATAAATGTCGCAAACCAACATCGTTTGTAATGGCCAAAAAGACTATGTGCAACCTTTTGAGGCAGGGTGCTTTGTGAGCCATATTAATAATAATAATAATAATTTTCTTGATCTTTCCAATATTTATACTTTTAGTGTTAAACTGTTTACTAATGATTGAGAATAAAATAAAATGAAATGAAATGAAATAATAACGATGTATTTATATACCTCTCTACACTTAAAAAAATTCGTATAGTCTCAGAGCGGTTGAGCATAATAATAAACATCACAACTACAACAATAAAAATAACAAAAAACATCACAACTACAACAACAGAAAAATAAAGAAAAATAGTTAAGCCCAGAATAGCTATAGATTATTTACTAGCTATAGATACCAAAACACTTATTCAATATAAAGACTACAATTAAAGATCAATTATTCAGACAAGTTAGACTTACAAAAACAGGAATAAAATTTATATACATTTACCTCATTTAGCGTAATTTGTCAACTTAAAAAGAAAAAGTTATCATAGGTTAAGCAATTGCGGGTGAAATTATATTTCATATTAACGATATTTCAGCAAAATGGAGATGTGGATAAATTGTTTAACCCAAAAAGAATTAACGTACAGTACACTGACATCACCACAAAAGACACAAACTAATAATAATAAAACACAATACGTTGAAGCCAATTAAATAGATTACCGTAATTTACTTGCGGGTGGTTGGAACTTGAAACTTTCCGTCTTGCTTTTGCACTAGCGAACTGCTGGATAAATTTTCTAAAATAGAAATTTTTAGCTCGTTCATTTTCTATCGATAGCAGAACCAAACTGCTAAGTCTTTCCTTGGTACTGCGTCAAAAATCCTTCTGAGTTGAGCAATGTCTTTAGCAGCAGTTTGCAGAAGTTTATGGGCAGAAATTAAGTCAATTATTTTACACTGCATAGCTTTCGAAGGAATGCTGACGATCTGCAAAATCTTGCATTGCACAATCAGCATGCATACAAAGTCAAAGTTTTCTATCTGTTTCTTTATTGCGATAGCTTCATCTCTTTCCCTTGGCTTCGTGCTGGTAAGTATTATGTGAGTCAAGCATTTCATAACGTCACAAAATTTTTCCTTCAAAGCATAGACAGCATCATATCGACCAGATCACCGAGTTGGATTTAACGCTTT
This sequence comes from Diplosoma virens, assembly GCA_963680785.1. Classification (NCBI taxonomy): domain Eukaryota; kingdom Metazoa; phylum Chordata; class Ascidiacea; order Aplousobranchia; family Didemnidae; genus Diplosoma; species Diplosoma virens. Next base: position 13,969,960 of record OY796887.1, on the reverse strand, counting down.
TAATGTAGGATTTGAGCAATAACGATCATGGCCATTCTGAAGCTTTTGCAACCGCACAATACTATGTCCAAAAAATTATATACCGACTCAATGGTGTCGTAAGATTGACGGGTCTTAGTCACGGCTTCCATGGCATCTTTCAACACCAAATTTAAAATTTGCGAAGCACAATAAGTAAGCATGTGGAGCCACATCTTGGATCTTCTTATGTCGGTAGCATGGTCGATTGGTTAGAGTGCCGGGATTGTGATCGACATGGTTCCGGTTCAAAATCTACTCGCGCCATTCTGTTGTGTCCTTGGGAAAGACACTTAACGGCACTTTCCTTTGCTTGGTGGTCTTGGCAAGCAGTTTTAAATTAAAATCATATCTCTATCAAATTAGAAGCGGACAGCAATATCTTGGCATCTCCGGAAGCAGGTTGGGGTAATTGCTTACCCTATGTATGAGCGCCTCCGTCGCTTTCCTGCGAGTGAGGAGGATAAATATAGAGATAAAATAAAGAAATAAAATAAGCCGGAGTACTTCCCGCTTATCACTGCAGCGCCATTATATCCTTGTCCACAACAGTTATTTATGTCAAGCCCCTTCTGCTGAATGGAATTCGTTATCAGTTTGTGCAATCCAATAGCAGATGAATCCTTAACTTCGATAAATGAGGTAAACGTTTCAACAACTTTTAGTTCTGATGGCGTTCCATCACCGCTGTAATTCATTTTGACGTAACGAAATACTTAACGCGTCTTTTTTGCTGACATCTTGAGTAGTATGAAGAATAATGACAAAAAAAAGAAGCGCTTTGTTGTTCGCTTTTTATATCACGGAGAATTTCTTTAGCTGGTACTGATATTAGTTTATTTGGTATCAAAGAACTTAAATATTTTGAAGAATCTTTAGGTAGTAGTAAAAGTTTGTCCATAATAGTGTTGTATTTGGCAAGAAGCTGTATGATAGAGAGAAAATTGCTCTTGTTATCCTTTGAAAGTTCTTCACTGGATCCGCGAAAAGGTAAGTTGCACTTTGTTAACATCAATGTAACATTCACTAGTCTTCAAAACATTTTGCCAAAAGTTTGTTTTTCCTGCAAAGACTCGTGCAACGCTTCTTCTATTGTCGTTCTGTTTCTCCATTGCTCATATATCCGCCTCCGCATGATGTGTGGAGCTTTTATGGCTTCAAATTTGCGGCGATAAATGCCTCCAGACATTTAAACCTGTTGTACCCCAAGGATTTTGAAGTGCGTAAGAAGTCCCTAGAGAGACACTTTCATGAGAAAATAACCAGTAAGGCTGGCAGTGAACACGATCCATGCTTGATGAATAACATAACCAATATCTTCGTAGTTTTAGACCTGATTGTGTTACATAATGGTAATAATTTATTGAAAATAAATGACCGCTTTGGAACGGATCTTTAGGGAAAGATCCTTCAGGTTGTTTGGGGCCTGCTGCAATAACTGCTTTCTTGATCTCTGAGTTTACAATAATGGTGGAAAGTCGTCATCAACGTTCCCTCTAAGCAAGACATTCTTATGTACAATTTAGGGAGAGAGTATAATGTTTTCTTCATCCATACCACGACCACATATAACAGCATAAATACATTCATCCTAACATAAAATTACTAACAAAATATAATAAAAAAACAAAAAAAAACAAAAGAAACCATAATGAATGTTGTTGGCTTGCGTCAGCCCTCTTCAGATGAATAAACTGATATTAAAAAATAAGTAGGGCAGACCGGGTCTGGTTGTCCGCTGTCCTGGTTGTCACATTTAATTTTTTGAGTATTTCGCAACCTTGTACAATAATCACTTTAATGTTAAATCACGTGTCTTTACCTCTTTGTTTGCCAGATGTAATTTGACTTTGATTGAGTAAGCACAGTTTGAATAAAGTTTAAAATACTAATTTTTACTAAAAATTCAAAATTTTTTGTTTTTGTTTAAGAAAGGATAGAAGCAACTAGGGTAGAGTTATTATCAACATCGATATGTCATTGGAGGCGTAAAAACATTAGGACTTTTATAAAACAAGTCTTTATTTAGCTGGTAGTACAGTTTTTGAATTAGGTTTAGTCGAATTCAAGATGGCAGGTCCGTACATGTTGTCCCAAAAAAATTAGTGAAGGTTGTCACACTGTGACAACCAACCCCATGCTAAACAAACTGTTTAATTATATAGTTTTGGTGTGTTTTTAAAAATGTAGCTCATCACAGTATGTCGAAATGTTAAATTTATATAAGCTCAATATGCCTAACAGCTGTTTTATTTATGTAAAGATTAAAAGCAGAAGTTAGAGACCGATTTATTAAAATAAGTGTAGGCCTACTTTGAAATCTCAACTTTTTAACGTTGGCAGCAAAAAAATTGTTAAATTCTAGCAGTCCGTCTTTGCTATTAAAATACTAGTGTTTGCTTCATTGAGAAACGTTGAAGCGTATTTACAGCTTGGGAGATTTGAGACATCAAATGAAGTGTTTTCCAAAAATAAATAATTGTTCTTGCTGGTTTGCTTTTGAGATATAGGCCAACCAAGAGTAACTGCAAAATTTAACACGCACAAAACCGATAATTGTAAAAATATTTTAAATTTTTAGTGAGAATATCATGTTTCTTTTTACTGTTTAGGAAAGTTATATATATATACATATTCCTATACCAGGAAATCAGCGCTACCTCAAATGTCTGCTGGACAAACTCAACAGCTTTATTGGACGCCTAAGATTTTAAAATATAGCATACTTGCTCTAACCGTGTGTTATTGAGCACTGTACCGGCAAAGTGAAACATTACTGGATTATATACATATATATATATATATATATATATATGTACAGTAATTATAATAATGCCGCTTAATTATAGAAGGAAAAGTGAACGAGGCATAGCTAAACCTGATGAAATGTTGACAGCAGTTTGACACATTAAAAGTACCGGAGAGAGTATTCAAAAAACTTGCTGAGAGTTTTGGTATCAATTATAAAACACTTTTAAGTGAGAGAAAAAAAATTTTCTGACGAAGAAATTAAAGGAGAAGATTCATTTGCAACAACAACTGTGGGGTACACTAGAAAGAGGCAGGTGTTTACAGATGCACAAGAAATAATGATCGTCGAGTATCTTCTAAAAGCATCGGATATTTATTTTGGATTATCAACAAGGGAATCCCGAAAACTTGCTTACAAGTTTTTAAAGCTAACCGTATAGAAATACCAAAAAGTTGGTATGACAAATAACAAGCTGGTCCTGATTGGCTTACATCTTTTTTAAAAAGACACCACCAATTGTCACTCCGCATTCCAGAAAGTACATATTTAGCTAGGGTAAGTAGCTTTAACAAAAACAATGTTAATTCTTTTTTCCAAAATTTGAAATTAGTCTAAATAGGCATAACTTTCAGCCTTTGGACATTTGGAACATAAATGAAACAGGCGTAACTACTGTATGTAAGCCTGATAGAATTATTAGAAGACGTGGAACAAAACAAGTAGGCGCTATAACATCGGCTGAGCGAGGTACACTTATTACTGTAGGAGGCATGATATCAGCAAGTGGAAATTCTATTCCTCCTTACTTTATTTTTTCCCGAGTAAAATTTCAAAGGCATTTTCTTAATGGAGCGCCACCTGGAACCAAAGAAGGTACGAATTCATCTAGATCAGTGGTTTTCAACCTTTTTGGTGGAGCGGAACCCCAATGAAACATTCCAGAGGCTTGAGGAGCCCCTGTGCGATAATTTGATTGTCTTATGCCAGGGTGGTCCAACTTCTGTACTCTTGTGGGCCACTTTCCAAAATTATTCGAGTTTCCGGACCGTAACCGGCTAAAAACAGCTATTTTCGTCCCAAAATCAGGGTGTTCTCTAAAAAAAAAAAGGTCTTCACTTGAAATTGGTCTTCGAAATTCCTATTTTTATCCCAAAATCAGGGTGTTCTCTAAAAAAAAAAAAAAAGTCTTCACTTGGAATCGGTCAACGAAATTATTAATACAAACTGTAAAAAATTACATTTATTCTCGTAAAAAATTCAATGAAAAACTTGAGCCTAATGTTTCTTGCAAAACTCCTTAAAATTGGGTCGTGTTTTTGATAGACACACACGAAGTTCATCTCGCGGAACCCCGGTTGAAAACCACTGATCTAGATGGATGACAGAAGGGGACTTTTTAGACTTTTTAAAGCACTTTGTTGAGCATGTTTGCTGCACCCACGAAAAATTGAGCGTAAAAACATTTGATTTTTTCATTAAAAAAAATAATCAAGCTGTTTCGTGCAACTAAATGTGCAGATTGCATGCCTATTTTGGTTACTTATCCTTCCTTAAACACAGCTAGTGTAACTCTGATCTTCTCTAAATGTATCCGGTGCTCGACTGTAAAACAAAACTAAAACATCTTTGTAAACAGCTAACTGGACAAAAAATACGGTGCTATTTTTACTTGACATGTATATAATATTTTTGTATTTTTTTTATCAATAAATTGTTTGTTTGATCTTGGCGTATAGCAAAATTTAAAAGAAACTGAGTAAGTGTCGACTCACAAATAGCTGTGACATTTTACCTCAATGCTTGTGACAACAAGGACAGATTTGTCCAGGTTGTCACATTTTAATTGCCTGTTTTAAAACTCTCTAAAAACATGTTTATTGTTGCTGAAAAACCAAAAAAATACTCTAAAGTTATAGCTGAAGGCTTTAACTAAAGAAAAAAACAAAAAAAAATTTTTGAAAATCGACCAACTATTCGCTAGATTATAAAGTTTGAAATTTGTGTCAACCAGACCCGGTCTCCCCTACTGTAATTTAAACAAAAACGAAGTCACTGATCTGAATTACGTAATTGTTCAACAAATCTTTTTTCTCGCACGCGTTTTTTCATAAAGGAAATTAATTTAAATTTAAATGCAACCGCCAAAATGACAACAACAACGCCGATACACCGAGCAAATCCAACTGACACAAAATAATAATCTAAAATATATTTAATAAAAATGATGATTCATTTGCAAATAATTGTTGGTTGAGTTTGGGGGGGGGTTATGCTTTTTTATCAATAAAGCTTCATGAATTTTGGTTTCAAAATTGGAATTACATTTTTTAATTATTTTAAACGAATTTACGTTGAATTTAGTATTGGAGCTAATATCACACGACATGATATGTTCCTTGACGCAGCTCTCAGTCTTCAACTGGAAACCTAAGTGTTCACCCACCCTAGTGTTCAAACGACGGGTTGACATACCGATGTACGTCAGTTTCGAATCACACAAACACGAAAACTGATAAACAATGTTTGAACATAGTGCGGGGGGAACACGAGTCTTCAATTGAAAATAATGTGAAACTTTAAACGTTTTATAATAGGATATATTTTCAAAGTTATTTTAACTTTAGATTTGATAATGTTTTTTAGTTTAATTAAAAAACGTCTGGAGTCATGGCCAAAATATGGGATATTAAGGTTATAAACATAATCAGGAGACGAAGAATGGGAATGCACAATTTTTTCATTAAACTTTTTTAAACATTTTTCCATAAACCAAATTGGGTAACCATTAGACGCAAACATATTTCTAAGCAAACCAACTTCATTAAGAAATAAAAAATTGTTAAAACATATTAATTTAGCTCTATATAATAAACAAGATATTAATCCGGATTTCCATTTTTTAGGGCAATTCGCATTGTAATTTAAAATGTGCAAAGTATTTCTTATGTGCAAAGTATTTTTTAATCGGGCACATTCTCAAACCCGCGTATGCAAAAAAATGGTTAATTGGTAAGTTTATCTGAACAATAAAATGTTAAAGCAACTTTAAAGCAGTAGGATCAAAAGCAGACCAAAGTTTTAGTTTATTGTCTGGAAATCAAGCTCAGTTCTGTTCAGTTCAGTTGCTTTTTATTTCCGCCACTTGTCAAACAAAATACTTACATCAACATAATTACACTACGGAAAAAGGGATATGCAACAAAACGAAACAACGTTGAAACATGCAAAACTCAATAAACTACACCAGCTAAGGTAACAGTTTGCATGGTTGCATCACCTAGAGAAAAAATATATATACGAGTAAAAAAAGTAAAAAAATAAAATAAAAAAAAATGCCAAAACAAAAAAGAAAAATTAACATAGCCTTGCTTATTTTTATAATATTGTTTGATGGCATGTAACCCCAGCACAGGGAGGCTTTCAGGTACTACACCATGCCCAAGGGTGACCTGGAGGAAGTTGTAATTGGGTATCCTCATTCAGCCCGACTTATCAGTTGATAAGCTTACAACCGGATGCAGTTTACACTCATACTAGGAGAAACATATTTATAAACAAGACTTATTTTTGTAACACATTTATTTTCGTTTAAAATTCTTTAAACGCATGCTGGTATTAAACTTAATTTATCTGGTCAATTGTTAGGAAAAAAAAAAGTTTGTCGAGTTTCTACTATTTGTATTAAATTAGGCAGGGTTACTTAGTATTTCCACGCAGCTACCTCAAACGGGCCTCTATATTTTAGTTTCTTGGCTGGCATTTAATCGAAGACTCTATAGCCTACCTTCCAGTATTGTTCAGGGTTCAGGGTTAACCAAGAAAACTTTTTCGTTTTTGCTCATTTTCGAATGAATGTATCCATCCAAGTAATTTAAAGACCCAAAAAAGTCTCAATTTGATCATTTATCAAAAAACGTACATTCTTTGAAACTTTGGACATTCAACAAAAAAATTCTTTGGATATGACGTAAAAATCTTGTAATCTGTACATTTTTAGAAATTTTATTAAAAAATGAAACAATATTGACCAAATAGAAAATATGCAAAAATAAGTATTTAACTCTTGAATAAAGACGTTTCTTAGAAATAAACACTTTAAATTTTTCTGAGACAATTATCATAAAAATAAGTACAAATTTTAGAAATAGGCCTAAGCACTAAATTGTAACCCTGCATATAAGCCTACCAGAACAATGTAGACTACAAGACTATTTCAAAATAATCTTATTAAGGGTTCTGTTTTTTGATCAAATCGTCTTTTCTTCATCTAAAACCTTAATTATATTCTCTTGCATTATATCCGCTCTTAGTTAATATAGGTTTACCTTTTTTAGAGTTGCTTAAAGTTGAAAGTTGAAACCATTTTAAAGAATAGGCCACTCGTTGCCAAAGAAAATAAAAAGATTACAGAGATATGACTAAAATATAGACCGCCAAGCAAGGGAAAGTGCCATAAAAAGTCTTTCCCAATGATACAAAAGAATGGTGCTAGTAGGTTTTGAAAAGCGATCATGTCGGTCACAATCACGGCGCTCTTAACCAACTGATCACGCTGCTGCAGTTTGGGTTGTTGCCTATTAGATTTAAGCTATTGCGTGGTGGAAGTCAGGAGGATAAACAGAAATAATGATAATACTCTGGAAAATAAAACTATTGAAGTACTTTGTAGCATTATAAGTATTACAAATCTTACAAAGAAAAAATATTGAAAATTTGATAAGCTGCTTAGTCTAAAAAAATCACTTGTTGCCAATACAGTTAAACAAACTAAGATTTTGAATAAATTAAGCGTATTTCTAAGTTTTTTCTTTAACGATTTGCTGAAAAGCTAAAAAAAGAATAAATACAGTATTAACTAGGTAAATGTAAAAAAATTGTCCACGCTCTATTAATACCAAAACAACAAAAAAAATGGATTTAAGTATTTGTTTTTTTTATCCTTAGTTTCCGGTTCCTTTCAACTTCTAATGTTTTCAGCATGTAAACCAGAGATAAGTGGACTGTGTTTTTTAGACCCCAAGTCCAGTTTGACTTTTTAAAATGATAATCCGATCCGAGTCCAACAAAACATGCAAAACTGACAGTCCACTGTCCGAACAGTTCGAAAAAAATTTTGGTTGTACAATCATTAATTATTTTAAAATTAAGTGGAACGTTTGAGCTTATGTGAGCAAAACATTCTATATATTATAACTCCATCCAACATCTATCTCCATTTTAACTTTGTATGAAGTAATGTATAGGCCAATTATATATTTGCATTTGACTACTCTAACCTATATACAAAGTAACGAACTTAATAAAAATGCTATGTAAATTGACAAATAGGTAATAAATTAAGACAAATATCAAGTTGAAATAGCAAAATTCATGCATTTATAAATTAACATTCCAAAAAATTTTAATCAATACTTCATATACAAGTCATACAAATACATTCGTGTAAATAGATTAATCGCAGGACAATATTATGTCCAGTAACAGCCTTACAAAAAGGGGTTAGGCAGGGCAGTAACTATTGCTGGTGCAATGCACCGGGGCCCCAGAACGAGGGGGCCCCCGCATGGCTACAAGAAGCTCAAGCAAACCTATTATTATTAAATGTCACATTTCATCAATAATTTTAATTTATATTTAACCATCTAATTATTTGAAATATTTTTTAATATATTCAAAGTTTCGATTGTGACATATTCATTTTAATTGTGACCTAGTCATGACGTAATCGGTACGCTACCCCCACTCAAGTCTGTTTAGTAAAATAAGTTTAAGCTATAATGATCATATAGCATCATATTTATCCGTTTTATTTTACCTTATTAAGCTTGGTTTATGACGTACGTAGTCAACGTAATGTTACGTCATGGCTTCGAGATAATTCTACAATTTTCCACCATAGTCCAGTAACTTAATAATATCACAACTTAGTTCTTTGTGACGTAACAGTAACTGTGTGCTGCTTGTATAGTCGTAAAATAATTAATTAAGAAAATATAGTATTTTCTCGAAGTTGCTAATTTTTTCTGGTAAATTTTGCCCGCTATATATAAATATGTAAATTCGTAATTTGTGCTGTGAAAGTCAGCGTTTTGTTGTGTTACTGTTTTGCATGTATGACAGGAGTTAGAGTTTTAAAGGTTAGTAAGATCTAACGCTTTAGTTTGTGAAAATAATGATTATTCTATTTGAATAGGCTTCGTAGATTTAGTTTAGCCATCTGGGTGCAAGACGTAATTCTATTAGTCAGTGATCAGATTTGTGATTTCTGTTAATAAACTTCTTTCGTTGAAAGAAGTTGTAATTTGAGTAATTGAAAAGTCAGGTTTGAGCTTTCTATTTGAATCCTTTTTGGTGGACATACCGTAGTCCTTACGCTCGCAGCAGTACTATTTCGTGAGCTGGAAAAATAATGACAAAGAGAGTTTGTTACATTAAACTTTAGGCTACTAACCGTTGTCTAAATTTTATTAAACTTTTAGGTTTTTAGTAACAACATTGTAAAACTCTAATTGACTGCCATTTAATATGAAAAGAAATTATCAAAGTGGAGCACAAAAGAAACTAGCTAAGAGGAGAAAAATAGCTGAGGCAGTCAGAAACTCTCAGCGACTGAGTTCGTGACTAATTCGACCAGAAACATCTAAAGTGAATGAGCAAAACATCAGCATTCATGAGACAGAATCTACACCCCAACTTGTTGACGTTAACAGTTTCAGTAATAGTAGGCCTACCAATGAAGAAAATTCCAATACTACTAAAGATAGATCAGACGCAAGCAAGAATGACGACCAATGTTCCCTCTAATCTGCGTGGCTGCGCGCTTAGAGGGAACATTGGACAAATTCATAATGAAGATCAATACTTTTAGAGATTACTATAATACAGCCCGCCAATAAATTCAACTTTCGAATTCGGCCCTCGAGCTAAAAAGTTTTCCCACCCCTGATTTAAAAAATTCTCTGAGTCTATCTCAAAAATTGACTGGTCCTACTTGTATACTATTTCCGACACTGATAAAAGCTTTCAATTTTTTCAGAATAAAATTAATTATTTTGCAGAACATAGCTTTAAGCAAAAACAATTGAAAAATATTCAATTCAAATGTGCATGGTATGACAGAGAGCTTTAGCAAGAAAAAAAGACAAATTATACAAACATTTTCTGAAAACAAAAACCCACTGTGCTAAAAAAAGTATAAAAAAATAAAAAACTTTTACTTTCATTTAATAAACAACAAAAAGAAAACATTTATTCAAAACAAACCCAAGTCTCATACAAATAATATCAAAAAAACTTGGCAAGTTTTAAACAATTTAATGGGAAGAAATCTTTTCAAACTACAGAGTACTTCTCTTTTACACAAAAATAAAACACTTAATGATAACATTGAAATTGCTTATGCATTCAATAAACATTTTTCAAATGCAGCAGTTAAATTAGCTAAAAATTTACCTAATTCTAATTCTTACTTTTCTAATTATTTAAAATCTTCTTATCTATCTTCAGTATATCTTTTTCCAACAAGTATCTTGGAATTAAAAAGACTAATAGCAGAAATTAAACCGAAGTTAAGTACTGGATTTGATCAAATACACCTATTGTCTTGAGGTATCTTTCAGATGATGCATTGCATGCTCTTAGCTATATCTTCAATCTATCACTCCTTCAAGGCAAATTTCCAGATGCTTTCAAAAAAACAAAAATAGTTTTTATTTTTAAAAAAGGTGATTCAAAAAATTTATCTAACTATCGGCCTATTAGCTTACTTTCATCGTTTTCAAAACTTCTGAAAAAAATTATGTATAAAAGATTGTACAACTTTTTGAAATGCTACAACATTCTTAATGCAGAACAATTTGGATTTCGCCCAGGACATGCCACAAGTCATGCTACCACACTAGTTATTAGCAACATAGCTGATGCTTTTGAAAAAAAACTGTTAACAATTGGTGTTTTCTTGGATCTTTCCAAAGCCTTTGACACTATACACCATGACATCCTACTCTATAAACTGAATTATTATGGAATTCGAGGAATTGCATTCGAATAGTTTAAAAGCTATCCATCAGGACGCACGCAACAGGTGCAATTCAGTAATTGTCTTTCTTCAACTATAAAGCCAATCACCAGCTCCGTACCTCAAGGCTCAATTTTGGGTCCTCTTTTATTTATACTTTATGTTAACGATTTTAGAAACTGCTCAGATTTTAGCACAAATGTATCGATTGCTGATGATACTAACATCTTTGTTACTGATAAAAATATACAATCAGTCTATTCGAAAACTAATCTTGATCTTAAAAATATTGATGAATGGATAACTGCGAATAAACTAATAGTAAATTTTGCAAAAACTAAATATCTATTTTTTACTCCTAGAAAAAGTAATTATTCCGTCGCAAATACATCGTTCAAAGTACATTTTAGAAATAATACTATAGAAAAAGTTTTATCAATTCGCTTTTTGGGTGTAATAATTAATGAAAATTTAAGTTGGAAAGAGCACATGAATATGATAAAACAAAAAATTCGTTCTTCTCTAGGAAGTATTATGCGTATAAAACCGTGTCTTACCACTAAAGCAATGCTAAATTTGTACAATTCATTATTATCAAGTCATCTTAAATATTGTATCACCAGCTGGTGCTTTGGAAATCGCACAACAATCAATCAACTTCAACGTATTTGTAATAAATTTATTCGAGCCATGTATGGAATAAAACGGAGAGGCTGTGTAAAAAATGTTATGATCAAAAACGAGCTTTTAAATATTCAGTAGTTGTATGAAAGTGAAATTGCAATTTTAATGTATAAATTTCAAAAACGCACTCTTCCTATTCCAATTCGGCAATTATTTCAGCTTAAATTATGTCAAATTAAAACTAGAAGTGATAGTCAAATTATTTCTTCGTGTTTTAGAACAACAGTCTGCCAACAATCAATTAAATTTATTGGACCCAAAATTTGGAATACTTTGTCTTAAGAAATTAAAAACTGCTCTACATTAGTTTCTTTCAAAAACAAACTAAAAATTTATTATCTAACTGGCGCAATACCCGACGAATCTAAGAAAATATAGTGCCTTACCTGCAACATAGAAAAAAATTTTTTTCCTGCCTGCTGCTATTTTCTTTTTTATTTCAGGTCATCGTCGATACTTATTTAAGAATTCAACTCTACACGCACCCGGAACAATCGTTTAATCCATCGTTGTATTAGTAGAGTTGTGTTAGTTGTATTAGGCTGCGCGGAGCCAAGTAGACGAATTACAAGTAGAAAGTAGGCTACTGTGAGAATAGTCTACATCCAGGCTGTGTGCTTTAGTTTCCAGAACCAGTACCAGGCATGTTGGAATGGGCTTGCTCTGAACAACTTTGGTCAAGGTCAATAGCCTCCGGACAGGTGTTTTGCACTTCATTTTTTTCACGCACAAATGGGGTCTCGCTCTTTAAACACATTGCGAAAGTGGCGCAACTGAGCGAACAGTTGGCAACGTCATAAAGAGAGCCCCACACACAGAGCGCAACGTCTTGTTTTGTCATCCAAATTTGTTTTATATGCCCGCTGCAACCTCAAAACAACGTCACATTGGGTGGAATGGCACACGTTACTTTAGTGGCTGAAACTCCATCATCCACCATTTAGAGCATATTAGAAATCATAAAACGAAACTACCAAATGTGAGCACAATTTGATGCAATACTTTAATTCTACCTCTCGACAATTTCACACTCTTCTCCAGAATTCAGCTACCTTCTGTAGCCTCCTAATTCTTTTCAACGCATACCTCAGTTAGAGAGCGAAATCCAACATGGTTTTTTCTATCATCAAATAACTGCCGATTGTTTTCGAGATTATTCTATCTCGCTCCGCCCTCTTGTGTTTACGCTGCAACGAATACAACATTCTTCTCACTTTACATACAACTGAAGTGGTTGAGCTGAAACTTCTTCGTCCGACAACTGCGGTACCAAGCCACGGAGCATTCTCCGTCTCTATCTTGACTTTTTATGCCCAGCCATTTTGTCCATCCTAATCAGGCTGTGGTACTGCATGAGAAAATCCGGAATAGTGGAAAAGTATGTGCAACTACTGTAGTACAGGATATGTATGAGGGAAGCGAAACAGTGGGAGGTGTGCAGCAGGAACTACAGAAAGTTTCAAGGTTAAGGTTGGACTGCACCAGGGATCAGCGTTAAGTCCATTCCTGTTTGCAGTGATAATGGACAGGCTAACAGATGAAGTAAGGAGAGAACCACCATGGACAATGCTGTTTGCTGATGATATTGTGATTTGCAAAGAGACCAGGGAAGAAGTGGAGCGGAGATTAAAATCCTGGAAGTATGCATTGGAAAGAAGAGGAATGAAAGTCAGTAGGTCAAAGACCGAATATCTGTGCATAAATGGAGGAAATGACGACGAAACAGTGAAGATGGAGGATACAAAATTGCCAAGAGTAAAGGAATTTAAGTATTTAGGATCAACGGTGCAAGAAAGTGGTGGTTGTGAGAGGGAGGTAAGGAAGAGAGTACAGGCAGGATGGAATGGATGGAGAAGAGTATTGGGAGTAATCTGCGACAAGAGGTTACCAGCTAGAGTAAAAGGAAAAGTGTACAGTTCAGGGGTAAGAATAGCAATGGTGTATGGACTTGAGACAGTAGCAGTCACAAAGAAACAAGTGGAAGAGATGGAAGTCGCAGAGATGAAATGCTGAGGTTTACTATGGGAGTGACGAGAAAAGACAAGATTAGAAACGAGCACATCAGGAGTACTGTTAAGGTAGAACGGTTAGGAATGAAGATGAGGGAGGGCAGGCTGAGGTGGTATGGACATGTCATGAGGAGAGACCAAGAGTATGTAGGAAGAAAGATGATGGAAATGGAGTTACCAGGAAAGAGAAGAGGGAGACCAAAGAGAAGGTTTTTAGATGTGGTAAAAGAAGATATGAAGGAAGTTGGTGTGAAGGAGATGGAGATTGAAGACAGAAAGATGTGGAGAATGATGATACGCTGTGGCTACCCCTGACTAATGGGAAAGGCCGAAAGAAAGAATCAGGCATGTAATCACAAAACTTTGACGATGGAATGGTAACTTAATAACGCAGTTTTAACATGATAGCTCCCAAACAAAGGCTTTTGCTGGTGACCCTGGTTGTAACATACGATTGCCATGAGGCAATGCACCACAAAACAAAAGCACCCTGTATGAAATCACGTGACCAAGCGATCGGCGATGTCGTGTTGACGGCGAACATGATTATCGATGCAATCGCGGTTCAAACTTACTGGTATTATTCTGTTGTGACTTCAAAACACTTTACAGCACTTTCTCTGTTTGGCGGTCTTAACAAGCAGCTCTAAATATCAATCATAACAAAAAATTTCTACCGGACAGCGGTATTTTGGCATCTCTGAAAGCAGGTCGCAAAAATCGCTGGACGGTTTCAAAAGTTCAATGCCTTCAACGTTTTTCTGAGTTAGAAGGCTGAATAGAGATGATGATGAATAAATGAACGAAATATGATTTTAATTTCATTTGATGAATGAACTGCAGTCCACAAGCTTTGCTAAGAGATCCGCAAACATGTTTGCATTAGCAATGAAGAAACCGACTAGAAATTCTTGGCTAACTTTTCTAGTAAATGGATGCTCTTCCAGGCTAGGAAACAAAGTCAACAACTGCCAACTCGATAATATTTAATGATGCAAAAAAGACGTTATGACCACCAATAAATGTACTGTACTTACAACTCTAACCCTTTGTGTAAAAAATAATTTTCGAAATGACTGTACAATACACGTAGCAAAGCAGACACACCGCCGATGAAGATGCGAATTCAAACGGCAATTTATAATAAACAATGGGACACTATAAACAGTGAACGAATTAGGTCATTTGAAAATTGGACAAGATAATAATTTCATTGCAAAATACGCAAACTGAAGCTGTTTAAACACAATTTACAGGTCAGTGCGCTGAACTATAACTTTATGCTAACTTGTGCGAATGCGCATATGAAGTCAAAATTGTCCATTGCAGTTCGATTGTACCACAGTTGATGAGATTAAAAGAAACCTTTATTTTTAAAGCTAAGCAGAAGCGTAAAATGACACGGTAGGAATTAGGAACTGGAAACAAGCTTTGCAAGTTGACAGCACACTTAAGTTAGACTCTATACAAAAATAGGACTAAAAGAAATTAATTATGAGACACGTTAACTAAAGTCACTTGATGCTTTCGAATCTTTTTAAATTGAAAACAATGCAAAAAATGATAGAGGAAAAAGACACAAAGAAAAATGCAACAGTCCTAAAATTTTCAAATCGATAAAAAAGTTTTTGACGTTAAAATGATAGCAAGAATGCAGAAACTGCACAATTTACGAGACAAATACCGATTAATAAATTTACTATTCGAAAAGACCCAACTGCATGACATCGATGGCGATTAAGTAAAGAAAACGTTTAGTTATAAACCTAATCTCGAAAAAATTCATTCAGTCTTTAATGGCAGTTTTGAGTCAAGCAATTAATGATTTCACGTGAAAAAAAAAAAAGCTTTTAAACTAAAAGCCAGCTATTTTTCTTTTCTTTCACTAAAGCTACCATATCGCTTTTTGTTCCTTGCTTTTTCTTTACAAAAGTGTTGAATGATAAAAAAATTACGAAGAAGCCAAAGCTGGTTTCCGACTTATCGTGGGCTTCGGAGCAATGACTGGTTTCTCAATGGTTTCACCGTTTGTATGGGGGGGCTAAACAAGAACAATT
Source organism: Diplosoma virens (assembly GCA_963680785.1). Lineage (NCBI taxonomy): Eukaryota > Metazoa > Chordata > Ascidiacea > Aplousobranchia > Didemnidae > Diplosoma > Diplosoma virens. The sequence continues at coordinate 13,954,423 of OY796887.1, read as the reverse complement.
TTAAAAGTAAATCAAACAGCTGATATATACAGCATTCCTTTATAAATTAGAATCAAACAAACTTGCAATTCGTTGAATAAAATCTTAGCTAGCTCTGCAGACGTTTTTTTTCGTTGAATAAATTAAACGTTCAGGCGGTCCAGTCACAAAAAATATTTTAAGCTTGACTCTAGTACAAATTAATGAACTTCAAGTTAAGCAACTGATAAGACTTGAACAAGTTTCACTTACGGGATTTTCCGGTTCATTGTTTTCCTCCTCCTCTTCTTTTACTCCGGCTAACTCGTAATGCTTCTTTCTCAAAGCTCCAAGTCTTAACCGCTCTTGTTGAAGAGCTTGCTCCAATTCAAGGACTTTCACCTGAATGAATGCAAACATAAACCGAAAAATTGGATTAAGAAGGAATCGTATTTTTTAATTTTTGGTATTGTTTCATTCGACTTTTAAATATCTCTCAAGGAAACCAAGTTAATCAACCACAGAAAAAGAAAAAAATAATGATGGTTTCTTAAGTGATTCAGCATAAACTTCAAAACACAGTTTAATCGGTCAATTTTGTTTTTGAACAAAGCTATTTTTAGTTTATGCAATTGCGGCTCTTCATATTATTATAAAACAAAAAAAACTTAACGAATGCATACCTGAGAGTCCATTTCCTTTCTTTTAATTTGAGTCAATGTGACTGTATTGGCTAAATCAGCCAGGGAATCATTAGCGTCCTCTAACTGTCGCCTACCAGCATTCGTGGACGCCACTACGCGCGCTGTTGCGCCATTGACGTCGCGAGATGCGTTTTGCAAACGAGTCAGCTTTTCGCTTCCTTTGGAAGCCTTGACCTTCAAAAACAAAACGTTCAAAATATATCAGATTTAAGTTAAAAAGCAAATGCGTGTCTAAGAGTTTACTCGTTGATCTTGCGTGCCGACGGTTCAAGTCACGTGACCTTTCAAGTGTTGCCGATTGCTTTTTAAAAAACATATTACAAAAAGAGTTTCCGCAGAAATTGGAAAGCGTAGTTCAAGGTTTTTTTCGTGATTACAGTTAGAGCACCGTCCTAGAAACTTCTACAGAACGCGAATTGAACTTACGCGCGACGCGGCGACCAACTGTGCGGTGCTCGCCGATATTTCGTGCGACCAGACCATGAGTTCTTCGAACTTTCCGTTTCCTTGCATGACCAGATCGGCGGAATCCCTGAACGAGACGGAACAAGATCCGAATCAATCGCTTTTCGACGCGAAATTGCAGCGCGTGCGATGAACAAAAGTAAAATCGAAAAAATTGCAACGGGCTTATTTAGTGCAAGGGTCTCGACCGGTGCCCGGTGCCCCCTCAGGTGAATTATATACAGGACACACATATACTGCCGGTATAAAGATAAAGGTACTTTTCGCCATGCTATTTGGAATTACATTTTCCGCATTAACTGGTTTCACAAAATTTCCGCGTTAATTTCCGTAAAGACGTCACAAAGCAGCGCCAACTCGTCCATTCAACCTTCTACTTCATGTAGTCGCGTTTCCGCATTCAATTAATGACAATTGCTTTCACAACGTCGCTTAAAATCCAGCTTTATAGCTCTTTATACATTCGCACTAAAGTCACACAGAGCACTCACGTCAGCATGGTTGCCCCTGACCCGACAGCCTTGGCAGCGGATATAAGACCCTCCGTCCAGCGAGAGTTTTTCATGTAGAACTCTTTCGAAGATGAAGCGCCCTGAATTCGTGATTAGTTAATTTAGTGGCATACGATGTTTTAAGTAGGTTTGAAACACTTGGTTTCGACTTCGCTTTAGCGTTCGTAATCTTGTGGTGTGTGATGAATCAAACCCATTTGATTGAACACTTTTTAATCAACGCCTTTTGTATGTTGCTTTATTACTGCGTGCCTTTTTAATTTGTTATAACATTGTGTTTAAGAAAATTCTTCCGCTGCATTTTATTTGAGCAGTGTATTTTGTTTCATACGTTTAAATTTGCATTTATAATATTAACTTGTATCTTTGTTTATAGATTTTAGTTGTATTATTTTTATGTGAATAAAGCCAATTTTACTTCTGATTAACATTAAGAACAGGTTCTAAAAAAGTTGTCATCATTGTTATCTTTGTTGTAATCTAATCACTTACTCTTCCTTGAGAAACTATTTCTCGTTGTAAGTCTTTCGATGACGTAATTAACATCTTGATTGTCTTCATGAGCTCGGTGCACGAATCTAGTATTCTGAAACCGAAGATTGATGAGTGTTTTGTTTATTTAAAGCGCGGGGCATTTCATAGAAATCTGTAAAGTTTTATGCAAAAGAGTGATATTAAACAAAAAAATCGTTCAAATGTAAAGCGACAACGATAATTAAAAAATGCAAATTGTAATTGAACGCAACCGAAATACTAATTCAGACAATCAATAAGATCAAAAGGTGACCTACAGTTACCTTTCATTGACCTCCAAATTCACGCCACTATCACGCTGTCTTGCTTCGTTAAGAAGAGCCTCGATTCGCTCCGCTGCTTGCTCAACCGCAAGGGAGGTGGAGGCCATTTCCTGCTCTACCAAATCGTGAAGATCCCCACCTCGGAGGTCCGAAATCTTCGGAAGAAGTTGCTGTCGAAAAAAAACACTTTTTCGTTTTTTGGCACGAATCAAAATTAACTATTTCTTAAAACTTGTACTGTTTCTTGATTAACTTAACGCGGATCTAAATTTAACACATTTCTTGCTATGTGTACCACATGTGGCTCGCAATTAAGTTTTTAAATATTTATTTTTTAAATACACCGCAGTAGAGGAAAAATGCAGTTGCCACGTTTCGCAAGAAACGTGTTAAGTTGAAATTTGAACATCTCAAAAACAGTCACATTCAAACATATTCAAAAATTTCAAAGAGGTAAGTGCCGATACATAACTTTGTCTTTCGTAAAGCTTTGAAACAGAGAATTAAAGATTGAGCAGAGATTACCGTGGCAGTTTCAATTATATCCCTCAAGGTTTCTTGGGTGTCTTTGATGCTTGCATCGTCCTTCATTTCCTTCAAGTCGTCCAGGTATTTCAAGGTGATCTGTCCACCGTGGCGACAAGCACCCTCCAACCCTTGTTTGATACAAGTTCATCACAAATTTTTTTACTGGTTGAGCTTGCGAGTAATTTTTTTCACAAAGCACTCGATCAACTTTTAATTTTGGCCGTTTGTTAAAAGTAATTATGACGTAGCTTTACCGACTAGTTCGGTAAAGCTCAATATGACGTGTAACCGTGATCTAATTTTGTCTTGCAACTACATTATACCAAATCACCACCTATGAGCAATATTACGATACCCCCAAAAGCAAGTAAGAAAATGTACAGTCAATACAAACCATTTCTTCTGATTATGAACAGTGCCATATATTGATGAGAAATCAACCTAGGAAACTTTCATTGAAAGCTTTTCGTATAAGCAAATCCGATTGCTTCGGTGTAATTTGAATTGCAAATGCAATACAGTTGGCAGATCTCAACTCAAAAGTTGAGTGATTAGAAACGCAATTATGATGGCGACTGCGATCGACATAGCATCGGTTTAACTTCTACTGATGTCGTATCGGTACGATCTTAAGGAGACTTGAACCATTTTCTTCTGTTTGGCGAAGTTACAGTCATATTATTTCATTAGCAAAAAAAGACAAAAACTTTATTTGGACAGCTATATTTGTGTTTCATGATGTTTGCTTCAAGTTAAACGCTGTTGTCAGCGCCCTGCTAGCCAGGAGGCCCGATGCTAGAAAAAGATTTCATCCATATAAATTCATTCATTTCATACATTTCATACATACAATTAATTTAAAGCCACCAATAATAAGTTTCACGTAAGCGATGCAGAAAAGTTAGCCTTGTTGAGTATTTAATTGCTGTCGTTGTTTTCAGTCGATCATTTTGGAGGCTTATAAAACGGTTTTAACGAAGAGTCTAAGGTGGAATATCAAGAGAATAAAATGAAGCTACAAGTTGTACAAAGAAAAACACGAAATATTTTTCTGTAATAATACAACCCATGTTTACAGAATAGCTCAGTGCGATAGCACGATGACTTAAGAGCAAAAGAACGCGAGTTCGACGCCCGTCGTCGTCGTTTGAAAAGATCAGGGTGAGCGACAAACAGGACTGGGGCCGAGAGCTTATTTTTTACTACCCCAGGCTGCGGTACTGCCCGGATCAGATGCTGGCAGTGATGATGTTGAGCCAATATCGGGTTTTCAATCCATCAGATTGATTTCCGTTGTGCCTTGGGAAAGTACTTTACACTGCTCAGCTACAATGCTAGTCCGCTGAAAACAGAAAGCAGCGAGCAGGTTAATAAGAACCGCCTATACAAAAAGACAAGCCGAGAATCGAACTCGCATTTTTTTCGCAACAATTCCAAACGGGTGTATGAATACGCCATATAGGTCATGGATTTAGAAACTATTGCTCCTTAACGTGAAGCTTGGCATAACAAAACATCTTTAACCGCAGGATACAAACTGCAACTAGAAACTCAATCCAATGAGAGAAAACGAAGATTTCTTACTATTTTGATTAATAAATTGTTAAAATTAAAGCAAAGTTGTATGAAAGATGTTTTCCGGTAAAAAAAAAAATTAATAATGAAATTGCTGAATGTCACAATTAGTGACAAAACGAATAAAAAAAATATTTTAAACGTATGAAAAATCAAAATTTCCATGATTAAAAATGCGATTAAGGCATGCAATTTTAATTGTTGCATTATCAAGTAGGAATACATTTAAAAAAACTTCAACCAAACAACCAATTGATGTCGAAAAGAAAATAATTCGCTCAACATTGGAATTGCAGTAACATTTTAATGGGGCACATGCTGAAGCAGCTCGGTTTAAAACGAACACTGTTGTTCAGTTACTCATTTTACGTTTTAGGTCCACACTCGGGGCACGTTTGTTTGTTTATTGTTAAGGTGTGGCCATAACCGTACCTAACGGGGGACAGGGGCAACTGCCCCCCAAGTCACAAAAAGTACGCCAATGGGTGTGGCCAGGGCTAGCAGTTGAAAACTATAAAGTTGTACGGCGATGCTATCAAACAAGAACATGTTAACAAAACAGAATTTTAAAAATCTGAAGGAAGGAGAGCGAAATAAAAAGTCTCTTTTTAAGAGGGAATTCAATTAAAACTAAATAAGTTTTAAAAACGAAAGGACTGCTTGAAGCGAAACGTTTATGGATCTCGAATAACCTTAGCAAAAAATCAAAGAAAAGCAATTTCAAAATTCTATAAACGTTCATGAACTGAGCTGGGTCGCCTCTTCAGAATAATTTTTCGGCAATTAATAAAAAACGCTTCGATTAACTGTCGACATAATTGCTTTGATTGACTGGAATCAAGCGCCTTAAACAAGGAACCTGGATCTCGATTTGCGAATACATTTTTCAGTACCATCACACCTATCAAGCGGCGATCGACAATCGAGAACATTCTGAACGGGTAAGAATGCTTGTAAGGTATCACTAAGAAGGAAAAAAAGATGCCCGGTTGTTCAACAAACGCGCGGCGAGGCATGCATGAAGCCGTATGACGTCCATAAAGCAGGTGGCAACTCACCCATGACGAGTTCAGACACGTGACAAATCCTCTTGGTCGGGCTTAAAGCGGAGGTCGCTGGCATGAAAATAAGGCGTTAGCACGATCTGCGTCAATTTAGGCTAAAAGCGCCAGCTCGCACGGAGTAACGAAACTGACATTGAAAGCAGGGACGCGAAATCTCGAGGAGAGTTCGCGTCGACTGCAACGGTTGCAAAAGCGAAATTATTTGTTGTTTTTTTATTAAAAAACGATTGCAGTATCTAGCATTGTCACGCGAAATCGCGCAAATTGAAGTGATATCGAGGCTAAAGTAATAACTTCAGCCTCGTCATGTTTCCTGTCGGTGTGAAGTCCCCTCTATAAGGGAAGATGAAAGTGAAAGGCATTTTGCATGGAACAAAGCACAAAGCATCTGGCAAACGAATGTGGGGGTAAAAACTCAATACCTGCTCCTTGGTCGTCCGGGGCCATGTTGCAAGTCGCGCCCCCGTTTTCTATGGTTTCCGCCATCCAGTGGCCAAAGGAGGCAAGAGATTGAATCAGACCGTCGATTTCTAAATAAATGGCAACACTGCAAATCAAATCATTCATCTAGTAGGAAGGTTGTAGTTTGATAAACCAAAGTAGAACAACATTGAATCTAGAACATTGATCTAATTCAAAACACAACCCGCTGTTGTAAATCGTTTCTAGAATGTTCGGTCTTTTAGATTTTATTTGAAATGCAAATGCCAAAGTTCAGACACGGGCTAACACACATTTGTGGTCAAGTAGGCCGTTAAACTTCATCCGAAAAAAAAAAAAAATCTTAATTAAAAAACATGGTGATTTTACGGTTACATTGAAAGGATTTACTCAGGACACAACTGTTATTACAGTAAATGTTTTCAATCGAAGAGGCATTATATGTCAGCTATTTAACAATAAAATAACTTCCGAAAGTTCACTTTGCATATTGCTCGGCCAGAAGTAATCTTGAAGACAAGCAAAAAGAATTTTCCGAATTTTTAAACCCGAAACAGATTCATTAATAACAGAAACACCAACCGGAAATCCGGTTTATAAAAAGATAAAAACGTTTATTCGGCAGTTCTACCCTGCGACTCCTTGAATCTCCCGGCTTCTACGTCGAGTTTCTTCAGCGAATCGGAAGTGAGGTTGACGATCTCGATCAAGGATTCGGCGCTGCAGGTTCGACTCTTGCTCTCGTCGTCCAGGGAGGAGATCGCGCAGCGAATCAACTGCGACGCTTCGTCCGCGGCGGCAGCTGGAAGAGGAAGAGAACCGTAAATTGGGGGGTAATCGATGTTTGTTAAATTAAGGTAGTGGGATGACTTGTTTTGTCACAATCAAGCTCGACATCGAGCAGTCGAGTCAGCAAACTCGAGATCCAGCATTCGGTTTCCGTAAACCGCTTTTTTCTTCTATTGATTCCGGTTTCTGACTCGAATTCAATAAGCAGCTGGTTCCCACCCTGACTGAGTCGAACCAAGGATATTAAAGCGGAAACGAGATTATATTCGAGTTGATAATAATCAAAAATAGTAAAAAATGGCAGATAATGCTACTTTTATACGGTGGTGGCATTGCTTCATGCGAAATTCAATAACGACGGGACGTGAACAAGCGGCGCAAATGAAACTTTCAATTCATGGATGGTTTAATTTCTACCATCTTTTATTACAGTTAGTTGAAATGTAGACATTTGAAAAGGTTGTAAGGAGACTAGCACAGCTCGGGCTTTTGGTTAAGGAACTTACACATAAGTCGCTTTTGTTCTTCTCTTTGTTTTCGTTCCAGTTCTTTCTCGGCAAAAGAGGAAGCTTCAAGCTTTTCTTTTAATTCTTCGATTTCGCGCCGTAAATTTATCTTCTCGCTTTCGATTTCGCCCGCGTTTTGCTGCAGATTCTCGGCGACCTTCTTTGTGTCGGCGTTCTGTGCCAAAAAAAGTCGCCTTTACGTCACCAGAAATCCGGATGCTTAATTTTTGGGGGACCACACTGCTGACCCGATCCCGGCAACAAACCAGGGACTACCACATTCAAATCAAAAACGGTGGAAAAGAGGGGCCACCCATTTTACAGAAGATAGAAACAGCCATTAAAAAAATCATAAAGCGATATGATAGAAGTGACGACGACGACGACGAAGCGGGGAGAATAAGAACGTGCGGCATAGCTTGCAGGAAGGGCTGGTAGGGAAACCCATGCCAGGGACGGAGGTGGGAAATCGTGACAAAGTGATATGCGTATAAATTCCAACAGCGTTATAGCAAAGTAAACATAGAACAACATTTTTGCAGTGTAGACTTTGAAAGATGAGTAAGAGCGGGTAGTAGTCATTGAACTACCAAGCTAATGATAATTTTGCGTGTAATCGAACAATTTACATTTAAATAAACAACTCTTCTAAAATGTTTTGGTCCAATAAAATAGACGAAGATGGTCCTTACTTTTCGCAACAGATCTGCGTGATTCTTTACCAAGGCGAGATGTTTTTCTTTCAGCTTTTTGTACATTTCTTCATTACTGTGAGCTCTTTCTTTAATGCAATAAAGATTAAATTATAAGAGTGTAAAAAAATTATAACGCATTCAGGAGGGTGTGTTAAGCAAGAAATGTCGTAATCAACGAGCTATTCAAAGAAAAAAACACGATTATTACATTTTGTAAGGGTTTACATAACGCAAAGAAATTGGAAATTTTTGAATATGAAAAGCCTTAGTCACCAGGGTGCGCCAGGAGACGAAAACGGTAAGAGTATGAACACAGATTGTACAATAATTACAATACCACAGAGATTTTAACTGACAATAGTTTCCAACACACAACATTTACTTTCTATATCCTGAAGTAAACTTTGAGCTTTGACAGCTGCTTCCGCTTGTATTTCCGCTTCGTTCGCTTGCTTCCGGAGGTCAGTCACCTCCTGCGATGCGTCACGAGCGATCAACTTAGACTCTTCCAAATCCCGCTGCAGATCGCTGATCTGATCCAGGAGCCTCCTTACTTCTTGGGAATGCTATTAAAAACGGATGAGGATGAATGCGAAGAAATAATTTCAAACAGATCGAGAAAAAACAATTTTAGAAGAATCTATTTAGCTCGAATTAAAAAAACTGTAATTTCATTCTATAGCAAAGGCGTACAACCAGCGACTTTGCCACGCTCAAAAAGACGAAGATCACACTGTTTTGCACTTTTTCGTATGGCTGTGTTGGCTGGTATGCTTCTTTCTTTCTTAAGCAAAATCACCATAGTAGGTAGGCAGCGTAAATCCATTGAAAAATTTGTCGTGAAATAGTTTTTTAAGAGCACAACAAAAATCAATGAGATCGACTCAGCATCGAACTCGCGACCTTCAGCTTGCGACCTTCAGCTTGCAAGCAGAGCTAAAGTTGGAGCTGAGCCGGAGCTAAAGAAAATTTTACGGTTAAGGGCTGGAGTTGGTGTCCTTCAATTTTAAAGTTTTATAATAGGAAACTATTTGTATTTTATTAGAGGAATTATGGTACATTTATTAAATCAAAATTTTTAAAATACATTTCCAGCAAACTAGTAGTTCTTTTAACATAATATCAAGCCTAATTAAAACATTTTACAACGTTTAAAAAAATTACAGAGTGGCCAAGCCAGGTGAAGACAAATTTTACTTTTATTTTTTTCAGGAACAAATGTTTGTTTTCCTTTCAGATAATTCTTGAAGCAGAATGCTTGTAGTCATTTCTACGCAAATATTAAAGCTCTCAACCTAAAATTGAACAGATGTTGGGAAAAAATATCGCCAGATATCGTTCGTGCAACCTGCTTTGATGTCATTCCAAGACTTAGACGTTTAATTAAAGCTAACGGAGGCTATATTAAAAATTAAATAATTATTTTGACCATTAAGCATTTCTTTAATAAATTCAAACAACGTATATTGAGCAATTTTAGAAATAAGGTCAAATGTCAGAGCGGGCCTGGACCTGGAGCCAGTCACTTTAAAAATGCTGGAATAAAGCTGAAGCCATAAATTTAATTGCTAACTACGCAGCCCTGTTTGCAAGTCCAAGTGTTTTTATACAATGAACTATCCTGCGAAAAGCTTCTACTTAAAGGTGATCTTTCAGTGTCATTTGTAAGAATTTATAAATCTTGTATCCAGTTCAAAAAATATGGACTAAATCGGCTCCAGCAGCTACCAGTTAAGTGCAAGACAAGCAACCCTTTCTTTGAGTCTAGGCTTTCTTTATCAGATTCTTACTCCCATCCGGTAGGCTACTGATGTCTATAAATTATGAGACACACGAAAATCTGATCGATTTTGATCAAAAGTAACTTAAAAATATCACTTTCAGCCCACCTCCATTTGCATCATCTCTATTTCCGCTTTTAATTTCGAAATCTCCGCCTTCAGCCGTTCGATTTCCGCGTCCTTAGGATCCGGATCGACTACAATAGTAATCCCATTGACTCCGAACGGATCATTTGGTTTACTGAATAAATCGTCGACCCGAGTGTCGATCAACTGAGCGACGGCAGGCTAAACGAAGAAAATGACCCATATTAACGTTAAAATGACCCACGCGGACAGTTACAAGTAAAATGACCCATGTGGACATTTTATTTTTCTACAATTGTACTGAACTGGAATTGACAAGGCGAAACGCTAGAAAGTTACGGTGAAGAAAAAATGACCTGACGGAATATAACTCGTTCCAGCCGCAAAAAAGATAGGTTTACTACGAAGTAAAAGAAATGTCAGCACGATACAGACAACTTCCGTGTCTACAAGCAGTGTTTTTAACCGTCAGTTTTGAAGGAGGGGGCGCTGAAAAATTTTGAAACCCAAGAGATTTTTAAGCAAAATATGCAAAAACAATTGGAGTTATTTTTAAGATATTTTTAGAAATCTCGTAATTTAGAAACTCGAGAGACCGCACGACACACTCTTAAAATATTCTAAAAAAAAATCTAAACACAAGAGAGTGCGCTTTCGCTTTTTATCGACTTTCATTCAACAAAAACCGCTCGATCGCGTCACTTACTTCCGGTGAAGGAGCACGATCCGGCTCCGTTGTTTGTTCCTCCGGCATCACTTGCACAGGACCCAGCTCGTGACTTCCGTCGGATTTGATAAGAAAATCCGGAGGTTTCTGCGATAAAAAAGAAATGCAACGCGACGCCATGAAGAGCGTGACGCATTAAAAAGCGATCTTACGTTAATCGAGAGTACAAAGGCTGCAAAATCATCGATTGGCACAGAAGAAATGCGCTAAGCTTTCCCGTTCGAGCGTACGGCATGAACGATAATTTCAAACTGCGTCACCAAGTGGCAATTTCACGGACCTGAGAGGTGTCGCGAGTCACGTGCAAGTGACAATCAACGTTCCTTCAGCACGTGATTTATTCGCATTCGCAGAAGAGTCGAACCAGCCAACATAAACAATGGTTGACTAGTGGACAACCAGATCAGCGACTGGCGCAAGTTCGAGTTGAAAATCTCATATTAATCGATTTTCGCATTTGATTGACATCCACTTTGCGAATATATGCCCATTTTTACTATCTACGTTGTTGGGCGTACGCTAAAATTTTTTTACTTTGTTTCGTGCCAGAGACTTTTTAAAACAATCCAAAGCAAAATGAGCTGTATGGCACACGCTCAGCACAGTAAAACATAATATATCAATTAAAGTCAATTTAGACGTAAATAAAAGTTTAAATCGATTTTATTGAACAGTTTTATCACGGGATTTTTCGCAAATAGGTTTTAAGTTTGACTTTAAACCTCATTAAAACAAGGGGTTGAGCTAATTGATAGCGCACCGATGCTGCTAAGCTTTTCAAAAACACATTTTAAAGAGTAGTATTTAATGGATGATCTTTCATGCTGAAAAATTAGCTTCGCCTATGTTGCAGCAGCCAAACGACGAAACTAAAATTTCACCATTTTACTATTGAAAGGAAAAAACTAACGTGATCAATTTAAATAAACAAAAACGTTTAAGCTGTGGACTCCTGGCTCCAGGCTTCTGATTAATATTCTAAATTCACCACCAAGAAACTGCCTGATAAGGTGGATGTAGCCACAAAGCGACGGATCATGGATTCAACGATCTGCATCCGGGCTTTCACAACAGGACAAAACAAAATCAATTGCAAACTTTCTTTAAACGACAAAAGTACCGGAAAATTTGCTTCGGGATGTCTTCTAAAGCATCAATTTGTTCTTTCTACTTACCTCCGGCATCACAGGGACTTGAATGAGCCTTTTGAAATATTGCAAGTTACTGCAGATGTAGTAGAACTTCTTGAGCTTCCCGTAGCAGTCAAAAAACCTCTGCCGATGACCGGCGAGAGTGTCGGCGGGTAAACCTGAAAAATTAAAGATTTTCTTTAAGAAGCTTTTTGGAAAATGTAAGATCTGGCGAGGCATTATTTCGTTTTCTATCTTATCTCTATTTTTGATTCCCCTGAACTGCAAGAAAGCGTCGGAGGCGCTATGCATAAGGAAAGCAATTACCCCGACTTGCAAGCAAGCAATTCCGGAGACGCCAAAGATATTACTGTCCGGTTGAAATTTTTTATTTTCATTTTTAGTTCTACAGAGATATGAATGAAATTCAAACTGCTTGCCAAGAACACCAAGCAGGGAAATGTGCCGTAAAGTGTCTTTACCAAGGACACAACAGAATGACGTGAAAAGGTTTTGACCGTGACCATGTCGACTACATCACGGCGCTTTTAACCATTCAGCCACCCTGCCGACATTAAAGGTCACATTGAAACGCCCCAAGTTAAAAGCAGTGCCGGAGGATGGAGCTAGAGTTCAAGTTGGAGGCAATTTTAGGATCTGGAGTCGGAGCCAGTCACTTTTTAAATGCTGGATCTGGAGTCATATTATTAGCACCGCAGCGCTTTTCAAAAATGACGTATGCTGAGCATCGCGTTGAATCTGCTTCATTTTACTTGTCCCCAAGTCATGAAAAACGCAACCATTACGTCATCGTTGAACAGAAAAAAGCCAACAAAAGCTCGCCCAAAATAGCAATCGGGAACCGAAATAAGTGGAAGTTTGAACCTTTGACATGCGGCATGTAATGATGGGGTTCCTTGCTTTGACACGACAAAATAGTGAATTACTGTATTTTTATAGCACCACAGTGAGCTTCTAAGCATTGTACATTGCGTAAAACTGACAAAAACATCAACTCAGAAGTGCACCTGGATTTAAAGATGGCCGTGCAAAGCAAACAGCGGAAAATTCATAAAAACAAAAGTAGTAAAATTATTTTGTCATAAAACTGTAAAAATTCACTGCTTCATTGTCCTATACGGCATTATTTAAACACAAGCCGAGAGTGTTTGCATCGTATAATTTTGAGAAATTTAACTTGGCCCGGTGGAATACACAAAACTCCCATACTTTAAACAAATCTTGTGTTGTAACAATTTACAATCTTTTACAACACTTTCGGCAAGCAAAAACGACGCCGTACAGATCGCAAGTCCGCCTCCAAAACATTAAAAAGCTTTTAAAGGAAACAGGCCGAGCATTGATTAAGTACACAACTCCGTAATCGAACATTCGTCAGTAAGGCGCAGTAAAAGACGAGATAAAATTAGAACCGTCACGGTTCACCGCATTTCGCGCACAACGTCAAACATAAATTTAATCTACGCCATGTGGTCAGACTATAGATACCGTTCATCGGTTACTTCAACGCGATTAATTTTAAGCAGGATTCAGAATTCGAATTAAAGAGGTTGTTGGTATTATTGGAATTCAATAAATAAATCGTTACTCAAGGTGTTCAAAGAGATCGCCATTCTTTCTACTGTCGTTATGCTATTGTATTCATATTAACCTAATTCGTCATAACAAGAACGTCACGAAAATAAATCATCATCGCTGGTTAAAAAATTGAAAAACAACATTCTAATACGAAACTGTTAAACTATGAATGTTCCATTGCAATTAGTCAATCAAACCATGCCTGAAGCTGACATTTTCATTGGCGAACGCATATGTGAATTTATCGCTAAATAAGCGTTTATTTTTGAAATATATTTTAATTAAAAAAAAAAGAATTATTCATGAAAAGAAATCGGTAATTTATATGATTTGCGATGGTCGATTTGAGTCTAATTATGATGAATCGAACCGTGCGTAAACATCGGAAACAGCAATCTGCATATGATGTTGCATTCAAATCGAAATTGAAACAAGATTGATACGATGCAAGCGTCCGTACTAAGTTACTCTACAACTTACAGCTGTGCAGTTTAAAGAGGATCTTTACGGTATAGTCGTACAACTGGCTTGAATCGAGAATGATCAGTATGCACGGAGAGAGACGACATTGGCCTGGACCAGTCATCGATACGGCCCGGGACATGTCCAAGGTGCTGAATACTGAACAAGAAACATGGGGTGACTAGAGGTCCATTTCGGGAAAGATGCGCCAAATACGAGTCCTCTACCTTCTCCAAATAAATGATGAACGCAGTCTCTCAATGAAGAATTACAATGAAAATGAGCTTATTAAACGTTAATATTGAACCGCACTTTTGCCACCTTTATGTTTTTAAATTAAACTTAAACTCTTTAGTACAATGACAAGCTGATAAAGTGCATTTGTTTCGGAAAGCATTTATGTTCTGTTCACCAAATTAAAAAATTATGATTGGAAAGAGAAAAAAGTTCACACTCTAAAAACCAGTTCATGGTTTGCTCATTAATTAACAGAAACATGAAGCTACAAGAAACATCACAGCAGTAGATGCCTTGTTCTGTTTGCTGGCATGGGTATCGAGCTTTTAGACTGCTCTAAAATGTAAAAACCTTTACACCCAGGAAGCCAAGACCACTTTGCCCATTCAGCAAACGTTTACAGTTAACATTACTTCTGTGCATGTGAAACTGACTTTATTTTTGTGTGTTGGGCTAAGCATTAAAGTACCTTAGTAAGCGAGCTTAGAGAAAGAATTAGAGAGGAGATTATTCCAAGTATGTTGCCATGATGTGATGCATAAAAAAAACACAGCGCAAACCATAAACTGTCAACTGCCAATATGACGACACAAAAGCAGGTTTCAATAGTTTTTTCTGAAATTTATCTTTTTTTATACGTAATTATATTGATTTCCCAAAAAAAAAACGGAAATTTACTTTCAATTTACTAGTTGGCAATGGCAAGAGAAACTGGTATTTTGACCGACGTTTTTTGTTAAAACCATCGGATGATGCCATGAGTTAACCACATACCATATAATTACGTATTAAAGAAATAAAAATAATATATTTTACGAAAAATAATTAATGTAAACACTATTACCAGGGATAGTATTTAATTTAAAATTCATCAGTTCTTGTGGTACAATCAGAGCCAAGTTAAACTTTAACAAATACGACAAAATGCGTAATATATGTTTTAAAAACTTGTAACACGTTCCGTCCGGAATTCTTCAAGCAAAAACAACACACAATGCACAACGTATTTAAAAGCCAAAAACAAAACTAATGAACACAATGATGAGAGGCAACCTATACAACAATTCTGTCGTTTAAAGTTGTTAAATTGTTGTTGTATAGGTTGCCTCTCACCATTGTGTTCATTAGTTTTGTTTTTGGCTTTTAAATACGTTGTGCATTGTGTGTTGTTTTTACCTGAAGAATTCCGCCCGATATAACGAGCGAAACGTCGTATTACAAGTATTTTTTTAAATATATTACGTCTTTTGTTGTATTTGTTAAAGTTTAACTTGCCTCTGATTGCACCAGAAGAACTAATGAATTTTAAATTACGAAAAATAATGTTTAAATTCAAATATCACACCCAAAATTAAATTCAAACCCAAAACAGTTCGAGATGATTTCGTAAAACTGACTCGATTGCTCAGAGACAAACACTTACTTTTCTTCTGAAGGTCCATAAGCATATCGAGGCAGTCAAGCAAGTCGACGCAGAGTTCGAAACTATAATGAAGAGAACAAAAATTTAGCTCGTTAGCATTGATAAAAACAATGATTTCATTTAAAAACTAAATCAGGGCAGCAATTCACCAATTATTGACGTTTGAAGGTTTTTTACGAAAATGACAAACTATATTGATTTCAAATTAAAACATTGATAGCAACAGGTCAATTAATTTCTTAACACATGGCATTATTCTTATCAATTCAAAAGAAATTCCGCATATCAGTAATATTCGAAAAATCATAAAGAAATCGAATAGTGCGCATATATACATTCAAATCAACATACAAATTACAAACGCAATACACCTTGCTACGCCACCAAAGCAAATGCATTTTTACCAGCCAAGAAAGGTTAATCAGGCGAAGTTAAACCAACACAAAAGAAAATCACCGGTTTTCTCATTCGTCGAATTAACGGTTCAAAGAACACGATCCAAGTTGAATTCACAAACTAATGACCCATGACCAACACGTAACTAACAGCACAAAGAATTAATTTCAATGATTTTAAGCAAAACGAAAGTGAATGGTAGATTGTTAAATAACAAGCTCAACCGTTTCTGACTTTTTTAACGTGAAAAATACGAATTTAAAAAAAACAAAAACGAAGAAGCCTACTAGTTTTTCGCTTACACATGACAAAATAATGTTCGGAAAAAAAATTGTTTGCCAAATACATTCCAAATCGAGGCTCGTTTTAAAAAACACCGAAAATAAAACTACTAAACCTCTTAAAAGTGAAAAAATACTTTTGTCATATTGCACGCTTTCAAAAAAGCTAAAGAAAATCAATAAACAAAAGTAAAATGATATACCGTAAAACCTCTATTTGAGCGTCACCTCTAATAGAACGCCACTATAGGGGAAGGGTTGAAAAATAGAGCGCCACCCTCTAAATGAACGCCACTTTGATGAATTCTTCTATTTTAGCAATAGTTACGGCTGAAATCGCCTTTCCAGGTGTAAGAAGGGAAGAATGGATTGTCGAATTGCACGTTTATTTTTAGACACTGGGAGTCCCTGTAGTTTTTCAAATTGACTAATGGCGGTAGCCTAAACGCCAACTACACTATCGGTGTTGACTCTATTCGAATAAGCGGTAAAATCAACACAGACTGCGCCTGATCTTCTTGAAGCAAGCGCACGCTCGTACGAACGATTCGACACGATACAGCACGATTACAAACGAATGAATGAATGCAGTTGTATAAATGTGTTAGATGTTTTTTCTTTTCATTCATGAAATTTATCTTTTCGTAATTCTGATCAGCGAGTCGAAAAATATAGCGGCACCCTCTAATTTAGTGCTCCTCAACCTTTTTTGGCTATAGGCACCCTGTAACCACCAAAAAAGTTTTGCGGCACCCGGTTGAACCTAAGAGCTTCCGATTCTAATAAAATCAATTTTAAGAGTAAAGTTTGCATCAAAACACTATATTGAAACAGTTTTGATTAATAACAGCTAAACAGAACACTAAAAATGTCATAAAAATGATTTAATTTATTTTAAAAGTCAGTGCGAAATTTGTGCTTGATTTTTAGCGCAAATTCTCTCAATGTTGGGGCGCATATTTGATAATGCTACTCGCATTTCTTCCTCCACAACAAGTAGCCTTTCTCTTTTTCTTGTTTTTAGGTTTGTTAAAACGGAAAATGTGGTTTCGCATAGGTATGTTGTGGAAAATTGAAGTAAAATAATCAATGCCTTTTCTCCAATGTTAGGGTATTCATTTTGAATTTTAATCCAAAATTTATCCAGAGGCATCTCCCTGTGCAACAGCTTAATGTTACCGTCGTTAAGTATGTCAAATAAATTCTTCTTCTTCTTTCAGATTCAAAATACAATAGGTATCCAGGGGTAAAAATGGATTTCTTACCCATTTATAGTTTTCAGTGGACACTGTTGGAAAATATTTCTCAATTTTGTCTTGCAAAGACTTGAGATGTTTAATAACCGATGAAACCATTTCTTTGTTATTCGTTTTCGAAAAATGAAAAAACATGTCAGAGTTTCCTTCCTGTATTCATAATGACCACACTTTCAATTTTTCTTGTAGAGCTCTCATTTTGTTTGCTGAAGAAAAGAGATTTTCATTCTTGCCTTGCATATTGGAATTTGTCTTATTTAAGTGGTCAAAGATGTCTACCAAATATGCTAATTTGGACTTCCAGCTGTCATCGCAAAGCAAATTACAAAATTCTCCTTGTCTTTCAAGACTAAGAAAAGCTAACATCTCCTCTTTCAGCTCATATACTGGTGACAATGCTTTTCCATGTGAAAGCCATCTTGCCTCGGTGTGTAACAGAAGATTTTCATAATTTGCTTCCATTTCTTTGCAGAGTTTTGTAAAAAATCCTGATTTAAGTGGTCTAGCTTTGATGTAGTTTACCGTTTCTATAACTTCTTTCAACACTTGTGTTAAGTCCGAGTTCAATGTTTTTCCAATAAGCACTTCACGATGAAGAAAACAGTGGATTGTTATGATTTCACTATTAACTTTTTTTACAAGTGACACAAATCCTTTGATTGACCCAATCATAGATGGAGCTCCATCCGTACACAGTCCTACACATTCTTTCCATGTTAATTCATTTTCTTCCAAATACTTACTAAGAGTATCAAAAATATCTTGACCAGTCGTTCTTTCTTTAAGTTCTTTACAACAGAAATCCATCTTTCCATCACTGACAAACCGGATAAAAGCTATTAATTGAGCTTTTCCACTGATGTCAGTTGATTCGTCAACTTGCATCGTAAACATTTTGCTTTGCTTTACAGAAGAAATAACAGTATCTTGTATATCTGTTAACATGTCACAAATTCGTCTGCGAATGGTATCATTTGACAAAGGAATCTGTCTTATTTTTTCCTCAGCTTCGGGCCCAAACATTGTTTTCACTATCGCACTGCAAGCAGGAAAAATTACTTTTTCTGCTTCCGTGTGAGGCTTTGAATTTTTAGCTATTATTTCTGCTACCAAATAGCTGGCATGTTGACTTTTCGTAGAAACTTGAAAAGTTTTGGTAAATGTCACACTTTGTTGCTTTCGTTTTTCCAAAAGTCTTTTGAAATAGCTTGCCGGTTTGTCAGAAAGATTTCCGTGCTTTTTTGAAAAGTGTCTACTCAATTTACTTGGCACCATAGCCTCATTTGACAATTTCGTATCACAGATAAGACATTCTGGCGGGGGGTTGTTCTTCGTCGTTGCACCAAATAAAGCCAAAATTTAAATAACTATTGCAATATAGCTGGTGTTTCTTCTTTTTTTCTAATGTACCGGTACCCTTACCTGTACTTTCTGTTTCAGCAAATGAAACTGAAACCTTACCAGTACTTTCACTTTCAGCAACTGCAAATGCGCTTTGATCAATGCTTAACTTTCTTTTCCTCGTGATAAATTTCTCCATTGTATTAATGCAAAAAAAACCTTAAACACTGCGTTTTGTTTCTTTCTCTATCAAACTATTCATTTTCTTCTCGGTCAGCAAATTAATCTTTCTTGAATGAACTTATCTGATACAAGCGGGAGTATGAATGAGATAGTATGAAGCGTCATAATGAGGCATCATTGTTGTTCAAAATTTGAAAAGAACAGTATGATTTTGAACAGTAACTGACTGAACTGAAAAGTTGGTATGGCGTCATCGTCAATGTAAAGCAATTATTCGAAGCCATCTCAAATTTTCACCTAAGCATGAACTTGAAGGTCACTTTTCTATCAAAATGAATTGAAGTTTATACCTTAAAATAACATCACAGCATTCAACCTTTTTCCTAGACAAATAAATAATGTGCAATAGCTCTCGGCACCAATCGCAAATGGCACCCCGGTTGAGAACCACTGCTCTAATTGAACGTCACCTCTAATCGAACACCACTATAGGGGAAGGGTTGAAAAATAGAGCGCCATGGCGGTGAAATAGAGGTTTTACGGTAAAAATTAATTATCATATCAGATGATTACACGAAAAACGCATAATCTGCAACATCCAAACGAACAGGTTACAGAAAAAAACCCAAATGGAATCGAGATTGATTAATTTGAAACGCACAGTCAGTGTTGCCAACATAAGAAAATTTTATACGAATTCAGGTAAGAAATCAAATTTAACAGTTGAAATAAGTCATATCGCTACCAACAAATTCACAGCAAATCTTGTTTTGGCCGACATTGAAACCAATCAAAGTGTTATCGAACATGAAGAGCGTCATTTAACAGCTAAGAAAGTTACAATGCAAACGAGGCTTCCGTTGCGACGAAGCGCGAGGTTTAACATTGGTTTCTACTTGTTCAGAGCTTCATGCTACGATCGTTTATTTGCTTTTCTACGTTTGGTACATGTTTTTAGAAAATATTTGATGAATTTTTAACGCGGATTTTTTGATACCAGATAGTCGAAAATTTATTTCTAATATGGTTATGAAAACTATCAAAGACGTTTCGTTTAAAGTTTTAAAGAACTAAAAAGTTTAAAATCTATTCTATACCTAAAACAAAGCGTTGATAATAGCAGCGTTAAAACAAGAACTCTTGACATAAACACTCTTAACAATCATAATGTGGCTAATTCATTAAAAATATTTGATAATGTCGTGTTCACTGTGTTTCAAGTTGAAAAAAAAAAGTTACAAGAACACCTTGACCGGTTGAAAAGGAATTCTAAAAATTCGAAAAAACAATATTTGATTTTACAAGCATTATCAAACTCGTTAAATTTTTGTTTGCAATAAATTTACGTAATTATTACATAATTTTTTCTCTTCTTTTAGTAAAGGTAACTGTTGTAAAGATTACTCTAAAAGAAGGAGGAAGAAACAGCGGCCCGGTGGACAACTTTTGAAACATTCTTAACCCGACTTTTAATAGGTCCCCGGGCAAACAGCTTGTAAGGTCGGACAATTTTTTATCGCTTCAAATTAAAGGTAGAAAAGGGTTACTTCTGCCTCGAAAGGTAACACCTATCTTAGAGTTTTCACTTTGCTTTCGCTAAAAACAAACACCTTTTGGCCTTACCGGGTTACTTTGGGTTTTAAGCGGATTCATTATTGCAAGTAAGCAGTGTAAAACCCCAATGTGGAATTTACTGCAAAGTGCCTATTTCAAGAGTACGACAGAAAGCACTCGGGTAGACTGAACATCAAACTCGCGTCCTTCTGCACGCAAGTGAGAGTGTTATCACACTGAGCTATTCCCCGCCAAAGGGCACTTCACAACGACAATACAATCAATTTTCAAGATAAACTTCCTCTGAAAGATATAAAAACTTGCATGCAACAGCTTACAATGCGTTTATGTCGTTTTGTCCTATTTTCTCGAGATCTTCATCAGTTATTGACAAATTTCCAGGAAAATCTTTATACTAGAAAAACAAAAAGAAACTAAATGCAATTACATGCAAAGCAATCATAGCTGGAACAAAACATGTCGAATAAACGATTACACCTTGAAATTTATGGCAAAATACTGACTGAAAAATTTATAACTGAATTGTTTCGCTTTTGCTTTGAAGGATTTATGTTTATTTGAATTATCACGAAAGCAAAAACTGAGGAACCAGAAAAAGTCCTTAACAATAAATAGACACGAGCATACGAACCTTCTTGTGAAAGTCCATTCTTTGTACGAGACACTTTAAGTAAGCTGCGATTAAACGACCATAACCATGAGGAGTCGCATTCTGAGAAACGAAAAACAATTAAACCATCTAGGGAAACTCCCTGAGTCAGAAGACGAAATTTTTACGAAAAAAATAGGGATTTCGGAATTCGACTTTTTTAAAAAGTGCAGTTGGTTCAAAAAAACTTTGGGGATTATTGACTTAATCGATAAGATCCGACATGGGTTTCGATCCCGGTTTTATAGTAAAATGATACTTATCATACAGAGTAGCTAAAGTCAACGATAAGCAACTCAAAATTATGAAACAAAAAGACCTGTTTTCATTCAATTCATTTCTTTTCTATATATCTTGCCGACTCGCAGAAAAGTGTCGGAGGCGCTATAAGCAATTACTTCAACCTGCTTCCGGAGATGCCAAGATATTGCTGTTCGGTTGAAATTTTTTATTTTTATTTTTTAATTTTATAGAGATATGACTGAAATTTAGAACTGCTTGCTAAAATCACCAAGCAGGGGAAAGTGCCGTGAAGTGACTTTTCTAAGGGCATAACAGAATGGCGTGAGTAGGTTTTGAACCGAGACTATGTCGATCACAATCACAGCGCTCTTAACTACTCGATCACGCTGCCGACTGTGTGACACAAAATAGTGAAGCAATTGCGGAAAAAACTTTAACAATACAATACATGACGTGATTGCAAATAACTAATACTATTAGTCGTTGTTAATTGTGGCTTCGTTGTTAAAAAATTAATTGTTTCATTCAATTCTACGTGATAATGGAAACATCCCCCTTTTTCCTAGCATTAATTGATCAGAAAGAATCTTCAAGTCTTATGGTCACATGCATCTTTTTTTCAAAATCTATCACAAAAACGTTATAAGACGTACAATTGCCGACGAATACTGATAATTGCAATTAAAGATGTGGTTAAAGGTGATATAAGATTTATTTTGGTATGTTTCGAAATTAAGCAATTACGCGGTAAATAAATGCACATCTATCCAAGTGCTAGTTAACAGTTCATTTGAAATTAAACCCAGTTTCTACCACTTTTAAAATATACCGTTACATACCCAATTACGGCCCAAATCTTTCAGTTGTTGTTTGTATTTTAGTGAATCTTTCAGGACCTAAAAACAAACCAAATCTTAAAATGTTAGAGTCTGCTTATAATACGAAGGTAAAATGAATTTGGTTTATTGGTATTGCTACTTATTGGTTAAACCAGTGTTTCCCCAACTTTTTCAGTCAGATTCAGTCAAGCGCCCCCTTGGTTTTCAGCTCGATTTCCAGCGCCCCCCGCTTCTTTTTCAAGTGAAAAGAATGTTCGACAGAGAATATTTATCTGTAATTTTGCTATTTTTCTCTCAAAATTTTGGTGATTTCAAAAAAAAAAAAAAAAAAAGTCTTCACTTTGATTTCATCTGTAATTTTGCTATTTTTCTCCCAAATTCATTGTGATCTCTAAAAAAAATAAAGGTCTTTACCTTGAATCGATCTTGTATTGAATACTTTGGGAAACACTGCTGCAAGATCACCTATAAAAGGTCTTTAATCGTCTTTCATGTATATTTTTTCTCATTGTTTCCTATCCCCCTGGGGGGCGGTAGCCACACTTTGGGAACCACTGGGTTAAACAAATAGTGGTTATTTTGAATCCCAATCTAATGCAGCAAATATACACGAAAAAAATATAATACAAACGCAGTGCAGAAGCTTTCTATTTAAAAGAAGTTAAGCAACTTCATTTCAGCAGAATATGTAGTAACACCGCAAAGTTGTCGAAAGGTAAAAAAACTGTGCCGGTACTGGGGACAAATTAAAAAATGTACTGTCGCAAAGATACCTACATTGTGGTGGCCGTCTCTTAAGACTTTGTGCAAGACGTGACAAAATTTCCAGGCGACAATCGATGAAGTGGAAAGAGGAAGACGGCGCACGACGTACCAGAACACCTGGGCGCTTTTGTCATGATACGTTCCCATGATTGTGGCTGTGAAAGAAATTTTAAAAAATACAAATCGAATTAATTGATGCATTGATAAAACGAGACCAAAATCATACTTCGAACATGTTTTTCCTTGGCAGCACACTCTTCGGCGCTAATTGCTTTTTGAATGCTGATAGTCTGAAACAAAAAATCAGAATATTAAAACTGATAATCGACAAGCCGTAGAGCGCTTAAGACTCACGACGTGTTCTTGTTTAAGCTGTGACGTGCTTTTTGGCTCTCTATGCCGTAGTTCGTCCATCGAAGCTGCCTTTTTCATTTTTTTTTGTTAATTTATTTCTTTTTTATTAACTGTATATTCCCTAAATGTTCTTCTAAAGCAAGAACTTTTTCTTTTCAACTTAAACCATTTCAAAGATTTTGTCACAATTCGATTAATATCAATATTTAAAAAATTGACAAATTTGATTTAAAAAATTAAACAAAGCTAAATTTGCTAACTGTATAGAAAAACCATTAAAAATTTTAGTGGAACCAAACTCACTCTCATTCAAAAATAGCATTTTTTATCCTGGGTGTTGCAAAAGTCCTTCCAAAAAGATCAAACAGACATGTAAGAGTATTTTTTCAACTTATATTTATACCAGGGACAGACAGGCCACCTTTTCGGCACAAAAAAAAGAAAAGAAAATGAACAGTTACTTGAGGCGACACTACCACTAACACTGTTTTCTATTTTGTAAAAGTACAGTGATTTCTAATAGGCAATTTTGTAACATCACAAGTACACTCATGGTTTATACATTTTCCGCTGAACTCAAGACTAATAAAAAACTAAATTTTTAACAAGCAAAACAATCTCAAAATAATCACTTATTTACTGGATATTCAGCTACTAGTTAGCTGCATCTAGGGTTGCCAACCATCCTTTATTGGAAAGGACAGTCCTTTATTTAACTCTTTCCGTCCTTGTCCTTTATGTATAGAAATGTCCCTTACTTTGTATATCATTTTACTTACTGCCAATTTTGCAATTATAACATATATTTGAAAGTTGATTTAATTTCTGCAAACACTGAATCAACAACTTTATATTTCTAAACATTCTCCAGCAACTTTTCAAGTTGTTTTCAAAAAAATTATTTGTCCCCCCCCTAAATCGCACCAGAGTGTCACCCCAAATTTTAGTTGATATATTTTTGTTCACTGTTTGGCGCCTAACGGTCAGCTTAGACTTAAAGCCTAGAGGAGTTCTATACCGTTGTACGGTATCAGAAATTGTCGTCTGCTAAACTTGGATAAAAATTAATAAACCATTTGCCAATGTTTGTTTACGTAATGTGTGCATAATTAGTTATGTAGTAATGTTATTTTGATTGTTGTTATTACGTGTTTTACATGCAAATATCAGCTGTGATTTGCAAAATACAGAGTTTATTGTCTTTACTATTAATATAGTAATGGAAAAAGACATAATGGCGGTGTACATATATACAATATTTGCATGCTTACAAATGGATATTATAGAGAGTGGGCCCACCATATTTAGAACTTTAATAGTATATTTGTAATTTGTACTTGCTGCTTTTTTGACATGTTTGGCATTTTGGTATTAGTGAACCATATTTTTCTAAGATTCAATTGTTTTATTCTTTTAGCGAATTAAAAATTTCCATGCTACTTTTTGACACTTGTTCCTGCTTACTCTACAGCTGCAACCCCACATTCCTAGCTATTGTAAGCTATGCATCCTAAATATTTTGTAATTTGCAAGTTACAACTTATCCCCTCATTCTTTATGCAAAGTTTGAACTCATTCAAAGATTTTTTGCAGGTGATTCAAAACTGTAATTAGAAATTATTATACTTTTTCGAAAAAAATTATGGAACTTTCAATGAAAAGGAAAAAGAGATTATGCTCATATAATAAAAATTGCAAAAATGATTATGAATGGTTAAAGGCAACTAATCATCCGCAAGAAGCAAAATGTATTATTTGCCAAAGTGTGTTTAAAATTGGATACATGGGTATTGTAGCAATAACGCAAAATAAAAATTCTGATGGTCATAAAAATAAGAGTTTCATCCTCCAATTTTTTAATTGATAGATTTATTATAAAAGCAAATTCTAAAGAAGATATTATAGGTGCTTCAGAAATAGCTCAAATATATCATGCAGTTAGACACAATCATTCCAACAATTCACTTGATTGTAGTTTGAAATTAAATTTAAAACTTTACTAGGATTCAAAAGTAGCAGCAAAAACATCTTGCAGTCGAACTAAGTCAGAGGCGATCGTTTCAAACGTACTCGGTAAAAAGGCATCAGAAGTGGTTTTAAATGATTTGAATCACCATGATCCACCTCTATATTTTTGCTTTAAATGATTTGAATCACCATGATCCACCTCTATATTTTTGCTTTAAATGATTTGAATCACCATGATCAACCTCTATATTTTTGCTTTAAATGATTTGAATCATCATGATCCACCTCTATATTTTTGCCTTCAGATTGATGCTTCAAATCATAGAAACATGAAAATGTTTCCAGTTTGTGTTCAGTATTTTAATATGGAATTGGGCACAATGAATTACATTATTGATGTTTTGGAGAATGCTGATGAAAGTGCAGATAGAATGCCCAAATGTTTGAGAAACACTATGAATAATTTGGAACTTGATTGGAAAAGAGTTTCTTGCTTTAGTGCAGATAACGCAAATTGCAATTTTGGCATAAATCATTCTTTGTATACCAACATTCTCAGACTGAACAATGGTATTGTTAAAGCAAATTGCAATGCACATATTTTACATAATACAGTAAAATTGGCTTTGGGAAACTTGAATGTGGATATAGAAAATATAGTCCTAAAAATTTACAGCAATTTTTAAACATCAGCAAAGAGACATGAGTCACTTAAAAGAATTTTACTCATTTGTAGAAACAGAATTTAATGAAATTCTTTGGCATGTACCTACTAAATGGCTATCTTTACAGGCAAGCATTGAAAAAATTTTACATTCTTGGAAAGCTCTTACTTCATAAGCAGACCATCTGATTATTCTAAACAATTACAGAAGCTTCTTTCAATTGATAATGATTCAACAGAAATTGAAATTTATTTGCTGTTCTCATAACACTCACTGGAGATTTTCAAATCATCTGTAAAAGAACTTGAAAAAAAACAAAACATCTGGAGTAGAGGTTTTTAATATTTGTGTAATTTAAAAAAGAGATTAAAATTTTGATATGATGAAGGATTTTTTGCTTATCAAGTTCACCAACTTATGAAAGATCTAGATATTGATGAGGCTCAAAAGATTATTGAAGACTTTAAATTATTTTTTAGTTCAGCATTAACTAATTTAGAAAGAATATCAACTTTGATGAAGAATCAACATTTGGAAAATTATCAAAGCTCAGTTTTTTGACTAATTCATTTCCAAAATACCAGAAATTTGTTGACATTGTTGAAAAATTGAAGCTTAAAGAAAAGCTGAATTTGAACATGGAAGATCTCTTTGATGAAGTGACATTTATTCAAAAACACTTTGACACTATTCAAAGTACTGAACAATTTAAAAAATGCGAAACAACAAGCAGCAAATGGCACTTTATTTTAAAAAGTAATGATTTTACATGTGTGAATATTTTAAAATAGTTTCATTTGTGCTTTCAATTCCTGGTTCATCAGCATACTGTGAAAGGATTTTTAGTGTTATGTCTTCAAAATGGCAAAATGAAAGAAACAGATGCTCTGTAGAAATAATAAAAAACAAATTTTTCATATACTTTAACTTCAAAGACAGCTGTTCAGAATTTGCTAAAAAAACAAAAGATGACCCTCAATTGTTGAAAGCAGCAAAAAGTCAAACAAAATACAATTTTAAAAATTAAAAAGATTTTATTAAGTTAAGAGTACACTATTTTTCTGTTCTATTTTTTTATGATGTATATATAGTCATATACAGGGCATCCAATAAGTCTTGGGAAATTTTTAAATTATGATTTAAAACATATAAATACAAGATTTTGAAAAATTCTTTAATTATAAATATTTCTATTGGTTATATTTTAGTCCTGTATAATTTTTGTTTAAAAATGGTTTCAATCGATTTGCGAAAAACGATTTTGAAAATGCATTCCCAAGGATACAAAGTTATGCTCATCTCAAGAATTCTAGACATGCCCAATTCAACTGTCTCAAACATTATCAGAAAATTCCAAACAACAAAAGAATTCACAGATTTGCCTCAAACAGGTCATCCAAGATGCATGAGAACTCTGAAAAAAATCAAAGGCATAAGGGAAAGAGTTCAAAGAAACCCAAAAAGATCAATGAAAAAAACCCCCATCAGAAGTTTGGATTAGTAAGAGTTCAATGCATCGCCTAATTCATGTAAATAAAATTTTGGTCAAAAGAGATGTGGCCTCCATGTTCTCCAGATCCAAACCCCTTAGATTTTTCCATTCGGGGAATTCTTGAATCCAAAGCATGTGTAAAAAAGCACAAAAAAATCAAAACTCTAAAAAATTTCTTGGTTAGAGAATGGAAAATTGCCTCAAAATCTATGATGTTCCAAGATGATTGAAAAATCTTATTAGTAACAACAGAGGGCATATTGAGTAAATCATCACTAGATGCAAAATATGCATAATAACAATATTTTTATTTTTTCTCTTGAGAATTTAAGTTGATCATATATCTCTCAAATCCTATTTTAAAAATTTTCCAAGACTTATAGGACACCCTGTAGAAGGGATTGAAAATTATGTTTATATCTATTTTTCATTTGTCCTTTATTGAAACTTGTCACAGTTGGCAAGCCTAGCTGCATTGCTTGCTAATTAGATGACATTTTGTAAATGATTAGAGAGGAAAATGGAATAGACCTTAAATAATTGCAAAAGAAGTGATTATAAATTGTTCAAGGCACAAGAATTTAGTGACATACAGAGGATTAAAAACCTTTTACCAATACAACATATAGACCAAAATTAAACACAAGAGTCTTATGACCTCTTATTCCTGAACAAATATATCTAAAATGGTTAACAATATATATATAAAAAGCTAAAAATATAAAAAAAAACAACTATCCATAGACTTTTTTATGTACAACTACCAGTCATAAGCTGTTATAGAATGCTCATTATAAATACTAACTCAAGCATAATATCTTGTGCTTTTAGAAAAACCTTTAAAAAAAGTAACTTTAAAACATTTAACGTTTGAATAACTTTTAAACATAGCTCAGTCATTTTGAGTATGCTATAATAGAAGTATTTATAGGTAAATCATAACAAATTTACTACTGGTTTTTCTGTTTCCATAATGATGAGTGAAAAGTTAGAATACACATTACATCTAATGTAAAAACTTGATTATTTTTGTTTTCTTGGCCACATGCATAGACCTCAATGTATGTGATTAATTCAAATTTCCAAGCCTGAATTCTTTGCCAATAACACAATATATTTGATTTTTAAATTGTTATACAGACCAACTTAACTTTGTTTTAAAATTAGATTATCATTGCAAGCTAACAAAAATTTTACAGAATTTCTCAAATTTGAGAATCCTATCTTAATTAAATATTTAAAATTAATAGCATATATTTATTGTACATTGCCATTTAAATAAAGTATCAGTAAATCACCATTTACTATTTACAAGTCTGCAAAATTAAAAAATACTTTAGCAATGGAAATTCGCTCGTTTTAACTGCATGACTAATAACACGATGGCCAAGCAACGGATTGACAGGGGAAACAGGAAATACGTCATACTACTGTATCAGCAATATTTGCAAGGTAACCAATAACTATCACTATAGTGAGAAAAACAATAGCTACTTTATCAAAGCAGAAGAAATTGAAGTGTTACAATGTGTTAGAGTTTATTTCAAATCACAAAAAAAGATAACAAAAATCAGGGCTGAAAAAAGTCAGCTAAAATTACAGTACAGTTTTTAAAAGCACAATGGCAGGTGAACAGTGATAATTGAAAAAAGTATGCTGGAAAAAAATTATTCATATGATTTTAATTAATAAAATAATAGTTTAAAGTTTTCTTATATAAATTTTTTAATTGTTTTAATACCATAAAACAAAAATAGTTTTGATCAAATTTCTATCTTAAATGAGTTATAAAATTCATACCTGATATTTTTCATATACTTCTCTATCAGCATCTAAAGTTGGAGTGTTGCGACGAAGCATATTAGAAAATGTTGCCATCACTATAGGACAACAGGTATTACAGACAGTGATACGACATAACAAAAATTTAATATCTAAACATTTTTTTAAAAGTTAGTATAATTAAAACATTGTGAATTTTGCCAATTATTTGTTACATATATTTTGTAAAGTAGTAATTAACAAATAGCAGATAAGACCAACTATATGTTTGTAAGAACAATGCAATAAACAAAACATATTGCTTTAAAAATATGTTGTGGTTAGTGGTTCAATACTGTAGCTTTAATTTTTTTAACTTTTTCTGGTTAAATTTATATATTATCTTTTATTTAGTTAGTTTATTAGTGCTAGTGAGGTACAATGGTTGATTGGCTAAAAGCTATTCCTAAATCTATTTTTTAATAAGTTTTTTTAGCTCTTAGACATAACTTACCCTTAATTAAACTCTTACCCAAACCTAAACCTACCGAAACTAAACTTAAAAAGCTAAACCTTAACTTTAATCAATCCCTAATTTAAGCTTACTCTATCAAGCCTTCATCTTAACCTAATCTAAACCTAACATTCAATTAAATAACATCTTATTAAATTAAATGATACTTTATCTAAGAGAAACCTAATTAGAAATGAAATTTGGGGACAGCGTTTTATCATCTAACTTAAGGCTATGTGCTCAAAAATGTAATAAAAAATAATACAACTGTTGTGGTAAAAAAAGTCGAATCTTTACATTAAAAGATCTGGATCTCTGGCCACTACACAATAAATGATAAATATTAAATTTTAACAGCATCAGGTTTTATAGCAAGCAAAATATTAATATAAAAAGCAGGAAATTACTGCCTAACTCTACTTTGATTTAGGGAATATAACAAACGAATTATGATAGGACATCAAATTACCCTCTGTATTGGCATTTTTTTGATTGGTTGAATCTCCAACAATAAACATGGTTTTCATGATATTTCATTAAAGCATTGCAAAATTTAGAGATCAGAAAGACCAATATTTTGCAGTTTGTATTTTCCCATACTCAAAAGAATTTTTAAATAGCCTGCATGTGTCTGGCCCACATTTTTTCATTTATTAAACTTTTTCTAAATGCTGGACTGGATATGGGCCAATATGGGCCTTCCCATACCAGTATAGATCTCAAATACAAATTAACAATGATTCTTACTGGCTCACATTTGCACATCATATTATTGTTAAAATAAGTTTAAAAACTTGCTATTGGCAAAATATTTCACCTAAGATTTTTGTAATAAAAATTTTATAGTTATGGTTCATTTCAATAATGATATGGTTGCTGGCATAATATTAAAAATTAAGATGGCAAGATCTATATACAAAAAGAATTATAAGTATAATACAGTAACAAAGCAAGAATTAAGGCAAATACAGTTGTACAAAAAAAAAAATTATAACGTGTGAGTGACAGTTGCAATACTTAATTTTATCATATTTACAATATCATTAAACATTTCATCATCATTTCTGTTTTTAACAGTAACTTCAATAACTTTCACATTTTTCTGTTGTCGAATGGCTTCAACAAATGGGATATTTTTTTGTATAGGTATTGTTCCAAATATTACTAAATTTTTACTCTCTAATAGCTTTGAAACTTCACTTTTAAACTTAGAACTGAATAACTCCATTTTACCAATTTCATCAATGATTATTAAACCATGAGAACTACTAATTGAAGGTATAACAATAGTTTCAAAATCATCAACCAAAACCATATATTTTCCAACTGTAGGCAGCCTTCTTTGAGGAATCTCAAGATGGCCCTCAACTCTTGCAAGAGGCCCTCTGATTCCATTTATTCCAATACAATCAAAGCCGACTCTTGATCTGTTTTCACGTAACTCTTCAGTATAAAAACCACTAATAGGAAAAGTACAGCTATCTTGTAAATGTTTAATAACTTTTTTAATTAATGTTGATTTACCAACTCCAGGAAGTCCAGTTAAAAATATATGTTTAAATACCATGCTTAACACTGCAATAATATTCAAATCAATAAATGAAGAAATGGTTTATGAATTAATATTATATAGCAATTAATTTTCATTACAATAAATTGTTTTATTCTTAGGTGGATTTAAAACATAGTAAACTATGCTTAAGAAATTAACGAAAATAAATCCAGCTGCATAATAAATCTAAAAACATTTAGAAAAAAATTTAGTATAGTAAAGAGTTCCACTTAATAAATCTAGTATTCCTTCATATTTTTCAATTCATTTTCACAAATGTGGTCACAAAATTGCCTTTAAAATAAATATTAGTTAAATCTTTTATAAAGCATTGCTCAGCAATATTTCGACAAAAACAGCATGTAATCGAGTTAACAGTTTAAGGAAATAGCACAATTGGGTGCTTGGTCCTTTTTGGAAAAAAACCTTTTGTCTGGCAAAAGTTAGAATTTGGAGTAGATTTAGGGTTAGTGTTTGGGTAAGAATTAGATATAACCAACACATAGCATTTACAATTGGTCATGCCAGAATGTCCAAGACCCCAGTTTACAGTACTGTAACAATATGTAATAAAAACATCAAGATTAGATAAGATACTAGATGAAAAACTGGAAATGCCAAATTGTTACAAAGCATTGTCTTTAGTCAGTCAGTGTAAAGCAACACAGACCCTTGAAATGTCTACATGATTTCTTAAAAATTTGCAAAAAATAAAGATATAAACAAGTTGAAGGTTAAAAATTTACAACTGCAAAATGTAAAGGGGTGGGTAAAGATAATGTAAAAAATGCTCTCTTTGCATGGTTCACATTTGCTTGTGGGAAAAGTGCTGTCATTAATGGATCAATATCGATGCATAAAGCAAAAAAAATAGTTTTAAGGTGCAAGACAAAATAAACTTAAAGTCACTGATAGATGGGTTTATCATAAAAAAATTTATACAATTAGATACTTAGTGCTTTAAAAGCTGAAACAGACATTGTAGATGGAGAAGAATTTATATGCAAAAACATGCAACAGATTCTAAAAATTTATTCCACTACTGACATTTACAATGCAGATAAAGCAGCTATCTACTTTTGTTTTGCCAAATATTACATATACTGAAAATGCAAAAAAAAAACTTTCAAAACAGGGTAATAATACAGACAAATCCAGTTAATTGCATAGCCAATCTGTCCAACTTTGTTATGCAATTAATCGAATTATGCATTTATTTGGAAGTAGTAAAAACATCTCCTTTTACCATAATTGTTGTTAAATCGTGTCAGTATGTACACCAATTCATGACAGGCATTTCACAATGAACTTGATATAGCATTACCAGAAAATTATAGAAATTTCTATATGCCATAATAACTATATATCTTAGTGGCATTACGTTTGTTTTCTTTATTGCTTCAAAAAGCAAAGCAAGCTAGTGTTCTGTTGTTTACATAAAATCTTGTTTCCACTATGAGTGTAAAATGGAATATTCTTTGTTTGTTCTAACGACTTCTTTTACTTTGCTTACTGCTGGCTTAGATTTTAAACATGGAAAGATCAAAACAAAGAATGTTCCATAAGCATAAAAAGATCAATAGAAGAAACAAAGATTCCACTACAAGTTTATCAATTTTTTTGCTTTGCTTAGTGCTAATTAAGATTTTAAGTGCAAAAAGATCAACAAAAGAAACAAAAAATGCTCCATTCTATGCTTACATGCAGTTGTTATGATCTGTTTCTTTTATTCTCACGATGTGAGTGACTTAAAACAAAGAAAAAAATCATAGTGATGTATTGTTTTCAATCAGTTCGAAACACTAAAACTATCTTTTTTTTAATCAAATGATGACAGATATTTTAAAAACACATAGTAGCACTTGAGCAACTTTGATCTCACGTTCTTTTGTATTGACTGCTATCTACTCATGAATGGACATCAAGAGCATTGTACATTTATGCTCACAATGCATTTTCAATTGCCAATTACTTTTATTGATATATAAGAAATGTTCAGTTAATTGAATGAATAGCTTTGAGTTTCTATTCAATTAACCAGATTATGCAATAAATTGATATGTGATTAACCAGAGTATTTACTTAGCAAATGATTGGTTTTGGCTTGGGATTTTTGATCTCAATGAGATAAAGCAAATTATGTGATTATCTGGAATGCAAATATCCAGATTTGTCTATATTAGCAACTTGTAACATGAAGGGAGACAAAGAGAAAATACTCCTTATAAGTCTAAATCAGGGGTGTCCAACCTTTTTGAGCTGAGGGCCATTTTGACGCACAAAGAATATTGGCAGGCCATACAAAGAAAACACCCCACTTTTTGCATCAAAATTATAGTGATCTCTAAAAAAAAAGGTCTTCACTTGGAATCAATCTCCAAAATTCCTATTTTTGTCCCAAAATCAAGGTGTTCTATAAAAAAAAAAAAAGAAAAAAAGCTCTTCACTTGGAATCGATCTCCAAAATTCCTATTTTTGTCCCAAAACAAGGTGTTCTCTGAAAAAAAAAGGTCTTCATTTGGAATCAATCTCCGAAATTTCTATTTTCATTGCAAAATCATAGCGTTCTCCAAAAAAAAGGTTGCCGCTGCTTGTGATCAACAAGACTTGTGCAAAATTGTTCCATGGGCCGCACAGAAACCTCAAAAGGTTTGCATGCAGCCCACGGGTTGGCCATCATTAGTCTAAATTATTCCATTGCTTGAAAAATATAAAAAATGATTCTTATCCCTTACAACTTCTAATCAAAATGCTTGGACAATAAGCACCATATTCAGCAAATAGTTAAAAGCACAGGATTGCCATTAACAACGGGAAGGAAGAAAAGTTATTCTTTTGGTGGATTACTGTTCAGCCCATTAGTCTATTATAAGTTTAAATAACATTTCTTTACACTTTCTACTACAAAACATAATCTCTGTTCTTTAGCTACTGTGAAACGGGATAACTCTGATCAATTTTGGAAGTTTTTATCTTCTAATAACCTGACAGTGTCAACAAGAAAAATTTTTTTCCTGTTAATCATAACACTTTGCCTCTGATTTGTCAAATAAAATATTTTGATGATGTCATAACAGCTTTGCAGCTGAATGCTTTCAAACAAACTACTGAACAAAGTTACCCCATACTTTGTAACTTTGATCACACATCAAAAACCAATGTAAGAATAGAGCGAACAATATTTAGGGTAACTTTGATCACTGTTTTTTATTTTTAAAATATTGTAAAAGTTTCTAAAAATATGTAAATTCTTGAAAATATGATTTTTAGTTGTTAAAAAGATATGTAATTTTTCAGTAAGTTGTTTTATTGACCAGAACTCACTAAAACTTACCAAAACTCACCAAAACTTACCAAAACTTATCAAAACTCACTAAAACTTACCAAAACTCATTAGAACAAACATTAATTTCAGAAAGGGAGATCATAAGAACCTGAGGTCTTTTTTCCAGCTCAGTTTTCTTCACTACAAGTCAAATATTATTACCATTACTGTAACTGATCAAAGTTACCCTATTTTACGGTATATGATATGGAAATTATTTAAACATTCGAAATTTATTTCAGACATGAGATGTACCAAAAGATCATTGACATTATTAATAGTAAAGAAAATAAACTTGCATTGCTGACTGTAGCAAAATGCATGCACCTGTTAGATGCAAAGTGCATGATTAAACAAGCCTGGGGAAACGTTTTAAATCGACAATGAAAAATTGTTAGAGAAAGTAAGGTTTTGTTGTGCAGCACTAAGAAACAGCAGACATGGACCTCTTACCTGTGGGATGTGTTGAACAATTCAAAAATGACTTTTAGTTGAAGGTGTTAATCAATCACATCAACTCTTGATCAACTTTCTTTGGAACAACTCAGTGCACAATTAGCATGCAAAATTCATGATAAAGAAGAGGAAATTAAAGTTAATTATGAAGAAGAGTATGACAAAAATCAAGAATCAGATAAGAATTCGGAATTAACAGCAATGTTTGCTATAATGCAAGAGTGTCTAATTACAGCAACAATCAAAAAACTTTTAATTTTTATCAATCTTTTTGAAATCAGCATTAAATGGGTAAATAAAAAATAAAAAAAAATTGACATTTTGTTTTTATATAAATTGTTGGTTTTCGTTCACTATTAGCCGAGCTTATATCATTTGCTTTGAAATTTTAGGAAATCCTTAAATCCTGCGAAGTTAGTAATGGAGAACTGTGAACAAAAGCCAAGGAAAAATATATTGCATTTTACAACAGATAAATAAAGATTAACTATAAAGCTTAAAAGCAAATAAGTACTAATCATATTCATGCAAATTGTATAACTAATAAAACGTAAGTTCTTGTTTGATAAAAAATACAGCGGCATTTCCATACTTATTGATACACACTCGTTTTTATTTTTCTCTCGTGTAGCGACGTTTCTCCTGATTGCGTCTCGAATTCTATTTTCCTTCTCGCGTCTACTGTACCAAGGCCAACTAGATCAGGGATGCCCAACCTTTTTCCAATTTGGGCCAAATTTTATATCGAGCCAAAGTCGGTGGGCCGCAAAAAGCTGTTCACGCAGAATCTTGCTCCGGTTTCTGAAGTTTTGTCCCAAAATTCAAGTGTTGTCTAAAAAAAAAGAAAAGGTCTTCTAGAATCTTGCTCTTATTTATCGATTTCCGCCCCAAATATCTTTCAGCAATCTCGCGGAACTCTTCTTCATAACCTTCATTATAGCCAGAAAACTGGAAATCGTCGCTGGGCCGCATCTAAACCTTAAGTGGGCCGCAGGTTGGACATCCCTGGGTTAAACAATCTTTTTTTGTCACTGTCAATTTGTCGGCAGCGTGGTCGAGTGGTTAAAGCCCCGGCTCGTGACCAACACGGTCTCGGTTCAAAACCCCCTCACGCCATTCTTTGTGTTCTGGGAAAGACACTTTACGGCAAATTTTCCTGCTTGGTGGTCTTGGCAAGTAGTTCTAAATTACAGTCATATCTCTATAAAATTACAAGCGGACAGCAATATCTTCGAATTTCCGGAAGCAGATCGGGGTAATTGCTTACACTATGTATTAGCGCCACCGTCGCTTTCCTGCAAGTCAGGAGGATAAATATGGAGATAAAATAAATGAAAAAATAAAATAAACCTAAAAAGTAGAGGCCATCGGTAAGAAGACAGTTTGTTTTTAATTTTTACAACTTTTTGGCCAATGTCAAAGTCAGGGTTTTTCAATGAGATCCCTAGGCAAGGCATTTTTAGAGAGAAACATGTAGATCTTTTATCATGGTTGTGTTTCTTTAAATGCCAATTGCTGCCATTTTTTCTATTCTTTTTAAATTGTACTCCTATTTTAGTGGCACATCGTAAGATATTCCATGTTGCACTGTTACAGCGACTCTCAAAATTAAAATTGTCCATGCTGCAGCAAAGGAGCTGGCAAATTTGAGAAGTTTTAAATGCATTGGAATTCACTAGAAATATTCACTATTTAGCAAGAACGCTATCTTTATGCTGGTACATCTTTGAAAAAGGCTAAACTAGGCCGAAACAGGCTGAAATTTATCGATTTCGGTAGTTATAAAGATTTGATTGTTTTGCGAGTAGTACAAGATAAATCATAGTTCTATATAGCACATTAAGCAGTTTTTTATTAAATTTTGCTTTTTCTTGTTTTTGTTGTTGTTTTTTAGTTAACCTGCCTCCTGTTTAAAAAGTAAATTTTTATCCAAGCTATCGCTTTTTTCGTTGGTCCGATAGAAATTTAAATTTTCCAGTCGCAACTACTTATTTATAAAAACTGTAAAACAAAGATTCTTCCTTGCGAAGAAAATCAAGATGGCTTTGCAATGTTATGTTGTAAATTTTCTTTTTCATTATTTTATCAAGTGTCGTTTGGAGCAACTGTCGTTTCAATCAATTGTCGTTTCGATCAAGTGTCATTCGATCAACTGCTGTTCAATCAAGTGTCGTTTCGATCAAGTGTCGTTTCGATCAAGTGTCGTTTCGATCAAGTGTCATTCGATCAACTGTCGTTTCGATCAAGTGTCGTTCGATTAACTGTCGTTTGATTAACTGTTAAGTGTCGTTTCGATCAAGTGAAAACCGCTAAGGTTTTTCATCCGGCCCGCGGAGCTCTTTTTAAAAAGTGTATACACTCAATTTAAGCCACAGTTGGATAGAATTATATCGGGAACACCCCAGTTTCAGGTTTTTACCTTGTTCTTTCCATTGGAGAACACACCAAAAATTTGGGAGAAAAATAGCAAAATTAGAGATCGAATCGAAGTGAAGACTTTTTTTTTAGAGATCACAACAATTTTGGGAGAAAAATAGCCACATTAGAGATCGAATCGAAGTGAAGACCTTTATTATTATTTTTTTAGAAATCACTAAAATTTTGGGAGAAAAATAGCAAAATTAAAGATTGAATCGAAGTGAAGACCTTTTTTTTTAGGGATCACTACAATTTTGGGAGAAAAATAGCAAAATTAGAGATCGAATCCAAGAGAAGACTTTTTTTCTCTCGCTTTGGCCCGGGAAGGTCCAAAAAATCTACATCCGGCCCCCAGCTCGAAAAGTTTGGGGACCACTGAAGTACAGTCTATTAAACTAGGTTTTGTCGCAGAGCGGTTATATACGCTATAAAGAGAAAAATTAATGATTTGGGGGCTTCTACCAGATACATTGCTATAAAGATAGAAGCGGCAAAACCTGGGTAAGCAGACTGTTCCTGATGAGAGTTGAAAACTCGAAATCATGGTCGGGCAGTGAGCTGGGTTTGGTATAAGTGATGCACTATGAAACAGATGGTAGTTTTTAATACCATCTGTCCTATAGCTCTATAAATAATTTTTTATTTTTATTTTGTAATATGACTAAAATTTAAAGCAAAAAACAGTGCCATAAAGTATTTTTTTACAGCGACATAACAGAACCAAATGAGGAGGATTTGAACCGCAATTATTTCAATTGCTTAATGCTCACACGTGCAAATTATTATAATGTCATAAAACAGTATTAATTACAATTAAAAACATCGTGATATAGCCACTTTTTGAGATACCAAATTTTGTTATTAAAAATATGATATGCAAGGGGTTTAAATGTTGAAAAAAACAAGTCTATAATTTCTCGAGCACCTTATATGGTGTCCAGGCGTTTTGATAGCCAAGCATAAAGATCAAGATTGCGAAGTCGGAAGTTATAAGAAGAAATCGGAGTTGGGCTCTTAAGAGTACAAAAAGTGGAATTGGAATATTTTATCCGATTCCGATTCCTGATGTCTAAGTTTTCTTAGAGAACATACTTTTTAGGGACGAAAATCAAGAAATTCGAGACAGTTTTCAATTAGGGACAAAATTTTTCTGTTAACGAACGTCCCGATCCAAGACTTCAAAAATGTGGCCAACCTAATTTTAAGCAAATCGTATTTTTCATAATGTTATTGCTCTTATTGGAGAGTCGGTGTAAGGAGTCGGAGTCGGGAGTCGGCATCCTTGAAATTCTAGGAGTCGGTGTCGGATTTTAAATCTTCCGACTCCACAATTTTGATAAAGATTGCCATGGTTCATTTTTACTGTGACCAATGCAAAATTTAAAAAGATCACGACGCCCGAATGGCTAAAAACGTATAAATAATCTATTTTTTATTAAAAACCACGACATATTTACTTCTGTGAGCTTTGCTCACATCGCTGCAATGTCTCGACCTGGATTCAACACAGAACACAGTGGTCCGAGACCAAGACTGAGACGAGACTTTTGGGTTACGAGACTGAGACGAGACCGAGATTTCAAAAAACGTGTCTCGAAACGTTTCGATGTCTTCAGACATGTCTCGAGGTATTCAGCTCTAATTATTCAATAAAAAAATAATATATAAAATTAGAAATCGTGATAGACTGCGATAAAAAAGTTAAAAAAAAAACAAAGTAGAAATAATTTAGACATTTCTCCAAAACTATTAAAAGTATAATTTATGAAAAGCAACATTTTTGAAGCATTCACTTTAATTTAGTTCAGTTAGTTTTTTTTTACCTATTATCCTCCTCATAGTAAAAATGCAAACTATAGCCTAACTGCTTAAAAGAAAAAAGAAAAAAAAGAAGGAACTTGTGTTATAAGAAGCCAATTCAAACTTTGAAAGCAAGCAAAAAAAACGAAAAATGGAAAAAAAAACAGAATAAAAAAACATTGGAGAAACGTAATTTTTTTCTTAAATTATTACTTTCTTTTTAGATATTAAATTCGGTTTAGACCGGGGATGCAAACTCGAACTTGAACGTGAAAACCAGTCGATCCAACGAGAATACCTTCACTCAATAGATAAGAAGTTTTTGAACTCGTTAAATTCCTCGTCGTTTGGAACTCGTTCAATTGAAAATTGTTAACTCGAACATGCAAATTTTTGTGAACACGAGCTCGGTTAAAAATACATCGAGTTTAAAGCTGTAGTTCAGACAAAAAGCAGTCGGGGGAAAAGCAAGCAGAAAGAGTCCAATATTTGCGATCAAATCAAGATTAAGAAATTTAGTATTACCAGGGCTTTTCAAATTTTAAAAGATATAATAGCAATCAATGGCCAACATTTCATCATTTATACTTGAACAGCTTTTTTAAAAAAAAGCTGAACGTTTTCGACTTTCATAAGTCCTTATCAAAGCATCTGAATTAACACAAACAATAGACGCCATTTAAATACAATTAAACTACAATATATAAAACAGTTTTATTAAGTTTATGCTCACCCCATTATTATTAATTCAAAAACACTGACAATAGGCGTACCAGCCCAAAAAAATTTGGGGGGGTATTACAGTTTTGCCCAAATTTTGTGACATTTGCCTGAATTATGATTTTTTAGTACTTTACTGATAAGATCAGAAATTTTGTCTAGAACTTAAGATGAAGACAAAAAAAGTTTTCACTTTAAATCTTAAACTTTTTCTGCGTTTAGTGTTTATTTTCTATGTACAAAACAATTGTTTTGCTCAAATAATTCCTTGCCGCTGCCTTAAAATTCCTGATTTTTCCCTAAGTTTTCCTATTGCTGCCCGAAAAATTTTTATTTTGCTCAAGTTTTTTAGACTTGGGGGCACTTGCCCCTGTCCCGGGCAGTACGGATATGGCAATGACCATTTAGTAATTATTACGAC
This sequence comes from Diplosoma virens, assembly GCA_963680785.1. Lineage (NCBI taxonomy): Eukaryota > Metazoa > Chordata > Ascidiacea > Aplousobranchia > Didemnidae > Diplosoma > Diplosoma virens. The sequence goes on along the minus strand of OY796887.1, from coordinate 13,913,969 downwards.
ATTGACCCAACATTTAGAAACAAATTCTTCTTCTTCGTGTGGAATAGATGTTTCTCTTTCCGGAAAACTCTTCAGATATGACAGGTATTGATCAGCCAGCACTGTCTCATCATCAACTGTTTCCAGACCAATCCCCCTGCTTGGATGATGGAAAATGGGGCAGGATGTTATTATGTGGTCAGCGGTTTGCTCCTCCGTGCCACACTCACAGACTGCCGTGTGAGCCATGTTCCATCTGTAAACTGTCGAATGGAATAAATTAACGCCAGTACAGAGATGATTAAGCAAGTTTACCAAATCAGAGTTGCTTTACAATACAGTCTACAGCATCATACTCCCTAAATAATTTATTAAAATAATGTAAAAGCAAGCTCAGAGAAATTGACCAACACATTAAGAAACAATTATGTCGTAGCCTAATAATTACTGAATTGTCACTGCTTTTGAATTAGTAATATTAGTCAGGGGTCCTAGTCGTGGGCTTTTTCACCCAGATCTGTTTTTTCTTTTTTTGACTAAATAAATAATCATTCATTATTTATCCCTTCCCCTCCGTGCATCTATACAAATTGATAAAAAAAGGTTCCATTTTGGGTAGTGTCAAATTAATATTTAATAATTCGTTCTTTTTAGCAAAAATGCATCTTTGATATGTACGACAACAAAAGCGCAAAGCGCTTATAAACACATGGATTAAAGAGTGTAGTTTGTAACGTTTCCCTAATTTTTTCTTGACTTTTCCACAAATGTTTTATATAATATTTTTCTAAAATATTACGATTTGCTATAATAAACAAACCCGTTTTTAATTTAATATATTCTTGGGAAAAATTATATTTTTTACGGTTTTTTTAAAAAGAAATCTGGGTTTTTTTCTTATGCAATCTGGGTTTTCATAAAATCCATCGCTGGAAGCCCTGATACCAGTGTAAACGTTATGAAACCTATTATCATTATGAACTTATGAAAACTGTTGTGTATATTTTAATTTAATTCTAATTAATTGTCGTTTTATGGTCTATTGATAAATTCTGTTAATTTAGATGCTTAGATAAGTCTTTATTAGATGCTTTATGAAAGTCTAAAGCATTTAGTTTTTTTTTAAATAAAATTGTGCAAGTATAAATGATAAAATGTCGGCAATTAGTTGCTATTATTTAAAAGTCGATTCTAAGTATTACCTCTCTTCCAACATTGACATGATGTAATTTAGATTCCTTAATTTTGACTTGATCTTATTTTCGAAAGGGTAACGAAAACTTTTAAAAAAATTGTCTTAAACCAAAGAGTCACTTTTTAAACACGGCTACACATAAAAATCACCTCATTTTTTCCATTATCTCTTTCTCTCTGTCTCTGTCTCTCTCTCTCTCTCTCTCTCTCTCTCTCTCATACAAACACACACACACATCTTTGCTCACTAATTTATTGCTATCAATCAATCAATCAACATACTTTTATTTGCGGGAAAAAATAATACAAATACGAAAATGAAACACTAAAATAGAGTAAAAGAAAATTAAGCCACAGGGAGACTACGATTTGACCTTTCGGTCTTCTAGTCAGCAGCCACCCTTGAGAGCAAAACTACTGGTACAACTACTTGTAAAATTTAAGTGTTGCAGAGAAGAGGATTTTTTCATTTCAAATAAGAAGGTTTTTTTATTTTAAATATGAGGTTTCAATCAGTACTTTTTAAATTCATTTTTAAAAACATTGTAAGAAGTATTGTGAATTTGAATAGGAATTTCGTTCTATATTTTAACTCCTTGGTATTTTATACATCTTTCTAATCGTGAAGTTTTATAAAAGGGATTATGCAAAGTTTTTCATAGTATGCAAAGTTTTCATTTCATATGCAAAGTTAATGTCGCTTACTATCAGGGGCGCCGAAGCCGGGAAAAGAGGGAAATATTTTTCCCTCCTAGCAATATTTTTAAAACGGGGGACAGAATGAGGCAGTCATTGCTCTTTGAAATTGGCGCTACCAAAGCATTGACTTAGATTTGTCTATACAATCATATAAAGACAATTAAAATTAAATCTAACAAAATTCATAAAATAATGATATGACAACAGCAAATGACAGTACATTAGCAAGGGCGCAAAATCTAGAAAAAGAGGCATTGTTTTGGCGGTACGATACTCACAATAAACAAGAAAAAGGCAATCAAGGGAAAAGATGGTTGTTTAAATCAGGTGAAGGCTTTTTGTGTAACGAAATTTGAAAATTTTGACAATGATTAAAAGTGAAGATCTTTTTTTTCTTGTATGTCATTTTGTCATCTTTGTGAAGTGCAACAGAATCATGATTTTGGCTGTCGTCTGTGAAATTTCGATAAAATCAAATTTCCCTCAAATTTTTTCTGCTTCCAAGGCTAGGACCTTAACTACAATTTTTTTCAATCTAACAAAAAAAATGCCTTTTCAATTTTGGCCTTTCGCCAAAACATTTTTCGGCGCCCCTGTTTACTATAGGCCTACATATTCAACAGGGAAATCTTGCGTGCACTCTTACTATTTTTAGTCCAGTGGCTTTTAACCTTTTTCGTACCGCCACTTAATTGCCAACCCAAGCTAATTTAACAACCCCTTCCAATTTCTCGATTTTCGGCGCAAAAATTTGGTAATCTCTAAAAAAGGTCTTTAGTTTGAATCTGTCTCTGATTTTTTAATTTTCGAGCCCAAACTTAAGTGAGCTTTAAAAAGAAAAGGTCTTCACTTTGAATTTGTTTTCGACTTCTCATATTAGTTAGTGATCTCCAAAAGACAGTCTTCACTTTAAATCAAAAAATTTTGTTCATCAAATGCTCCCGCGCCCCCAGAAAGTAGCCAAACGAACCCCAGGTTGAAAACTTTAATCAATTAAACTGATACACCCTAAATAAACAAGCATACTATGACGTAAGAACCGCATGAAACCGAGCAAAGACCCGCACGCCGCTGGTTGTTGGCCAGACCAGACCAGACCAGACCAGACCAGATTTTTCAGTCAATCAAGACCAATCTTTACAGCGTACAAGCACATTTCACATTTTAGTTTCACAATTTATTCCAATGTAATCTCGCGAAGAAAAATAAACAAAAATGTTTCTGTTTTTCAAAACAGTGTGTTTTAAGGTTACTTATTTAAACAAAACAGTTTTGCATTGAGATCTTTGTTTTGTATAATCATTTCAAAATTTGTACCAGCAAAAATTTTCTAAGAGAGGAAGCTATAGCAATACAAAAAAAGCCAGAAAAAGTAATTCATTGGCACTGTGAAGAAAAACTTAAGTTTACAGGCCAATGCATAAAAATACAAAAATAAATTAATAGTTGAAGTAAATATAAAACAAAACACCAGATATCAGACATGCAAAGAACAAGAAATTTTATTTTAATAACACTTTTAAAATAAAAAATAATTAAAAACTACTGTACAGTGTGTTTTTCTTTGATTATTTTTCAAGTAGATCAAAAAAAAAAAAAAAGGAGAAAATAGAACAAATTTTTAAAAAATGTTTTGGAAACATACAAACCTACATACCAAACTAGATTCTCCTAAACTCTGCGCAACTTTATTTACGATGCAATTGCAATGCAAAGCTTGCATTTGCATTTTGCAAACTGCGAGTTGCATCAAAAGAAAAGGTCACAGGCAATATAATTTTGCCTTCCTTTTTTCTGCATTTGTAAATTATCTGTTTTTATTAGTTGCTCGTGATCAGTGTTTTTTTTAAGGTGTTTTGAGGAACCGAAACGGTCTCTCAAAATTGTCCAGCGGTCTCTCAAAATCTGCTACTACCATAGCTGTACCTGCCGGGGGTGCAGGCAAAGTCAGGAAATTTAGAGAGGTGATGATGAGGAACTGCAAGAAATAATAATCCAAATTTAGGTGAAGACCTTTTTTTTTTTTTTTTTTAGAGATCACTATGATTTTAGGACAAAATTGGTTTTTGTCTGAGAAACTCAGACAATTTTTTTGTCATATCCGAAATGTACTCTAAAATCATGATTTGGGCAAACTTCACAAAATTTGGGCAAAACTTCATTGCCCCCCCAAAATTTTTTGGGCTGGTACGGCTATGGCTACTACAATAGTGTAAACAAAGCTAAGTATGCTCAGGAACAATAGGAAAAAAATTAGCGCTTTTTCAAAATTGCTTAGAGGTTCCTCAAGCCAAACCTTAAAAAAAACACTGCTCGTGATGATATCATGCAAAAGTTTTATATAATGATTCAAAATCCAGCTTGTAGGCTACAGACTTTTGGCCAGATCTGCAGCAAAAATATTTACGTGGAGTTTTTTATCTCGCACTTATCTTTAAGAAAGGCTTCAAAACTGTTTTTTATGTGTTTAAATTTAATAGAATTTATAAAATTCATTATAAATTGTTATCACCCTGTCGTGCTTCAAAGGGGGAGAGAGGCGGGGGAATTAAATCTGTTGTTCGACTGTTGCGTGTACTAATGTCCGAATATCTTTTAACAAAAAAATTTTCATTTACTGGTTTGATAAAGTTTTATAATTTTAATAGCATGGCTTTCAAAAAATAGGCTTCGTTACTGAGTGGGCCTAGATTGAAATTTCTTGCTAGTACCCGAAATTTTTTTGTTCTATTTTCACCAATCAAATTTAGCTGCCAGGTCATCTACAGCTCAAAAAGTGCTTAACAAAAAATAGGCGATTTAATAACTGAAGTTGTTCGTCTGAGGCGGAGAAGCATCAGAGTAAGTTTCAAAGGGAGTGAGCAATCAATAGAATTTCAAAGAAAATCCTTATTATTACATAAACAGCACACTTGAAGATAAAAATTACACCGTCAGATTAGAAAAGCGTTAAAAAAACATACCAACCAAGGGGCTTAGATACTTTGGCCGAAAGCAGAAAATTACAAAAAAATGTTTTGAGAAAAATATAACATTGCAGACAGAACGTATTTTTCCTAACTCTGCATTTCTTTATTTACAACTTAGTTTACAAACCAAAACCCGCGTTGGCATTTGGCAAGCTGATTAAAACATAAATTGATTACGCACAGAACACTGTTACTTTTAATTAGAAAAAAAAGTTTTTACCATTACATCTTTACAGTGATACGGTATGTCTGGGGGTTAGGAGTGGGGGTTAGAGGTCAACCCCTCTGATGCAGTGTGGTATACCTGCCACAGCAAATGATTGTTCGAAAAAATTTTTTAAAGTAGAGTAAAAGAACCAAGATTTTTACATTAAGTTCAAGATCAAAAATTGCTTGCTTTTTTTGAAAAGCGAATAAGGCCTAAAAATGGTTTTTGCTTGAAATCAAAGACCAAAAAGTGGCGTTGCTTTAAAAAACAAAAAATCAATTTTTAGTCTTTAATCAAAAGTAAAGGTTTTTTTTACGTGCACATTGATTTTGTCATTTTTAAAACATTAAAACAAAACATTAAAAAAAATTAACAGCAGCGAAAACCAATCCAAAGCATATGTTTCTTCATGTTTTTCTCATCTAACACGCACTGGAACTTCGAAAAGCGCCACTCAAACAATATCGCTTCCGATGGCAAATGTGACAAATGTAGAATTCTGAAAAAAGCAAAACTGTTGTAAAAACTGACAAAATGTTTGCTAATTGCAATAATAGGCAGAACCATGTGACGCTGAAGAAAGGACACAAAAGTTTTTTTTTGTTCAGTACTTCAACGCTTACATATTCGAGTGGGTTTGGCGCCTGTTCGAAAGCGGTCCGCAAAGATTTGATTCGGAGTTGAAACAAGCCGAAAAAAACAAACTTAGTTTTCACAAAGTTTTCCTGTTTTCGTTTGGCATTGCCCATGGACTTTTAAGAAAAATCAAATAAATCTGCGTCCTCTTTCAGGGTTGTCGTGCTTGTGATGCATCAATGGATAAATTGTTTACGAATTGTTTCTATTTTAGTTTTAAAATTAATACATCATTTATTTTTCCTTATCAAAGTTTTGATCAAAACAACCTAGGTTACAAAATCTTGAAAAAAAAATTTTATGTGACTGTTTGTTGACGATCTGCGATTGAAAAATGTTTATATTTAACAAATCGAACAAATTGCTTTTGTTAGAAACATTTCTTGTGTTTTCTTTTGTATAATTTATCTTTTGTATAATTGTATAATTACCTACACTACCAGGTCTGAACACATAGCAACTGTAGATTCGACAAAAGTTACAACAAACACGAAGGACACTGCTCCTTACGCTTCGCTTCCTCCGTGTTGACTCCGGCTTATTATTCTCCGATTTTAGGATATGCTAATAAAACAAAATTAGCATTAAAATAAAATCCTAACAAAGAAAATGCAAATTTTTTTCTAAAAGCAAACAAGAATAATAAAAGAAGCCAATCAAGAACCATACATAATGGCTTTTTTCTGCAGAACAAAATCGTTTGGTTTGTTATACTTCATTTTTGCGAAAACTCATTGGGAGGCCAATTATTTAAAGGGTAAATGAATGCATTTCTTTTTTTGATACTTACCTATGATATGTGAACGTTGCTAATTATTTTGTGTAAATTAGGTAACAAACACGTTAAAAACAGATTTATTAATAGCCTTTGGTATGAGTGGGCCTCTAGATGATGCTGGTTTTCCCAACTGGGACTTGAAAAAAAGTTTGCCTTGCTATCTTGCACGACAGAACTATATTGGTAATCTCATGTAACGGAACTATAAAATTTAAAGATTTAAATCTTATTATTTTTTGATTACCGTTAACATTTTAACTTTTAGTATTCTTTGCGTTGTTGAAATTTCAAGCGTTCTCAGCACACGTAACTCTTTCTCATATTTTATCTTATTCCAAATTTTTTATACAGAGAACTAAGAGTAATATTATATTCAAATAATGGTATATTTAAGTCAAATTTAATGGCTATTTGCAAGTTTTTAATGGAATGTTAACCAATATTTGCTAAACCGTATGCTCTAAAACCTAATTTTTTGTTTTAGGAAAGTTACTCATTTAAGTTTGTATAATCTCGTTCTAAGCCATTCAAAACCTAAAAGTTAAGTAAATCAAGAACTAGAATTGACTCTCTACATTTCTTTAGAATAAAAAAATCGGAAAATTATTATTTTATCATGATTATTTAAACTCTGTATCTTTTTGATTAGGATAAAAGCAACAAAACCTGAATCCGATCTACTTTCTTTCAGAGATGGCAAGCTGTGTGTCGTTGCCTAACTTAATTTTTTTTGTAGGTTTTAATAATTTACTAATTTTAAAGGCCGCTCTTAATTAAAAAAACTGCTTTGCTAAGACCCCCAAGTAGAGAGAAATAACCCAAAGCATAGAACAACATGATAAAGTAAGCGTCGAACCGAGGATACATCGATCGCGACCCTCAGTATGCAGCGCACGCACAACTTGACTATGCTACTTGTGGACTTTCTCGCTGTATTTCAAAGTAACCCTTTGAATTAAAAGTTTGTGGCCTCGTTAACGGAGCTGGCTAGTTAGATGGTCTGTTTGAAACATAGTGGTATTCAAAACTGCAACTAATACAATCTGTCAGGGGACGTTAAGCACAAGTTATTGTTGAAAACCTATCTTGTAAACTGTTTATAACATATTCTTCTGACTTAACGTTTAAGCGAAAGCAGTTGAAAAAAATTTATCAATACTTACTTGCGTGGTTGTATCGTTGTTTCCATTCAAAGTTTTTTTCTCCTCTTTAGCTAAAAAAATAACCTAATTAAAAAAATTATGAATCTAATTTGTGGCCTACACGTTTAGGCGCGTCATTCAGTAGTTTAACATTTACATTAAAGTTTACCGTCTCTAAAATCAGAAATCCTAATAATTCTTCGGTTACAACTGTGTGACTTTTTTGTACAAGTAAAACAAAAACTTTTTGCAAAGTGAATTTTTTTAGTCCGATGTAAAGAAAAGAATTAACAGCGTTTTAATATGGTTCTATCGGTCTTTAAATCGCAGTTGTTTACCTAATTCAATCCCTTAGACTTCTAAACCAAGAAGAACAATTTTTTACGTTTACCTTGACGGTTATAAATTTGTAGAAACCGACCATAGAAAATTAAACTGGGTCCTTTTAATCAAAATGGAACTACAGCGTAAGAGACAGAAATGCATTTAGCAACAAATGTATAAAATTTCAGAAATTTCAAATCTTTTTTGCCAGTCATTTGAAGAGATAAAATGTTTTTTCGGTGCTAACTTGACTTTTGCCGGCCAGGTAGAGTTAAAAGAACTTTTGGCCTTTAAATTTGGTTTTAAAATTTGAACAATATACGCATAAAAATCGGGCATAATTGTTCTGTCTTCAAGAATATTTGGTGTCTTACGATTATGGCAACACCTTATTCTGCTTTCTTTTCAGCCAGATTTATCAACATAGAAAACAATTTTTAAAAATTGCTTTGATGTAATACTTACCTTCCGCTAACTCGGTTGTCGTTGGTTTTGCACCAATCACGTGCGCAAGAAAGAAACCAATCAGGAGCGCCCACAATAATTTGGTGATGATATTGTTCATTTTGTTTTGAATAACTGGTTGTAAATAAATAAATAAAAGAACAAAAACAAAAACTTAATAAATAATTTACGTCTAGAAAGAAATGAAATTATGTTAACGCGATCGCTTTGCAAACGCTTTTTAACAGAGCACAATCGAGTCTTTGAAGTTTAGCATTTTTTTACAAACCAGTCCTATTTGCGCTTTCGTTTTTTTTTAAACACTAACAGAAATCGCAGGCAACGATAAACACTGCTTATCTTTTATAGCACAAAGTAACAACGCTTATAACTCTGAAGTATCCAACTTCCAATGTGCTTTTTCTTAGCTAAATGCACAATTTCTCCAGTCCTTTTGCCTTTTTAAAGGTTGCAAAATCTGATGCAAATATAAAACTTGCATTAATCATCAAAATTTACATTAAAAATTTTGGGGTTTGTTTCCTAGTATTTGCGTAATAAAAAACCCGCTGTGGTCAATGACGTAACACAGGTAGCTAAAATCCTTTTTGGTGAATCCCTCAGTTTACACTTCAAACAAAATATAAAAAGAAAAAAAATATAAAAAGAAAAAAAATATAAAAAGAAAAAAAAAACGTTTTGCTTCTATTCAACCTTTTTACGTCATCTTATTTTTATATATAAATGTAATCGAATACTGAAAGCTTTAAAGATAAGATCAAACTAAATAATTGCAATACTTCCAGGTTTTTTGTTCGCGAATAAAAGAGAGGTGAGCTTCTTTGAAATTGGCGACCTTGCCAGACTTCAATTAAAGAATTTCAAGCAATTTTTAGGTTATTTAAATTACTTTTGTTCTTCAGCATTTAAAATTTAGATGTTATTTCAAAAAACCGGGAGTATTTTTGGGGGTTTTGGGGAATGGGAAATATTTACAACTTACAAAATAAAGTTAATGTCATAAAGAACTTGCAGCTAGGGCAATTAAACGGTCGGCAACCTGTAGCATGTCACGGGGCCCAATACCAAATTTATTACGTTATGGTGGGCCGCACTTTTTTTCTGCTACCAAAACCTTTATTGCATTGATCGAACGTCTCAACTTGTCTAAACACAGTCAGAATAATTTAAAGTGTAGACCTTTTATTGGTCTTCACTAGCTTTCTTTAGACGTGAAAAGAGCAACGTCACTAAAATTTAAAGTGAACATCTTTTTTCTTGTTCTACACTAGATTTTGTATATGAAAATTAAGCAGCTTTGCACTTCTGCTACGACTAGATGTATCACAATTTTACTGCCTCATAGATTGTGTGAAATTGTTTCGTCAAAAATACGATTGCATCTAACTAACTAATCTGTATGTAACTAACTAATATCTAACTAACACGTCACTAGCCGCAGGTTTCTCACCCTCTTCCTAGTTGCTGAATTCTTTATTTGTATAATTTAAAAAATTACATTGCGCTTTAATTGATTTAAAAATCACGTTGAGCCCAGCTTAATATAATTTTAAAATACTGTAGTCTACATTGCGCTTTCCATGATTTCAAAATCACATTGCGCGAATTGCGCTGCGCTTTCCTAAAGTAAGAAAAAATGTCCATCTCTGGCTATCCGGTACGAAAATTTTTATTTTGTTTTTTTTAATTTAATAGGCATATGATTAAATTAGAACTGCTTGCCTAAACCGTCAAAGCTGGGAAAAGTGTCGGAAAGAGTCTTTCCCAAGGACACAGCAGAATGGTGCGAATAGGGTTTGAACCGTCACCATCTCGCTCTTAAGAGCTTCCTTAGTAAGCGCGGAATGAAAGCAGTGTGAGCAGTGGTGAATATTGGGTGAGGCAAATGAGGCAGTCCCCCCTCGAAAACAGCACATACAGTTTTGAATCCGTTGCAGATGTTTCTTCAGAAAACGATTCTGATTGAAGACCTTTTTTCTTTTTTTTAGAGAACACCCTGATTTTGAGAGAAAAATAGGGAAATCAGAGATGAAATCGAAGTGAAGACCTTTTTTTTTTTAGAGAACACTATGAGTTTCGGAAAAAAAAAGGTTGTTCAAAGAAGTAATTGAACTGAAGGCCTTTTTTTCATTACGGCGCCGCGAGTATTGTTAAGTTTTCAAAGGGCGCCGTGAAAAAAAAGTTTTAGAACCGCTGTTGTAGCTTATACTTACATCTTCCAAATAAAATTATTTATCTACTATTATTGTATTAATAGATAAAAATTAACAATGAAAAGACGTAACCGAAACACAGCTTGCAGTAGAAAAAATTCTTTCATTTAAAATCATAACAAAATTAAACCAAAAAAAATCTAGCGGTCTACGATCATTTTCAGTAAATAAACTGTTTTTAAATACCGTAAGTAAAATCTTGACTCAATCGTTATTTTTAAACAGTAGACTTTATTAGTAACAATTGCGAAATTAATTTAAAGAAATGCTGACAATCTGCGAGCGCGCTATACATAAAAATGTGCAACCCAATCTTTCGTTGTTAAACAGTCCTTTTGGCTGTAACAAAGATTATTTATAAAAATTTAAGCAATTTCTTGACAAAAACATTGCATTCTTTAAAAAAAATTCCCAGCTAAATACCACGCATTTGCAAGTTTTTGTTTATTAAAACTTCTGCAGTTACTGATTCTAATAGAATCTATTTAAATATTTGGCTTAGTATCTGAAGATTTTTAAATAAGTAGGGGAAAATGAGGTACGTTGAGCAACACTTGTTCTACCCAAAAAATAAGTTTAAATGCCCTTTGGCACCACTAAACTCTTATCCACAATGCTTTTCCAGCTAAATTATATCAGTTTCTTGCTATGGCTGCAGTTTTTTAAGTTTGTACTCGTATGCTTGGAAATAATATTCGACAACAAAAAAAATTTTGTTCAGAGAAAAACTAGAAACAATTGCTAAAATTTATTTTGTAGTTTAGGTAAATGTAACATTTGATATGTTTTCTAACAAATAGGATAAAAAAGTTTACCAGCATTGTTTTATGTAAAAGACACTTTTTTAGGATGGCGAAAATGGGGCAAGTTGGGCAATTGCTATTGGGTAAATTGAGCAATTGAAGGCCCTATTTCTAAAAGTACCAAAGTCACATTTTCGAAAAAATGAGGTAAGCTGAAAAAATTGTTTTTTTACTCGCCAGAAATATTCTGACAAAAAATCTTTTCAGGATAGTGTACGGAAATCACTTTTTGAATAGCGCAGATGTTTACAATCTTAGCGTATTTTTACTCTAGAAATACCGAAGTCCAACTGATTTATGTTAAAAATTCCTATACACACTTGATAGCTTATTAAACCTATTGTTTGAAGGTTCGACCTGCAAAGCAGTCTCACCTGAACAATTTTTTTTACTTTTGTCAATAAAACTTGAAACAGGAGTTTTTGATAGTTTGTCAAAGGTTAATAATATAAGAGTAACGCAAACATTATTATGAAGTAATAACTTTCATTTTCATTATAGGCAAGCTTACTCAATGACTTATTTTTGCATTAGGTCTACCTGTATTACTATTTTAATCATCATTTTTTAATTAATTGGAAATCCTAGCGTTTTATTTGGAGCTTTTGATTCCCGTCTATAACCTAATAATTTAGTTACATAGCATTTTATTGGAGTCACGAAGCATCAACTTATCTATTAACATTCAGAAACATTTTTTTAAAAAATTTGTACTTAATAGCTTTATATTGATTTAGCTTTTAGTTAATAGATCGTGGAAAAATTTTTTTTTTATGTTTTCTTGGTTTGGGTCGCAAATTTTCGGAAAATTAACTTCTCATCATTTGGTTTGCTGGTTTGGGGATCGCGACCACAAGCGCTCTTCTCCAGATCTTGGAAATTTTGAGTCGGCGCAAACAGGAAGAAAGGAAGTCACGTAACCAGGACTTCAAAGCAGCTTCAGCATGGAGTATAAGCTCGGGGCAAATGGAATCAGGTCCCGGAGCTTTACCTGGTTTTAAATGTTGGTGGGCAGCAGCAAATTTTCTCTGTGAAAAATTGTGAAAAATAGATATTTACTGCGTCTGGTGTTGTGACCCTCCAAAGGTCAGACATTTCTTGAAAGACAAGTCGAGATGACTTGCGGTCAACAGCCTCGTATTTCCCATTTCTCACCAGCTGAGATGCAATAGCATCGGCTGAAACGGGACAGTGACGAGGAGAGTGTCGTGACCTACCAGTAAGGTTGTTCAAGATACTCCAAGCTTTCCGACTAGAGTGAAGAGTGAAGAGAGTGACTAGAGTCAATGCTCCAAACTGCTTTGGATCATCAATCCCTCCGCTTTCTGTCAAGCTTGGCAAGCAGAGTTGTAGCAGCCAAACTTAAGTCGTCTCCCTGAGGAGACTGCAGAAAGGTTTTATAGAGGGATTCACACTCTGCATCCCAACACGGAATATAGTTATTTCGATACCCGCGTGGGATAGTCTTTTTGGCTGCTTTCTTAATGGTGTTACAGAATTCCTGGTAAGCCGCATCCACATCAAGTGAATCAGGCGGCAACAAAGTCTTTGCGAATTTATTCGTCAAAGCAATGTAGTGACTCCATTTGGCCTTGCGGAAGTTCCATCGCTTAACAGGCATGCTTGGCACTGCCATAGCAAACCTTGGTGGTGTAATAAACGAAGGTCGATGTTGTGACCTGGGGAACTTGTCAAGGACACGTCTATCCGGTAAGCGACTGTTTGGACCTACGCTAGCGAAAGCTAGATCAGGATTGGTGCCAGTGTTCCAGCGGCCGGAATAAAAACTGGCAGCGTCCTTGGCATTATATAGGAGGGCAAGACAATTAATACTTGCCCAGCCAGCCAAACACTCACCATCCGGACTGTTTTCATCGTAACCCCAGTCAGCATGACGGCAGTTAAAATCGCCAGCATAAAGACAGGGGTGAGGAAACACTGGGAGATCCAGGATTCGCCATCGCGTTGGCGGTGGTTTGTAGACGTTGACTATTTTATAACCATCAACGTCCACACACAGCCACTCGATCTCCGATGTCGGTGGATATCTCAGTCACTCGTGGACAAAGGTGGCAAAACCATGCTTCCTGCTTAAAGAAGACCCAGCTAGTTGGTAGTTTGGTAGCACCAACTTCTCTGCATCAGTGCAGTGGGTCTCCTGCAATAGGATGACGAGTGCCTCAGACTGCATAGCGAGATGATGAAGAACATTTATCTTACTTGCAGTGAGGCCTTCGATGTTCAGCTGATGAATAGTGGGTCTTCGGAACTTGTTGGCAATGTGCCCCGAAAAGGGCAGTTTTATCCTAGCATTGCCCTGTCCTGAAAAGGACGTTTGCCGATTAGCAGACCCACACTGAACATCAGAATGGGTGGATACCCTTCCGTTTTGGTAGGTTCGGTTTCGGTCTGTCATTTTTAAAATCAATGAACAGACTTACTCACGGCCCAGGCTGCGAAAAAGCACCTACCATCTGGGCCAACCGGTGACAGCAAGCAAAGCAGGCTACGCCGTCTTAAAAACGGCGTTCCTCAGGGATCGGTTTTGGCTTCCCTCCTATTTAACATCTATACGTACGATCTTCCTTCCTTGATTTCCAGAAAGTTTGCTTATGCTGATGATTTAGCATTGTTGCACTCTTCTGGAAACTGGAAGGACTTGGAGGGGACTTTAAGCCAAAACATGTCCACACTTTCAGCGTATCTCCAGACTTGGAGGTTGAAGCTCAGTCACACTAAGACGGTGACGACAGCCTTTCACATAAATAACCAAGAGGCCAAACGTGAGCTAAAGGTCTACAACAACGGTAGACTTTTACCGTTCTGTCCAACCCCTACTTACCTTAGGGTAAAACGTTGCTGACGCTTCGGATCCTTGTTACCTTGGGGTAACTGGACAGATCACTCACGTTTCGTCATCACTTAGTGTCATTGCGCAAAAAAATATTCTCGCGCGTCACACTGCTGAGGCGACTCGTGGGCTGGGGATGGGGTGCTGGTGCTAAAACACTACGCATAGCCACCTTGTCTCTAGTCTACTCAACAGCTGAGTACTGTGTTCCAGTCTGGTGTCGCAGTGCTCACACTCGCCTCATTGACAGTGACTTGAACGACGCCTTGCGCATAGTTACTGGATGCCTGCGTCCCACTCCAACGGACCACCTACCTGTACTCTCAGGCATCCAGCCAGCTGAGCTTCGCCGACTGGGAGCGACACTCTCCTTGGCTTACCGTGGATCTCTGGACCCCGATCATATCTTGTATGGTCTCTTAAGTGGGTCTTCAGATACTCGCCAAGCGAGACTAAGATCCAGACGCCCGTTTGTGCCAGGTGCGCGGAATCGTTTGGACAACCTTGCCCGACTTGGCATTCGCGCCTCTGAATGGACAAATCACAAATGGAAAACGGAGTACTGTGAAAATGCTTCCAGGCTCCGTGCTTTTGTGCCCGAGACCGGTGCCAGGCCTGTGGGATGGGCTTACTCCGAGCAACTTGGGTTAAGCTCAACCGCCTGCGGACTGGTGTTGGGCGATTCCATTCGTCCATGCACAAATGGGGTCTCGCTCCTTCACAGAATTGCGAGTGTGGCGCCTCTGAGCAAACCGCAGACCATGTTTTAACAGCGTGCCCTATACATCGGGCACCACATGGAGCACGAGGTCAGACGGTTTTGGATGATGAAACTCGATGCTGGCTTAATAACGCCACTGCCAGCATCTGATTCAGGCAGTGCAGCAGTCTGGGGTAATAAAAGGATAAACCCTCGGCCCCAGTTCTGTTTGTGTCTGACCTGTAGTGGATACCCTTCAAACGACGACGACGATCACTTTTCGTAAAATCTCCCCTGGACACTCTTGGACTTGCCCAATGTGCCCATCCTCCTCTCAACCCCTCCCCTCCCTCTCACACCCTAATCCTGTATCTTCATCCTTTTCTGTATCTGCATCCATTTACACCCCAAATCCCCCACCCTCACTCACAAACACCCACAAAACCACATCTTTAAAAATGAACCCCCCCAAAAAAACAACCACGAATAACCCCACCTATCCTCCTAAACACCCCCCAACTAATTTTTACATACTCCCTCGCAGCATCATCTATACCTCCTCCTCAAACCCAACATACTATCTCTCCTCTCACGCAATCCTCTTTTCATCCTTCCTCTCCCTCTCGAAACATCCTCCGAATCCTACAGTGGAATGCTAATGGGATTCGCCCTCGCCGTACTGAACTCATACAATTCCTCTCTCATAATCAGTACGATCTTATCTTCATACAAGAGTCACACCTCTCCTCTGACTTCACTTTCCGCATACCCGGCTACAAAACCCTCCAAAAGAACCGTTCTATGACAAGGAGAGGAACCACCAACTCTAAGAGAAACCTAGGAGGTGGCGTACTCATACTTGTCAAAAACGGCCTAACCTACACTTCACTCTCCACACAATCCCTTTCCTCCCTCGACCCCAGCTCCGATTATTTAGCTATCGCAGTTAAAGTAAAAGGAGCCTCACCTATACATCTTTTCGACGTCTATGTCCCTCCTATCCGATCCTCTTCTTCCGACTCTCACCCAAAATCCTTCTCACCCTTTCCCTTACCATCATCCCCTACCACTTACATCTTTGGCGACTTTAACAGCCATCATTCATCCTGGGACTCCCACTCACCGGAAGACCAATCAGGCAAAGAGCTGTTTGATTGGCTCCTCTCTTCTGATCTTTTACCTCTTAACAACCCCGAATATCACACCATACTACACTGTTCCACCGGAAACCAATCCTCCCCTGACCTATCCCTAGTTCCTGCCCGAATAGCCTCTAAATGCACATGGCAGACCCTTCCGGACCTCGGCTCAGATCATCTTCCTATCTCTATCACTATTCCCACTTCCCCCTTAATTAACTCTATCCACCGTCCCCCTCATTTAACTACAATAAAGCTCGCTGGGACGATTACTTTACCTATATTGATACCCACTGCCCTCCTCCCTCTAACTTTACAACACTTTCTCTTTCTGAAGCCACCCACACCTTTACCAAACTCTTCAATGATGCCGCCACTTCTGCCATTCCTTTCGGCAGCATCAACCGCCCTGCTAAAGCCTGGTGGTCTTCCGAAGTCGCAGATGCCGTCGCGAAACGCCGAAAGGCATTTGCAAAGGCACACTGTTCCGAAGAAGACCGCCAGCATTGTATCGCCACTTCCAGATATACCTCCACTGTGATTATTAAGGCTAAAGCTAAGTCTTGGCAGAAAACTTGCTCTAGCCTTTCTCCTAAAACCCGTCCCAGTGAAGTCTTCTCTCTACTTTGCTCCATCTCTGGCTCCCCCTCCCCAACTACTTCTGACCT
The DNA here is from genome assembly GCA_963680785.1 of Diplosoma virens. Lineage (NCBI taxonomy): Eukaryota > Metazoa > Chordata > Ascidiacea > Aplousobranchia > Didemnidae > Diplosoma > Diplosoma virens. Next base: position 13,897,201 of record OY796887.1, on the reverse strand, counting down.
TCCCAACTTCCCAAATTGCCATAACCCTGTAGATTGTGCCAACCATCTCTCTTCACATCTACAGTCCCATTTCTCTACCCAAACCCCAAAACCTTTTCGAAGCACCGAGAAAGCTCAGATGAATCATATCAGAACTCCACACTGCAACACCCTGCATTCCACTTTCTGTTCACCATTCTCCTCCCTTGAACTCTCCACAGCTATCTCTCAACTCTCAACCTCAATCTCTTCCGGCCCTGATCAAATTACCTACCCTCTTTTAACCCATCTTCCACAATCTGCATTACATTTTCTTCTATATATCTTCAACCTTTCTTGGTCAACGCACACCTTCCCGTCTACCTGGAAGCAATCAACAATCATAATATAATAATGTGAAGCAACCTTGCTTCTATATTATACAACAAGTCACACCTTTCATTGCTAATTAGCAAGTCACAACGTCAACTCGTTTTGTTGCTTCTTCCTTTTTCTAACCCCGTCTTTAACAACACACAAACTTCTCAACATTTTGTTATTTGATCATGTGACGGAGCAGAAATAAAAGAAAACTGAACTGAACTGAACTGAACTGAATCATCCCCATTGTCAAACCGGGAAAAGCCTCTGATTCACCTTCTTCATATAGACCCATTTCTCTCATTTCCTGTACCTCCAAACTCTCCGAAAGAACTCGCCGACGACTAACCTATTTTCTCGAACAACAAGACATTCTCTCACCCGTGCAAGCTGGTTTTAGACCTGATAGATCGACTGTAGATCAGGTTCTCCTTCTCTCACAGTCAATCGCAGATTCTTTCCACCAATCTAAGCCAGGCGCACGTACAGTCCTTGCCACTGTGGATTTTGCGAAAGCTTTTGATTCAGTTTGGCATTCTGCCTTTTTCTCTAAACTCCTCTCTTTAAATCTTCCTCTTTGCTTTGTTGAATGGATACGATCCTATCTCTGAGATCGCCGTTCAAAAGTCCGTATCTGTAATTCATACAGTTGTCCTTTCCGTCTTCGAAGAGGAGTTCCCCAAGGTTTAGTTCTTGGACCAGTTCTTTTCTCTTTATATATCAATGACCTTCCCACTTTCCTTCCTACATCTGTTAAGATCTCTCTCTATGCAGATGACCTAGCCATCTGGGCCTCCTTACCGAGTGTTGAGTGTGCAACTTCCATAGTACAAGCTGCCCTCAACAGGCTGGTGGAATGGTCCTCATAATGGCGCCTTCCCCTCAACCCTCTCAAATGTGAAACATCCTTCTTCAGCTTAGATTCCTACCAACCACGTATACAACCTTCTCTGTACATTCTTAACACCCCACTCAAATTTAACCCTCATCCAACCTTTCTCGGTGTAACCTTCGACCGCACTCTCTCTTTCAAACATCATGTCCTATTCTTACGGAAAAAGTTTCACAGCCGATTTCGTGCTTTCCGTTCTATCGCCTCTGCCTCCTGGGGTCCATCAAAAGAATCCTTATGCACCTTATACAAAGCCTTTATTCGCCCCATCCTCACCTATGCTTCCCCAGGCTGGTTTCCCTGCTCATCCTCTACTCACATCACCTCCGTGGAGAGGATGCATAGATCTTCCTGTAGAGTAATCATAGGTTGTCTATCGTCCACTCCCATTCCTCTACTTCATATAGAAGCACTTCTACCTCCAATACGAGTCACCCTCACCCACCAATTCCCTCCTTCTTTGAACAAGCCCTCCGGTTACCTTCAACCTTTCCCATAGCTTCTCTTGCGAATTCAAACCCCCGCACACGTCTCAAAAAGAGCTCATGGAGATCCTTCTCCAGATCACATAACCTTACCCCTAACCTACATCTTTGCCCGTGAACCTCTAATCCTCTGCCCTCCTAAACCCCCCTGGTCTACCCCATCTACTTACAGAATTTTACTCCATCTCTCATCCCCATGCTCTCGCAAAGACCCCCCTCCCTTTGCAACACCACAGCTATCTCCCATCTTTCCACTCTATCTCACAGCGATATCTCTACCTGGACTGACGGTTCGGTACCTGGCGGGCTGGGGCAGGGTGGTGCAGGGATACACATCAAGTGTACAAAGTGTGTCACTGCTACCTCGCTCTCCTTCTCGACTGGTCCCTGGGCTACAGTTATAGTGCCGAAACCTTCGCTATCCTACATCTCTTGAGTGGTGTATCTCTCACTTCAAGACATGTAATTTTGAATCTATCACTCTTTTTTCCGACTCTTTATCTGTCCTATCAACTCTCTCTTCCCCCCTACCATATTTAACCCCCAAATCCCTATCCAATACACAATTCCTTCTCAATTCTTTATCCCAATCCAAGGTAGTCCATCTGCAATGGATACCAGATTCCCTCCCATGTAACGACTTAGCTGACTCTCTAGCCAAAGCCGGAGCCTCTCTCGATCCCTCCAACATATCCGTGTCCCTCGCACCCCTTATTTCCTCTCAAAGACAATCCCTCTACACCAGTTGGAGACTCAATGTCCAATCTGGTTTCTTTCAACACCAAACCCCTTCAGTATCTCCCGAGGAGCTTACTCTCCCTCGCTCCACTCGCTGTGCTCTCTCCCGTTTACGCTGCAACGGGCGCAGCACTCTCCTTAACTCTTATCTCCACAGCGTTGGTCGAGCCGAGACTCCTTCATGCAGCAACTGTGGTTCTGAATCACAAGATCTCTCACATTTCGTGGTTGACTGCCCTGTACTGCACCATCTGCGTCGGGCCATATTCGGCCACACCCTCTCTCTTCTAGGCCTCTGGTCCCGTCCATTGGGAGTCGCCCGATTATTGGGACTCCGTGGAGTTGATCCGCGCCCCCATCCCTAGGAATGGGTCGGGTAAATCCACCACCACCACCACGACGATCACTTGGTTTTTTGATTTCCCCCAGATCCCAAATTCTTTTCTGATATGTCACTGTATAGAAAATAGAATGCATATTATCATTATTATTGCATGTAGTTGACTTTTTCTGCCTAACTACACTGTCATTTTGCTGGAAATACGCTTGTAAAACAAAATTTTCAATAAAAGTACCTAAGTCTAATTTGCAAAACAAGCTTTAATTCCTTATGACCTCATAATAAAATTCCAAAAAGTTGTTGAAATAGGGAGAGATACACAACCAATGTAATAAAAAACAATTTAGGTTTTTTCCATCATTACTCTGATTTGCCAGGGTTTTTGAAAACTTTAAACCCCATTTTCTCAAAACTGACATTATGTGACTTAGGTACATTTAGAACTAAGCCCTTCAATTGCTCAACTAATATAAACAATTCTTTGCTACCAACTGGAGATTTTGTTATAGTTAAATTTGACGGTAAACAATTTATAAGGTCCAAAATCCTTTATTACCTTGAACTAATTGATAGTTGATATAAAGTTGCAAGGGCTGTAATGCAAACACTCAAAAAGTGGTTTTGTATTTGTAAAAAACTTGTTCTAGTTACCTTTACCTAGCAATAACTACAAAAATCAAAATCAATACAATTAAAAGTTATAAATTAATATATCTGTTGCAAAACTTATTGAATTTTAAGGATTGAAGTAAAACTTAATGTCCTATCATTGTTGCTCAATTTATCCTACAATATTGCTCAAATTACCCCATGAAAAAACGGTTGTGTAAGTTAGGCAGTTTTTACAAAAACAATACTATCACATGAAATACTAACAACAAGAAAAAAAAATTTCCCTTAAACAAAAGTCAACATGGATAGCTTTAGAATTCTTCAAGAAGTTTTCATTTAAAGTTTATTTTGTGTTCACAAAACACGTTTTAAAAAAAGCTAACTTACCTAGTCATAGAATTCAAAATTTTAAGAATAGGTTATTTTTCTTATATTCCAGGGGTGGCCAACCAGTCTAAGACCAAGAATTACATTTCTTATTTTGTTACCATAAAGAGCCACATTATTGACATGGACACACAATTAAGGTATTCATGTTGTTTATAAAAAAAGGGTCTTCATTTGGAATAAGTTTCAAAATTTTCCGATTTTGTGAAAAAATCATGGTGTTCTCTAAAAAAAAAGGTCTTCACTTGGAATCAGTCTTGGTTTTTCAATTACAATTTTCTAAAAATTCCAGTAGGTATGCAAACCAATAATGCAGTAGAGAAGTAAAGAGTTATGAATATTTTTTGTTACTTCTACTCCTGATCCTCGGAAAAACTCCGACTCCTCTTACTCTTTACTCCTACTCCCCAGCCCTGGTCTTTTCCCTGCCATTTTGAGAACGAACTTAACACAAATTATTTAACCAAATAAACTAATGCTAATACACCCTAAAAAACACAAACAAAATATGAACATAAGAGCCGCATGAAACCAGGCAAAGAGCCGCATGGGTTGGCGAGCCGTGGTTTGGCCACCCCTGATATATACAATAGAACTCACAAACAACAGTTTCCTCATTGTACAGAGATTTCTTCCAGGATACAATTAATTCCAAAATATTTTGTTTCCGCTTCATTTTAGGGCTCTAGTTTTGAAATTGAAAATATTACTTCCTAGTGCAGAGATGGCGAACCACTGACCCGCGGGCCACGATGAGTTGAAATTCAATGACCTATCTTATGTTCCAAAAATTTTTGGCAATTTTGGCCGGATTGGATGTGAAAAAGTTTGTTTTTCTTTAGTCCTTGCCTTAAATTTTGGCCGGAATTAGAGGTTTGGGATGCTGATCAAAAGTGAAGTCATCATCTTGAACTTTGGCCAAAATTAGAGTCAATGACCCACTCAATGATAATATAAAATTGTCAATTTTTGACCCGTTCTATGAAAAAAGTTCGCCATCCCTAGTTATGATGTGTAATATAGCATTATTAAAAACAAAAACACTAAGTGCTCTAGTATATTTAAAGAGTTCATTCAAACATATTTCACCAAAACAAATTTTCATCATGATTATTTTTGATGAAATCTCTTTAATACAAATTTAATAATTAAATCTTCACAGGCGTCTTACGTTAAATTAAGAACGGGGTCGCTAAACATTATGACGTTTCAATAACAAGATCGCGCGAACCCTGTGAACCCGTGTGAACCCCTTGAATCCCATCACTAAACTTACCTCATCTTCCCCCGTCTAAAAAAGTTTTAATAAACAAAGGCTTAGAAAGGCTTTAAGTTTAGTGGTATTAGCTGGGATTTTTTATTAAAAATGTTTTTTTAATTAATTTTTTGGTAACCCTGCACTTTAGCGCGGTAAATAAAAGAAATTTTTTATGAATTCAAGAAAATAGTTATTTGTGCAGGGGCTTTGGTGACAACCGCTTTGCTCTATGCGTGCATTAGCCGCTGCTTACACTGTAAGCGGGGATTCCGCTTATTTCACGCCGTAACTTTTTTGTTTCTGAGACGACTCAGAGTTTTGGACCGGTATCTTTTTCGTTGCCTATGTTGATTGATACTTATTTTTGCTGCTTTTTTTCTTTTAAACGTTATTAGTTTCTTGGGTTTATAATTCCGCTTAAAGTACTGCGTTTTGCTTGTTATTTTTATTATATCGATCAAATAAAGAATAGACAGAACAAGTACATTACATAATCAACATTGAACAAGATTTCGTAGAAAAACAGAAGCAAAAAACACATGTGGTAGGTTGTAGCGGCCTACCTTTCTGAATTAGCAAAAACGCAATATTAAAAAAAATCTTTCAACGCTACATTCTTCTTTTAATTTCTTGAAAGATCTGAATCAAAACATGAAAATTTTTTATGTTATAGGCTTATATTATAAAACGAACAAAATTTATTAGCAATTCCAATCATGCCTAAATCTAAAAATACATTAGAAAAAAAATGTTTCTTATTCCCCAATGCGAATGATGTTTCTTTTTTAAAACCACCAATTTAGTTCGTGGCTTGTACACGTCTTCCTTTAAAAGTATAATTACTTCGAGCTATTCCGAAAGAGTTATGTTGAGGACGGTAGCCTCGGGTTCATCCCTTTACTATTCCGTACAGACTGTTGCATTACCGGGATAAATGCTGGAAGCGATGTTAATGAAGCAGCGTTGGGTTTTGTTATCAAAAACATAGTGATTTTTTTTCCGGAAGAATGGGGCACGATGGTACAATGTGGTCTAGGGGTTTGTTTAGTGGCACTGAATTCCCATAAAAGCAATGCCCCCAGACAGTGACGAAAAGTAATTTATCTGCACAGTCTTACCAGCCACATTACAGTACGCGGTAGCTTGGTTAAGATTGTCGTTCTGATGGCGCTGCGATCGACACGGTTGCTGTTTAAAACCTATTTGCGTGATTTTGTTGTGCTCTTGGGAAAGACACTTAACGGTTCTTTCTTTTGCTTTCCAGTTTTAGAAACTGGCTCAAAGTTTCAGTCATATTTCCAAACACATGTAAAAGAATCTAAAGAACCATAAAAAATATTTCAACCGGGTAGTAATACCTTGGCAGTTAACCAATTATTAAAGTAGATCCCTACAATCGTTTGATGGTTGCCCTAATATGCCTCCAACTTTGTCCTATGAGTCAGGAGAAAATATAGAGATGAATACAAAAGTCAAGTAAGCTCAGCACAGTTGAAGCAAACCATGGTCGTATAATAAGCGAGCGTTGACGTTGTGATTTGTGAAATTTTACTTTGCTACGATCAATTTAAATTTTTTCATATTTCACCATGAGAAAGTTTCCTAAAGTGCTATAACGAATACGCAATTACATCAAGCTTCACTATATCAGTGAGCACTAGTCCCACAAGCACAATCGTGTTTAAAGTAGTGGATGCTCACAAGGCTTAGAAGCTAAACTAAAGTCTTAAAACTGTGCGTTTTTAGCTATATCAAGTATTGACATGCTGATAGTAGTGAAATGAGGCGAGAAAACGGAGGGTCTAGAGGCTTCACCCTGAACGACGTTGTGCAGGCTTATCATAATTAGTTTTTTTATACTGGTGTGTGTGTGCATGCACTTATCCCTTTAAGACTGGCAACTTATCTGCGTATATGAAAAATGCAAAAGATGTAGCAATAGCAACCGTAGAAGTCTTTTTATTAACTATTTTCTTTCTATTTTGTCTGCTTGTTATGGCGTTATATCTCGGTCCCGCTAATGTCAATAAAGTATTTTTTAGGGCTTTATTACATCATGAAACTTAGACTTCCTCATAGTTTCGGTCAGTCCTGGAAATCAAAATTTTTAGAATAGGTTCTTTTTTCTATAGAATTTGCTTACAACAGGCTCCCTCATTATTCAGAGATATGAGTAGAGATACATAGATCAAATTTAAATTTTACAATTTATTAAGTTAAATTAAGATCGGGTTCGCTGAATGTGCCAAAATTCCAAGAACCAGTCCGTGCAAACCCCTACAAATCTCCTGAATCCCATCACTGTACTCCTGAACATTTAGGTTGTTCAGGAGTTCTTTTACTAAGTTTTATAGGTCAAAATAAAGTCAAAATTTGCCAAAATTTTTATTTTAAGGAAGTTTACATGCAAAAACTCATTTTTGCTATTTTGGAGCAGCTCATTTGTAGTTGGCCAGGAATTCTAAAGATTTTGAAACTTTGAGTCCTTAGCGTTAATCTTTCTGTCTTTTTCTTCATAATTTTTGAATCAGCATTCCCCGATTTGGGGTGCGCATTTTTTAGTTACAAAATTTTTGATTTATATGGTAAAAATGTTAACCAATTTAAAATTTACTAAGAATAAAGTACTTTTTCATGTAGGAGAAAAAAATGTGTGTCTCTAAAGCGTGCTTGTTATAAAAGATTTGCTACGTGGCCGAATAGTGAAAGGGCGCCGTTATGGCTAATGTGTTTGACACGACGCCGTACAAAATTTATTCGCGTTCATTCCGTTACAAATTTAACTTGAATTTCTCCTTTTTTCGAGGCAATTATAACCAAACTGCTTTGGTTTACTTTTTGTACAAATTCTTGACTATACAATTTTGTTAACAGCTTTAGTGTGACAATAGCATGTTGGGTTGATTGGTTTTGCAAGTTTATTTGGATGCAAGTAAGATTAAAGAAATTATCAATAGGCCTTCAATGTTTTACAATTTGTGCTTGAATAAATTCGATCCTTAAAAATGGTGACATTTCGTTCCATTACAATTGGTAGGAATAAAAAGCATATTATCAATGAAACTTTATTTTATACGCCTAATACATAATTTTATCTACTTACCAAATCTCACTAACGGCCATTAGTTAAAACAACGTGGTCCAACTACGGGCCCACGGAACAATTTTGCACAAGCCTTGAGATCACAAGCAGCGGCACTATGATTTTGGGACGAAAATAGGAATTTCGGAGACCGATTCCAAGAGAAGACCTTTTTTTTTTTTTAGAGAACACCCTGATTTTGGGACGAAAATAGGTGTTTTTAGCCGGTTGAGGCCCGCAAACTCAAATAATTTTGAAAAGTGGCCCACAAGAGTGCAGAAGTTGGACCACCCTAAGTTAAAACTAACTCTGTAACGTGGCCAGCAACAAGAAAAAAGTTGTGCGACCGGTATCAACATATTTAAAAAGTTGAAAATAATCATCATAATCATATGATCTGATTTTTCTTTATTACTTTGTCTGGTTATTTTTGAAATCTTCATTTTAATAAATCTTTTATTTTATTGCTTTAGCATACTATCAATTTGAAGCTGCGCTTTCTTTATTTAGCTCACGTGATCAATGTTTTGCTTTAATTTATCGCCTGTAGAAAGTCGTTTATGACGTTTCTGTTTTGCCACATAGCAAGTCAGTGACCACACAAAGTGTGGCAACTTCACCAACAAAATTGAAATTTATTTTGGCCTATATGAAATTAAAATCAGAGGGTCAAACCGGACCCGTTTAGAATAAAGTTTGGGTTCCGGTTTAGGTTCGGTAAATTAAATTTTTACGGGTTCAGCTCCGGTTCTGGTTCGGCAAATTTTATTTTTTCGGGTTCGATTTCGGTTCAGGTTCAGGTTTAACAAATTATAATTTTTGTGTTCATTTCTAGTTCAGGGGTTCAAAGAATAATAACGGTTAATACCGGTTTACGGATCTGGTTCGAGTTCGATTCGATACCCTGCTTGTAAGTGATCAAACAATGCTTTGTCTTATTCAGTGCTTTGTTTGGTGTTTTTTACTCATTTCGAATAAATTCTTGATTCACTTGTCGTCGTCGTCGTCATCGTTTGAAGGGCATCCACTCCAGGCCAGACACAAACAGAACTGGGGACGAGGGTTTATCCTTTTACTACCCCAGACTGCTGCACTGCCTGGATCAGATGCTGGCAGTGATGTCATTAAGCCAGCATCGAGTTTCGTCATCCAAAACCGTCAGACCGCGTGCTCCATGTGGTGCCCGATGTATGGGGCACATTGTTAGTACATGGTCTGCGGTTTGCTCTGAGGCGCCACACTCGCAATTCGGTGAAGGAGCGAGACCCCATTTGTGCATGGACGAATGGAATCGCCCAACACCAGTCCGCAGGCGGTTGAGCTTAACCCAAGCTGCTCGGGGTAAGCCCATCCCAACAGGCCTGACACTGGTCCCGGGCACAAAAGCACGGAGCCTGGAAGCACTTTCACAGTACTCCGCGTTCCATTTATGATTTGTCCATTCAGAGGCGCGGATGCCAAGTCTGGCAAGATTGTCCAAGAGATTCCGCGCACCTGGCACAAATGGGCGTCTGGATCTTAGTCTCACTTGGCCAGTATCTGAGGACCCACTTAACAGACCATGCAAAATATGATCGGGGTCCAGAGATCCACGGTAAGCCAAGGAGAGTGTCGCTCCCAGTCGGCGAAGCTCAGCTGGCTGGATGCCTGAAAGTATAGGTAGGTGGTCCGTTGGAGTGGGACGCAGGCATCCAGTAACTATGCGCAAGGCGTCATTCAAGACACTGTCAATGAGGCGAGTGTGAGCACTGCGACACCAGACTGGCGCACAGTACTCAGCTGTTGAGTAGACTAGAGACAAGGTGGCTATGCGTAGTGTTTTAGCACCAGCACCCCATCCCGAGCCCACGAGTCGCCTCAACAGTGTGACGCGCGATGATAGTTTTTTGCGCAATGCCACTAAATGGTGACGAAACGTGAGCGATCTGTCCAGTTTTACCCCAAGGTATGTAGGGGTTGGACAGAACGGTAAAAGTCTACTATTGTTGTAGACCTTTAGCTCACGTTTGGCCTCTCGGTTGTTTAAGTGAAAGGCTGTCGTCACCGTCTTAGTGTGACTGAGCTTCAACCTCCAAGTCTGGAGATACGCTGACAGTGTGGACATGTCTTGGCTTAATGTCCCCTCCAAGTCCTTCCAGTTTCCAGAAGAGTGCAACAATGCTAAATCATCAGCATAAGCAAACTTTCTGGAAATCATGGAAGGAAGATCGTACGTATAGATGTTAAATAGGAGGGGAGCCAAGACCGATCCCTGAGGAACGCCGTTTTTAAGACGGCGTAGCCTGCTTTGCTTGCTGTCACCGGTGGTAAGGGTGAAACTTCGATTTCGGACAAGCTCCATGATCATTTTGACCATGTGCTTATCCGGAAGTAGTCTCAGCAGCTTGCAGGTAAGGCCACGGTGCCAGACAGTGTCATAAGCAGCTGTCAGATCGATAAATACGGCACCGGCCTTCTTTTTAGCCTCAAAAGAATCCTCGATGTTCTGGGTTAGCAGAACAACTTGATCTACGGTTGACTTCCCGCGTCGGAACCCAGCCTGCTCTTTAGGGAGCAGTGGATCGATTAATGGTTCAACGCGGGCGTAGATAAGCCTCTCGAGGATCTTGTACTGGACACAGAGCAGAGATATCGGTCGATAACTCTTTGGGTCCCCCACGGGCTTTGCTGGTTTTGGGATCGCGACCACAAGCGCTCTTCTCCAGATCTTGGGAATTTTGAGTCGGTGCAAACAGGAAGAAAGGAAGTCACGTAACCAGGACTTCAAAGCAGCTCCAGCATGGAGTATAAGCTCGGGACAGATGGAATCAGGACCCGGAGCTTTACCTGGTTTTAAATGTTGAAGGGCAGCAGCAAATTCTCTCTGTGAAAAATTGTCAGAGATATTTACTGCATCTGGTGTTGTGGCCCTCCAAAGGTCAGACATTTCTTGAAAGACAAGTCGAGATGACTTGCGGTCAACAGCCTCGTATTTCCCATTTCTAACCAGCTGAGATGCAATAGCATCGGCTGAAACGGGACAGTGACGAGGAGAGTGTCGTGACCTACCAGTAAGGTTGTTCAAAATACTCCACGCTTTTCGACTAGAGTGTGAGAAGTCAATGCTCCGAACTGCTTCGGACCATCGATCCCTCCGTTTTCTGTCAAGCTTGGCAAGCAAAGTTGTAGCAGCCAAACTTGAGTCGTCTCCCTGAGGAGACTGCAGAAAGGTTTTATAGAGGGATTCACACTCTGCATCCCAACACGGAATATAGTTATTTCGATACCCGCGTGGGATAGTCTTCTTGGCTGCTTTCTTAATGATGTTACAGAAGTCCTGGTAAGCCGCATCCACATCAAGTGAATCAGGCGGCAACAAAGTCTTAGCGAATTTATTCGTCAAAGCAATGTAGTGACTCCAATTGGCCTTGCGAAAGTTCCATCGCTTAACAGGCATGCTTGGCACTGCCATAGCAAACCTTGGTGGTGTAATAAGCGAGGGTCGATGTTGTGACCTGGGAAACTTCTCAAGGACACGTCTATCCGGTAAGCGACTGTTTGGACCTACGCTAGCGAAAGCTAGGTCTGGATTGGTGCCAGTGTTCCAGCGGCCGGAATAAAAACTGGCAGCGTCCTTGGCATTATATAGGAGGGCAAGACAATTAATACTTGCCCATCCAGCCAAGCACTCACCATCCGGACTGTTGTCATCATAACCCCAGTCAGCATGACGACAGTTAAAATCGCCAGCGTACAGACAGGGGTGAGGAAACACTGGGAGATCCAGGGTTCGCAATCGCGTTGGCGGTGGTTTGTAGACGTTGACTATTTTATAGCCACCAACGTCCACACACAGCCACTCGATCTCCGATGTCGGTGGAGATTGGTCCAAAAGCGTGTATCTCAGTCGCTCGTGAACAAACGTGGCAAGGCCATGCTTCCTGCTTAAAGAAGACCCAGCTAGTTGGTAGTGTGGTAGCACCAACTTCTCTGCATCAGTGCAGTGGGTCTCCTGCAGTAGGATGACGAGTGCCTCAGACTGCATAGCGAGGTGATGAAGAACATTCATCTTGCTTGCAGTGAGGCCTTCGATGTTCAGCTGATGAATAGTGGGTCTTCGGAACTTGTTGGCAATGTGCCCTGAAAAGGGCAGTTTTATCCTGACATTGCCCCGTCCTGAAAAGGACGTTTGCCGATTAACAGACCCACTCTGAACATCGGAATGGGTGGATACCCTTCCGTTTTGGTAGGTTCGGTTTCGGTCTGTCATTTTTAAAATCAATGAGCAGACTTACTCACGGCCCAGGCTGCGTGAAAGCACCTACCATCTGGGCCTTGATTCACTTAATAAATTTGTCAAGCTTTTTATTAATTTATTAATTTGTCAAGCTTTTCATTCGTCAGTCTTTATTAATTTGTCATTTATTATTAATTTGTCAAGCTTTTTATGTTTTTTTTTGATTCACTTAATAACATAAAAAGCTTGACAAATTAACTATACGATTAACCAGATTAGTCAGAGTTGAGATTTTGTATGTCTTGTGCCCTTATGAACGCACGCATTTGTGTGTGTCTACATCGCATTTGTTTACACCGTTCTAGTAATTTGATTTTTTATCCACGTTTATTAATTTTTAAATTATTTACTGGAGGTTTTCGCAGGCCGCAAACGAATTCACCGGGCCGCATGCGACCCGCGGGCCGTAGTTTTCCTATCTCTATTTTAAGTTATTATGGAATTTACAATTTTTATGCCAGAGATTGTTAGAGTGTTAACCTTATTTACTAATGTGACCTGTGAAACTTTTATTTTTTTCCGTTTGAAGAGATCTTATTTTTTTGTAAAAGCCTATGTAATGACATTTACACTTCACATTTGTTTGCGTTTAATTAACTAAAAGGTTACGGGCATCTAAATAAAACACAACATAAACAAATAGATTAAATTAAACTTCAACAAAAAACTATTTTTTATCACAACTCAAAACTCAGCAGCTATCTGTACATAGCTGCAAAACCTCTGAACTGAAAACTTAACAACAGTCACGCGTTGATTAGGTTGTCAAGAAAAGCGTCAATGGCTTACAACAAAAGCGCTTCATAAAACTTAATTCAAGGTTTTATTACAGCCTACTCATGAATTAAGTCAATCCGATTTTAATCTTATAAAATGTATATTAACAAAGTTATCTTTTAAACAGTTGTTTATTTAGAGTAAAATACTGTTGGAATGAAAGTTTCTTATTGTCAGTTGGAAAGTAGGCCTACAGACGTCTTATACGGTATCTTGTCCAAGTTGTTGGCTTATACAGTATTGAAAAATGCGCAGAGAAAAGCAGAATCAAATTGATTATTTTAATGGCAATCGCTGAAAAAAAGCAGTTGTACAAAATTGTATTAAAAAATCTAAACAGAAAATTTTAGAAACTATTTTTTTATTTTTTATTTATTTATTTTCATTTTTACTCACAATCAACTTGAAATTAATCATAGTGCATGTAGAAATAAAGATTGTGAATAAGGAAGCAGCGGCTAAACGAAGTACGTTATTACATGCACAACGTTGACACTATTGTTGAAAATGATAAATCAAAACTTGAAAGTTTACAACAACAAGGTCGACGAGAAAATTTGGAGTTAAAAGGAACACCAAACTTAAAAAACAAAAATCTAAAGTACACTTTGTGGTTAACTTTTCCAAACAAATTGGGGTTGAATTGAGAAATGGTGACATATCGACAGCGCATTTACTAGCTACTGCAAAAAGCAATCAGGCAATTTACTATTCAATAATCACCTGACTACAATAGTGCGTTTCTGAAACAGCGATTTTTACTAAAAAATTTTTACAGCGGCAGAAAAAAAAGCGAGAAAAATTTGTCAGTTTCCCGTTCAGGAAAAGCAAAAACATTTTATTTGATTGAACAAAAATTTTGAAGAGAAACTTGACACGATAAAATAAAATTTCTGTGACAGGCTAAGCCATGGACTCCCAAAGTACAGCTGCGAGGTTAGTTTCTCCGGTCCTCGGTGAGAAATCAAAATTTTGGTTGTTGCGTCATAGGAAATCAAACAATAGTCATTTTTATTTTCTGCTTTCGATCAGTGATGACTTTAGTAGGGTGCGAACGGAGCGGCCGCACCGGATCCCCTAAAATACGTCAAAAAGTGACCCGCCAAGCGAGATATTGTTCTATTTCTTCTTAAGTTCTAGGTAAATTCCCCGCGGAAAATTCCCTCACCAAAAATTCCCCCGCTCTAAGTTCTCTGGAACTCATAAAAATTTTTTTATTATACGTGATTGGGCAATTGTTTAAAATTAAATTCAATGATTTTGACGTAGATTGAAAACCCCTAAAAAAAGTTATTACAAAAATTATGATATTGATTTACACCCCTCTCCCCGACATCATTACATTCAACCTTTTGTTTTTAATGACTAATCTTTTTTTTAGAAGCCGATCTTTTATTTTAAATTCTAACCTTATTTACATAATACCCTGTAATATAGGTATGCCTGCTATGTTCAGGTGCAGCCCAGGTTAATTGAAAATTACAATTTCTTATTCTGCATATGTTGCGGGAGGAGGGGGTAGTAAAATTGTGTTATGAGGAGAATGTCGCATGTTAATTACGAACAGTGGTTGATATTGAAATTTAGGGGCCCGAGGCAAGAATTTTCAAAAATTGATGTTGTCTGAGAAAAAAAGAGCTTTGATCTTGGCTTGCATATTTTTGCCCGAAACTCATGGTGTTCTCTAAAAAAAAAAAAGGTCTTTGCTCAGAATCGTTTTTTACACTCTAAACAAACATCTGCAGCGGATTGAAACTTTATATGCTATTTTCGAGGGGGGCCCCAAAAAAAGGAGGGCCTGAGGCGACTGCCTCATTTGCTTCACCCAATATCCACTACTGATTACGAACCATACTTCTTCGAAACTACAAAAAATCGTTGAATATTGAAAAAACAAAAAAATACAGTATATTTTAAGGACAACCTTTAATGCAGATTACGTGCTATTGGAACTTACAGCGGGGGAATTTTCCGTGAGGTATTTTCCGCAGGGGAATTTTCCGTGAGGTATTTTCCGCAGGGGAATTTTTCGATCACCTCTTTATAGTATCACCATGGCAGTGGCGCCCTTAAAGTCATGACCTTTTATCTTTTTTTTTCGAGATCATTTTGTTTCAAAACATTAAAAACTTGACCCTCTAAAACAATGGCCTTTTTTTTAGAGATCACTTTGTTTTAAAACACTAAAAAAGTGATCCTTTATTTTTCTTGTACCGCACCCCCTTTTTGTAGGGCTATTACTGCTTTCGATTATAACATCACAAATAATTGCATTTTTAATTCAATAACGCTTTCGCGTCACTGGCTGCATTGGCAGACAAAGGAAAGTCGTTCAGGTGTAACGGTTACAGAAACTTATGGCATCGTTGAAATAATTTGAACCAGTTTATTAGTAAAATATATTTTTAATTTTTAGGTTTGTTTTTAATACTCTTCAAATGACTACAAGGAAAAGAAAACTAGATGTAGAGAGGAAAAGAAAACTAGATGAGATCTCATGTTCAGTGCAAAATGGGGAGAAAAGTATTTTTTGTATTTTTTGATATTAGTGTACAAGGAAAAGAAAACTAGATGAGATCTCATGTTCAGTGGAAAATGGGGAGAAAAGTATTTTTTTGTGAAAACCGATAACCGCTTGTTTTTAGAAAAGCACTTGTTTGATATGCATCAAACGTCTTGCTTGTTTAAAAACAGTATAATCTTCAACGTCACCATGAAACCAAACACTTGTCAAAATATTTGAAATTTTCGGATAAATTACGTACAGAAAAATTTCAGTTAATGAAGCATAATTTGCAGGGTCAAAGAAATCTAATCTCGTGAAAAATGAAAATGAATTGGCCACTCGCACGTATTATAAAATCATGCAGAAAATAATAGAGCCAGAAAAACCAACTTATGGCAACTACTTAAAGATTGTTTGATGAAAGCAGTGAACGACTTATTCCTAAGAATTCCGATTTGTTTGCAAGTATTATTAATCTTTTGGCCAGTTCACTTGTTGGGAGAACAAAAGAACTTAGAGAGAACATTGTATCACAGCTACAACAAAAAGCTAAGAATTTCTTGCGCTATTCTATGGTTCTGACCAAAGGCGTACCAGCCGAAAAAATCTTGGGGAGGCAATACAGTACAGTTTTTCGCAAATTTTATGATGTTTGCCCGAATTGTGATTTTGTATAGCTTTAAGGAAATAACATGACATTTTGTCTCAAATTTAGGGTAAAGACCAAAAAAGTAGTATTTTTAAAAAAAGGTCTTCACTTTGAATCTGTTCTGAATTTTTTGGTTTTCGTCTTCAAAGAGTAGTGATCTCTAAAAAATAAAAAAAGGTCTTCACCTTAAAAACCTTAATTATTTTTATGAATTTGGAAACTTTGTCCTGCAGCTGCCCCAATTTTTCCCACATATTTCTTGTCGCTGCCCGAAAAATTCTGATTTTGCCCAAATTTTTGAGACTTAGGAGGCAATTGCCCTCTGCCCCCGAAGCTGATACGGCTATGTTTCGGATTGACTCTACTGTTTTTATGAGTACGTCACAACTTCTAATAATGATTCGTGCCGTTAGTTTGGATTTCCATATCGCTGAAGATATGCAAAATGATATCATTTCGCAGCATACACGGAAGATATCATTTCGCAGCATACACGGAAGAACAACTGGCGAAGATAGTTCTCTTGAAGCAAAGAAAGCTTTGCAATGTTATGACTTTGATTGAAATCAACTTCGGTGTGTTATAGTTGGAGAAAAAACTGAAAAAAAGATTTGCTGGGGAGGACCATGTCTAAGTTAGAAAATCTTTAACTTTGGAATATTTTTTTTTGCACTGTATTATATATCAGCAAGCACTCTATGTGAAATTCTGAAATATTTTTTGCGCACTAAAACAAGTATAAACAAAAGAAGTCTGACTGAAATTATTTTATTTATTTATTTCATCTCTATATCTATGCTCCTGATTTGCAGAAAAGCGTCAGAGGTGATACAGAGGGCAAGCAATTATCCGGCCTACTTCTGGAGACGACAAGATATTGCTGTCTGGTTAATATCTTTTATTTTGTTTTTTTAATTTTATAGAGATATAACTAAAATTCAGAACTGCTTGTAAAGACCGTCAAGCAGTGGAAAGTGTCTTTCCCAAAGTCTTTACAGAATGACGCGATTAGGTTTTGAACCGTGAGCATGTTGATTGCAATCGTGGCGTTCTTAACCATTCGACCACGCTGCCAACACATGCAATTAAATATGTACAACAGAAAACTAAACAAACTTTAAAGCTTAGTTTTTCAGTACACGATAGAGTTTAGTGGAGGCTTTTGCTTGTGAACACTTCGAGGTGTTCAGGGCACTGGTTGAGAAACCTTGGACTAAAGTGACTGACAAAAGTAGTACGATAATCGATCATATTAACACTAATAATTTCCACAGTGATTCAATGATGCTGCTTATCATTACGTACAAATTGTCAGATTACCGGTCAATTTTTGTGCTGGTGTAAACAAGTGTTGTCTGCAGGAAATAAAAAAATAAACCAAAGATTCGAGAATTACATGTAAAACAAACTTTTATTGAACCATTTCTAATCGATTTGGAAATTGGCCTTTCCTTTAAAAACTGTGTCTGTCAACCTCGGCTGAA
This sequence comes from Diplosoma virens, assembly GCA_963680785.1. NCBI lineage: Eukaryota > Metazoa > Chordata > Ascidiacea > Aplousobranchia > Didemnidae > Diplosoma > Diplosoma virens. The sequence goes on along the minus strand of OY796887.1, from coordinate 13,879,376 downwards.
GCGCTAAAGTGGATAATGAGCATAGCCGTACCTGCCGGGGGGGAAGGGGGGCAATTTCCCCCCCAAGTTTATAAGATTTGGGCAAAATTAAAATTTTTATGACAGTGAGATGAAAATATTTGGACAAAACCATAATTTTTCGGGCAGCGATACAAAAAATTTGGGCAAAGTCAGGAAATTTAGGGAGGTGACGATGATCAACTGCAAAAAATAATGACCAAATTTAGGTGAAGACCTTTTTTTTTAGAGAACACCTTGATTTTGGGACGAAAATTGAAAATTAGGAGATTGAATTTAAGTGAAGACTTTTTTTTTTTAGAGATCACCATGATTTTAGGACAAAATTGGTTTTTCGTCTGAGAATGGCAGACAATTTTTTTGTCATATCCGAAATGTACTATAAAATCATGATTTGGGCAAACGTCACAAAATTTGGGCAAAACTTCATTGCCCCCCAAATTTTTTTGGGCTGGTACGGCTATGATAATGAGTAACTTAACCGGCAAATATTTTCCTGAAAAAAAGTAATAAAAAGAAAGCAATAGAATACTCCCCATAAACCCTGAATTACAAAAGTTAGACTAAAATAATAAAACAACAAAACAAACTCTTTAGAAAATAGCCTACATATAATGTATGATCCGATTTTTCACTGTGTAACGGATTAAAAAAACATGTTAAAAAAATTTTTAAATCTTAAAAAATATAAAAAACTCTAATGACACCTGGAAATATATAAATATGCTGCTAAGACAAAGGCCACACAGGAAATTAACTTTACCTCCAACATTCAAAATAAATAAACAAAAAATATTTAATCCCCCAAACATTGGTAATGAAATGAAGATTCCATTTTCTACCTGCGCAGTTTTTCATTTTATATTTTAGAATAAATATTTATGCTTTTAAAGATTTTAGAATAAATACAAGGTATTCACGACTTTTTAGTTTTTCGTAGCATTTTAGCATAAAAGTTTTTCGCAAACACTTATGATGAGTATTGTTAGTTTGCCTGTTGCCTTTTTGCATTCGCATTAAAAAATAAACTTGTTCTGTTTTGTTTTGTTCTGAAACAAAGCTTGCTTTGTGAGAAATAGCTGATCAGTTTCGTTTTAAATTTTTGATAAGCCTAATATTAATAATAGGCTTAATAATAATAACAATAGACTGCTCTAAACGGCGAATTTTAAAATTAATGTAATCTCACGGTAACAACGTTGTATCTACCGCTCTACATCCGAATCCCTGAAAGAAAATTTGCATGGTCTCAGGGCGGCAAGTAATATTTGAGAAGTAAACACAAAAGGTGAATTTTCTTCCTTTAAATGTCATTTGAATGTCTTTTTCTTTTTTGATCTAGTCTTCTACCGGTATTCAACTTTTCTCCTTTTTTTGTTTCAATTTCTATATTCTTTCTCTCGGCTTTGTTTGCAGAGCTGTTCATATAAACAAACTGTCTTTGATGAAATTAAAATAAATGTCAAGCTTATCTTGTAGGCCTAGATCTAGTGCAACAAAATTTATTTAGGTTAAATCAACTTTTTTTCAAAATATTAACCTTATGTGTTAATAGTTGATAATGTGACTGTAGACTTTGTCTATTTTTTTTCAATCTTGACTATTTTAAGCTTGAAACCCTTAAGAAGCAACAGATAAGATAGAAAAAATCTTTTAAGTTTATGAAAAGCATGATCGAGTGGTTAAAGAGCGTTGTGACTGTGATGGACATGGTTTCAGTTCAAAACCTACTCGCGCCATTCTGCTGTGTCCTTGGAAAAGAGACTTTATGGCACTTTTCCCTACTTGGCTGTTTAAGCAAGAATTTCTAAATTTTATTCCTACCTTGATAAAACTAAAAAAACAAAACCGGAGAGCAATATCTTGGCATCTCTGAAGTGGGTCGGGGTAATTGCTTGCTTTATGTATAGCGCCCCCGACGCCTTCCAACGAGTTAGGAGGATAAATATGAAAAGGAAATAAAAACTTGACAGCTAAGTATGATCATTTGTTTTATTTATTTAATGTAGACGCTTACAGCAAAGATGCAATCATAGTTGCTATAGTAAGCACATTGAAATATAAAATTGCTACTTATGTGCGAATAAGTTAAAGACCTATTTAAGCAGTAGGCTAGAAACTTTGTAAATTGCTATTTAAAGAGGTAGTTTAGCATAATCTTTGATTAATGTAATATATAATTTTTATTGTTTTCCAAAAAAAGCGAATTGTTAGAACTGTAAACGTTGAATATTGTGAAAACCGCAACTCCACCTAGTGGTACTCCAGTGTTGATTTCTTTGAGTTCCAAAAGTAACCCTTCTTGAAAGGACAAAAGTATTTTTGCTTAAGTTATTATTGAAGTTCTTAAACTAAATCTGTTCTTTTGTTTTCTTATGATTCTAGAGGTCTTGTCTGGATCAGGATCTAATTTATAGGAAACAGGAACAGACCTGGTTCCGAAATAAGTAAAATCCGCTCACTTCTGATTTGCATTGTTACCGAGCTACCGAGACCACTGTGATTCTAGCAGAATAACTCTCATATCTTACAGAAAAAAGAAAAAAAGCGAAAAAACCTTACGCAAATGACGCAAACCTTCATTCATTTCTATGCTACAAAAGAGAGCAACAATCTTCCACTATTCAGGATTAATTTAAAATATGTTCCCTATCGATTCGAATGACAAATTCAATATCACATTGATCAGAATTTAACGTAGATTTCAGATATAAATTCAAGTTCCGGCGACACCATATTAGTTTTCGAACAAAATGCACTTGAATGACCTCCGCTTTACGAGATAATAATTAGCGTCTATTACATTTTGAGTTAAAGTGATTTCGATTTACGCTATTTGAAAGTTCATTTTGACCATGTTCCCTATCGATTCGAATGACAAATTTGATATCACATTGATCAAAATTTAACGTAGATATCAGATATAAAATCAAGTTCCGGCGACACCATATTAACTTCCTAACAGAATACAGTTGAATAACCCCCGCTTTACGAGATAATAATTAGCGTCGACAGCATTTTGAGTTAAAGTGATTTCGATTTACGCTATTTGAAAGTTCATTTTGACCATGTTCCCTATCGATTCAAATGACAAATTTGATATCACATTGATCAGAATTTAACGTAGATATCAGATATAAAATCAAGTTCCGGCGACACTATATTAGTTTCCTAACAGAATACAGTTGAATGACCCCCGCTTTACGAGATAATAATTAGCATCGACAGCATTTTGAGTTAAAGTGATTTCGAGTTACGCTAATTCAAGGTTTATTTTGACCATGTTCCCTATTGATTCGAATGACAAATTCAATATCACATTGATCAGAATTTAACGTAGATATCAGATATAAAATTCAAGTTCCGGCGACACCATATTCACTTTTCAACAAAATGCACTTGAATGACCTCCGCTTTACAAGATAACAATTAGCGTCTATTACATTTTGAGTTAAAGTGATTTCGATTTACGCTATTTGAAGGTTTATTTTGACCATGTTCCCTATCGATTCGAATGACAAATTCAATATCACATTGATTAGAATTTCACGTAGATATCAGATATAAAATCAAGTTCCGGCGACACTATATTAGTTTTTGAACAAAATGCACTTGAATGACCCCCGCTTGATGCAACTTCCTATCAAATGTCGACTTGTTGTCGTAGATATGAACATATATCTCAACCTTGATATATTTTTTTAATATCTTGAATCTATAAATAAAAAAATGTATTGTATAGCTTAAACTCAGCGATGTAGGACACATTAGGTACAGTGAATTTTTAAAAGCAAAACCACAAAAGGTCAAAGAATGATCCCAAATTGTTTGTTTGCAAATGCCAAGAAAACGTTTACTGAAATGTTTATTTCTTTTACTTACAAATCACACTTTAAAAACAATAAAATTTATGATTATACAAAAAACTTTATATGAAGATAAAAATATAGTGTAGTGTGTTGAAATTTGCTTTTTCACGCTTTTCCACGTTTGCAAAATTACATAATTGTAAATAAAGTAATTACAATTTATTTTGTCCAATAAAAATAACGTTTACTAAAATGTGTTAAAAGTACGACTGCTTTTTCGCAAATGATCTGAAGGACAAATCAGCTAATAATAGCCTACACTGATTTGAGAGTTCAGTACAAAGACTGAAATTTCATACTCAGTTTACCTGAGAGATTTTTGCAATTATTGTTTTCGAGAACATACACCCAACAATTGACTTATCTGTACTTTTTTTTAGTTAGAGGGTAAATATTTTTTTAAAATTTCTTTCCATTTGTACTATTAATAAAGTAACGTTATACAACCGGCTGTACTGGATTACAAATTTGAAATATAAAAAATTGCAATATCAAACTGGATTCTTTCCTGGTTACGATCACTTCTTGAAAACGTGTAAGGAAATATTTTTTTATAAAACTAAGTTAAGGTTTACCATGCAGGTAAAATAGGACTACGGGTGAAGGTCCTGCTAAAAAAAACCTAACGATCCATTGTCACAACCTCATGGGTGGATTGGAATGTGGCAAAAAAGAAAAAGTTTAATAATAAAAATTGTACTTACTTCATATCCTATTCATGTAAATATAAAACAACCATCATTTTATTTGCTAAAAGAGAGGTGATAAATGATTGTTACGTGCCGCTTTTTCAGTTTCTGATAAGTAAGCGGGCCACGCAAATTTTTAGTCATACTATAAAATTTTTTTTTATAATTCAAAAAGCATAAACGTCCCCTTATAGGGTATGTTAAAAGCAGGTCTGCAAACTCAAAATCGAAATTAAACTTTAGCTCAAACTCAAAAATTATATGATCCAATTTGACTTCATTAATTGAAGAATTGTGAAAAGAGAATAAAAAGCATTTGGATTTTACTTTTAATACTACAGTATATTGCTAAATTTGACGTAGAACAACTTATTTTTCAATTAATATTTGTTTTCTGTTTAACTTGAACCCATTAAATAAATTTGTTTATTTTGTTAATAACAATCAGTTTCGTTATATTTTTTATATTATTTATCGCATTATGGTAGGTTTTCCATTTTTTAAAGTTTTAATTATTGCGTAGATAGGCGTGATTGAGCTTTCAGTTTTTACAGCACAAAACTCGAACTCGAATTTGAACTAGAATAAAACTCCACCTAGATCGCAACAATGGTTAAATTGAATAAGGCAAGAGACAAAATAAGACAATCTTAATAAAAATAGCACAGTGGTTCTCAACTTTTGTGTTACATATTCATTTTCTCATTAAAGTTGTACAGTGTTACAATTTGTATTACAAGTTCAATGTACCAATTCATTTTGTTTCTAGGATTAATGACCTCTTTGTAACACAAAATTATATACCTCTCATAAACGAAAAAAGAAATTGTTCAACAACAGTACTAAACAACAAACAAAAATTGAAGCAACGGCTTATTCAGCTTTCAGCTTGTCATCACTCTGTACTTTTATCAGTTTCAGATGAAGCTCAGGGGTTGCGGAAGTGGGTGTAACATTGAAGGGGATAGAAAAGACATCAAGCTCAAACTGCTTGGTTTTAAAATCCTGAAACCTAGTGGGTTGAGTTTGTCAAAGCGACTCGCAGGCCACATGCTCATCACCTTTAACTTAAAAGAATGCACGTTAATCAAATTAAATTATGTGAGGTTTTGTTTTTTGATAGAAAAAAGCGTGAAAAAAACGCTTTTTTTTCTAACTAAGAAGTATTGTGCAAGAAATATCGGTTCTAACTTATGATAAAAAATCATTTATTATTTACCCATAGAGAGTACAATTTTGTGGTAGATGTCATCAATATATATATAATATTTTATCACGTTAGTGATATAACAAGCCCGCCCCATGGGGGCAATACAAGCTATACGTGCCCCCAATTTTTTGGATGCTTTTCAGGTATCCAGGTAAGGAACATGGTCAAATTAAACCTTCAAATAGCGTAAATCGAAATCACTTTAACTTAAAATGTTGTCGACGCTAATTATTATCTCGTAAAGCGGAGGTCATTCAACTGTATTCTGTTAGGAAACTAATATAGTGTCGCCAGAACTTGATTTTATATCTGAAATCTTCGTGAAATTCTGATTAATGTGATATTAAATTTGTCATTCGAATCGATAGGGAACATGGTCAAATTAAACCTTCAAATAGCGTAAATCGAAATCACTTTAACTCAAAATGCTGTCGATGCTAATTATTATCTCGTAAAGCGGGGGTCATTCAACTGTATTCTGTTAGGAAACTAATATGGTGTCGCCGGAACTTGATTTTATATCTAAAATCTACGTAAAATTCTGATCAATGTGATATTGAATTTGTCATTCGAATCAATAGGGAACATGGTCAAATTAAACCTTGAATTAACGTAACTCGAAATCACTTTAACTCAAAATGCTGTCGATGCTAATTATTATCTCGTAAAGCGGGGGTCATTCAACTGTATTCTGTTAGGAAACTAATATAGTGTCGCCGGAACTTGAATTTATATCTGAAATCTTCGTGAAATTCTGATCAATGTGATGTTGAATTTGTCATTCGAATCGATAGGGAACATGGTCAAATTAAACCTTCAAATAGCGTAAATCGAAATCACTTTAACTCAAAATGTTGTCGACGCTAATTGTTATCTCGTAAAGCGGGGGTCATTTAACTGTATTCTGTTAGGAAGTTAATATGGTGTCGCCGGAACTTGAATTTTATATCTGATATCTACGTTAAATTCTAATCAATGTGATATTAAATTTGTCATTCGAATCAATAGGGAACATGGTCAAAATAAACCTTGAATTAGCGTGAATCGAAATCACTTTAACTCAAAATGTAATAGACGCTAATTGTTATCTTGTAAAGCGGGGGTCATTCAAGTGCATTTTGTTGAAAAGTGAATATGGTGTCGCCGGAACTTGATTTTATATCTGAAATCTTCGTGAAATTCTGATCAATGTGATATTGAATTTGTCATTTGAATCGATAGGGAACATGGTCAAAATAAACCTTGAATTAGCGTAACTCGAAATCGTTTTAACTCAAAATGTTGTCGATGCTAATTGTTATCTTGTAAAGCGGGGGTCATTCAAGTACATTTTGTTGAAAAGTTAATATAGTGTCGTCGGAACTTGATTTTTATATCTGAAATCTACGTTAAATTCTGATCAATGTGATATTAAATTTGTCATTCGAATCAATAGGGAACATGGTCAAAATAAACCTTCAAATAGCGTGAATCGAAATCACTTTAACTCAAAATGCTGTCGATGCTAATTATTTTCTCGTAAAGCGGGGGTCATTCAATTGTATTCTGTTAGGAAACTAATATAGTGTCGCCGGAACTTGAATTTATATCTGAAATCTTCGTGAAATTCTGATCAATGTAATATCAAATTTGTCATTCGAATCAATAGGGAACATGGTCAAAATAAACCTTGAATTAGCGTAACTCGAAATCACTTTAACTCAAAATGCTGTCGATGCTAATTGTTATCTTGTAAAGCGGGGGTCATTCAAGTGCATTTTGTTCAAAAACTAATATAGTGTCGCCGGAACTTGATTTTTATATCTGAAATCTACGTTAAATTCTGATCAATGTGATATCAAATTTGTCATTCGAATCGATAGGGAACATGGTCAAATTAAACCTTCAAATAGCGTAAATCGAAATCACTTTAACTCAAAATGTAATAGACGCTAATTGTTATCTCGTAAAGCGGGGGTCATTCAAGTGCATTTTGTTGAAAAGTGAATATGGTGTCGCCGGAACTTAATTTTATATCTGAAATCTACGTGAAATTCTGATCAATGTGATATCAAATTTGTCATTTGAATCGATAGGGAACATGGTCAAAATAAACCTTGAATTAGCGTAACTCGAAATCACTTTAACTCAAAATGTTGTCGACGCTAATTGTTATCTTGTAAAGCGGAGGTCATTCAAGTACATTTTGTTGAAAAGTTAATATAGTGTCGCCGGAACTTGATTTTATATCTGATATCTACGTGAAATTCTAATCAATGTGATATCAAATTTGTCATTCGAATCGATAGGGAACATGGTCAAAATGAACTTTCAAATAGCGTAACTCGAAATCACTTTAACTTAAAATGTTGTGGACGCTAATTATTATCTTGTAAAGCGGGGGTTATTCAACTGTATTCTGTTAGGAAGTTAATATGGTGTCGCCGGAACTTGATTTTATATCTGATATCTACGTTAAATTCTGATCAATGTGATATCAAATTTGTCATTCGAATCGATAGGGAACATGGTCAAAATGAACTTTCAAATAGCGTAAATCGACATCACTTTAACTCAAAATGTTGTCGACGCTAATTGTTATCTTGTAAAGCGGGGGTTATTCAACTGTATTCTGTTAGGAAGTTAATATGGTGTCGCCGGAACTTGATTTTATATCTGATATCTACGTTAAATTCTGATCAATGTGATATCAAATTTATCATTCGAATAGATAGGGAACATGGTCAAAATGAACTTTCAAATAGCGTAAATCGAAATCACTTTAACTCAAAATGTAATAGACGCTAATTGTTATCTCGTAAAGCGGAGGTCATTCAAGTGCATTTTGTTCGAAAACTAATATGGTGTCGCCGGAACTTGAATTTACATCTGAAATCTACGTAAAATTCTGATCAATGTGATATTAAATTTGTCATTCGAATCGATAGGGAATATATTTTAAATTAATCCTGAATAGTGGAAGATTGTTGCTCTCTTTTGTAGCATAGAAATGAATGAAGGTTTGCGTCATTTGCGTAAGGTTTTTTCGCTTTTTTTCTTTTTTCTGTAAGATATGAGAGTTATTCTGCTAGAATCACAGTGGTCTACCCGAGCTGGAAGTTTGGTGCAATTAAGTCTTTCATTTTGAGATATTAAAGAAATTTTCAAAATGTCTAAACTATATAAAAAAATAGACATTTTTACATTATGTTTGCGAAAGAAACTTCATTATTCCTCTATTGTGCTTCGTGATCTTCCATTAACTTCTTCCATGTACAATGTGAAAAGGTATTGTAAAATTCATTGTTTCTGTGTAAATCATCAAGACTACTGAATTAAGTGCTTCTAATTTATACAAATTTTAACTTTGTTATATGTATGTTTGATTTTATTTAAATGTTTTTGTTTTAGTAGTTTGTTGCCTATGTAGATTTTGAGTTTAGTAGAAAAGCTTATATTTATATCTGATTTTAGCATATGCCCAGCAGTCAAGTCAATTACAAAATTGATTGGCACGGTTGTGTAACATATTATTCAAATTTTCAGAGACCTGCAAATTAGATGGAAGATGCTAAGTCAGATACTAATGATTTAAACAAGGAATATGTGTTTGTTAATGTAATTAACTTAACAACTTAAATTCTTTAATAAAAATGTATTTTTGAATTTTGCTCATAGTTTGATGAAATGCTATTAATTAAAAACTGAAATCAATATTTGTGTGCAAATAAGATGTATTTTCTGCTGTTTGTTTATATTAATTATACACATAGTGTTTACAAAGCTTATGACTTTTCAATGCTTTTGATATTATATATATGGCTTTTAGAAAGAGCAACAATGCTTGCCATGGTATGCATATCTGCTGTTTTGAGACCATAAAATTTGTTTTTTAGTTATTTGGGTATAGAATAGCATATGCATGCAAAGCATTATTGTGATATAGTGTTTATAAACTTCAAAGCATTGGTAAATTTTAATAATTATGGTTTATTATAATATGTCATTTGTCTTTAAAATATATTCATCATAGTCTCAGATTTCTTGATTTTTATTCTTAAAATGTAGTGATTTCTACAGGGTGAACACACCAAGTGTAGACAAAATCTTGTGGTCAAAAGACTCTGCTTATCTTTATTGATCAAAGGGTGAAAATTAATCAACATGTCTATCTCGAAATGATTAAAAATAAGGTCCTTCCATGGGTGGATGAGACATTTGGGAATACTGGTGTGACATTCCAACAAGATGGGGCTACTTCTCATACAGCTAAATTGGTAGGATTTTTGTGAAAAAAACTTCAAGAACTTTTGGGCTAAAGATTTATGGCCTCCATCTTTTCCTGATCTCAACCCAATGGATTTTGGAATATGGTCGATATTGGAGCAGAATGCTTGCACAAAATCTCATAAAAATGTTGACATGCTAAAATGCAAGTTGGTTAAATGTTGGAAGCAAATAGATACCAAAACCATTCGTGCAATCTGTTCAAAGGTCCCAAGTAGACTGCGTAGTGTAATTCAAAACAAAGGTGGTTATTTCGAGTGATGCGTAGTTAAATGACAATATCATCAATATTCTGAAATATTTGAACTTTTGTTTTCTTAAAAATGTCGCATTTTACTTACTAAAATATAGTTTTATTTTAATCAGTCTACATTTGGCATGTTCACCCTGTAAAATAAAAGGTTTTCACCTTAAATCTTAAAATAGTTACCTGGAATTTAGTTGGAGATAAAAATAATTTCAAAGTAATTTTTTAATTATTTGCTTAAGGTTTCCTGAGCTGCACAAAAATTCATTGCAGGCCACAATTTTTCCACCCCTGGGTTAACCCATTGCTGAACACTTTCAAACCTTTTTTTCTTGACCATTTATTTTTAATTATTTTTACTTTATTGAATACAGTAAAACCCTGGTTGGCAACCACCCTGTTAAAGAAAGCACCTTGTTATCATGATCACTTCAGTATGGTCCCAAATTTTTTCAATGAAAATTGCTTTCTGTTTCAATAATGTGCCCACCCTATTATTCAGACTGAGACCACCATATAGTTGGGCCCAAACTACAAATTCAACTCCATCTAAATGACCACTCACTCTCAATACTCGCTCTCAACTGAAACTGCAGAAACAAAAATGTAATAAACAGTTCAAATGATAAAATAATTGGAAAAAAATTTCACGTGGCAAAGAAGCGCTGTTCAAAAGTCAGCAAGGATTCTAAAGTTTATTCGTGTGTGACCAAAACAATAAAATTGCCTATATGCACAATTGCAATTGCCTACTGAATGAGCAGTGTGATGTACAGTTCTACATCTGCTTAGTTAAACTTTAGACAGTACAGTAGATTAAAATCTTAGATTAAATACAGTAGATTAAAATTGTAGTATTTTAGGGTGCAGTCCATTTACTGTAGACATCATCCTAACAAAACAATATTTGCTAACACGACCACCTTGCTAAGGTGACCACTTGACTGCAGTTCCATGGGTGGTTGAGTTAGTGAGGTTCTTTGTGCATACTGCTTTTCAAGTTTTTTGCCAATGATTGACATGTAGGTCAAAAAGTATTTTTTCAGATTTGAAATAGATTTTATTTGTCCTTTGTTGCAAAAACACTTTCGTAAATTGATTGAAACTGAAGAATTTTTTTTATGTTGAAGCTCATCTATTCAGACAGTTTCAGACCACAAGCACCTCATAAGTTGTTAGATTTTTAAAAAGCAGCTTGCAGGAATGAAAAACTTGAACTACAAATTTTCCTATGTTGGCTTTCCATTTTAATATTCATATTTTTATTATTGTACATGGCTGTCTTTGTTATCTCTTGTCAGTCTGATAAGTTTCAAATTTAATTTTCTTTCATTGTAATTTGCAAGCTAATAATCAGTATATTTTTGTAGAGGTAATTTTGAAAAATTGAAAAGCTCTGATATTTCGTTTTTTTCTGATGTCATTGGATCAGCAAATGTTATTACTGATGCTAGTGACATTGAAGGTCATAATATTGACTGGTTACGAACCGTTAAAGGCCAAAGCCAAGTATGTTGTATAAAAACCTATTGATTGAATAAAATTTTGTTTAATTATTTTTTTTAGTTGCTGCTGAAACCAAAGTGCACTAAAGACGTGTCAACCATCTTGAAGTATTGCAATGAAAATAGATTGGCTGTTTGTCCGCAAGTAATTTTTTTTACTTTGTGACAATAATAATTAGTTTTCTTATGTTAGTTAAGCTAAAATGTGTTCTTGTTTTTTATTAAAAAGCTAATTAAATTAGCTAAGAAGCAAATATTGCTTAATGGTTACAATAGTAGTTTACCTAATTAGAAAACATTCAAATAACATTGCTATTTAAAAGATATAAAATTGATTGTTTTTAGGGTGGAAACACAGGCCTTGTGGGTGGTAGTGTCCCAGTATTTGATGAAATAATTCTGTCCACTGAAAGAATGAATGAGATCATATCAATTGATTCTGTATCAGGTACTGGTAATTTTGCAAGGTTTAACAAACCCTGATTCAATTTTGTTGGATTCTGAATTGTAGTAAATAACAAGGATTGTTATTACCGTAGCCGATCAGAATCATGCACGTTTGACCGCCGAATGAAAAGAAAGCGAAAAGACTGTAGACCATTTTGCGAATCGTAATTGTTTCGTGTTAGCTATAGTATGCATTGCTGAGTTGTGAAAGAAAAAAATGCATGAAAACATGAAATTTAAAACAAGTGATTAATAGTATCTTAACCATATTACTACTGGGGGGGGGGGGGGGCTTTGAACTGGGATCATGTCGATCACAACCCCGGCGTTCTAATCATTCAACCACGCTGCCAACTACGTCATGTCGATCACAATCTTATTTTTTCAATCTTTCTTGATTTGTTAGTAGTTTTTGATAATTCATGTCATTAAGTGGAAAGGAAGAAAATACCTTATAGAAGAAAAAAAATTTTTTTACTTAAGCTTTATTGGATTAGATTAAAGAGTGCCCGTTTGGCACAAAAGAACAAAATATTAATATATTCTCCGATTGTCAAGAACCATTAGACAACTAGCGCAAGACGCTTGTATGTAAATCAGTGTATTATTAATGACAAAATCATCGTACATACGGAAACAATGTTATTTCTTCATTAGAAAGAACTCTCCCTTGACGCTGTAGCCTGTAGCAGAAAATTTTTTTATTGATGTTGAGTAAACTCGCTTGTCGCAATGAACAGGAGTTGTAGCTGTCACGATTCTTCTAATTTTACGATCAATCACGTTCAATAAACAGCCAAAGTTGTTAACTCTCTCAAATCGCTCTCCGGTTTTCGGCCAGTTTACGAAAGTTGACTACCCTTCGAAAGCTTGCTTTTGCAATCCCAAATCATGTTTAATTGCAACATTTAAGTATCTATATTGAAAGAATGAAATTCCCTTTCCATACAAACTTGTATGACGGTTTTTGTCGAAGTATAAGCAAGCCACCAACCTTCCTATCAATCGTACAAAGTTTCCACAAAGCCCAGTCTGAATAGGGTTAAACGTTTAATCGACCAAACAAATAAAAAAGCGGCAATAATTACAGTATAAAATGAAGAAAAAATGCACTTGGTTTTGTTATGGTTTTATTAACATAAGCTTTCGTAAGCTACTGCACACTTTTTCAGGTGTAACAGAATCAATAGAGTAATTTACTAATTCTGCCAGATTTGAAGAAATTGACAGTAGCTCACGAAAGATTAATTTGTTACAAAACAAGCAGTCCTAATTTATTAAAAAACAAGCAGTCAACCTGAGTATATTTTCTTTCTTTTTTAATTAAACATCCTTAATAAGTAAATAGGACTTTTTTTTCTATTTGCAGCATCAAAAAAAATCTTGACTACAACAAACGACAGTTTGATAGCTAAAACTAGAACAAACATTTGCGAAAATGTAAGCATAAATATTTGTTACATGTAAAACTGCTCAAGTTTTTAGCGAACTTGACATAGGACGACAGTTAAAACTCAAGTTCTTATAAAAAATCCCTCCTATCTTATTTATATTAAGGACTGATACAATTAACATGATGTGACTCATTTTTAAATTCATTTTTTTGAGATTCCTTTTGTTTAATATACGTGCCTTTTCGTGTAATTTCTGCAGCTTTGCTTAGTCACATTTTTCACGTAGGAGTTCTAGTTTGCCAAGCTGGTTGCATTCTGGAAAAAGCGAACGAACTCCTTGAAGAGAAAGGAATGGTATTGCCGTTAGATCTTGGTGCTAAAGGAAGTTGTCATCTTGGCGGAAACATTTCTACAAACGCCGGTGGATTGCGACTTTTAAGATATGGTTCTTTACGTGGAAGTGTTTTAGGTGTCGAAGCGGTAAGATTCATCGCCTTTGATCTAGATTTCTTCAAAAAATTAATTTTCTTTCAAATTGTGCAAATCATTTGTAGTTTAACATTCATAATTTGGAAGAAAATTAATTTTGTTGTAAAATCTAAAGAATTCGCATGATAGAGTTGATCGTACGAAGATTTTTGAATTGCTCGACGAGATTTTGTAAATTAGCCATTGATAGTAAGCATTTCAAAGTTTATGATACCCACTACCATTCGATTCACATAAGTTTATTTTTTCAAATAAGCTTTATTGTTACTATTTTTAACGAAATGATACTTCGTGTGTTGCTTTCGCCAGCAGTTTTCTACCAGAATAATTGAAACATCAATCAATGAGTAATATTATTAGTCAATCAGCTTTTACTGCAGGATTGATTTGCTTAGGTACTTGCGGATGGGACTGTACTTGATTGCCTTTCGACCCTACGAAAAGACAATACCGGATATGACGTCAAGCAACTGATGATAGGCTCCGAAGGAACTCTAGGAGTCGTAACCGCGCTCTCGATCGCGTGTCCACAAAAACCATCGTCCGTTAATCTCGCCTTTCTAGGTCTTTGATTTGAGCTGATTTGCATTTTTGATCGTCGTCGCTTTGGTTTCAACGCACACCGCGCGTTAATGAAGTTTTTTTATGAGAAACGCAAAACAAAATATTTTTCTTTTTTCTCACATCGCTATCATACCATATTGCAAACAGATTCGCTGATGTCTGCCTCCGCAATTTGAAAACGACCCAAAAACTAAATTTTCGTAATGTACTAGTGACGTATTTCGCAAGGTATTCGCGACCAATACGTTTGAGAAATGCTGATGTTCTTAAACGTAAAAAAAATTTTATTTAGGTGTGAATTCGTTTGAAGATATATTAATCCTTTTGCAAGAAGCAAGAATCAGCTTAGGAGAAATTCTATCTGCTGTAGAATTTATGGACAGTGATTCAATGCGATTGGTTAAAACTCATTTGAAATTGACCAATCCCATTGGAGATTTTCCGTTTTACATGCTTATCGAAACATCAGGTACCTTCAACATAATTTTAATGGCCTCTCTGTGTTTCCGATCCAAAATAAAATTAAGCAGATTTGCAATACGCCAAAAGTTGAATTGGAGCGATAATTAGTTCTATTTAATATTTTTTTATAATTATTTTATCTCTTGGGTTGTTGTATTGGAAGGAACAAAAAGTTCTAAATTGAGAGAAGGAAGAAATATAACACAAAAGTCTGGGAATCAAGGGCTAATTTTTAGGTTTGCATTTCTCCGTCAAGAAGTCAGCAGCTTGTTAACTTAAAACCTTATTAAAACAGGATTGGATTATGTTGTTTATCTGCCGTGTAGATGATTATGAAGTAGGAAGAAGGTTCTAACAAACTGGTTGTTGTCGTACTTAAGCAAGCAGAAAATATGATCTGTATTAGAATTGGGTTTATGCTTATTATTAGTTCTTGTATTGATTTATAGGGTGGTTTGGGCTTAAAATGTTTTTTGACATTAAGGTTTTGGTTGTTAGCTTTAGTTGAAATTTTTTCTCATTTAGACTTGATTATTCTTGCTATATTCACAAATTTTACAGAGAACGAATTATTAAAAATATATTTCTTTCATTTGTTTTTCGGTGAATTATTTTGGGTTTGGAAATTCTCAATCTTGCACAATGAAGTAGTTAAGTGACAAATGTGCGACTGAAAAAGCGCTCAGTTAACACCTTCCTCGATATTTAATTCCATCGATTTATTGTTAGATTAAAACAGCGAGACTTTTCTAAGCTTGCCCCGCATTTATAATGCAGGCTCCAACTCTGGCCACGACGAGGAGAAGCTTTCTCTCTTCTTGGCCAGGATCACGGACAAAGGATGGGCCCAGGACGGCACTCTCGCGACCGACTCGGTTAAAATGAAAGTTAGTTTTTTGCAAAAATATTTGTTTTGTTTCTCTCCAGTATATGGAGATTTTCCGTTTGCTAATTTAAACATCTGCTCAGTCGCACGTTGGCATGGCAACCAGGGCTGATAAACATTAAATTTCGATAAACGTTTTCCCACTGCTTCGATTAAATTTGTGCCGTAGCGGTTAGGTAGCCACAGCAATTCTATTTCACAATTGTCCCAATTGCAATAAAAAACCGCGTTTATAATAGTCTATTATATTTGACAAAAAAACGAGGCTTTCTTATTTCGAACGCATGCAAGTTTTATTTAATTGGGTTTTGAAAACTTCAAGCTTTTTCTTCAGGGATAACTCTTCCAACAGGTTTGTGACCTGAAATACAGTTAGTATATACAGCTTTTCTTTTGAAAATCAAAAACAGGGTGTTGCATGAAATTGCCTATATCTGAACAGCTATTTTTTGTTCCTAATGATTCGTTCTCGAAAAAACAAGCTCGGAAAGAATCCACTTCATCGTCAGGCTTCAAATAACTATAATCATTTGTCGAGTTATAGGACAGATGGCACTAAAAGTTGTCATAAATCTTATATTCGTTTATAATTATAATCATTAGTCATAAATCTTGGATTTATAATCATTCGTTCAGGCAATATGGAGTTTGCGCGAACGCATCGCCGAAGCATCTCTCGCCGACGGTTATAACTTCAAGTACGACATGTCGTTGCCTACGAAGGACATGTATAAGATGGTTGAAGAAACTCGAGAACATCTGGGCGACAAATGCAGATCGCTCGTTGGTTATGGACATTTAGGTAAATCGATAATAAAAATTACTCTGTCGATCGAAGCTAAATATTTTTTTTTCTGTTTGAATTTAGCTTTTCATAAACCTTGAAATTTTGATAAAAAAATTCGGTCCTATAATAATCTTAAATTTTATAAAAAGTTTGAACGACGATAAGTTAAATCCTTATAATTAATTTCTCAGTCAAGGCTCTTGGTTTTGGAAATTACGTAATGATGAACTTTGTGTTCATCCTATTCCTTGTAGCAATACATTAATGGAGAAACAGCATTGTTGCCAGAACCGCAAGGCAAAATCTGAAGGCATGTTCTTGTTCACATGCGTCCAATCCTTATAGTACTCTTGTTACTTGCTATTCTTCTGAAAAGTTTCATCGCTGTTACCGTTCTTTGGTTCGCCCGCCCCCCCCCCCACAAAAGAAAAACAACTGTGGTCCGTAACAACCCGAATTTGGTTTGTGTTAGACTGGAACCCCCCCCTACGTTTGTCGGTCTTTGATTATGGAGCACGTCACCTGTATGACTTGATTTGTCGACAGGTGATGGAAATTTACATCTGAATATAAGCTGTGAAGAATTCAATGACGAAATTTACGCGGCTGTCGAACCGTTCGTGTACGAATGGGTGTCGAAACATAACGGAAGTGTGAGTGCTGAACACGGCCTTGGGTAAGTACTCGTAGAAGAACGACAACCATCGGGGCAAGGCGTGTTGCTTTCTTGTTGTTATAATCTTTTTTTTTTTTTTTTTTGAACCCACCTGTGGTTGTGTTTTATTCAGGCTTAATTTCAATATTAAATGTGTTGATTATTTTTGAAACTTAAGAGAATCGTTCAGAAACACTTACGGTCCGTCACGTGTTAAAGACTGTCTTTGCCAGCTCTAGACAGAGCAAAGTTTTAGTGCGATTTTTGATCTTGTTCACACGTAATTCATACGCTGGGCGTTTGTTTGTTTGTTGAATTTCGTACGCCAAGCATAGAAATTTGAATCAACAAACGAACGTGTTTCCAACATATTAGCCAAACGTGAACCGGATCTAAATCCTGAAATCTTTTTTAAAACAGGCAGTTTTAATTTATTGTCAAAAAATCCTGTTTTTGTTGCAGATTTAAAAAGCGCCAATACATTGAATACACAAAAAGTAAGGAAGCCGTTGTAATCATGCGCAAGTTGAAGGAGCTTTTTGATCCTAACCGAATCTTGAATCCTTATAAAACTCTTCCGGACCCTTAACTAAACACGTGCGCTATAAAATACAGTATTTTTTGCCTAGTTAAAGTTTTTCAATACTGTTACGTCATTGTTTTAAATTATTTATATTTAATTTTTGTTGATTTGCGAAAGAAATCGGGTGAATGATATTATTTTTGTGCGAACAGCTTTGTTCATTCTATGCACTTTTCAAATAAATTAGTTTTTAAAGAAATTGTATTTGATTGCAATGTGGAGTTTTGTATTGAATTTTATATAACGGTTTTTCGCTTCTTAGAGCCGTGGTAGAAAATAATATTAGGAAAAATTGATAAATCGTTTTAGCTCTCGTTTTTTTCCGAAAGCAATGGTAAACGTTTTAAACCCTCCATGACCATCCTTTTTCACTTTTGTAATATGTGAACGCTTCATGAATTTAGCAAATTTGTAGTTTTTTGTTTTCAAATTTTTTTAAGATTCATGCATTTAAGAAACCTTCACCTCACATTTTTTCGTTGTATTTTAATTTATTTACATTCCAATTGGCTCAAATTTCTCATAAATAGCAAAATTTCAAAAATTTATTTTTTGTGTATATTTATATTAAAATTCATTTTTAGCTTTTTTTTTGAAAAATAGCGTGTCTTTAATCATAATTTCCTACTGACTATTTTGATGTTGGCAAGATGAAAAACTTGATCCCAGGTCGTTTTTACGTTTTTGATTCCACTAGAGAGAGCTAAAGATATATCAATTAATTTTAGTTAATAACTTTCCAAGCAAGTGTCTGCTGCTCAGTGTTATAAGCGACCGACATGTAAATTGGAAGAATACTTGTTCATTGCCCAGATTGAACGTTTATTGTATATAAGAAAAAAACTTTCAGCAGTATTAAATACTGACGTTGCAACTTGATAATTTAACATCAACGGCAAAAGTACATTAAAGCTTGGTCACAATGATAAAAATTTCTCGTGAAATTCAAACGTGTACGCCTCTCAACTCGTTAAATTAATCTGAAGCCCCCTCCCCCTTTGAAAACTTTTTGTTTCTTTTTTTAAATCTGTGATCTAAACTTTATTTTTAAACTCAGAATCCTTGCTGATAATCTCAATTTTTTTCTAAATTCAGCCTTTCGACGCTGTTCGCTCTATTATAGGAAAATACTCACAGTAGATCCATTTCCAGCTCATTCTCTTCTACTTCTGGCTTTGATAATTCGTTTTTAACCCTTGACCTTTTTCCTAAGCCAAAGAAAATTTTCTCTCCAGACACCAGACTTTGTGTGGGCGAGTGTTTTTTTGAACATGTTTTTCATCTCCGATCCTCTTAGTTTTTACTAGAATTTATGAAAAAACTTGAACAAAAAACTTTCACTCTTTTCTTAAAAGACTATGCTCAAGTTAAACTCTTTATTTTTAAGCTCGATGCTTTTCATCTCGATCAGTTGCCGGCAGCGAGGCCGAATGGTAAGACACGATTGTCTCGGTGACCGCGATCGACATATTCTCGGTTCAACAATCCTCTTGTGCTGTCGTGTCGGGAAAGACGACTTCTTCGCATTGCGGTCTTAAGAAGCATCTCTATATTTCAGTGATATTGTGTCATAAAGTAAACCGTAAACTAGGCTTTCATTTACAAAATTATGACTAAAATCTGAAGAGAAAGAATAATAATAATTGAAATAGAATTAAGCGTTTGAAATTAAATTAGCTAAAATCCATTAAACAAAACTAGAGTGCTATTTAAAGTTAAAAAAGTTTGCGCAAGGCAGCAAGTTACAGTACATATGAAGATGACAACGAGAGAAATGAATAAACTTATGAATAAGGCAAGTGTTACGGTGGTTCGAGTCCAGGCTAAATCATGATATATCACTTTATAAAAACCGCGGAAAAATATCGAATTTTAACTGGATAGCAACGTCATGAAATCTAGGGAAAGTAGGTTGGATTTCCGCTTGGCGGTTGCCTTGAAGTTAACGCATCCGTTGTATTCTGCGTTAAAAAAGATAAGTACATAATTATACATCTTACATTCACCCTCCACTCAAAATGTTTTCCGTCAATATCAGCAGACAGCGGCCCAAGTTTTTTTTTTTTTTTGGTAAGAATTGGGTGTAGTAAGAAAGATTTAATTCCGATATTCGCAACGAATATAGATCATACATTAATTGAACTTTTTCCAATTCATTGAATAAAATATTTAATCAAAGTTAATTTGTTTAATTTTCATGTCAACTCTTTCCGGAAAGTAAAGGTGTCTTCACTGTACCAGTAAATAGCTTTGTAATTGTCTTCTTGTTTGCTCCCACAATATTGACCATTCAAATTGGCATTGGTATACGGTAACTTCTATGCCACCATCCGCTTCTTTGACCTGCTGCAAAGTGGCGGGACCAACCAGCATTCTTGGTACTGAATGGTCGATTATTGTTGTTAGGCATTGCATGTCCTTATTCAAATTAAATTACTAGGACCTAGCTAGGGCCGTGCTGACCGGTATTTGTTTAGACTTTATAAATAGCCTGAGCAAATTTAAATCTTTGTGGTTCTTATACTTGGTGCAGTCAGGGCAAAATTCTATTATTATGTTTATTTTCAAATTCCCTTTGATCTTTCATCTTCGTATCACAAAACTTGCCTTGAACCAAATTTAAACTGTTTTTACAATTTGAAAGTTTCAGTTCTTTCTTTTGAAATTTCATTTTGCTTTTCTGTTGCTAACACCTCAAAATCGGTCCCAAATGCTTTCTGCATCAACAAATAGCATGAATCTATCATAGTTCACTTCTTTTTTACTGATTTACGGCGGATCAAGAAATTCGGGGACCCAGGCACAGCTTTTGTGAAACTTTTAAAAAATTTCAAAGATGGTTTTAAAGTAAAATATTTTCCTTCCGAACGGCTCCTACAATTTATAAATAGATTATAAAGGACTTTTTCAAATATTTGTCTGTTGCACAACACCTGAAGACTTAAATGAAAAAGACTTAGTCTACCGCCTTTTCAATGTTTAATAAAGTAGATATTTTTGTACCTACGATTAGATAAGAGGAATTATTTTTACCCAAGTACAGGGCGTTTTCTCTGTTTAGCTGAACTAGGCTACTAAGATTAAAGTTTATTAAAACCAGGGCACGAATCTATGCAAAAAGTTAAGGGACAATTTTTAATCTTAATTTTACTAATTTACAAAACAAATTTAAAAAATAATCCAAAACATTTGCACTTCTGATTTAAACTTTTTTCTCCTGTCAAGCCATAATTTTTTTATTTTGCTAAAGACGAAATTTTGTGGGCTGTCTTTCATATAAAAAATTCTTTTTTATGTTTCACCCTTAAAGACAATTAAATATTTGTTGAAAATAGGAACCATAGGTCGGTTTAGACCGTGAGAGAAAAAGTAAAATATAAGCGAAAACCGTATTTGTAAAATTCTAGCGGAAAATTCCGCTTTCAGCTTGCTTTTTTTACGACGACTTTCAATCAAATTCAAGCTAATGAGCTGAAACGTTTCAACTTAAATATTTTCCTCCAAGCACAAAGAAATTTTGCGCTTTGACCATTTTTCACAATTTCGCTTTTATTTCGAATAGTCTTTCCACTTTGTTTATTTTGCCCTTTTCGGCACACGCTTTATTCGTCCGTTTTCAGTCTGAATGTTCTTATCACCTTGTATATAAAGTTTGATGGCACTGTATTTAACGATTCTAATAATTTTTTAAAGTTGTATAGGCCTAATTAGTGATGGCCTAACAAAAAGGGAGGGCCGGTGCAAGAAAAGTAAAGGGGGGATACTAAGGTAGCTGGAACCATTTTATGTATGAAAACAAAATGAAGTTTCGGTAAAGAGACTGTTTTTTTCAACCAGACAACAACTGAGAAAAGCAGCCATAATGGATTCAGCATTCTTCATTTTATTACACAAACATTAAAAATTATTTATAAAAACGAACGTTTTCGGCTTACTTTAGCCCTCATCAGATTTCTACAATTTTAGCAATATTAATTAATTTTAAATTTACACACACGCATAAAAACAACAACAGCAAAAAACAATGTATATTTTTAAAAAACACAGGCTGTACTTTTGACTAACAGGCTAAATTTTAAATCAAAACGAGTGAGAGACTAAATTGATACAAATTAAATTCCAGATTATGATGTCATCCAAGAAAAAAAAAAGGAAAAATATGACAATCAAAATATATTCAATAAATATGAAGCTCTGTTTGCGAACATTTGTCGATTTAACTCATAAAAAAGTTAAGTCCAAAATTAAATCGATAAATGTTCGCAAACAGAGCTTCATATTTATTGAATATATTTTGATTGTTATATTTTTTCCTTTTTTTTTTCTTGGATGACATCATAATCTGGAATTTAATTTGTATCAATTTAGTCTCTCACTCGTTTTGATTTAAAATTTAGCCTGTTAAGGTCCGTTTCCACTACGAGCGTGGAAAAGAGCATTCTTTTTCTCTTTTATTGATCTTCGATTGAAGCGAGCGGTTAAAATTGAAGCGAGCGCAAAAAAAAAGCAAAAAAACAAACAAAGAATGCTTTTGAGGCCCGTTTCCACTATGAGCGTGGAAAAGAGCATTCTTTGTCTCTTTTATTGATCTTCGATTGAAGCGAGCGGTTAAAATTGAAGCGAGCGCAAAAAAAAAGCA
Organism: Diplosoma virens; assembly: GCA_963680785.1. NCBI lineage: Eukaryota > Metazoa > Chordata > Ascidiacea > Aplousobranchia > Didemnidae > Diplosoma > Diplosoma virens. The sequence goes on along the minus strand of OY796887.1, from coordinate 13,856,666 downwards.
ATAAAACAAACAAAGAATGCTTTTTTCCACGCTCGTAGTGGAAACGGGCCTTTAGTCAAAAGTACAGCCTGTGTTTTTTAAAAATATACATTGTTTTTTGCTGTTGTTGTTTTTATGTGTGTGAGTAAATTTAAAATTAATTAATATTGCTAAAATTGTAGAAATCTGATGAGCGCTAAAGTAAGCCGAAAACGTTCGTTTTTATAAATAATTTTTAATGTTTGTGTAATAAAATGAAGAATGCTGAATCCATTATGGCTGCTTTTCTCTATTGTTGTCTGGTTGAAAACAAAGTGATCTTTAAAAAAAAAATCTTCAATTTAGGGAGCCACTATTGAGTAATCCAAAGCATTGTGATCTCTTTAAAAAGTTGTCGTTTGATTTGGAGAGCCACTTTTTAGTGTCTCAAAACAAACTCTGAAAAAAAGTCTTCACTTTAGGGGGGCCACTGAGTGGTACAGCCACGTAACTATATATGGTAAACTTGTACAAATCACCAACCAAATCGCTGTCGCACAAACGTACACACAACAAACACCATAGGAAACAGAGCACAATTGACAACAACATAACAAGTAACAGCCAAGCATGCTGCAACAACCGATTCAAAAAATTTTTTTCTTTTTGACATGCCATCGACGTCCTGGTGCTACTATGAAGAAATAAAGCACTACCTTGTGTAGGGGGCCACTTTTTGATGCATTTTAGAGGGGGTTCGGTGCGGCCGCACCGTTCTCTCCCTATTAAAGTCATCACTGTATATAATTTTAGATGTTGTTATGCCAAACGTCGGTTTAAAGCAGGGGGTCCCAACTTGTATAAATTCACGACGCAATTCAGTCTAAGATTTACATGAACGACTTCTTTCCCAGAAAAAAGTTTCAAACCGGAGGTTAAAAATTTCATTTTATCTCTATATTTATCCTCCTGACTTGCAGATGAGCGACGGAGGCGCGATACAAAAGGAAAACAATTAACCCGATCCGCTTCAAGAGATGCCAAAATGTGTTGCTCTCCGGTTAAAATTTTTAGTTTGTTTTTTTAGTTTTTTCATAGAGGTACGACAGAAATTTGGAGCTGCTTGTTAAAACCGCCAAGCAGGGAAAATACTGTTAAGTGTTTTTCCCGAGAACAGCACAGAATGGCACGAGTAGGTGTTGAACCGAGACCATGTCGATCACATCACGGCGTTCAAATTACTCGATCACGTTGCCAACTAAAAAAACGGTTCTTGGCTACAGCAAAGAAGTCAAGTGAAGACCAAAAAAGGTCTTCATTTATTGGAAAAATACATTTAGGCCGCATTTTTTGGCGTTTCGGACCAGGGCGGGGTCGTCAATTGAGGTTTAAAAGGCGTTTGCGACCGCCCTGATAGTTTTAAAATGACGCAATAGTTAGAAACCTCTGGTATAAAGTAAGCAACCAAAGGTTTTCGACTGATGTGTTTTTTTCCTTTAAATAAATACTGGAATTAAAGCAAAATTTTCTTTAAATAAATGTTTTAATTATAACAAAATTAAAAAATCGTCTACAGATCTTGATTTAATATAAAATAAATTTTTTATCTCATGATTTATTTCAAAAACTCATTATAAGTTTGAAAAAAGTTTATAGGCACAGCTTAAAATACTGCTAGTTTTGTATTTAGTTGCCTATTAGTTTGATGCAATACAGCCCGCCTTGTTGTGTAAATACTTTTTAGGCCCAAACAAAAGCAAGATAACCAATAAAGCGCTTGTTTGAAAATAGATAAAACATGCTAAAGGAGCGTTTAAGTTATTTTGACGTACTTGGCTGGATTGTTGAATAACAGAGCATTGAATTTCTCACAGATATATCTAGTGGGCACTGCTTACTTTCGATGCAGCTTTGTTTTGTAAGCAGTTTAATTATTATCAAAAGCATGACGTTTTTGTGAAAGACGTTGCTAAATATTTTTTATTAAAAGTGATGTGTATAATTACAACCTCGCACTAAACTTTATAAATGGGGGAGACAAAGACGTGTGTGTGCTTTTTGACAATCACTGCATGAAAACGGCATTTTCTAAGACCTAGGGCAGTGGTTTTCAATCGGTGGGCCACAGAGCATAAATTAGAATGAAAGCAATATGAGACTTGTACGATGATGCCATTACGATCGAAAAATCAGAAACAATTTCCAAGTGAAGACCTTTTTTTTAGAGATCACTATGTTTTTGGGACGAAAATTGAGAAATCGCAAACTAATTCCAAACAAAGACTTTTTCTTACAAATCACCAGATTTTTGCGACAGAAATTAAATTCTGTTCACCGAAGTGGGTTGTTAAGTTGCTTTGGGTTGGAAAATGGGCCACGGTATGAAAAAGGTTGAAAACCACTGCCCTAGATCATGCCAATTACAATGTCGGCGAAATCGCCAACTGTGGTAACACTCCAACTCGCGAGCAAAAGGAGGCGAGTTCAATGCTCAATCTATGTCAGTGATTTTCTTTGTGTTCATGATAAAGGCTATTCACGACAAATTTTTGAATGCGGTCACAGTGCTTACTTACAAAAACGACTTCGCTTAAGAGCAATGGCGAGCCCAATACGGCCGTACGAAAAAGAAAGATTTCACTCTTATCTTATTAATGTTCATTGCTGAAAGAATATGTAATCATTAAATTAAATAAAATTCAACAACAAAACGAAAGTTTTTTATATTGATTTCTATTTGTAAGGAATAGACACTATAAATGATTGGTAATCGTAAAAAATATCAATTTACATTGTCTGTGATTCGGTTTTTTTGTATTGTTGGTCTATTTGTAATGTCATTTTCTCAAAACAAAGTAAGTTCATTAACCGAAATAAATGCCGCGGAACTTAAAAAGTTTTTCATAAACCGCAGTGGAACAGTTCGTGCTAACAGAAGGTAACCGTTTTTAGAGATGTGTCCATAAAAAGGTTTTTAGTCTAAGGCGATAATGGTATAGACCAGAGTGATCCAAGATCGTTCCTCCTGCGGGCCAGTTTCAAAATTTTGTAGAAATTACCCGCCGTAGTTGATTTGAAACTGTATCAGATGCGTAAAACGGTTTTTTGTCTTCACTTGATAGTTTAGTTTATATTTAATATTCCTATCTTCCGAACTGTTTTAACGTTGATGCTACTTTCAGTCGAAAAGGATCTATAATAATTAAAATTCTTTTGCGGGCTACAGACAATGCTTCGATTTGGACCAGCCTGGCATAAACAAAGAAGCTCAGCTTCTGCGTTTTAAAACGGCTCAAACCTTTTGTCGTCTTTTTGTAGAAAAACTTCCATGAATAGTTGTTTTTCGGCAAATACCTATACTTAAGTACTACCGAAGTTCAAAGGTGAGACTAAACCTACTAAATAAGAGTGTGCTGTTTCTGCGAGAAAAAACTGGTTGACAACAAACGACGCTTGTAATAGGAATAATATGCTTGTTAATCTCATTTGTTTATAAAAATTCTTCAATTCTAAATCGGATTTGAGATTTTACTTTACTTCAATGCTTTTTAATAAACAAGCAACAACGTTTTATGAGTAAGTCTTGACACTAATTCGTTGTCTCTATCTACTAAATCTGTGCTTTGACTCATTACACGTAGAGCATCGCAAATGTTTGACAACATTAATTACGCATTTTTTAAACCTCAGCCGACGGGTTGAAATTCAATGAAATAAAGAAAAGATTTATTGACTGCTTTAAAATTTGACTTAAAGTTTGAAATAAATAATCAATTTTCGATTATTGGTCTCAGATATTTTACGTCGTTATTCAATAATCAGAAAAGGGTAAAAAAAAAGAAACAATCTTCTGTTATAAGTTTTTGAATGATTAAGTTGTTGACAAAAAAATTTCATTATATTTGCTATTCAAAGTTTGTTATTTTAATTCGAAGTTGGTAAAATGTAATTTTTGAAATGTTTTTTCTACAAAATTAACAATAAGTCCGATTGCCTTTTGCCAATATTACTCAACTTTTTCTGTGATTGCGCAACACTACAAAAATAAATTGTTCATTTCGTTCAACCAAAGAATAATGGAAAAACGTTTTAAGGCCCGTTTCCACTACGAGCGTGGAAAAGAGCATTCTTTGTTTCTTTTATTAATGTTTCAGCGCTTAAAATTGAAGCGAGCGCTAAGCAAGCAAAAAAATCAATAAAACAAACAAAGAATAATTTTTTCCACGCTCGTAGTGGAAACGGGCCTTTAATGCGAGCCTGTGCACGTTTTCAAACGTAGATCAAGTTGAAGCAAAGCTCCAGTAATCGCCAGCATACTCTCAATTTGTCGCTATTAAGGCCCGTTTCCACTACGAGCGTGAAAAAAAGCATTCTTTATTTCTTTTATTGATCTTTGATTGAAGCGAGCGGTTAAAATTGAAGCGAGCGCAAAAAAAATCAATAAAACAAACAAAGAATGCTCTTTTCCACGCTCGTAGTGGAAACGGGCCTTTAGCCAAACAAATAAGCCACTTTTGAGAATACAGTTACGCCTTTTGTTGGCAACTTTAGGAGGATTAAAAGCTAGTTTAACAGTTAACCTTTTTGTGAGACAAAATTTTCAATACATTCATTTTGTCTATACTTAAATCTGCATGACTCGTTAAAATTAATTAAAAAGCTAAGAATTCATTACATCCATTTTTGTATTTTTTTATGAGAGAGGGCGCTATTTCAATTGACTTTTTGGTGCTACTTAGGGGTGTGGTTTCAACGTCATATTTAGGCAAGGCATGGGTTAAAAATTAAGGTTAGAATTAGATTGTTTTACTTTATTGTTCTCCACCTAAAACAAATCTGAGATCGTATTATCCTAACCCTAACCCTATACTGTGATCATTTATAGGGTGGCCATACGTCCCGTTTTAGCTGGGAGAGACCCACTTTTAGGCCTTGTCCCAGTGACCCACCAGGTTAACCATTATGTCTCGAAATTTATAATTTTAAGTGAAGACTTTTTTTACTTATCCCTACTTTTTAAGAACGAAAATCAAGAAATCCGGGACAGATTCTAAGTGAAGACCTTTTTTTTAGTGATCACTGCTTATTAAGGACGAATTTTTTTCTTTTAACGAACGTCCCGATTCACCTTTTTAGAAATATAGTATGCCTAATCATTCATCAAGTGAGATTGCATGCCGAAACAGAACGGACTTGTTCTTTGTCATAACCTACAAAAGGTCAGGAAATCATAAAATCAGAAAAAGATGATAACCCAGGAAAATCTATAATTCAAAACAACTTAAATTAAACAAATTTTTTAACCAGAAACAATGTTTAATATTTTTTAAAAAAAGTAAGCAATCCACAAATTTAAATTTTTTTTAATCAGTTTAATTTGACAATAGAAGCATTGTAACGCAAATCAAGTAATAGGCTACCAATTCATTTTATTAATTTTGGCTTCAAAACAGTTTTTTGAGTTTTCGAGTTGATTATTAACGCATCGCATCAAGAAAAACATCTATACAAAAAGTGGCACATTTGAAAATTTTTCCTAACATCATAATGGTTTGGCAAAAAAAAGTTTATGCCGGATGCCCTTCCTGCCGCATCCCTTTTCATTTATCTGGACTTGGGACCGGCATCAAGAAATACTTGAATGTGCCCCTGATGACTGACTATTAGGAATGAAGATGAGGAAGGGCAGGCTGAGGTGGTATGGACATGTCATGAGGAGAGACCAGGAGTATATAGGAAGAAGGGTGATGGAAATGGAGTTACCGGGAAAGAGGAAAAGAGGGAGGCTGAAGAGAAGATTTCCAGATGTAGTAAGGGAAGATATGGGGGAAGTTGGTGCGACAGAGAAGGATATTGAAAACAGGACGCGTGGAGAAACATCATACGCTGTGGCTACCCCTAATTAGAGGGGAAAGGCTGAAAGAAGAAGAAGGAGTTAATTATTATGTAATTATGTTTCAAAAAACGAATACAATACATTCAAAATTTACTTCACATAATAGGTTCAAATATTTTTAAAATTATTGTTTACTAAAAGGTTTTTCATGCATAACAATACTGTGTGAAAGACTGGAACTTGCCGAAACCACACCTGAACTTCCAATCAACAAACTTTTAGATTGAACAGTTTCTTTCTCAACTCTTGCAGTATATGCTGTGTACTTTTAGGTTTTTCTAACAGTCACTTATGATTTGTTTCGCAATGTCTTTTTACATTCCAGGTTCTGCTCACAACTTGTTCATCACATAAGATGCAAAGAGCTTTCAATTTCTTTTAATTACGCCAAACTGGTTAGTCCAGCATTCTTGGAAATTTTTATTACTTGGGTTTTCAGATAATTTAATTTTCTTTCTCTTTATATGATTAAGAGGGATGCAATCACAAAGCTGTTAAATCTTTAAGTGAAAGGATAACTAAAGCCTGTACAATAAAATTACCAAGTGATACTCGATTATTACATCACAAAAACGATAAACGACAATGGCATAAAAAGGTTTTTTTGAGTAAAAGAAGGAAAACAATATGGCAAAATCTGAGACATCAGCTCAACTACAGTCATTATTTGTGACGCAATGCTCGTATTAGGGACCTCCGAAAATTTCCTGTTTACTTTTCACTTGCGTGTCAGACAAAATCTCTTCATAGTTTAACCAAACAAACATAGTTTTGCCATCACTGTCCTAGTTTATAGTTTGCGGAACATTAAACTTTTCAATTGCAAAGACTCAATAAAGTGCCTTACATATTGTCTTGACAATTTAAACTAAAGCATTTTTACGATCGACTTCCTTTTAAAACCGCTAGGAATAGACACTAAACTAATGAAAATTGTTTGAATGTTTAAGCCGTTAAACAACTAATGCTTTGTATGAGAACCGAATCAACCATCTGACAAAATTTTTTCACCATCTTTTTACATCCTGTGTAAGGAGTGATAGCATTAGCAATTAGTTTTTAAAGAGAAATTTCTTGGGTCGATAAACCATGGATAAACTTTCTTGCGATATCTTATTATCCCACAATTTGCTCATACAATGTTTTCGATACAATTGATCAATGTCCAAAAAAAAGCTTTATAACTTGGTTCATTGCGAACTTTGCGTAGATAAAAAACCATTTTGTCTTGGAGGCAGAGCTAAAAATTATCGGCGTTTTTTCAGTTCGTTGCAATTCAAATGAAATTTGTTTAATTTATTTTGCTCTTTTATCTTTAACTAAAAAAATATTTGGTGTGAAAAAGCTGAAAGCAAAAGGAAATACTAAAAATAAACTCAGTTTAACACAAATTAAAATTAACTTTCGCTTTAGAAAACAAGGAAAAAAGCTCACAAATTAAATACGGATTTTAATGCATTATTAATGGTAAAGCAACGAAAACACAAACCCAAACAAACAAATGAACTTTTCTTAAATAGGTTGTAAAATCTGAAACCGCATCTCCGCTGACATAATAATAGCGCAAACGTCAATTTACACATTTACATCTCCGGCTCGACGGAAAATCGAGACGTTTTTACTGATTCGCGGCCACGTTGCACTGAGTCTACCTTAATATTCAGTAGTTTTTGTTTAATCATTGGCCTGAAAATCAATGCAATAAAAGAGGGATTTTTTATCGAGGCAGGCAAAGCAGTGCTTTTATAGCAGTAAAATTTGTCAAATTTTTTCGTGTCAAGCAGGATTTAAACTTACATCCTGGTCGGCGGAATAGCTTACTGTGATGAAAATTTGAGCTGCGAACAGAACTACGCGAGTTCGATGCTCAGTCTATCCGAGTTATTTCGGTGGTGCCCTTGGGAAAGGCACACCATGACTAATTCTTTAGTGGAGTTACACTGCATACCTGCAATATTCACTCTTCTCTCAATACCAAAAAAAGCTATGGGGTCAATAGGGCCATACGAGGAAGAAAATCATCGGCATACATACATGAATACCGAACATAAATGGCACTAAATAACAACTGCAATTTAACATTTGGTTCGATTTAAAAATGAAGAAGCTAAATTTGTTTCCATGTAAAAGCGATTACAAAAAGAATTGATACATGATTTTAGCCGAGCGCTGGTGTGTTTATTTTCAATTCGCCATAGTTGCGCAAAGGATTAAGTGAAAACCTTGAAACTTAATACCACGTGCTAGTTGGCTTGTTTATTCATTTTGCCTTGCTTCATTAAACGTTTGTACACAGTTGGCATAGCGCCAATTCTTCGCTTTCGCTCAATTTTCCGCAAAAAACAATCCCTGATATCTCATCGCTCGTTGTAACGTTTTAAAAGTCGCTTTAACTTTGCACTTAAAAGGCTTAAAAGCTTAAAAGCCTGTTTCCTGGTCTGACTAACCTTCTTTGGCCGCCATTAAAACAATCATTGATGGACGACGTAAAACTAAAATCTGTTTAATTTATAATTACCCACAAATTTTCAATTACTTCTAAAATGAACTGGCGGCTTTATGATTGATATATTACATAAAAAAGGCCGTTTTTTGGAAAGGTACGGAATTAGATGTATAAGCACAGCAGGGTTGCCAGATCCCAGTGAACCTATGAATCATTTCCCAATTTTTTCCCCAAAACATGGTGATCTCTAAAAAAAAGGTCTTCTCTTAAAATCTGTTTATGATCTCTCCATTTTTCTCCCAAACCCATCCACTCGGAAGCCATAAAAAAAGCCGAAAAGCCAAACAAAATTTTTGATGCCAACCACACTGAAAAAATGCCAGATTTCGCAAATTTGCAAAAAAAGCCAAAAAAAAACCAAAATGCCAAACTGAAATTCTGACGCCAAACCTGTTAAAAAAGCCAGATTTCTCAAATTTGGCGTCAAAAAAGCCAATATGGCAACCCTGAAGCACAAAGCTTTTGCACGGGGGGGTTCGGAGGTTGAAATTCCCTGAAGAATGTACGCAGACCATTTGAAAAAGAATTAGAGGATGAAAAAAAGTAAAGACCAACAAAAAAGTTGTTAGAAATGGTGTTTCGCCTCGCAAACCACCCTCATGACAAATTTTTGCATACGCCACTATGTATAAGTAATAGATGTGACATGATCTGGTAGATTTTATGTGTCTATTGCTTTAGATTGTTTCAATTCGTTTTATGGGTGTCTTGTCTCATTTTTAAAGCAGGTAGCGGAACTCTCTTTATCCCTTAACTTTTATATCAAATATAAATTTTTTTGCACGAGAATTAGTAAAATAATTTAAAACTATATATTTTAATCCGTAGACTTTTCTTTTTAAATTTAAAGGTTTTTGATTTCGATCATTAAAATGGTAGAAATCGCAAAGTTGAAGTATATTTAGTGCTACAATGATTTATTTCAACAGATTTCGAATCAGGATATTCTTGCGTTTTGGTGTAACTATAAAAACAAATCCACAATCAACAATATCAATGACGCGCAAATTTTGCTGAGTAAGTAAAAAATTGGCCAATCACAGCACAATGCAATGCTTGCCTATTTTTTTGAGAACAGCATATTTAACAGCGAATATGTATTTTTCAAGAACTTCTAAATTTTTTTATTTCTTGAAAGAAAAAAGAACATAAGAAACTTAACCAGAACACACCAAAAAACATGAACCAAATAAATAAACATTTCACCAAAACTTTGACCTTATCTGTTAGGCAAAAATTAACAGAAGACTCAGGAAAATAAAGGTTTTTTTTGAAGTGATGGCCGAAAAACAAGTTTCGATTGCATCTGTCCCGTAAAAATCAACAAAAGACCAAAAATGGTTTTAGTCTTTTCGATTCATCAGTCCAAAAATGTCAAATAGCAAAACATTTTTAAATTGGCAGCTTTGAACGGATCAAGTCAAGATTGAGGAACCCAGCATTACTGGGTTTATTGAACTGGACATAATATAATTTGCTTAAAATCAAGGTAGGCATGAGACGGTGACATTTATCTGCCAGCCAAAATCTGCTCAAATCAAGGTTAGGGTTTTGGAGGTAGGTCATGGGGTCTTTAAATGGTCCATTGGTCGGAAAACATTTTTGAATATGCCCAAAAACTATTTCAAAAAAATTACATTATTTTACAATTATTCGAGAGACGAGTTTTTTAACTCTTATAGAAAAAATAGTTAATGAAGAAGAAGTAGTTAAACTATTTACCTGGTGGATAGGAAGTTTAGAAACCTCATGAAAAATTTTACCCCAAACGTTTTTAAATACAGCCCATTTTGAGTAATTTACTCTAGTTTCCCGACCTCTGAAATAGACAAACTAACACAGCTCGACATTATTTTTTACAACCACAGTCGGCAGCGTGGTTAAGTGATTAAGTGCCAGAATTGTGATCGACATCGTCTCGGTTCAAACCTACCAGTACACTGCAGAGTAATGACACTCTGTTGTGTCCTTGAAAATGACACTTTGCGGCACTTTTCTCTGCTTAGCTTCTTGGAAAGCAGTTCTAAGTTTCAATCACATCTCGAAAAAAAACGAAACAAAAATTTTTAACCGGACAGCAATATCTGGCATTTTTGAAAGCAGCTCGTGGTAATTGTTTGGATTGCCCTACGTACAGTGATGGCCCTACAAAAAGGGGGAGCCCGGTGCAAGAAAAATAAGGAGGGGACACTATTTAGTGTTCCAAGGCAAACCAATCCATGTATAATTAAACAAACCAAACCTATGTATAGCTCTTCCGACGCTTTCCTGCGAGCCAGAAAAATAAATAAAGAGATGAAATAAAAACAAAATCTCACGACAAACCGGTTCGCTATCCACTAGCATAAGATAACGATTTGTTCTTAATTTGAAACTCACTCACATGGATAGTCGAACGGTAAGAAACTTGCAACAATTTATAATTTTCGCTTTCAAATCAGCTTTTGCTGTCAATTATCAGTAGCTTTAACTCTTTTTAATGACCAAAAATTTTTTTTTAAACCGTACTTCGACCAGTAAAAAACTATTAGCTCAATAAAAAAAACTGAAAACATAGTCATTGACAAAAAGAATAAGAGCAAGTCGAATTCAAACAGTTTTCAAATAATTTCAGTTTTCATCAAATTTATTGCGAAAAAGCCTCTGCGAACTGATGAACCAAGCAGGCTGCGTACTAACGGATCAAGCGGATAAAAAGTAATTAAAAAAATGTTTCCGTTCTTTCTTGCGTGAAACAATGGCTGTCAAGGTCGCCAAATAACATCGTCCATTCAAAGAAAACTCGCTCATTTCAGAAATCATTTCACCGAAAAGAATCGTTTACATGGGTTTTAATTTTTTAAAAAACATAAGGATTTATTTTTTTAAAGTCTCATCGGCAGAGAAAAATCGAAACAGAGGAAGCCTTGGATCTCACGAAAGTCACGACAGCAAAAATTTTGTCCGCTTCCGTGTTAAATCAAAGTTTATTAGAATTTATTTATTTTATTCTATTTAAATCAGAGTTATCTCATGTGGATCCAAGCTTTAGGAACATAAGTTTTCAATGCTTTAGGAACTTAAACTCTAGTCACGAATTGATTTGTGACAGTCCCGCTTTTAACAATAACTAGCTTTGTCAGTTTATTTATTAAAAAAACTGTTGTTACGATTTGGCCACAAAGTTTACATAAAATTTCGAGCAGTTATAGACAGAAATTTAGTAACCCCAATTTAGAAAGCGTCCTATAATCCTCAAACATATGGCTTAATTTGACTAATTTCAGAATACAAATAAAAACCGATTTTTTAGCTTTTTGTTCAGAATGTTACGGAACATACAGTTTACAAATGGGGGGGAGGGGCAGATATTTTTACAAGTGTGTTTGTCTACATCAGAGGTGACGAATATGCGGCTCGCGAATCGGTTCGACGAATCAACCTCCTAGATTTCAGGATATTAAAAGCAAGCAGCTAAAGCATAACGTCTTTTCTATCCCCTTTAATTTTGCACCCACCCCTGAAACTCGAACTCATAAAACTAAAGTAATGACACACTGAAAGCGATGTATCTGAACCAGCCGTTGCTTGAATTATATCGTGTTTATGTATCAAAGGAGGAGTTTCAACTTGAGAGTTTAAACTCTTAAATGGTAATCAGTTTTCGGAAGCACGTACCTATGCGAACAATTTTTTTCTAAATTGAAAAACACAAAAAGTCGTTACAGTTCAAGGCTGGCAGACGAAAATCTTAGTATGTCATTGAGAATTGCCACATCTTCAGTTCGTCCTAATATTAAGCGCTTAGTTAAGCGAAAAAGCTTCTAAATATCTCACTTGGAGGTAATTGAATCTTTTATTACTTTTTATTATTTCATGTTTCAATACCGCGTTAAATAACTTCGGCAGTAGGTTCGCATTAATTTTTCGACTTTTCTATGTATATTTTTGTAATTCTGATTTCTTGTATTCATTTTAGAAATGTTAAGCATACCCACGCCAGAGTCTTCGTAGAGTGGCAGTTTTAAAGCCCATGTCTACTACTAGAGTTGGCGGGATTATTCTTTGTTTGTTTATTGATTTTTTTACTTCTTCCCCACTTAAGTGCTAAGAGAAGCAATAAAACAAACAAAGAATAATTCCACCAACGCCCTTAGTGGAAACTAGTTTGTAGGTGACAAACTGGGTTTTTATTATTTTTGTTTGCTATTCATTACTGTTTAAAATTTTGTGTTACAAATCCTTTGTAAACTGGGTTCTTTGCTTTTTAACCCGCTTTTATTTTTAACATTAAACTATAAACTGAAAATTTCATGTGCTAAAGTTTTTATTAAGATTATTTAATTTCATACCTTATTACTTTTAACCAGTGCTGCGAAGTCGATCGGTTTTTAATTGAGTTCAAGTTCGAGTTCTATTCTATGCTGTCGAAATCGCAAGCTCGATTAAGCCTATCTACACAATAACTTAAACCTCTTTAAAAAATTGAAAGCCCACCACAAAGAGATAAATAAAATAAATAAATAATTAAAATGGCTGTCATTAACGAAATAAAACCAATTCTTTTAATGGTTCAAGTTTAACAGAGAACGAATATTAATTGACAACTCAGTTGTCCGATTGAAAGTAAAAGTACAACTTAGTGGTCCAATCGAACGTAAATATACAACTCACTTTTCCAATCTAAAGAAAATGTACAACTCAGTTGTATTTAAAATTTAACAATTTAATATCAAAAATAGAATTCAAAATATTATTCATTTTCTTTTCAAAATTCTTCACTTTATGAACTCAAATTCGATCATACTTTTTTTGGATTCGAGTTTGAGTTCGAGATCAACAATTTTAATTTTCCGAGTTCAAGTTTGAGTTTGGCAAAAAGATCGAGTTCTTGAAGTTCGAGTTTGCAGCACCGCTTTCAACACAACCTATAAGGGCTCTTTTTGCTTTTTAAATTATAGAAAAAACAGTATTATAGTATGACTAAAAAATTGTACGGCCCGCTTACTCGGCTGGAACTGACAAAGCGGCCCGCCACAACCAATACGTTCGTCACCTCTGGTCTACAAAATGAACATGTTTCACACAAGCGTTCTCTATACGCCCTTTTGTAAACCCGTCCTTAGCGTAAACTCCAGACGAAGTTAAGTGGCAGCTTTTTCGCTAGTTCACGCGAGTGTTTTTATCGCGATCAAACAAAGCAAGCACTCGAAGTCTTTTTTTTGCTTTTTGCGACCGCTCTTTATCGTTTGCGCAGTATCGTTCGTCGCTCGGCAAACAAGACAGCAATTTAACTAGAGCCAGTAGTTAAGTAGTTGAACACACAAAGACCGATATGAATCTGGTTTTTTTAAGCGATAACAAATGAAAAACTTGAAACCGGACCAGATGCTAATACTTGAAAATTATTTTTGTTTATCGGCGAAACAAGGTCAAACTGCCTAGAAAAAAAGGTTTTTGCCGCTTTGGAGATGAAAAAAATCACTGAATAATCTTCTTTCTTAAAACAATTAAAAATCATTCGTGTGTTTTCATAATTCTCACGGGGGCGAAAGAATTAGAATGCTGTTTGTAATTGACTTTCGTGTTTCGATAAAAATTTTTGTTTTAGCAAAGCTCTTCTCAGGGTTTCGCTTTAAAAAATTCCGCATTGATAACAGCCAATTGAATAAATAGTTTTTCATATCCTACGACTTTTCTTTTCTTTGGTTGGTAAAGCCATAAAAGATTTTAAAAAAGCTATTGACCGAAAGGCTAGGAAATAATGACACACACACACTTGAATGAAAAAGTGAGAGTCAACATTCCAACGTGACGCGTCATCACAAAAAAGAAAAAAGCTGTCTCAAAATCTAGAATTTTGTTAAACTCGAACAATGAGCGATTCGAAATGTCAGCAACTTGCTAAACTTTCCCTAGATTGTTAGTTATGTTGTGGAATTTTTTTCTAATAAATTGAAGGTGAGATTGAGTTTTTCAGCGTAGAAAAATTAGCAAAATTTTTTCAGCAAATTTGCAAATTTATGTTTGTTTTGCAAACCTGATTAGTGGCAATGTAAAATCATCCAATACGTTAGTAAACCATACGAGATTACTCTTATTTGCTTTTAAAGTTTTTTTGCTTGTTATTTTGAAGAAATAGTTACTGTATTAAATTTTTAAAAGTTGGGATTTATAAGTTAGAAAGAAAAGTAATTTCTAGGATCCATGATTCTAGGATCCATCCATGTAAATAATAAAAAGCAACAACAAAAATCTTACTATTTACATTCGTTCAGCTTTAAATAAATCCTGCGTTTACAAATGATAACGTGCTTGTTGTTGCTTGCTAGTTTTTTACAAGCAAAGTTAGATTTGCTAATTAAGTATATTACGTGGTTGTTGGTCGTCAACAAATATTTAAATATAAAGCATGGTAGCCTATTTACGGGTTAAATGTTAAGATAAAAAAAAATGACAGGAATATTTTAAAATCCTTTGATTTTTTATCTTTTTAACATTTTTATGTTAAATATGAATTTTTTAAATACGCTTTTTATAAGTGTAAATGTTGGAAATTATAATTTGAGTTTTCGTCTCGGAATTTTATTTAATACTTTGCCGGTGAGAGCAATGGTATTTTCGGTAACGTTTTAAAATTTGTCGATCTCCTACTAAAAACAGCTGACATTTTTAATTTATGAAATAAATTATTATTGCGAGCATATTAATTTACTTTATTCTCAAATTATTTTTTACAAAACAAAACTCTCGAAATTTGTGACATCAGTTTTTTTAAATGGTTATAATTTAAATAGTTGGAAAAACATGTCTTACCATTTTAGTTTGGCTATCTTTTCCGATTAAGCTCTCTTTTTTAGAAGTTTTAAAATAATTCCTAAAAATTTAATTTTGAATTTACATAAGACGTTCTGTTTTGTTGTCATAGGTTTATTGTAAATTTTTTTTTAGAAAGTGAACAATTATATTTTGGTATTTCAATTGAGTTATTATTACTTTTGAAAAGATGGGAATTTAGTGTTAATGAAAAAGTGTTATTCAGTAACGGTAAAAAGTATAATTAATTTAAATCAAAATTGTCACGCTAGTTGCTTCGATGGTCTGTCACGATTGCTCGAATAATTGACCGCGCTGAGTTTAGGAAATCTCGGCAAACTAGAAATTTACTTCCAACGTAATTCTTCAAATACTTAAAAAGACGGTTGGATTTTTCTTGCTTGATTTATTTAAAAAAAGCTGTAAAGCAACTTCCGCTTTGATCTTGATTGATGTGGTAAAACCTTGATTGTTGCGTCACTAACGATTCTGTTACGTTTTCAAAAATATAATTGACAAGTTGGTTCAAGCTCTGAGCAACTTGGCCAATCTATAACTATTGGCAAGTTTTACATACTCGCGGTGCTCTTGCCAAGTTACATATTAATGAGTCTTTGCCTGATGAAACATCTTGATATTTGACGCCATAATTTACCAAGGTACTTTTTAACCATGTCTTATCGGCGGCAAAATTCAAGTAACAAAAGTCTTAATATTTATTTTAACCAGTTGATATAATCTATTTATGACGTACAGTAATTGCGTTCGGCAAGATCGTTGAACATAAGATTCCAATAGTCTGTTTTGATGGTGAAAGAACTTAGATAACGTTAATTAAATTTATTTTATATATAAGCGGTAGAATTGTAAATATAGTGGTTATCAAACCTTTTCAGCAGATTTAACGAAACTGTTTTTGCTTCCTTGGAATGAAGGCGCATCCTTAGATCAATTTTTTTAAATATTTTTATTTCTAATAATTATTTATTTTAAACAACAAAAAAACTTTTAATAATGTAAAGCAAAACTTAAACAAATTAAATAGTTAGCAAGACTTTAATAGATTTCAACCTTGCACATTTGTAAATCGGCCAATTTGTAGTAAAAAAAATTACTTTACAATTTCAAGACTACCGGATTTCACTCAAACTTGCTGAAAGTTGCTCACGGACCTCAGCTTGAGAACCCAATTGTGCTATTATCTTGAACATTATTGAATTGCTACGTTTTTATTTTTCAATTATTCCAAGCTGAAACCTATCGCCTTGTCTGGGAAAAATTCAAACAGGAAGAAAATTATGAAATAATTTTATGAGTGACTATAAGTGTTTTTGTTCTTGAACGTTTAAAACTGAGTCCGATTTTTACTTTCGCATTTGGAACAGTTTCTAGCAACTTAAAAATTTACTAGGCTTTTTTTGAAAGGTATTATGAAGACTGTTGGAATTACTTTTTATAAAAATCGAGGTTTAATTGCTTCAAAAACTAAGTTGTTTTTTAGTTGCTTGTAAGTTTAAGAATGGCGTCGGAAATGGTGTCTGGTCATACCAAAACAGAAAATCCAATTCCTGCTGAAGTTCCTTCAATAAACTCTTTAACAAATGAAAATGTCTTGCATAAAACGTCACGAAACTCGAGCTCTGGTGAAGAAGATGGACTTGGGAATTTAGTCATAGATACTGATGAAGACATTGATAAAATAAACAAAGAGTCAAAGCCTTTCTATGGGTTTCAAAACAACAGTAATGAAAGAAAAAGCCCTGTCAGAAACAACAACAATAATAACAGCGTTGGTAGAAGCCTTTGTAACAATAAACACATTGGTAACGTAGAAAAAGACAGCAGTGCAAACAAAAGTCTTTTATCAAATAACGGCCGTAAAATAAGTTCGCCCTCACAGTCAACCGGATTTACTCAATCAGGCAAAATCGTTAAAGCGAAGTCGAAAAAATCCACTAAATCAAACAAGTCTCACGTTTCGATGAGCGTGAGTAGCGGTGCCACTTCTGGGGCCAATTCAAGGGCCTCTTCACCAACTGCGCCTTTTATCGACAACGCTCTTGACACCGACTCGAATTCAAATGTCGATTCAAAAATGATGATGCCTAGAACTAGTAGCTCTCCCGACGAAAGCAACGGAAAAAAATCAAAGTCAAACAAATCGAAAAGCCATAAAAAGCATAGCAAGCATAATGAAAAAAATAGCTCAGTGAACTTTGGCGTTAATAAGGCGGATTCATCGATTGAAAAACTGAAATCGAAATCAAAATCGACCACTTCGTCTCTAATTACCGCTGGTGCTTCGTCCACGTTTTCGTCATTGACTAGTTCACACGAGTTATTGACGTGCGCTTCGACCTCGTTGTTAAATTCAGGCACGCCTGAGAAAAACGAGTCAACGCAATATCAAAACGCTACTCACAAATTCAATGATTTAGTGATGTCACAATCGGCTTTCAGTCACAAATCGAGCCAAAATACACTCCAAAACCGTGTTCCTGCCCGAAACGCTGTAATTGCAGGTACAACTGGTAATGGGGCTGAGAGCGCTCATGCGTATAGCCATCGAGATTCTAGCGAAAGCGATCCGCCCGTGAGCCAAAATCAGCATAGCCGCAAAAAGCATAAAAAAGCACAATCTGCTTTGTCATCAATCCAGCATTCTTCCGTTGCTCCTGCTAACTCGGATATTTCTCAGTCTCGTAGTTGTTCTTTCCACTCGTCGTCTGTTAGCTCCGGAAAACGAGACCGCGCTAGCGCTGCAAATTCCCATTCTACGGCTTCCGGAAATGAAAACTCAAAGTCGAAAAAAATGAAACTCGAGCAGGTAAGCCATTCGATTCTTGTTTTTTCATTAGTAATTAATGGTTATGATATTGTTGAGCTGTAGCTTTTTTCGTCAGGCTAAAGCGAACTTTTGCGTATAAATTTCAGGTTTGGAATTTGTTTTATAAATATAACAAATCACTGCATAACTTCTTGGCATTATACTGTCTTCGAGTAATATTCCATTAGTTTTTTTTGTTTATTGCAAATTAGGATTAGAACTGAGCAAGTATGAGCGGTAATAGGTGCGACATACAACTCTTGGTATAGTTCTTAGTGTTAATTCAAGCAAGTGTTTCGAATACCAACGCACGATCTTTCACATAGTGCGCGCGCGTTGTCAAAGCTCTACTCATGCGCTTTGTTTATGCTTCTGCCAAAGGGCGATACACACCGTCGTCGTCGCTATTAGTTCGCGCAGCGCTTAGGCTTTATGTTATCGCGAGTTTGCTCAATGGCTCGACGTCGAGGTGCCAGGGCGTCGTTGCGGTTTATGGTTTTTACGAACAACTGTTTTCACTTGTAGGCGTTAATCAGCGTGACACTTTGATTGAAGTGGACTGCGCCTAATTAAACATTACAGGCAATGCAATGAATTATTTCACGTGCGCTCTGGTGTTCTTCCAGCTTTGGTCCGCCATTGTTTGCTGCAAAACGTATCATGAATAAAAATTCAACCGATTTGTTTCCCATTTCTTTTTTTTACTTTGCATATATTACATTTGGAAAGAAAGATTACTTTGAAACCAACTTTTATTTGGCAAGCTTCAATAAAAATATTACTCCATTAGGTAATGATTTTTACAATAAAAAGGTTTAACAATATGCTTTGTTTTGAGGAACGTCATGTCTTTGTTTGATGTAAACCTGAGAAGTTAAGCCAGGATACTGTCTATATTGTACTTCGGTTTGTTTCTATTACGCGTTTTAAACCACTTAATTAGTACCTATTATTTCGATTCACATGTTTTGAAAAATCCGAAGCAATCTGTTTTTGTAGCTTAAGAATTACACTCGTCAATTTTCGAGAAAATAATCCATGTTTTTTCGAAAAATGGTTTATTTCTGCGACTAACACAACTACCGAAAAAGATTTGCTGCTTACCAGACATTTAGACCATAACAAAAACGAAAAGCTGATTTTGTTCGATTTGCCCTTAGGTAAATCTCATTCACTTAATTGCGCAAACAATACGGTAAATATACCCATACTCTGACCGATCCAATCAGAAATACCTTTATATAGATTTGCTTATATTAGTAAACAATTCAATGCAAAATGTAGATGGCTTATAGATTTAATTAGAAGTAAACTATTAAATCATACTTATATTAAAAGTTATAAACAATTTTTTATTCCAATGACAAATATTAGTAAATTTTTGGTAACTTTGCTTATTGGTCATTTATGCTAACTTTTCAAGGCTGGTGCCCAGCCTTAATTGTTAGGATTCGGTCTATGACGTATTAAACGGATTCAAAACGTTTGCATAAATCAGGGCCCCGCAAATACTTTTCGGAACAACCCAAAAATCTTTTAAAGTTCTTGCGACCCTAACAATTACGGGTATTTTCTCCAAAAGTGAAGTGAAGTGAAGTAAAGCGAAGTGAAGTGAAGTGAAGTAAAGCGAAGTAAAGTCAAGTAAAGACTAAAAAAATATCTTTATACGGTTTCACAGGAAACCACACGATCCGACGATCAATTTGAAATAAATACATTTCTTTGTAGGAAAATTCTTTTACGTTCTTTCAGATCCAATGTAATGATTGCACGATCCAGCTTTGGATAGCGACCCGCTATTTGCGGACCCCCCGACATAAATGACGTTACTAAAAAAACAATGCATTTTTTGCGTTTGATTTCGTTTGTTTGATACTCATATGCACTTACATTGCTTCTAAAGCAAAGTTTGCTTTTACGAATGCGTCATTGCTTCAAATAAAAATTACCAAAACAGAATCAGGTTTGACCTACGCAATATCTTTTCTAATTTTTAATTTTGTGCCATCTTAGTACATGCTCAAACGTAGGTACGAAAACAACCAAGATAAACGTTTTGTTAATTCGTTCATTTTAAGTAAACTTAAAAAAAGATTGAACAGTAAAAGACTTCGGCCGCCGCAGATGGCTTTGTTACATCATAATTATATTCAATAAACTTCAATCTCGCAATTTGATTTGTTACTTTGATTTTAGTTGTGTAAAAACAAAATGTAAATAAGGTAGTTAACAAAAAAAAATTATAACATAGCGTCGTTTGATGGATTTAATTTTCCAGATAATTTCTTAATTGTGTGATGATTTAAAACGTCATGGAGGAAAAATTTAGGTTAAAATTCAGTGGTTCTCAACCAGGGTCCCACGACACCACCACGGTGTCCCATTTTCAATTGCTATGGCGCTGCATACTGATCAATTTTATTTTTGTTTAGTTTTAAGTCTTTACTTGAAAGTAAAGTATCTGAAAAAATTATTTTGGGGTCCCGCATAGCATTTATCTTCTTTGAGCAGTGTTAGAAGTGAAAAAAATTTGAAAACTTTTAAGTTAACTATTGAATTGCTAAGTAGCGGACGAGACAAAGCAAAAAATAAAAAATATACGGAATAAAAGTCTTCAGTAGATGTTTCTATTGATTTTTTTACCTTTCTTTTGTAATATTTTGTTGTTTCTAATTTTGATTAGCACTTGATTTAATGGCATTCGACATATTACTTCATTACCAGCCACATCAAATACTTCAGTTTTCGAAACAAATAGTTACCCATAAAAAGCACATATTATCTCGTTACATTTTACAAATTGGTTTTTACAAATTTAACAACTATTAAACTAGGTCATTATTTTCAGACAAGGTTTCGAAAATAAATCAAATCATATCGCTAGGCAATCGCTGGGTAACTAATAATAATGTTTTCTTGGAGAAAACAAAAACTTTTTAGTGCGTATTTGTATTGTTTTGGTTTGTTTTGAAAAACTTTTAAAAAGATTAACGTTGCACAATAAGAGGTTATGAAATTTTTTTAACGTTTGAATTCTCATAAGTGTATTTTAATAAAGGTAAACTTAAATTAAATCGCTTGTAAAGAAGTTAATGTTTTTCGTCGGACTATTGTCATATTTAAAATTGACATATTCAGTACAAAAATGCAGATTACATCATACTTATTTTTGTTTATAATTAGTTAAATTTTCACTTTGCTTAAACAACCTATTGAGCCTTCCAATAATAATTAAAAGTGTCGCCTGCGTGACCAATGTCATTGGTGCTACTTTTATTGCGACCGCGATCAATATTGTCTTGCTTCATCTCTCAACTTCTTGTGTCCTTGGGAAAAGTACTTTACGTCATTCTTCATTGTCGACCGCTTAACAAGTACCTCTGCGTTTTGAACATATCACTAAAAAAAACTAAAAAAAAAAAATCCAACCGGAAAGCGCTACAATATCTCGGGCATCTTGGAAAGCAAGTCTCCAAAATCGTTTGACTATTGTTCTTATGTTTTTATGTTATATTTTTATCTAATAACTTGCCAAAGATTTTTTAATTATTTTTTCTTATACCTAGGACATGCGTACAAATGTATTTTTTTATTGTTTTTTTTTTTTGGTTCAAATGATTTTTCGAAAAAATAGATTGGAAGAAGAATAAACAAATGTCATTAATTTTGAAGCAGTAGTTTTTTTCTATATGTAAACTTTTTCAATGACTTATGTAACATGTTTTTTGATTACTCTCTAAAACCAATAAACTTTAACAATTAGTTGTTACTGTATAACTTTAACGTTAATATTTGGGTTGCCAAAACGAATTAGAATACACTGCCTTAACTCATTGTCAAAACAAAAAGATGTCTAATTACGGGAAAATTGTTCAATGTTTTACGACATTACTTTTGCAAAATTCTTAGTTTAGTTGGATAATAATTCTTTAAAACTTAGCATTCTAAGTGCTGTAATTTAATAATTACTTGATTCTTTTTTTTTCAAACATTAACAAACTAAAAGCAAACGATGAAACTTTGTTTACTGACTACTTGTTCCAAAAAGGCGTTTTATCGGCTTGATAAACATGGCGTAAATGTGAAACGTCAGTCACTGAAGTAAATTTCAGATTTTAGAGCGTTTCCGAATTTCAATTTTATGGAGAAAGACGGCTGCCGCTCAGCGTTCGAGAATGTTTAATGGCGCGGCACATTCTGGCATACTTGAGTTGAGACGAGAAAAACTAAAACCGAAGTGTCTGAAAGTAAAGTTTGGCGAAATTAGTCGAGTTTTTCGGTTCATTGTTATTGAAAGTGGTGTTGTTTTCTAACAAACACTTAGAAATGTCTTTATTAATTTATTAATGCTACTGCTTTTTATTACGGTTAAATTAACAATAATTAACTGATAATAGTATTTGTACTTATTTTAGTCACTCTAAAAAATTAAAACTTTTTTTGAAGTTTCACAATGCAACTCGAAAAGTAAGCAGTAATCACTTACTACAACAGTTTATAAATAAATTAGAAAGTACCAGCCGCCAGTTATCGCTTTGATTTCATTCTTTGATTTCAAATTTCGATCGGCACTATTCACTGCCGTGAAAGAGTCGAGATTATTTTAAACAACCGCGATAACCGCGCTGCTGCTTAAAAGTTGAGCTTGCGGTTACGTGATAGCTCGTCTTAAAGTTTTAATTGTTCAAGCGACATGTGATCCAGCAACCAACTGCGAACGCTACCCGACTCTGGTTGTTGAAGAGTTTACTCTGGCGCTTAAATTGGATTATTATTTCAGTTATTTTGCATTGCTTAATGATTTCTTACAAAAATTGACTTGTTAATCTGATAAACAAATAATAAAAACTTTCTACTTTCATCAGTGAATAAAACGTTCGGAATCTTTATGACTGAATAAAAAAGATAATTAGTTTATTATTCCCAGCCAGAATGCAGCCATTGTCAAACTGTGTTAAAAAAAATTGTATGAACTTTCAGTTAGAAACCGTTAAAATAGCTTTTAATAGGAAGCATTTAATAGACTGCCATCGCCAGTGCTAATCGAAATCAGGAAAGTGCCGGTCGATTTTATGTTCTTACCTATTTATAGTGTGTGAAAATAAAAATTATGTCAATAGCCTAGTTAGTCGAATTTTTTGAACTGTTTTTGCAGTAATTCGAATTCTTGAATATTTTTTTACATTCTATCGATAAAAGTTATTGTACATCCAACAACCGCTTGAGTTGTGTACTTGTACACTTAGAATTGTAGTCCTGTTTAACTCCAATTGTAAAAATGCATTAACTGTTTTTACAATGTGTGCTTTATCTGCTTTAGATAACGAATAAAGTTGTTGCGTGCATTGCCGATCTTGCAATTGAAGCTGATATAGTGTTCGATTATACAATTACCGCAAATGCCAACTGCTTAACGCTTTCGTTCTAAAAATAGTAACTCTGTCATAAAGAAATATAAACTTTTAAACGATTTCGTTGTAGATGCGTTGTTGAGCTTGCTGCTGTGAAGTGTTTTGAAACTTTAATTATTATATGATCTCGCAATGGAAACATTCATTAGTATTTCCAATTATTATGCTTTTTGAACTAAACCCAAAAACCTATTAACATTTCAGTTGCTTTGCCAGGAAAGCGGTAGTAACCGAATCCAATCGTTGTTTAGCCAGGGGTTCCATGCGTAAACTTGTTTCTTGCTTATCATTTTTAGCAGAAATCTAAGCTTAAAGCATTATATTACTTATGCGCAAGCTATTAAACTTGTTTTTGTTTCTCTGTCAAAGTGCTATTGTGTTGTACTACCAAATTATGCCCATAGTTGGTGAAAAAGCGATTTCAAAGAAAACAATGCTACTTGTCTGTTGTCAATAAATTTACGATTTTTGTTAACAGCAAAAAACCTGTTTGTAAACTTGGTTTTCAGTAGTTAATTTGCGTTTATGCATGATTTTACTTTTATTATTGTGCAAAATATTAATTTATTTTTGATAAAAACTAAAAATATAAAAAAAAGTGTTGCGAAAGAAATTACTTTTTACTCCTGCTTATTTTATTACACAGTTTCGGGTCGCCTACCACTTAATAGTTGCTGTAATATAAAAGATTTGTTTATTGCCTTGACAAATAGGACCTGCGTGAGATTTTCACTTAAATCTAACTTTTGTTTTTTTGGTTTTGGAAAAATGTTTTGGTTTTGTCTTTACCATAATATTAAAAAGTCAAAACTGCAACTGCAATGTGAGGAAGATAATACAATATATTGGTATATAAGAAAAAATATAATCAAAATCAGTCTGCAATCTGGTTTTGTTTACAACGCGATCATGTGCATGACTCATTTTGGGTTTTCGTCGTTTAAACTGTCGGTTTTTTTGCACATTAAAAAATTCAGCGAATTCGCAGCACAAAATCAGCTATGCGCTCTGTTTCTTTCGTTTTATTTAAAAGTTCAGAGTCACATTACGTATATGTTGTAAATTGGTGACGAAAAAACGGAAATAAATAGTCTTGTACACCAAAGAAATTCTGTTGCTTGAGTTTTATTAGTCAACAATGACATTCTCGAGTCTATTGTTAGTCAACAAAGCTCGGTGTTTTTTTTACAAAGGAGCTCGTTACGCAGACAGCTCTTCAATTCTTTTATGTTTGTGTGCGAGCAAGTGCACTTTTTGGCTACTTGTTTGTTGTTGAATCACTTTAATTGACGGGAAAACACAGTTTGGCTGAGACACCGTCAAATTGCACAAGAACTAAATATTAAAAAACTTCTTTCTCGAGTTCTTGAAGCAAACAAAACTATTTGAAAAACATTTCTTTTTAGCCAAGTCGGACGTTTCACGCAAATCGCTTTACAGTATAATAAAAAAACTCACTTACGGGTTTGTTTAAATTTTATGATAAACTAACATTACTAACGTTTAGTTAAGCATATTATTATTTGCGAGGTCTTCGTAGGCTTGTTCTCCATGTGACAAAGAGACCATGTTTTTGCGATTTTACAACTGCTGTTGCCGTAAATCATCAGAAAGGAAAAAGTAGTAGAATTTCTGCCTGTTCGAAAGTGGAAGCTTTGATCGGCGCTATTTTTTATGACAGCCAAAAAACGATCATTTACCGTACATGCCTTTTAGTTGGCTTTAATATTTTTTAAGCAATAAGTGACCAATTTGCGATCAATCAACTTAAAAATTTATACTTTTATAGAAATATTTGCTATTTAAATACATCTCAAACAAATTAATAATTGTAATTAGATAAGTGTTGTCATTGCATGAAATATAATTTTAAGCTCGTATTTTTACTCTACTGATTGCAGACTATGTAGCATTTTTAGCATTGCTATTTGATTTTCCTTCTTGCGACATGAGGTTTTTATATCGATTACCGACGTTTGATAAACTTGTTTTTATGCTCTATACAGATATATCTCAAAGCGTTTCGATCTATTCATGATTGTAATTAATTACGAAAGCCACTCAAAAAATTTTATTGAATTAAAAAACCTCAACAGCCTGTTTCACCTTTGCGGCTCGGCAGGAGGTAACTGGAAACAGAGACGAATGGTTATAATTATATTGATGTCGATTTAAAGAACTTCTATCAGGCCGGTTATCAGAGATTGTTTCTGCACTTGCGATTTTTTCTGAATTCTATTTAACTGCAACAAATGTAAAATTCAGTAATTTTATGCTATTGTATCCACGTGTCACATGAACCAGCTTGGTCACAATTTACTTCACTCTTATTTGTATTTGAATCAGCTTAAGTTTCAGCTGGTTGCAAGCTCGGCGGCGACTCTGATTTTTGAGTAGCTCGTTGCTGTTTGGCTTGGTTCCATTCTCTCGGTCACGTGATTGAGTACAGCCGAAGTTGTAAGTAGTGCGCATTGTTCAACCCGTGCGTCAATTAATTCTACATATTTCATGTATGTCTCATTCAGTATAGCGTAGAAAAAAACTGTTTCAAACTGTTGCTAATTTACAGAAAGTATTAAGAAATTTTATATAGACATCGAGTACTTTTGATAACTTTTACCGAAAAGTTTTTGTTCATTTTCGGCCAAACGGAAAATATTAATTGGATGATTTTAATTTACCATTTAATTTTGATTTTCTACTCAAAAGTTAAGCTAAAAAGATTTTCATTAATGTTATCAGACTTAATTACCCCAAATGTGTATAATGTAAGCGATTTAGAAAAAATTAAAATGATAGAATGATAAAGAGCTAGTTTTTTTAATCAATCCGATCATAAATTGCAAGCTATGCAGGACTTTTGCTAAAAGATTTTATTATTAAACTAAAAGCTGTTTTTTTTTTTACTAAAGGTTTGCACATATTACTTATTCAAACAAGCTATTGGCTATTTTATTTATTTTTGTAATATGGCGTACATCTTAGTTAAGTAAAACTAGAGAACGCTTGTTCCTAAAAAAAGAATTTCGGGGTCATGGTCACTCAAGATTTTTATTCCTCCTAGTTTTGCTATCTCTCAGAAAAAAGAAGTTATCTTAGTCTTAAACCTCATATTACCGCCAAAAAAGTAATAATTTTAAAGAACATAGATTACCCCTGTATGATCAGTTTTTTTTTGTGGATTACAGACTGTTTATTCAAGAATGAGAAAAAAGTTCAAAAATCTGAAAAATTTATTGTAATGGAACTTAAATCCTTGGCCTCAATTTATTTTTTAATTAAAAAGTAGTTAAAAAATTGTAGTTGTGCATTTGATAGCAAAGTTCATTAGCATTATTGCTTAGTTAAGTCTCAGCATGATACAAAGTAAACATGCTTGGTCACGTGGTACACTAACAATAAATTGTTTAGCTACTTCTAGTACGATGTTATCGAGCAAAAAATGATATAGCCCGCTTAAGACTAAGTTTGTTCTTGAATTTTAAACGGATTAGGCTTATCTCAAAGAAGAGCTTGATTTATCGCGAAATCGCTAGTCAGTTTGTGTAAGCTTGTTAAATTGATTTTCAATGTTTAAAAGTTTTAAGATAAACATTTATGCCCGAGATTTCTCGGCTACTAGTACAGTTGCTGTGTCTGTCAACTTGTTAAAATCGAAGTAAAATTGAAATTTTGGAAAACTTTTTTATGTTCTGGATTCAAGGTGATATTAGTTTAAATGCAGCGCAATTTAGATTTATTGCGGTTTTGTAGTAAACTTAATACATGTACTTCTTGAGTCGATTGCAAATTTTCATGAACTGCTATTTCTTGTAGGCCTGCCATAGAAAGCGAAGTTGATGTCGAAAAGCGATTTCAATATTGGCACAAAGACACTTTAACCCGCCTTTGGTGAAGTGTAAATCATGCATGTCAAACTCGTGAGTGAATGCGAGCCGCATTGCTGAAATTTTAGCTCATAAATTTGTCGCGGACCGCAGTGCATTTAGGAGACAAAGTGATAGCCTTTTTCTTTAGTGTTCAGGTTTACTTGAAGAGCAAAAAATTAATTTAAGTTTACTTGAAGACTCGACCGCGAGTATGAGATGTCTGGTGTAAATCTTACGCTTTTGTAGCAAAAGCTTTGGTTCTTTCATAGCATTGGTACGGTTTTTGCGCCCCATATTCCGCTGTGATACTTTATAGCAGAATGCAAATTTCTTTGTTAAATTTGCTTAAAAAAGATTAATTCGACAATCCTCACTATTACAATAAGTATCGGAATGCTTGCTATTACAATAAGTTTTACCATCTGAATTCAAATTGTTTTTTGTTTTTTTTTGTTTAAAAGTTGTATACTGCACAGCTTTAGTTAAATGCATATTCTAACGCATGTTGTTTTTATTCCTATCGTATTTTTTTTTGATTCTACATCGTATTTATGAGAAAAAATTAGAAACATTGCTCAACAGATTGCAATTGAAGTAATTTTTTCTGATCTTCGACTTGGAGCTTAATTCTATTATTTTTTAGGAAAATAAAGACAACAACACTAGAATTCCACTGTCAACTGTTGGTTTAAGCTCGCACCCTCTCAACCAGTTCAACAGTTCTAGTCTCGCCGAAAATGCGGAAGGAATATTTTCAGGAATAAGATCGAAAAATCTGGATACTTCTGCCGGAAATACTTTACAAAACTCCGGCGTAAAAGCTGTTGCACCTTTGGTGTTTGCGCCATCTAGCCATTTCGCTACTTCAATACCTCGATGTAATACGTCAAATACCAATGAACATTTGAATACATTTGGTTCATCAAAAGTAGAGCCAAAGCAAATGCTCAGTGGTCATTTTGAACAAAAAGATGCTGCATTGCAGTCAAACATGAATTCACAACGAACAGTCGGCACAGTCACTTGCACCACAGACATAGGTGTCATGACCGAACCGGACGCCCTTGGCCCTTGTGAACCCGGCACCACGGTCCATTTGGATGGAATTGTATGGCAGGAAACCGATACTGGTAAATTTTAGCTGCTGTTTTATTTGGCACCTTTTTAAGCTACTTTATTATTACATCATAATCATTTAACTTACGTCCTTTAGAAAATGTTTTAACTTAAATGGTTAATCGGTTAATATAATCAATAACGGTAAATAATAATCAAAGTAGTAAGTCGTTTTCCTTTAAAAAGCGCTGAAGTTAATTTTTGTCTACGATATGCACGTAGATTAAACGCTGTATAACGTTACACTTTAATTGGTAAAGAATTTAAAACAAAAACAGCTCTTTTGCATCATTTAAACTGTTTCTGGTCACAATATTATAAAGATATTTCTAAAATGTTTTGTTTGTGGCTCGCGCCCGTGTATAGCGGCGTGCATTGTCCGGTTTCTCAAACTATAAACAGTTTGTTCCGTTTGCTTCGATAACGTTGTGATGTAACCAATTTCGTTGTCAAACAATCTAAACCAGTAGTTCTCAAACTTTCATGGTTCATGGCCCTTTTTTGAGACTCTCAACGCCCATGGCCTCCTGCTTAGAAGATTGCCCCAAAAGTCAAGTAAAGACCAAAAAAAAAGTCATTACTTTAAAATTGTCTCTGATTTCTTCAATTTTGTTTCAAAAATCAAGTGAAGACAAAAGATAGGCATCTGCTCGTGGCCCCCCCGCGATGAATGTCTCGTGGCCCCTTTGAGAGACCCTGCTTTAAACGTTTACAACCGTGATTAGTTCGTTTTAAACATTCCAGCCCTTCTTCATTCATATACAACCTTATTGAGCTGCTGTGGGCAGCGATCGTTTTCTACATATCGAGTATTTTAAATCAGACATCACTCGTCTATCGACCAATAATCTCAAAAGAAGAATTTTGATTGAACCTCACCCTGAAATCTTAATCTTTTTTTGCCGTTTGCTGCATACTCGGTGGCGCAAGTGCGTTTACGAATCAACTCCGCGAAATCCCAATAGTCAACTAAGATGCATGCCCATAGCAAATTAAACCGGAAAGTTCTCGCAATGTATTCAAAAATGTGTTGTTTGAAAAGACCGAATTGAATGCTTTGTCTTTAAAGTGGGGTAAAAGGACGCAGTTTGAAAAGAGTTGGAAGATAAAAAAGTGTGCGCGAATGTGGAGGTGTGCTGCGACATGCTTACAAGCGGCACCGGGTTTGTAATTATCAGCCAATTCGCTGCTTCGCGCTCATTTCTAACTGCCGAACGAAAGCCAAGTTGCACATCGGCCGAAAAGTAAAACCCTTGCAGAGATGCTCAAGTTGTCGCTTTTATTATGACGTCATTCACACAGAATTTAGTTTATAAGGTCGCAAGAAAAAATTAATAAGAAATTTCGTCTCCGCAATGGTTTTAGGGTCAGTGTGAAGCTGTTGTAAAAACGACGCCATTAAACCGCCTTTTACAAGCGCCTAGGAATGAATATTTTAAAACTAACGCAGAAACCATTGACTTGAAGAAACAAGCTTTTTTTCTATTACCTATAGTTAAATTTTCAAGTGACAAAACTTGGAAACTGTTCACTGGCTTAGACTTTTGTGTTAAAAAAATCGAGAACTGCTAAACTTTTTGATAAGTTTTGGCAAAATTGGATTGAAATTGTCAATACAGGTTCTTTCGCAAATTGACGGCCATGGTTAAGCTGATTGGCTGTTAATGTCGAAAAAAACTATAAAAAGTTTCTATCGACACCTCCACATTAAGATCGCCGGCTATGAGGGTGTACCGTGAAATTAACTGCGTTTCTTCACTTGCCTGATTGCCATCGTCGCGTTTATGACGTTGTAGTACGAAATAGAACAACACTTTACGACTGGGAAAACGATTAAGCCAGCTGTCCATCGGTCGCTCGATTGTTCAATCTCGATACGCACAACTTGCTTTAAAGTTACGTTGCTCTTCGCATTGACGTCCTTCGCCTGATGCGACGGAAAAGGTTAAAACCGTTTTTTCCATTTTTTCCAGCAAAAGATTGATTTTGCGTTTTTATAAAATCAACTACCGCAATCAACGGCCGCCGCGGTTCAATCACATCGGTTGTTTTGGCTTTTTCAATGTTCAACAGCCGTTTGAAAGTGATTAAGAGCGCTATGATTAGTTGGAGCGATTGCCGAAATACAACGTTTGCTTGAACGAAAAAAAATTGACTAGTTGTTCTTGTTTTGTATTGAAGGCTATGTGTTCGCATTACACTATTCCGTAGTTTACAACTGACATTCGTTGTTAATTTACAGGTGTTCTTGTCGTTAATGTTACTTGGCGAAACAGGACTTACGTTGGTACATTATTGGATGCAACAAAGCACGACTGGGCTCCACCGAGGTGTGTTGTTATTGTACACAAACGGTGCAAATGAAATTTTTCTACTTCAAACTTGCGACTAAATTATTTTATTATTATTATTTATGTTATCGCTATGATCAGCAGCTTTCGATGTTCTTTTTTATAAACACAGTCGTATTTATTGGATATGTATCATAATTATTCTTGAATATATATATATACTGTGATTATAATCAGCAATTTTTAATATTCCACTTTTATAAACACAGTATTTCTCCTTGTTTATATTCATTTAATTTTTTCCGTCCAAATTTTTCCATAAGACTTAATGATATTAAATTACAGCTAAAAGTGTAAGATTTTTTGAATTTTTCTAAAATACAATGTTAGACAACAATTGTTGAACAAAAAATGTCTAATCCAATATGGCTGCCTTCAAATATAATTTTATGTTTGGCTATAAAAAAGCTATTTCTTACCCAAAACTATCAATTTTAATATGATGACTAACTACATTTTTTGTTATGAGCTAAACTGTGATTTAAAATTAAAAGTTTTTTTTCATTTTTATAGAAACATTTGCATGTTACTTTAGAGCATGCTTGTTGAAAAGTTAATTGTGTAGAGTCAATTCGTTGCCGTAAAAATTTTAGCTGTTATTGGTCTCCGGATAAAATGGATAAAAAGTGCTATAAAATAAAGTGGTTTTTCGTATGTCACTTTTTACGGTGCTTCTGTCTATATAATTGTAATTAAAATTTTATTTGTAATTATTCTCTCTTTTTATGCATTACCATTTGCAGGTCAAGGGTTTTTACTGCTTAACAAGTTATGTAAGATTAAAATGTAGTAGAATTGTTATACAGTATAAATAATTTTCTTCGTGTTTCTATATATTTCTTCTTATGTGGTCAAGTTGTTTTAGTTTATATTAATTAAGTTTATTGACAAGTAAGAAACCTGAGTTCTCGCGTAGCTAACTGTTTTTAGAAGAACTTGTTTCACTTTTCCTAGAAAGCAAGTTGACCAGCTATTTGCTTACTTAAAGGTTTTTTTCGTAGCCGCTAATTTTTTGACATACGAAGAAGAAAGACCGCGCAATTGCTCAAAGCAAGTTTGCCGACTCAGAAAAAGATTAATAGCCGTAAAATCTGTCGGCTTGCTTGGCTTTTCTATTGATTTTTCTCGTGTAGCGGTCGAAACGTATTAAGTCATCTTATCCTTTTTTGCGTTTCTTATAAAGTGAAACGAAATCCCGTTGGGATTGACTGGCAAATCAATAATATATTGCGACATTTTGAACTAGCAAGCTGACTTATCAAACGAAGATTAAAACCAATAAAAAATGTTCAGCGTTGTCGTAGCCTCCCTAAACAATAATTTTTTGAAAAAACTTTGCGCATAAATTATTTTCTTTATTTTTAAAATGAATAAAACAATTTTAATAAATGAGAGTGTCCGTAAATTTGCTCGTTCTACGCTTTTACATTTTAATAGTCTCAGAGATAAAGCCCCATAATTGTTAAAATCTTTTCTTGAACCATGACGTATAAAGTTCAATTATTCGTGTAATAATAGCCTTTGAACCGGTTCTTACCTTCATATTAAGCGCCATTGTAAAGTTCAAATGAAAATAAAACTTTCATTTCGATTCGGCTCGACAAAGCAGATAAACTTTGGCGCAGAGCGCTTTACAAATAGTCCCGAAACTCGAGAAAAAGTACAAAAGCCTTTTTAAAATTTATGTCACCTTTCTTTAGTTTACCGGAAAGTTAACGTCGTTTTTACAAGCAAAGTTATTTCGATAAAATTCGGCAAAAACTCGCTGGAAAAAGTTGGCGTTTTTCTCTGTAACTTTTAAACTTTCTCGTTGTATTAATTTAGTTTCAGCCCTCAACGTTGTTCGATATATTTCACTTGCTACATGTTCTTTTTACAAAGTGATATTTGAGAACATCAATAACAGCACACAATGACACTGTTTTAGCCTTTTAGCATCGTCAGTGCTGTAATGACCAGTGCTTGTTTAAGTTTATTTAAAAATCTAACCTTTGTTATACTTAAACATAGCAAAGATTAAGGCTAGATCAAGGCTAAATTGTTCACTTATCTGCGCTGAAAATAACAAAGCAAATGACAAGTCAGGCAAGTTTCAGTAAGTGAAATCGCGGCGAGCTTGTTTTCCGAAGCTCTAGTCGCAACCGCTAAGTTTATCGATTTGTTTTGGTCTTCCGAACACTTCAATTTTTATTTTTATTTAGGGCACAAATCACTTGAGCGAAGTTTCAACGGAAAACTTCTGTTATTCTAGATTTTCGGATTCGGACTTGGATATTGAGTTACGCGGGAAAACTAGCAGGTCGAAGCGGTCTCGGGGCGGGCAGAGCGAGAACAATCGAAAAGGTCGCAGTAGAGGCTCGGTCTTATCCACTAGTGACGACATCAAAAGCAGCCCTTCGGCAGCAGCCAAGCGAAGAAATAAGGTAAAAACGGATGAATATTACTTAATAATAATGATAATAACAATAGTAACACAAGTAAAGTTACTGTGTTTCTTTACATTGGTTGAAATGTTGCGCTCGAGCTGTTTATTTGAGAAATAAAAAAAGTGTTTGAATGGTTTTCTTTGTAGAACTAACTGTTTTTCCAGCCCTTGAAAAACTGCTTTTTTACCCTAAATGAACTTGGACTGTGTAATTCGAATCCATTTTGCCATTGTTCAGTTTTCATTTACTTTGCCTCCGTCTAAGCGAGAAAACCTACTCGTTATCGCGTGCTACTCGTTTCTAAAGCCATGCTGTCAGCGCTTTGTAAAGTTTGTTTGGTTTGTGACGGTAATTTTTGAGCAATAGTGTTTCTCTAAATAAATTCTATGCCGAACAAGTTGGTTTGCGGGCAGGGTTTGTAATGCCAAAAATGCTATTAGGATCTGATAACGTTTAAAACCAATAAAAAAAAACTTGCCAAATGTCGGCTTAACCGCCTTTTTCCTTTTTTAAGTCTTTTGATTACTGGTCGTACAGGTTGTTATTATATCAAAAACCTCGTTTTTCTTGTGGTGTAATTTTGGCTTTGCTAAATTATCCACTTGGTTTAAATGATACTTATTTAAAAATTGTATGTTTCAAATCTCCACATTAAGGCAGTCTTGTGTTTCTTTAAACATTTAAAGTATTCAATAAGCTTGCCTGCCACTATTGATCCGTTTGTCAATATTAGAAGCAGCTTTTCCAATACCCGTGTTGCAGTAAATGCGCCGTCGGCCGCCGAAATATTTGCGCCCGATACAAAGCACAATCAACAGCGCAGATCGCACGACTGATTGAAATAAAGGCATGCCGTGTGTTGCTTAATCCTTCCGCGCTTACAATGAACACTTGACAAATAGTCGTTGTCGTTTCGCTCTGCTAACGATTTTTCGCCTTTAATTACATTGCCACTTGTCCTCGCATTCGCGCAAAAGGCTTTTTCAAGGCTTTGAATTATTTAGAGCGCAGACTTAAATTGCCTTTCCCATGCTTATTTCGTCTGTGCGCTGTTTCACTGTCTCGTTAGCAAACAAATCATATTTAAACGGTAGAGCTCAAATGGATTAAAACGAAATTTGTTATCATTAAGTTGCACTTTACTGCGTGTCGACAAACGTCGCCATACGTATTTTGCTGGCAGTTAAACTGATTTTCTCGCGCTTTGATTTGATCTTAGTTCCTAATCAATCAATAACGAGATCTTACGACTATAGAATTCTGAATCGGAAGCCGCTAATAATACCGACTACGAAGGAACCAGCACACCGCGGTCTTCAACGAAACGTCTACGCTTGACGACATCTCGCGGCACCAAAGATAATAATCATCAACCTCAAAACGAGGAGGCCAAAGCTGAGTCAAACACAGGTAGCTTACAAGCTGAGTCAATCTTTTTTCAATGTTAATTTTGTTCACAATTTGCTGTAATGTTTCAACCAAAGAGTAATGAGAAACGCCATTTCAATGTCGACTAGAATCGAAATGAACTGGGCTCAACTCCTATTCTCATACTTTTAATGTCTTTGACAAAAGCACTTTGAGTACTTTACTCCAGTCGGCGGCCTTACCAAGCAGCTCTAAGTTAAGCCTCGTTTCCACTACGAGCGTGGAATGGAGCATTCTTTGTTTCTTTTATTCATTTTTCCTCGCGCTTAAAATCTAAGCGAGCACTAAAGGCCCGTTTCCACTACGAGCGTGGAAAAGAGCATTCTTTGTCTCTTTTATTGATCTTCGATTGAAGCGAGCGGTTAAAATTGAAGCGAGCGCAAAAAAAAAGCAATAAAACAAACAAAGAATGCTTTTTTCCACGCTCGTAGTGGAAACGGGCCTTAAGTGAAGCAAAAAAATCAATAAAACTAACCAAGAATACTCTATTTCACGCCCGTGTAGAAACGAGTCCTTACAGTCGTACTAATTCATTGACTAAAGATACAAATAAAAACTGTTTACCAGACCGCAATATCTTGGCATCCCCAAAAACAGTTTTAATGTCTTCGCCGTTGTTTTCTAAGTCAGTACGATCATTTGATGAAAAATGATGATAAGAGAATTGATTTCTTCCTTTGAAAATTGTAAAAGTCATTGTAGAAGCTGCTCAGATAGAGAGGAGCTTCAGGGCTCATTTCCATTACAACCGTTGGCGGTGAATTCTTTGTTTATTTTATTGAATTTTTTTACTTCTTTACGCGCTTAAGCGCTAAGCGAAGCAGAAAATCAATGTAACAAACAAAGAATGCTTTCACCAACGTTCGTAGCGGAAACGAACCTTAGGAATACTAAGGTCTGCAATGTCTCGCATTGCTCTTTACCCAAGCTATCAGATTAAGCTTTTCTCGCCGACTAGCCGCAAATGTTTTTCTACGAGGTGTAAGCAAAATGACAAATAGATAACTTATCAAGTCTCAACCGCAAAGTTTTTTACGGAGCGTCGTTATCGAGAAAACGCGATAAGCTTTTTAACGCACTACCATCGATCACACCTAATGTTCTCCGACTTGACCGTTTCTTTTTATTGGCAGGAAGTGGCTCTTCCTCGTGCTCTTCCCCGATTTTTCTCGAATGTCCGCATCCAAAATGCAACAAGCGATACAGGTAAGTATTCGGTTTGTGTTTGCGCCCCCCGCTGCTTTTGCTGAAACTTTTGCTTGACTTCGCTTACTTGAAGATTTTTTGTGTTGTGCTGCTATTCGTTTTTTAAGTTTAAAAATTTATATAGGGACGCCGACGCCTTGAAATATCACCAATCCCATGCTCACTGTGATTCCAATGAGGAGGAGGAAAAGGAAACGAACGACGAAGAGACAGGAAGCGATTCCATCAAATCTTCTGATAGCGTTTGCCAAAACGCGATTTCATCCGACGTTGAGAGTATCCCGGTGGCCGAGCATAAAAAGACCGAAGTTTCGAAACGTTTTCGATGTTCTAAAACCGAAGCCGATAGCGACCCAAAAGTCAATTCCAAATCGAGAGACTTTAAAGCGGATTTTTCAACTTCTCTCGAAGTCTCTCATCCCCCGCGTCCGATGGGCAAGGATCGCACTGAAAGTCATCCTGCTCCGTCAAGCACTTGCTCCGCTAATCCAGTACCATTGAATCCACCTCAGCATACATCGGATGATCTAGCGGAAGAACAAGTTAAAGTTTCGAAGATTCCTCTTTCTTCGACTACCTCCTCCGCTCCGAAGTCGCATTTAAGTGTTCTTCATAATCAAGGTGCGTAGACAGCACTACATTTAAAACGGAAAGAAAAAAGGATTTTTTTTTTTTAATTTCAAATTGAGTGTTACATACAACATGGCAGTTGAGTTAATATCCAAACTATCCGTTTCTTGTTTGGACTAAAACTTAAGAAAGACCAGGTTGTGAACAGGAAAAAGCTGGTCAAGCGGCAACGATAACGATCTATTGTCAATCATTAAAAATATTTTTGATATTAATAATCAGTTTAAACGCTACCCTTAATTATCGGTAGTGCTGATGATTATTGTATTTTAATGTAGTGTTTTTCTCAAAAGCACATCGACGTTCTTTCGATTACTCCTCCTTTCCAAACTCACGTCGTTGAACCTGCGACTTTTTGACGATAACTTAATCCTTTTTTACATTCAAAACTTAATTTCCTTTAGGTGCGAGCGACTGCTCGAAAGAAAACCACGTGATTGGCTCGCAAACTCTCGCGTCTTCTTCGGACTACAACGCCGCCGATATCGAAAAAGCGGAAGCGGTCCAGTTTCTGCTCAAAAGTCAACACAACGACGAGTCCTTGTTTCCGGGCCTGTCCTCTTACAGCCAGGACTCGCCGCATCCAACGTTAACCCTCGGGTCTCGCACATTGCTCGCCCCTTCGCACGAGTCCGTGGCCCCCGATCAACGCCCTCCTTCGCGATTGCACGAAGCTCGTTATCCTCCAGCAGCTTACAATGAAAAAAAGGGACTAACCGCCCCCGCTTCAACCCCACACATTACAATTTCTCAGCACAATCATCCGGCGTCTTCAGTTCAAACAGAAGTGCTTTCATTGCCCACCAACGCTATGTCCCGTTCATCCTCAGCTTTTACCAATTCATACAGTTCGATTCCGGAGAAGAATGGGCCAAGTTTAATATCTGCCGAACTCTCCGATTTTTCTCAGAAAACTGGCCACGGGTCAGTTTTGCCCAAAGACAATTACACTGTGTCCGTGTCCGGAAACAATCATTCGGTTGGTCTTAAAGTGGCTAAAGGAAAAACAGTTCCTATACCCGTGGATCCAAATTATGGTTTCCATTCAAACTATGCCGATTCAGCTTTGCTTAGCAATTTAAATAAAAAAATGAAACGTCGAAAAAAGCCAGAAGAAAAAACTGACGACAGTCCCGAATCCCCTAAACCAGCCGATGCGACTTCCGTCCCTGTTCCAGATCAAACTCGTACTTTTTTAGCCTCTGAAGTTCCTCTTCCTCCTCTGACAGACTCTCATGGCGGGGATGTGCCAGAATCAACTTCTCTTCATCCATCGTACCTTAGTTTATATAAGAATCAAAATCCAAATACTTTGGGAAGCGAATCCGTTTTAAGCGGACAAACGTCGGACACAAACCGTCGCGCCCTTTCTCAGTCGAACACAAGCGCTGGGCGAAAATTTCCTGGCATCATATCTCCAGTTTCCTCTTCTCAAAGTAACAACATAACAGTCACTGGAACTTTTCATCCTCATCCTGACCCCCACAAACCCCAAACTGCAGTCTCAGCTCAAGCTCAAGACCGTCTACGGGCTCTTCGTCCGTTATCTCCGACTCATCCATCTAATAATAAAAACAACAACAACAAATTTCCTGGATCATACGGTGGAAACACTGGTCGTCCTTCTCTTCCCTTTTCAAAACCAAGACCATCTTCCGGACTTTCAGAAAGGATTCAATGCGAAAAACCTAGTCATCCAGAACAGGAAGCCCTCCCCTCGCGGTCGAAAGGTTCTGAGCTTAAAACCAACCAGCAGGAGTTTTCGATCAACCGAATGCAAAATCAAGTTGAATCGGAAATCGAAAATGTCTATTCTAAGGAGTTGGCGACCAAACCGAAGCCGATGTCATCATGTCCGGCTCCGAGCGTTGAACGTGTTCGCGACTCCCCGATTCCGATGCAACGTCCGGTGGAACGGCCGTTTAATTTAAGCGATGACGCCAAAAGCTCTCCGCAAAAGAATTTTCCAAGAACCGTCGATCTTCGACCTGGCTTTGAAGAACCCCATGACAACCGGAAATCAACTCCCAGTCCCGGAAGCAAAGCGATCGCCGAAAACCAACGGCTTTCGTACCTGCCTGTGCTGAATCCGCACTTAATGCAGCTGGGGGGAATGGGCTACCTACCACCGCATTTGATGGATCCCGGTTTTTCACCCCTACCCACCCAATATATGGACCCCCAGGCCCGGTCAGTTGAGTGTTCTTGTTTGTGCTGTTACGTCATTAGTTTTTCTAGAACAATCGAACACCGGTCGAGGATAATAAAAGCAAAACGAACCTTGCCTTACAAAAATTAAAGCAGTAGTAGGAAAACTTTTGATATCTTGAATATAATCTTTGAGATTTGAAATAATAAAAATTGATTTTATTATGAAAAATAAAGTTGCCCCTTAATTTTTCACGAACCGAAACTGTTAAACCCAATATGAATAAAAAGCCGAATTATTAAAAGCTTTCGGGAAATTTGTGACAACTTTTTACCCCAAATTCTTAAAAATGTCACCCCATTTTGTAAATTACCAAAGTTTCCCAATTTTTGCCTCAAGGTCCCGGTATCAGGTTGATTTTAGTTTTTTAGTTGACGGTGATTTTGTCACAATCATAATTATCATAATCATACTAATTATTATGATAATTTTTAAAGTCTTATTCAGTTACTTTTATACATTATGTTTCATGGTCCGGTAATTTCTTTTTTTTTCAGAGAGGTGTACGCAAGATACCTTCAAGATTGTCACCAGCAGGTGCTACATCACCAGCAGCAGCAGCAGCAGCAGCAGCAGCAGCAGGCTCTTGCGCAACGTCCCACGTCGGTTGAACAAAAGCAGTACAAGCTGACCGGCGAAAAAGATCCGCCGAAGCAACCTTTTGCTCAAAAGGAATCGGCCGGAAATTGGCCTCAACATGCCCAACATGCCCATTCTAAGCGTCCGGCCACTCCAACTTCACCACTCCAACGTTCGGTGCGTATTGACGTCACTCTTACATCATTGAAATGAGTGTTTTTTTCAATTGGATATTGACCTAAACAGCGCTTATTACGAATCGACTGGGATAGATTTTTGTTTAACCTATAGTAATTCGCTTAAGTGCAAACTTTGCGGGTCTCATTCACTGTTTGCCTTACTAACTAACTTTTTTTGGGTATTCTCAAAAATTTAGTTTATCAATTTGGGTCGGCGAATAATGAATGAGAACTAACTTTACCAAGCCTTAAGAATCACTTAAACACACTACAACTGCAAACATGTATAAATATATATATTTTTTTTTCTTTCATCACAAACGTTATTTTGGGTTGATTACAAATTTTAGCGCTGCAAAAAATGCTTTCAGTCGATGGTTTCCACAATTTTCAACATTTTTTTAGCCTTTTTAAAACGTTTTATTCTTTGTGTAATCGAAACCAGATCAAAATATAGTTAAAAGATTTGATAAACTGAAATATCAGTTTCAATCTTTAACTCATAGTAAATGTTGCTTAATTCCTCTCTTGAACTGTTGAAACTTTTCTTGGTTGGCAAGCACTGGCTAAAGTAATAAAATGAGTCTTTTCTATTAAAATACAAGCCGGGTTATTTCGCAGACCTTCACATAAAATAATCACTCGCTGATGTTTTTATTGATAGGATAGTAAAACGGAAATTAACGCGGAAACCTTTAATTTTCTTTTAGTTTGGTCGCGAAAAAGCTTCAAGTGTAAATCACTCAACATCCGGGACACTACCATCGTCTGCTTCTCAACCCGGTCATAGATATTCACACCAGAATCCTCCTCCCGCCCAAGCTCCTATTCGCTGTCAATCAGTAGCCCCATCTAATCCCTTGATAGAACATTCTAGACCCAATCATACGCGATCGGAGTCCCTGGATCGAGGAAGATCAAGCGCAAGGGAAGATGCCCGCTTTGTCAAGAAGACGCCGTCCCCTTCTGTAAAATCCGAAAAGAGTCCGGACAAGGTGACGTAGATTGATATTTGGTCGAAGGCCGGTTCATGATTGATTTTAACCGGAGCGGCCGTTTTTATCTTTAATTTTTATCAAGCGTTTATAACTTGGGGGTCACCAACCTCTTTGCAACTGAGAGCCATTTCACGCGCAAGGAATCATAGGAAAAATTATTAGTTTGATACAGTTTTCTGAAATAGCTACTTTGCCACGTTTTCTTTTAATTATTTGTTGTCTACAAATGAGTTGCGCAATCGTTAGAAAGAGCCCGCGGGCGACCCATGTTTATCGAAGCGATCTAGGGACCGTGGCCGCGTCGGTGACCTCTGGTATGAATCGACATATGATTTTTTACCAAAACGCAAAATAGGCGTTAGTACACTCATTTGCATAAAGTAACAACAAAAGCGAATGGTGGGAGGGACAATTGGGGAACTTGCTTTATCTGGTCAGATGACTCTCCGTAACTAATAGAATCAATTATTATTTTATAGTGTTAAATTTTGATAAACTTTGATTTAAAATCTTTTTACTGTACTGACTTTGGTGAGATTCAAGACTTCTGTTTTGTTTTTGATATGACTATTTCCTGAGCCTCGGCACCACTGTTAATTAGTTTTCTATGGGACGATTCAGTGACTTTTTAACACTTTGACTGCCATTCATTCATTTATTGGTGACACGCCATTTTCATATAGTTTTGGCACCAATTTTTTGGTGACAGTGATGATTCGTTTCAGGGCTTTGTCAAGGCATTATTGGTTAGAGAAAAAGAATATTTGGTATCTAGCATGTTTATAAGGCAAAGTTGAACCAAATACGCAAAAAAACATTTTGGTCTGGGGTAAAAAATTTCGAAATCGGGCTGGCAGTCAATGTGTTAATGAACAATGGAGCATGGGATTATTTGAATCAATTTATTTCTATTTATTAAATATTTCAGACCAAAGAAAGCTACAGATTATCCGCCGACGGTCAGCCCAATAATTTGCCTCCTAATCCAGTTTCCTACTATTCTTACCCCTTCGTAGAACGGAGTGGCTTTCCTGGTGTGGGATCTTATCCGTCTCTTCCGCCCGGTAGGTTTTGAATGAAGCAAAACAATAGTTTTAAAAATCCACTTGATGAAACCAAATTTTTGTCTCGCAATGCGTTTTTAATCACACGAAGATGATTGATTTAGTCGCTCTGAACGCTTAAAATCTTAGAAGCAAAACGCTTTGCTATTGCGGATAAGATTTTGGAGTCGGAATCTGATTCGGAGTCATAGTTTCATAATAAAATTGTAGTCGGACTTTTTGGAAGGCAGAATTACAATCAACATCCTAAGAATACTAAAAATAGTTTCGCACCTGAGAATCGTCCGATTTCGTCGTCTTGTCTACGGATAATGGTCACGAGTTTACCACCAGTTTACCACCGTAACATGCTATAAAAAATAAAATTGAAGGAAACCGAAGCCGTACTTATGTTTGCTTGACATTTGATTGATTATTTTTAGGATACTTGATTCCTCAGCCCGTACTTCCTTCTCAAGCTGATTGGATGCGAGGGGCGCAACATCCTCCAGTTTCCGGAAAACAAAGTCCTCCAATGAAGCTAGTCAAAGAACGACAATCACCCACTAGGTGTAGGTAAGAATTTTTCCTTTCCTTTCAAGTTTGGTTTTTCCGTACAATTTGGCTCAAATGTAACTCTAATCTTTTACAATTTTTACTGAGATATTAATTTTTAGTATATTTTGATTATACACGTTGCAATGTTTTTTCTAAAACTGATCGTTGATTTCACCCGCCAGATACAGCCAATCGTCATTCCGTGGAAGCTTTGATTAAGTTTCGTAATATCTTTTTTGATTTAACTTCCATATTTTCAGAGCTCCATCCAAAGAAGATGTCAAGCCGATAAGTCTCACCTCTCCTTTCCCTTCGAAAGATGCACTAGCAAGAGAGGGTAAGGGTTTTTTCAATTTATTGAACTGTAAAGATTTGACACGAAACACTTTCGTGACAGCGGTTGCATACCACACTCTGTTTGATCAGAATTCAGTAAAAGCTGTTTTGCGTTTTCTTTTTGGTGCTTGTATTCAAAAAGGTTTAATGTTTTAGGTTTAATTTCAGATTCCGCTTCCGAACGAAAATTAATGACAAGCCCTGATCCAAAACCGGATTTGACATCTCCTCCTAATGCGAGAAAGTCCACTTCCACTTCCGCAGTATCGTCTGAAATCCCTACCCAGATGCACCATCACACCCACCATCACATACACGGTGGGGTCCTTCTTCCTCCTCATTTTTACTCGGGTATGCTGCTTTTGTTTTCCCTAATCTGATTTTTAACCTCAATATAAACTTTGTAGATGGCATTAAGTGCAAACGTTTGCGTTAACAAACAAGTCTTTTCGTCAAGATAAACTTTCCTCGGTATGGAATACGAGCTGCAGATTAACCTAAAAAAAGCTTTCTGTAATTGTTGAGTTTTTTTTATATTACTTGGCCTTGTTTCAGGACCTCCTGTTTTGGGTGGGCCGGAGAGTGTGCCGGGATATTCTGTTCCTTTTCAAAAAAGATATACAGGAACGAATAAAGAATGACATTTTGATACTGCTTATTTTCCCAGTCGACAATGACAATTCTTGATGCGCTTTTATACTTTTGCTTCTGCTTTAGCTGTTGATGCTATTTGTATTTCATACTATATTAGTGAATTGATTTGAAAACGCCTGTCTTTATTTGAGATATTATAACTTCTCAAACCTTGTTTTTCAATTTCTAGCAAAATTAATAAACGCATAATTTTTTTTATTTTTTATTTTTTTTATTTTTATCTCTATATTTATCCTCCTGACTCGCAGGAAAGCGACGGAGGCGCTATACATAGGGTAAGCAATTACCCCGACCTGCTTCCGGAGATGCCAAGATATTGCTGTCCGGTAGTAATTTAGTAGAGATATTACTGTAATTTAGAACTGCTTGTCAAGACCACCAAGCAGGGGAAAGTGCCGTAAAGTGTCTTTCCCAAGAACACAACAGAATGGCGCAAGTGGGTTTTGAACCGAGACCATGTTGATCATCAGTCCGGTGCGTTAACCACTCGACCACACTGACGAATTTTGCAAAGACTTATTGCTAAAAATTTTTCTGCTGGCAATTAAGTCTTGCTTGACAAACTTTTCGGTGTTCTTTTTCGGTTTGTATTTTCCAAACTGGTCAAAATTGCAATTGCAGTTAATTTGAGTTATTTCAAACTAACTTATTATCAATGACCAAACACGAATTGTATTCTTTCCATATTATACTGCAACGCATTTGCTGACCTACACTAAAATTTTTTCTTTTTACAAAAATGGTGTCAAATTATCTTTCATTCTTTTCCGTTTTTTTACCTTATATTTTTGAACTAAATGTGATTATTTTGGTGCTGCGTGATGGCGCATTTACACGGGCAATTGTAATGCTGAAGTTTATACGAGAAATTTAGCTGCGAAAAAATATAAAAATTATAGCCGACCAATTGTTGTTGTCGGTGTAAGCGCACCGTTTTAAATT
The DNA here is from genome assembly GCA_963680785.1 of Diplosoma virens. Lineage (NCBI taxonomy): Eukaryota > Metazoa > Chordata > Ascidiacea > Aplousobranchia > Didemnidae > Diplosoma > Diplosoma virens. The sequence goes on along the minus strand of OY796887.1, from coordinate 13,812,749 downwards.
GCTTGATTGTTTTTGCTTTGACGAAATTTAGTAAAGGAATCATTATCTGTTCCACTGTGTCACTTGATAAAATTTAGTAAACGTATCATTTTGAAACTATGAACGTGGCAAATAAATTTTTTCTGCTTTGTGAATTTATGATGTTATAAACTTTTTTGTAGGTCTGAACAATTTTCGGCAAGTTTAGCGAAGTTTTATTTGCTTAATGAGCTTTTTTAAAAGCTTTAAAACTAGTCTTTGCTTCTTGGAGCAAAAAATTTGGAATGCTTAACTAATTTCAGAATAAAAAATAAAGCCAATATATTTTAAAACATTGTTTTATTCGGGGCGTTTCGGAATTATAACTCATTTCATTATCAACTGAGTTTGACGGAGTTAATAATGAAATGAGTTATAATTCTGAAACGTCCTGAATAAAACAATGATTCAAAATATATTGGCTTTACTTTTTTTCTGAAATTAATCTTTGCATATTTTTTTTGAAACATGCAGCGTAAGTGAAAAGGATATTAATTTGATATGCTTTTAAGGCCAGAAGACCGAATGCAATTGTATATACGCAAATTAAATAAGAACACCGTGTTTTCCCGAAGACCAAGCGTGATTTTTAAAGATGATTTTAATATAAGCCGTACCTTTAAAATAAGCCCTAGTCGACTGGCGACAAAACTTTCATAATCTCAGCCATTCACATTCATCTTAATTTCATTTAAGCGAAAACTTCGCTGGAATTTTGGAACCCGACAACTTGCAAGACCAGGGATGTCCAATCTTTCACTCGCGCGAGCTAAATTTTTGTGTGTACGTTTATCACGGGCCGCAATTGCTACAGTAATCGAAGCGATGACCTCATGAAAGTTAGTTCGAGAATTTTCATCCCCAAAACAGGTGTTCTCTAAAATATAAAGGTCTTCACCCGAAATTAGCACCTGGTTTGGAATTTTTGTCTCCAAAGCCGTGTGTTCTCTAAAAGGTCTTCACTATGCTTGAGGGTTTTGTTTTGTCAATTAAATGAATACATGTTCACCATCGCTGGACTAGCGTTTTTTTAAAAGGTTTAGCAGCACATTTGGAAATCTCTCGCGCATGGAAAAAAAAAATGTGTCCATTGAGAGATTTAATGCACTGCAATGATTCAAGGTGATTGATGATCGGATTAAAAATTTCTTCGCGGGCCGCACAAAAAGGTTTCGGGGGGCCACATGCGGCCCTTGGGTTGACACCTCTGTGCAAGACAATCCAGAGGGTGATGATATGATTTTTTTTCAATAAATTGTTGTTACGGTAACGAGTTTGTGAATAAAAAACATGTTAATGATAAGTAAACGTAGATAGTTTTTTGTAATTTCTGTTTATTTAGAAATTTCTTAAATTTAACTTTGTAATTTTATTTTGTGATATATCAAAATAAGACATCCCCAAAAACAAGCCCTAGTGTAAATTTCGGACTGAAAATTAATACAAGCCCTGTCTTATTTTCGGGGAAACACGGTATAAATAAATTCAAATACGGACCCGCAGTCCTGCACGTTGAGGCCTTTTTAACCAGACCCAGTCCGGGCCACCAGCCCAACTTTTTGTCCCTAAGCAGCCTTGTGTTTTTCTGACTACGATAAAATGTTATTTATGTGAGCAAACGGTCAAGCGTCGGAAATGACGTACAACTACCTGTCTAATTTATCAGAAAAAGCGTTCTGGCAAGACAATACGCGTAATCGAGTATAAGCAATGCAATACACACAACCTTAATCAATTTATTTATAAATCAGTAGAAAGTATTTCACAAGCTGCTTAGATGATTTGAAAAGCACGATTCACAACATAGCACATTTAAAAAAACAAAAAAAAAGAAAACATCACTGAATAGCATTGGTTATTGTTTATGTGAAGTGAAAATGGAAAACTTAAAGCTGTAAATTGCATAAATCGTTTCTGCTTCAATTAATTAGAAGTTGAAGAATATAATAAAGACAATCGCGATTTTCCACTCAAATTACATACATTGTTAACTTCAACGAGACTTCAACTGCATTATAAGTGAAGGTAAACACCAGAAATAGAGGCTACTAGAAATCTGGCAGTCAAACGTTGCGAGATGCTCTAATTTTGGTTGGGTTTGAACAAATTTTTACGTTAATAGAAAATTAGAACAGCGACAAATTGCACCTAATAAATCAGTTGGAACACATTAATCCTGTTTATGAATATTTTCAGGCTTTTTTTATTACACCGTGAATTCATTTTCGACTATAAAGGTTCGAAATCTCAGCTTAAAAGCAGCTCTCGGCAACTTCAACTAGTAATGAGGTATGGAAACAGTACGTAAAGTGGTAATTAATAAAACGCCTCAGTTTCGTCCGTAAAACTTCCAGAAAATTTCTTTGAATTAGAACCAGCACCATTCATTTGCATTTGGACGAGTCGCATCTTCAGTCGCACCACGCGTAAAAGTAAATCTTCTGCCACTCGGGCAAGTATCGGGCGAGGGGATCGAAAAGATACCGAGCCAGAGGAAGATTTTTCGAAAAAAGTGAAAATAGCTTTAACAACTTTTGTCTGAAAACCAAATTTATCAACATTCATTTCAACTGGTTCAAAACTTATTCAAGACAATGGTCAAATTATAGAAAGACAACCGCTCAATTTAATCATTATAACCGGTTGCGATAACCGGAGTAGGCAGTATTATGTGTGAACTAAATCGCTTAAAATATGCTTTGATGTGGCTAAAACTCAATCTAAAACTCAACTGCGGCACAAACTCGTTGAGCGAGTAAAGATCAACAACTGAGAAGTTGTAAAAAAGTATAATCTTAAGCTCACACAAAACGCCGCCTGCAACAGCTTTTTACCGGCTTCAACATCACGTACGTTATATCCATGCACAGTATTGTTACTAATACGAGAGCCTTGCCTACTGGGTAAAAGTGCTGTATCACCGGCGATCGACATAGTCACGATTCAAAACCCACTGGTATCATTCTGTTAAGTCCTCGGCAAAAACACTTTACGGCACTTTCCCGAGCTTGCTGGCTTAGCAAACAGCTCTAAGTTTTAGTCATGTCTGTAAATAAAAAAAACCCGCACAGCAATATTTCGGCATCTCCAAAAACAGGTCGGAATAATCGCTTGATGGTTGTTTAGTGTAACGTTTTCGACGTTGACTATCGTGCCAGGAAGATAAACAGATATAATAATAAAAACAATTTCGAACTGTTGTTTGCTGGTTTAGTCAATTACGGTGATCGGGTAAGACAAGCAGCAGAGTAAAAAACAGCATTTAACCGGCACAAGATGACTTACTCTGTGAGTTTATCGTACACAGGTGAGCGCAGTAGGTAATAAGCGAGATTCATGTATCTTCTCTTCAACTCAGTTTTTTCGTTCGCGTTGTAAGGAGGAAGAGTGGACTTTGAAGAAGGAGGCGGACGCTGGAGCAAAGCGTGGGATGAGGAATCAGCGACGAAAGCGAGGATCCAGGGAACAAGAGAATTCGAACCAAACACACCAGTTGCCAGAACTAAAAAGAGGCTAATGATGTCTTGCAAAGCAGTGATAGGATAATAAATTCAACAAGCATTGCTATATTTTCGTTTCTTCTGTTACTTCGATTATGATTAAGGCAGCAGTCACGGCTTTGGACAACCAACAGGTGTCGATTCTACAGAATCGGTTTGTTTGTGTTTGTAGAAGGGCGTGTTATTGCAGCGGATTTTTACTTTCTATTAGCAAGAGGTGCCGTGAGCAATTTAGTTAATGTTTTTTTCAAAAACTAGCAATGCAATTTCGCTCGACATGATTATTGAAGCTTGGCAGCCTTAAAAAAGTCAAGAAATGCAGCAGTTTCGCGCCACACGCGCTCCGAGCTTGTCATAAATACAAGCTATGCTCAACATTAACAATTAACACCAAAGACAAGGTCAAGCTAGGTTAACCGAAATCAAAGAATTTAAGATTATTGCCAGGATACCGAAGTGCAAACGAGTAAGGATTGGAGACAAAATAATCAAAAATCAAAGTATCTAAGCAAAGTATAAAGCTTTTCAAATACGATAAATTACCAAAAAACCAAACGATAGATCTTCACCTCCATATAGCTACCACTAAGATAAAAGCGATTTTAAAAATTGACAAAAAACGCCTATTCAGCGTTAGTGCCACAAATCTGTTGATGATGAAGCATACCATGCAAAAGTGGGCGCAAGGCATGAAGAGACTCTCCGATTCTTTCCGATGGCGTCAAATGAGTCGGAGGCAGATTGAAAAAAAGATTCGGGCTCGGAGCTACGTCGGGAAGAAAAGAAGAGACGTCAGAGAACCCCGTTAATTTCTTCAACTTGTGGCCAGTGCGGCTTCCGACGTAAATTACCTCTCCTGTATTGTCTAAAATCAAAAAGCTCGACAGAAGTACGAGAAACAAGCTGATTGCAAACAAGAACGCTGCTAAAATATATTCGAGTCTAATACAGGGTGATTCAGCGAAGTGTGCACAAATAAAAACTCATCTTTCGGACTTATAATTAGGTCAAATGAAACAAGTTATATGCTGTGAAGATAGTAAATTTAATAAGCTTTCAGAAAATATACAAGTTATTCAATATAACCCCCTTTGTTTTTGATTACTTTTCGAAGTCGTGGCAGAACCTGGGCACATGTGGCACGCACCACTTCTGGGTCAATTTCGTCCCATGCCGATGTCAATTTTCGCTTTAGAGAGTCCAGATTTGGATGAGAAGTACGGCAGGCTTTTGTCTCTAAAATAGACCATAACCCAAAATCCATAGGGTTCAAGTCTGGTGAAGACGGCGGCCAAAGCTCTTTCTCCCAAAAACCTTTGAAATTGCATCGAACGTCTATAGGCGAATGCTGGAGGAGAAAGTCCTTCCCTGGGTCCAAGCTTGAACTGAGTTGGCCGTGTGGGAGGTTGCACCGTCCTGTTGAAGAGTAACTCCTTGTTCTCCGACTACTTCTTGGACCCAGGGAAGGACTTTCTCCTCCAGCATTCGCCTATAGACGGTCTGGTTTATTTTGACCCCTTCTTCAATGAATATGAGAGGAGTTTTCAGCCCTTTTGATGTTGCGCCTGCCCATACCATTACAGAGGCGGGTTTTTGTCTTCTGAAAGAGCTGCGACGCTCAACTGGGACCATGTTTATGTCTGGAAGCCAAATCCTGTCATTTTGATGGTTATGGACAGCTTGAACAGTGAAAAGTTTTTTGTCTGTCCATAAAACTTGAGGCTGCGTGCCATCGACAAGTTTCTTGACCAAAACCTTTGCTCTATCGAGCCTTTTCTTCTTAGTGGCCTCCGACAAGAGATGTCTTTTGGTGAACTTGTATGGGTAGCATAAGGTTGTAAGGGTGTAAATAATAAGAAACTGAAATGTTAATAATTGAAAGTTAATAATGGACGAAATACATGTACATAAAACTAAGAAAAGTATTTGTGCACACTTCGCTGAATCACCCTGTAGGTGAGTACATAAGCTCTAAAGCGGGCACATGGGTTTAATTTCAAGTCAAGTAAAAAATAATCAATTGTTATTGAATAGTTCTAGTTAATTATCTTTGCGAAAAGTTTTTCGATTCGGCTAATGAAAGACCATCAAGCAAAAAACTTGCTAGGGATATGATATTTGTTAACTGCAACAAAGATGTGCCGGAATTTGCGTTCAGTCAGTTGTTAACAATTAAATTTTAGCTGACAGCAACTTGTTAAAATACCTTTTTTCAGAATCAAATTAAATTTATCACATTTATCAGTCAAGCTTTATCAGATTAAAATGAAATAAGAATTAATTTTTTCCAGTGAAGCATCTCTTGCTGGATAAAAGTGTATCGGAGTAGGCTCTAACAATAAACTAGAAACCAAAACCTTTGTTACCTTTAATAAAACATTACGAAATCGCACTTGGACAGAAGTTTTACGTCAATTTTAAAAAACTGTAATTACGACAGGAACAAAAAATTACAGTTCCGGTATTGCTTTAAGTACGACTGACGTGTCTTCCTGGTTAATAAATAAAGTAAACTTGATTTTTGAACTTAGTAAGCAAAGTCAAAGCAGAAATGATACTTTATTCAAAATTTCGTCAATAACGTTCAAAAATACAAAAAAATACCTGTCATACTACCACTACCGGAGTATGATTTGTCTTGAGCTGAAGATTTAAGCATAGATAAAAGTGAATTCGTTTGAATGCCAGTTTGAAAGAAAAAAATCAGAATGCATCGAAGAATAGCCTGTAACCAATAATGCTTTGTAAAAATTAACAATTTTCTTTCCACATGTCAGTATTCCATCACAAAAAAATCATCAGATTCAAGAAAACCGACGTCAAAATTAACAGTATGACTAGCTTATATGAAAACTATGTTATGATACCGGCTCGGTTTAAGCCTAAAATCTACTGCAGTTAATAGTCTTGAACTATACTAATGTAAAAACAATAAAATGCTGGATCACAATCGAGTAATTGCATAAGGTGTGACGGCATATTATATTAATCTTTAAAATATTGCCAAAGACATACCATAATCTTATAAATATTGCAGAAGAATAGAAATAATCAGAAAACAAGGCACGAAAAAACATCTGAATAAAATGACTCACCTTAATAAGACAGATTACTGTTATGATTGCCCATTTCGCACCAAAACCTCCTATACGCCAGGCTACAATTTCAAGAAATGCCTGTAATTCAAAAGTTATTTATTTTTAATCAGTTGTTTTTAACATGGGCTTGACGACCCCTTAAAATCGGCTTGGAGTTAGCACGGAAATACAAACTAAACTATGAAATTCAGGTTAAATACATGATCAACTAACCAATAATAAACAACTATGCTTAAATACAGACAGTGTTTGATATTTCTTAATCAGCTTATTCATTTCAACTTTAATGCCTTCAAGCTCTAGCAATTAGTCGTACTGTATGAAATGGATTTTTTGCATCAAGTTAATGAAATGGATTTTTTGCATCAAGTTAAATGAAATGGATTTTTTGCATCAAGAAACCCTTAAATTTTGCTCATATAAACAAAAAATTTTTTTTAATAGAAAAATAAGCCACAAGGAATAAAGGTTTAAAAATATTGCAATAAGTGACATTACGAAAACTGAAGTTTCGTGTTATGTACCACAATTTACAATTATAGAATATCCTACATTTTACTGCTACTAACTTTGACATGCACATTAAATTTTTGTAAATGAATGGTGCTACAAAGGTAGAGCACTGATTTAATTTTATGGTACAAAAGCACAACTTTTGGATCTTTATAGTAAAAGTGGATATTTCTATAACTATACAAAAAACAAGATGATTGCGGTTAAATTTCAACGTAGCTACAAATATTTGTATGAAGATAAACAAGATTTCTCATAAAGCGAAAATTTTGTCATCTTGTTTTATTCATTAGATAAGCCACACTACTGTCATGTATGGGCAAGAACATAGTCTTCATTAATTAGCTGTACCTTATTAAGGTCCTGCAGACTGTGCCTTCCCCTATAAGCATTACTGTGTTACCTGCCTTCAGCTACTGAAAACTAGTCATCTTTTTTGTTACTACTGATTTATTAAAAATGATAAAACAGAAATATTTATAAGAGCTTAAAATTACAATTTATTGAGAAAATACAGGAAGACAGAATACACATTGTTACAGACTACAGTTAAAGATATATCAGTCAATATAAATTTTTTACAATTGAATCCTATCTATAGTAAAATTACAATAAGAAACACAAGATACTATTTATTATATTTTGAGAGCACAAAAAAATGCTTAAAGCTTACTTGAGAAAAATCAATTACGACAACCAGTTGTTTAATTTTTTCAACAAGTAGTTCATCATTTGCCTGGTTGAATACTTTTTTTGATTTTGAAATTAAGCGGGAGTTGGCATAAGCAAATAAATTACATGCAGATGAAACTGCAACAAAAAAATATGAAAACAATAGTTTTTAACGTTTAACTAAATGACTAAAAAAATACTTTGTCCTACTGAAAAGAACATAAATAAAATATTTAAAAATGGAAACAAATTTATTTAAAATAATAATTTCTTCATTTAACACACGTTCCCCTAAAACGTATATGCTCATGACTTAATCGGTTTTATTTTAAGATTTACAATAACTAGCTGCAAACAATTAAAAAATAAACTGATAACAAATAAAAAACAACAAAAATAGTTTATATCTTTTTAGATTTTATAAAACTAATGTTAGAGCAACAAGTACTGTACCAAACTCAGAAATAAATATAGAGGTTTGGTAATTATGTGACAAAGCTTCAACCACATAAGAAGTTGCTTTGACAGTTTTTTCAATCTGCAATAAAAGAGAAGTTAAACAGACTTGTTGTACATCATATTTTTCAGGTTTAAAATAATTAATTTATTGTGCTTAATTAAGTTTGTAATCATTTATACCAGAGTTTTCCAAACTAAAGCATGGCAACAAAAAGTTTTATTTCGTATTATAAATAATAAGAGCAGTGCCATCTTTATTTAAAAAAAAAACAACTAGATAAATGGTTTGAGAGATTGTGCCATTTGTAAGTTTTCATATTTAAGAACAATTTTGTCAACAAGGGTCAAGTTAAAACTAAAAATGTCCTCACTTGCTTTCAAAACCTTTTTTGGTCTTTACTTCATGCTCAATGACAAAAACAACTCTTTTTGGCGTTTTATTAAAACAATTTTAAATGTCTGTGCTGTCAAATATTAATAATTTTAAAACATTTGCATCAAAAGTTAATCATCAGAACTTAGACTAATCTGATTTACAAGAAGTTTAGATCGATTAAAGAATTTAGAGTTGCTAAAAATAAAATTTGTCAGAGAGCATAAAAAATAATTGATTTTTTTAAAACAACACAACTTAGATTAACTTGCAAAAAATTGTTAGGTTTACTGCCAATAAAAAATACTACATATAAGATTGGCTAACTTAAATTAACTTAATTTCAACTTAAATTCAATCTTAATTATGCAATAAAAATATCAAACACATAAATCTTGTAACCACATTAACATATCCATAAACTTTTATGTCACAGTATCAGTAATTTTTTTTCTTCTTTGTGAATAATGCAAATGATAATAAAACAAAATTAATAGATAAAAAATCAACTTTAAAATAAAATAGAACTGACCTGTTCCACAGCTGCTGGATTTTTTGTTACAAAATTGACATAACTTTTTTTAAATTCATCAAAACGTTTCTGCAATTTTTTGATACTGTATATCTTATCAACCATTTTTTAAAAACCATAAAAAATGTACTAAAAAAATTTTGATTGAAATTTTTTTAAAGCTTCTGTTAATTTAATAAAATTAGAATAAAAAACAGAAAAAGTTAATACTAAGTATTAGTCTAAGTTTATAATCGTAAAAATATTTACTGCAGCCTACTTTTCATTGAGTATCCTATTTTATTGAAAGACTTAACAAGTTATAATAAGTTTTAAGGTTTTAGTCAGTGGTGGTCAAATCTACATATAGTGGGATCCAGAACTGGTATGGTACTGCAAAAAAGAACCAGGTTCATACTAGATCCAGTTTGTTTCAACATTGTAAGAAATGGAACTGCTTTTGATCTGGAAATACCTTGGAAAAGTGACTAAAAACTTTTGGATGCAATTATAATCATGAAATTTTGCAAAAGCAGCTGTTGCTTGCATAGCTCAATAAAGAGGTTAAAAAAACTGACAGGTCAAAAACATCAATTGCCATGTCACAAAAAGAAATTAAAAAAAGCATATTTAACTACATAATCTCAACTTGAAGCACATAAATACAAGTAACAAAACAGTTACTCAAAATATTAAAAAATGAATGTTGATTATATGCTATAACAAGGGTCGGAAACCTTTTTGAGTAAGAAAGCCATAAAAGCTACATATTTTTAAATGTATTTCTGTGAGAGCCATACACTGTTCCTCTAGTTTTTGACTGTGTGTATCAGTGGTATGCAGTGACCTCTAAGACTGGTCATGCAATTGAGTATTTTATGGGTAGCTAATGTGTAGGATATGCTTACATTTTATGGGTAGCTCAAAGAATTCTGTGTGTGATCTAATTTTTTGTCCTAAGTTTATAGTGTTCTCTAAAAAAAAGGTCATCACTTAAATTCAGTCTCTGATTTTCTACTTTTTGTCCCATAATCAAGGTGTTCTCTAAAAAAAAAAGTCTTCCTTTTGGATTGGTCTGACCTTTGTCTAATTTCATCCCAAATCAATGCTCTGTTTCGTTACATTAAAAAATATATAGGTCAGTTTATGCTTGTCAACAAAAGAGCCAGGTGCCGTCATTAAAAGAGCCACATCTGGCTTGCAAGCCATAGGTTTCCAATCCTAAACCAATTAACAAACATGATGAGTAATTCTAAATAGTACAAATATGACCAACAAATGATAGCAAATATGACCAAAAATGATGCACAATTTTTGCTCTTGTTTCCATCTTTGCAATTACTGCCATGTACTATTTAAAACTGTTGATAATGATATCAAAAGGCCACTATCTTTAAAATTCAGAACAATTTATATCATTGTGCAAAAATAACTAAGATTTAATGTAGAGATGTTTTTTTGCACATATACATTCAAAAGTTTATTTCACCAAAATTAATCACTTTTGTTTTATTTATAACTAAAAAATCAATAAAGAGCAAAAAAAGGTTTTTAAAATAAACACATTAAATCTGAGTGAATTTCGAGCATCTCCATATAGTGATCTATCCATGATTCAAGCAATCAACAAAAAAAATTTAAGCAATATTGTTTTGCCCCTCAAAATCTTTTGGTTTGGTATAGCTATGCATACATCAAGTATTAATGATACCTTTAAGCAACTGCAAGCCTAAAGGAAAGTTAAGCAATAAACTATCTCTTTTAAATAGTGAAGCTTGACATATGACATATATATAAATGCAGATCCAATTCTAAAATAAACTACAATAAATGAAACGACTAAAAAGAAAAATTAAAAATTTTTTTTATGTATTATATAATGCATTAATTTAAATCCTGACATTGCCCCGTCCTGAAAAGGACATTTGCCAACTAGCAGCCCACACTGAACATTGGAATGGGTGGATACCTGGAGTGACCTGGAGTGGATGCCTTTCAAACAATGATGATGATTAATTTAAATCTATGTCTTATAAACAAAATTTGTTTGATTCTATGTCTTCCACCAAGTAATAATAAAGCCCAACACTAGATAAACAATTTTTATGGCATTTAACATAATAAATGTCGTTATTGTCTATAGCAGTGGTTTTCAATCGGGGTTCCGCAAGTTGTCTGTGGAAGATGAACTTCGTGTGTGTTTATCAAAAACACGACCCAATCTTAAAGAGTTGTGCAAGAAACATTAGGCTCAAGTTTCTCATTGAATTTTTTACGAGAATAAATGTAATTTTTTACAGTTTGTATTAATAATTTCAGAGACCGATTCCGAGTGAAAGACCTTTTTATTTAGAAAACACCCTGACTTTGGGACGAAAATAGGTGTTTTTAGCCAGTTACGGCCCGCAAACTCAAATAATTTTGAAAAGTGGCTTACAAGAGTGCAGAAGTTGGACCACTCTGGCATAAGACAATCAAATTACCACACAGGGGCTCCTCAAGCCTTTGGAATGTTTCATTGGGGTTCTGCTCCACCAAAAAGGTTGAAAACCACTGGTCTATAGAGACATATCTAAAGTCTTTGACACTGTTTCACACAAAAAATTACTAGATGTTTTAAAATCTTATGGAATACTGAATAATGTTTTAAACTGGATACAAACTTTCATTTGTAATTAGGAAACAATGTGTTTGTATTAATAATATTTTATCTTCATATTTACCCATCAGTAGTGGTGTCTCACAAGGCAGTGTGTTGGGACCTATTTTGCTTATTGTTTATATTAACCATTTAATAAAATTTTGTCATCCCCACCATTCCAATAGTGGCATCTATCTCTATGCTGATGACACTCAAGTTTTTAGCATTGATTCCACTGACTTACAAACCAGTTTGGACAGCATTCAGTCATGCATTAACAATCTCCAACTTCAACTTGCTCTGGAAAAATGTAAACAACTACCTATTTTTTGAACTAATGATACCAATAACACAATTATGTAACAAAATATTTCTACTTGTTCAACTGTTTGTGACCCAGGCATTTATATTTCTAGTGATCTCAAATGGCATAGTCACATTTCTAGTATCACTGCTAAAGCCTCAGTCAGAGCTCATCAAATCCTACAGTCTTTCAGCAGTAATAATGTTTGAATATTGTTTACTTATGTTAGACCTATTTTGGAGTATAACAGTGTGATCTGGTCTCTTTACCTAAAAAAAGGTATTATTAATATTGAATCTGTACAAAAGTAGTTTACTAGAACAATTTGCAAGTGCTGTAATTTACATTTCTCATCATACTCTAATTGATTGTGTATGCTGAATCTGAAATCATTGGAATATTGACGACTTGAATTTGATATGGTGTTTTTGTATAAAATGTATTATAATATGATTGATTTGGATTTTAATGATTATTTTATAAAAAATGACAACTGTTATGACTTGCATATGATCATATTAGACCTAAAACTAGACCCCACACTGATTGTTATAACTTTTTCATTTAAAGAGCTTACAAAATTTGGAACAATTTGCCTGAAAGTATTGTAAATGCTACCAGTATCACCCAGTTTTAATGCAAATTAAAAAAGTTTAACCTTTATTAGATTTCTTTCCTAGTGTTTGCAAATGATTGAATAGCTACTTATTATTTTATTTATTTATTTTGTCTTTGTTAATATAATAATAATAATAGTAATAATAATAATAGTAGGTTTAACCACAGATTCTAAGTGATAACAATGGCAACAATGATTGCTAAGTTAACACTTTTTCTCAGCTGTGGAACAAGCAAATAATAACAAGACAATGTGATGCAAAATAAGAAAAGCAATATTAGCACAATTAAATCACATATATTACAACAAGTGGATAACAGTATTGGTAAACAGCAGTCAATATTATCAATGAGACAAGAAATACCGAGAGAATAAATATGTTTTTAAATCACATTTAAATACACTAAAATCATCTAGTTATCTCAATCGATCAGGTAAAGAGTTCCACAGTTTTGGAGCATAAATAGAAAAAGCACCATCACTAACTTTTCTTCGATTAAAAGTTACTTTAAGTCTGGTACATTTATTCAAAGCAAGGTGTAAAAGTGAAGATATGTCAGCAGGTGCGGAATTATGCAAACATTTATAAACAATAATACAAATTTTGTATATGATCCTTTGTTTAATAGGTAACCAGTGTAAATCATACAAAAGGGATGATACATGATCAAACTTTCATTTATGATAAATCAGTCTTGCAGTAGGGGAAGGGCAGGTGAGTTGATACACTTTTTACATATTTTGAATTTTTGTGAAAAGTATTTTAGATTTGTAACTGAAATTTTCACCAAAGTAGCAGTAAATACTTGCCTATAAATTGGATGAGTATCTGATTTGCAGCTCAATGACAAAAGGAATGACAGCCATTTAAAATTGTTCACTTAAGTGTATCAACTGACCTGCACAAGCGGGTCAGTTGATACACTGTGGAGGGTCAGTTGATACAGAGAAGGTCATTTGATACACCATGAAGTTTAAGGTAATTTTATGTTTTTGATGGAGTGGAGAAAGTTTAAGATAATTTTATGTTTTCCAATAATTACAGATTTATTTAGCAAGTACAAAGATAAGCATTATAATACAGGTCCCTGAGTCTTACTTACAAATATGTGTTCAGCAAATGACCATAAGGGTTTTATAGTATTACATGACAAACAAATGCTTCTCTCTGCCAGCTGTATTATTTTGTAATTGTTTACAGATTTGTGTTTTTAGTGTTTTATATGAGTATATCGCATTGACAACAGCAAACGTATTACTTAAGGTAAGGAGACATCCAAGATATTGCAATATCAGGCAGTTTGTACAATTGTAAATTATGCAAGACCAAAAAACAAATTGCGCTATTGCAAGAAAAAACTGAAACAAGCAACCCAATACACAGTAAATACACACAAAACTAGGCTCAGTAGCTCAAGTCCCATTTTGTAAAGTCTTAACTAAATCGGAGCTGATTAGCTCTTCTAGAAGTCCCACCAACTACATTTTGGGGTGGCAGTTTAAACACAACGTCATCTGACACAAATGAAGCACAATCATTTTCATTTACAATAAATGTGACGGTTTCATGGTGTGTAATGCATCCAGAAAGTTTTTGTAAAAAAACTCCTTCATATTCATTGACATCCACTTCATCGACTCTAGCAATATATTGAACCACTCTTGATCTACCCCTGACATTCACAATAACATAATCTCCTTCAACAATATTTTTGTCCATTGAAAAATCGGAATTATCATCATAGCGAATCTCTATATTTTCTTCTTCAGAAGAGCTTTCAATTAGCGACTTTGTTGCTTTTTTTTCATAAAAAAGTTTTTTCTTAGCCTTCTTTGTCTGAGAAATATTTTTCTTTTCTGTTTCTGTTTTTAGTACAGCAATGCTATCTTTCACGGGCGTCGCAGTCAGAATTCGTGTTGTCTTCCTTTTTCTGGAGTTTGTCGCTTTTTTTAGTGCTGCTTTTGGAATATCATGGATTTCTCTTGGCGAGACATATTGATCTACTTCTGGTGTTGGAGCAGCAGAATGCTCAGAAAAATTTGATGTAGAAGAATATATTTGAGAAGAGCTATAAGGTTTTACAATTTGACTTTGTTGCTGAAATTCATTACTCTGGATAAATTCATTACTCTGGGGTCTCGCTCCTTCACCGAATTGCGAGTGTGGCGCCTCTGAGCAAACCGCAGACCATGTACTAACAGCGTGCCCTATACATTGGGCACCACATGGAGCACGAAGTCTGACGGTTTTGGATGACGAAACTCGATGCTGGCTCAATGACATCACTGCCAGCATCTGATGCAGGCAGTACAGCAGTTTGGGGTAGTAAAAGGATAAACCCTCGGCCTCAGTCCTGTTTGTGTCTGACCTGGAGTGGATACCCTTCAAACGACGACGACGACGATTACTCTGGATCTCAATATCTGTGCTGAGAAGACGATCAGTCACTGCAGCAGGTGCGAAGTCTAGTTCAGTAAAAATTTCCCTATTAAATGGCCAGGTGCCCGTACATTCAAATCCAGACAAAATATTTTTCGGAGTCATTGCAGCAAGTTGAGCTTTTTTTACCAGTGCAGGAATTTCATATATTGTAACATTTTTGCCGGGATTGCTACGCATCCAGTAGTCCATTGCTCTACAATAGCTTGCTTTAAAAGGCCCAAATACTGATTTATCTAAGGGTTGTAATTGTTGTGAGGTGTATCAACTGACCTTTTACCAGTGTATCAACTCACCCTACTTCAAAAATTAGTAAAAAGCAACTTAATTTGGCTTTATCAGAGAGTGTTAAAAAACAGCCAATATATTTTTCAAAACTTGATTTACCATGCTTAAGATCTG
The DNA here is from genome assembly GCA_963680785.1 of Diplosoma virens. Classification (NCBI taxonomy): domain Eukaryota; kingdom Metazoa; phylum Chordata; class Ascidiacea; order Aplousobranchia; family Didemnidae; genus Diplosoma; species Diplosoma virens. Next base: position 13,797,199 of record OY796887.1, on the reverse strand, counting down.
TAGTATTTTTATTTGCTAAAAATATTCCACCGAGTCTTTAAACTTTCATAAAGATAAACTAAAAAATTCACTCAAACCAAGAAAAATTTTTCAAATCAAAATTTGAATCAGTTTTTCCGCCTGTATCAACACGACATCGTTGCCAAAGATAATTTTTTCTTCTTTTACACCGCTAAGAAGTGGTATTTTATTAACAAATGTTTTTGAAACTTCTAGGGAGGAGGTGTATCAACTGACCTGCCGTATCAACTCACCTGCCTTTCCCCTACTATTTTGGGCAATTTGTAATTTTTAAAGAAGTCCATTATTTGCATTATAATATAATGAATTGCAATAATCTATTTTGATAAAATTAAGGAAGACACTAATATTGATAGTTCACGGTTGGTGAGAAAGTGTTTAATTTGAGAAAGTAATTTAATTGTACAATAAATAGATGATACACATTTATTAATTTGAAGTTCAAACGTAAGCTTTTAGTCAAGAAGTACACCTAAATTTTTTACAGTATTGCAAAACTTTACACAAGAACTATTGATAAATGTACCATTCAAAGAAATATTCTTTTTAAGATTATCAGTGGAAAAAACAATTAGTTGACTTTTTGCAGCATTTAATTTAAGAAACAACTCATCCACTTTTCTATTAAACAAAAAATTACTTTTATTTTTTCAACTAGTATACTATATTGGAAAGTGGGACAAAAGGAAAGATACAATTGGTGATCATCAGCAAAGCTTTTTATTTCAAAACCTGTTGATTCAATGTATTTATAAAAAGAACAAACATAAATGTTAAAAAGAATAGGACCTAATACTGATCCTTGTGGTATGCCACTATTTACAAGTACAGGGTTAGAAAAATCATTGTTTATTTTGACAGACATAGTTTGACCAGTTAAATATGATTTAAACCAGTTATAAACAGTACTTCTTACACTAATTTCAACTGACAATATATTTAAAAGAATGTCTACACTAACAGTATCGAATGCTGCACTTAAATCTAATAGAAGCAAAATTGTTACATTTGATTTATCAAAATTAATGCGAATATCATTAACTAGCTTTAATAAAACAGTTTCAGTACTATAATTCTTTTTATATCCATGTTGATTGGGTATATTTAAATTATTGTGATGCATATGATTTAAAAGTCTTTTTAAAACAACTCTTTCAGTTAATTTACTTATAAATGTTAAGTTAGATACTGGACAAAAATTTTCATATTTATTGAAATCTAGATCAGCATTTTTTAGTAATGGAGTAATAGTGACATGCTTTAGATTGTCCATAGAGCCTGTACTAAGACTAAGGTTAATAATGTGTGTCCATATTGGTAAGAACATAGATAAATATTCTTTTAACACAAACTTTGTACATGGGTCAGAAAAACCACATTTTATACCAGTATCAGTAACAATTTCTAATAACCCAGCCTCTAAGCTTGTTCAAATCAGAGCAGCCTTGGTGCCGGTCCCAAGCCCGGATAAATGGGGAGGGTTGCGACAGGAAGGGCATCCAGCATAAAACACAGCCAAATATTTTTCAATGCGCGTTGTAAAATCTAACTTCATACCGGATCGGTCGAGGCCTGGGAAAACAACGACCGTTACCAGTGACTGGGCACCAAGGGTTACTGGTGGACATGCTACTTGGATGCAAAAAAGAGGTGGAAAGCAGTGGAGAAGAAGGAAGGAGAGAAATGAAGAGAGGAAGAAAGCTAAGAAGATCAAGCTGAGGGTTGCTACATTAAATGTTGGAACCATGACTGATAAAGGAAGAGAAGTGGCGGATCTTATGGAACGAAGAGGGGTGGACATACTGTGTGTGCAGGAAACTCGCTGGAAGGGGGAGAGAGCAAGATGCATAGGTGGTGGATATAAAATGTGGTACTGTGGAAGTGGAAACAAAAAGAATGGTGTAGGAATCATATTGAAAAAGGAGCATGTGGACAGGGTAGTGGAATTATGGAGGGTATCAGAAAGGATAATATGCTTGAAGATGGAGCTTGATGGTGTTATGTTGAATGTCATCAGTGCATATGCGCCACAGGTGGGGTGCATACGTGAAGAAAAGGAAACATTCTGGCTGGACCTAGATGAGACAGTGGAAAAGATACCAAGGAATGAAAGAATTGTGGTGGGAGCAGACCTGAATGGGCACGTAGGAGAAGGGAATAATGGTGATGAAGAATGCATGGGCAGACACGGATTAGGGAAAAGAAATAATGAAGGACAAGCAGTGGTGGATTTTGCTAAGAGAAGGGAACTAGCGATCACCAACACATATTTTGTAAAGAAACCGGCACATAGAGTCACCTACAGCAGTGGCAGACGCAGTTTGCAGGTGGATTATATCATGGTGAGAAGACGAAGAATCAAAGAGGTGGTGGATACAAAAGTTGTTGTAGGTGAAAGTGTAGCAAAACAGCACAGAATAGTGGTCAGTGCGATAATCATCTGGACAAAGTGGAGGAAAGCACCAAAATTAGTGAAGAGAATAAAATGGTGGAAATTAAAGGACTCGAAAGTGAACAGTAAATTCAAAATGGATGTGATTGAAAGCGGAATACTTAGTGGACAGGAAGACTGGCAAACAATAGCTGAAATGATACGGAGCATTGCCAGAAAGGAACTGGGTGAAACATAAGGAAAAGTTAGCACGGCAGGTAGACGGGAAACGTGGTGGTGAAACCAGGAAGTACAAGAGAAGCTAAAGGATAAGAAAAAAGCTAAAAAGGCATGGGATACCATCAGAAATGATGCAAGAAAGTTGGCCTATAAAACTGCAATAAAGCAAGCTAAGAGAGAAGTAGCAAAGGCAAGAAACAAGGCATATGAGGAACTGTATGAAAAACTGGAAACAAAGGAGGGGGAAAATGAGGTGTTCAAAATAGCAAAGCAGAGAAACAGACAAAGCAAGGATGTTCAACAAGTAAGAGTAATCAAGAGTAAAACTGGGGAGATTCTGATGGAAGAAGAGAAAGTGAAACAGAGATGGAAGGAGTATTTTGACAACTTACTCAACCATGAAAACCCTAGAGAAGAGAAACGAGAACAGAAGAGAGAGAAAGGGATGTGGAAGATATTTCTGGAGAAGAAGTCAGGACTGGGTTGAGGAGGATGAAGAAGGGAAAGGCTCAAGGACCTGATGACATACCAGTGGAAGCATGAATTGCTCTAGGCAATAAAGGTGTGGAGTTTTTAGTGAAGTTTTTCAACAGACTCTTGCGAGGAGAGAAGATGCCAGATGAATGGAGGAGGAGCGTGCTTGTACCTTTGTACAAAGGTAAAGGAGATATCAAAGAATGTGGAAACTACCAGGGGATCAAGTTGATGAGCCACACTATGAAATTGTGGGAGAGGATAATAGAAGCAAGGATAAGGAAGGAGGTGACAATTGCTGAGCAACAATTTGGGTTTATGCCAGGAAGGAGTACCACCGATGCAATCTTTTGTCTAAGGATGCTGTTGGAAAAGTGGACTGAAGGGCAGAAGGCAGTGCACTGTGCCTTTATTGACCTGGAGAAAGCATACGACAGGGTAGCCAGAGAGGAACTGTGGGAATGCTTGCAGTTAGCTGAAACATCAGAGTGCTACATAAGGATTATCCAGGATATGTATGACGGAGCAACAACAACTGTGAGAAGTGCAGCAGGGTTGACTGAAGAATTCAAGGTAGGTGTTGGACTCCACCAAGGTTCAGCACTCAGCCCATTTCTTTTTGCCATCATTATAGACAGGCTGACGGACGACATCAGGAAGGACGCACCATGGGATATGCTGTTTGCAGATGACATAGTTCTGTGTAAACAAAATCATAGGGAGCTAGAGGAGGACCTGGAGATTTGGAGAAATGCACTGGAGAGAAGAGGCCTGAAAGTGAGCTGGAGCAAGACAGAATATTTGAGGGTTGGGGGTGTGGATGATGGAGAAGAGTTGAAGTTGCAAGAAGAAAAGGTAGAGAAAGCCAAAAACTTCAAGTACCTGGGGTCAACAGTTAGTAATGATGGAAGATGTGAAGAAGAAGTATGGAGAAGGATCCAAGCAGGATGGATGAGTTGGAAGAAGGTATCTGGAGTTTTGTGCGACAGGAAGTTATCAGCAAAGGTTAAGGGTAAAATGTACAAGAGTGTTGTTAGACCAGCCATGCTTTATGGAATGGAAACGGTGGCAGTGACTGAACCACAAATGGGAAAAATGGAAGTTGCAGAGTTGAAAATGGTGAGATGGGCACTGGGAGTGACAAGAAAGGACAAGATAAGAAAGGAATATGTGAGAGGGACTGCGAAAATTGCAAAGCTGGGAGACAAACTTCAGAATGTGAGGCTACGTTGGTATGGACACGTAAAAAGGAGAGAAGACTACGTGGGGAAAAGGATGATGGAGATGGCAGTGCCAGGCAGAAGGAAAAGAGGAAGGCCAAGGAGAAGGTGGATGGATTTGGTGAGAGAAGACATGGAAAGGGTTGGAGCTAGGGAAGGAGACGAAGTAGACCGAGCGAAATGGAGATTACTATCGCGCTGTGGTGACCCCGAGTAGGGAGAAGCCGAAAGAAGAAGAAGTAACAATTTCTAATAATTCATCTTCAGAGGTTAATTTGAAATTATCAAAATATACAAAATTAGATTGAATTTCATCAACTTTTTTAAGAGGAAAATGAACTTGATAGTCACATTTCTTTTTGAGTAAAGCATTGTGTATCCTGTTTACTTTTGTAACAAAAAAATTAGAAAAATTTTCAGCTATTGTTTTGTCACATAGTTGTTCAGAAGGAAACTGATTTACACTGATGGAGTCTGTTAAGACTGAACTACTCTAAATAGTTCTCTTTGTGAATTGCTAGATTTATTAATCTTTTCTCTAAAGTAATTAACCTTTTTAGTCTTTGCAAGTTTTGTGGTTTCCTTTCTCAATTTAATATAGATATTTTTATCAGCTGCATCATTTGATGTTTTAAACTGTTTTTCTGCTTTTCTCCGTTTTCTTCTTAATTCCACATACTTATAATCAAACCAAGGGGATTTTGGTACATTTTTAATTTTTAAGGTTTTTAAAGGGGCATACCTTTCAACAATATTAGCTACTGTCTCATGGTATAAATCTGTAACAGTATCAAGACTTGCATTTGTGCTGATTTGACTATCTAATTGTTGTAGAGAAGAGACTAATTGTTCTGCACATAAATCACTACATAAATTCTTATAGTTTCAAGTATGTACTATTTTATATTGAGGGGATGTTTTAATCTGATTTGAATATTTGAATTGAATTAGGTAGTGATCACTGAGAGAAATATTATTAAGATACACATCTTTAATTATCCTTTTATTATTTGTAATCATAAAGTCAAGCTGATGACCTTTATTGTGGGTAATGCTGTCAACCAATTGAAGTAAATTAAAAGTGTAACAAATATCCAAGAATTTCTTTGTGTCACAATCAAGAGCAATGTCAAGATGAATATTTGCATCTCCACCAAGTATAATATCACCATCAAAAGAACAAATTATTTCTAAAAATGAAACAAATTCATCAAAAAATAATGAGGTACTAATATCTTGAAGTTTATATATAACAATAACATATAAGTTTTTAGTACCATGAAAAGAAAAGACACAACAGTAATATTCAAGAGTCATATTTGCCAAGAAATACAGACTTTGACTTGTAAGCCATTTTATGAAGAACCCCAACTCCTCCTCCTCTGCATTTATTTTCATAATTTCTTATTGTGTGTAATAATTTATAACCGTAATCTTTAAGTTGAGAGGTAACATAGTTTGTTTTTGTTGACAGCCATGTTTCGCTCACCAATAGAATGTCACAATTTAAGTCTGTTAATAACTCCATAATTTCAACAACTTTGTTTGTTAAAGATCTTACATTCCAAATACCAAGTTTTAAGAATAATTCACAGTTTTGACTATTTAAGTTGTCAAATAGTTTTTTGTTAGAAAGTCGTATCTCTTTAAAAATTCATCTCAATATACAGGGCATTTTGGATCATAAGACTTGTGTTGGTCAATTAGTCCAGCTTTTGCACAATTAGCAGATTTACTGAGATTATTATTAGAACAATCACTGGTTGAGTGATCACCAGCACAGTGAGCACAAGAGAAATTGTTTAAACATTTGGAAGCAAAATGACCATACTCTTGACATTTAAAATACCTATATACATTTATTCTATCATAAACAGTGCAATACCGAAGTCCAACACCTACATTGTCTCCATGATTTTTTAACAAACTGCGCAATTTTGTTGAATGCATGTTTTTTGTTTTTTTTAATATTATTATTATTATTATTTGGCTTGCTTTGTTTTGTTTTACTATTGCTTTTCATTTACTAGTATGTATAATTGTTTTAAGCATATTTTGTTACATTTTCTTGCTGTATATCTTGTCTTTCCTTGCTTGTTAAAGTGCTTGGGTGTTGACGTGGGTACCATAGTGTTGTATATGAAATAAATAAATGAATAAAAATCTTAATTCAATTCCCACATCAATCTGCATAATTTTTTGTGCTTAACAAAAGCAGATCACAAATTTTATAAGAAATTTAGATTCCATAACAAAATAGAAACTATAATTTCAAAACAAGTGAAATCAATCTTTTGTATGAAATAACTGCCATTTGACAAAAAAATCAATCATATTAATCAAAACATAAACTCATAATCAGCTTTCAAATATGGGTTCTTGTTCAATATTTGCCCTGCTTACTTTATAAACTTTTAAATTTTGGGGAATCCCTAAAGCCTGTGATGTTAATAATGGCAAAAGGTGAATAAGACCCCAAATATGTACTTTGGGCTAAGAGAACAAAATCAAAAAATGTTAGAACTCAATTTGATAAAACAACAACTTTAGCTTAATTCATTAATTTTCTTTGCCTAGGCTTATATTAATAGGTTATTAAACAATTGAAAAGACAGATAAGTGTGTTATGATGAAAAAATGAAGATATAAAAATTAAAGAAATTGCACTACCAACATCAGTGATGAAAAATGTAACCATACACAATGCTTCAGCATAATTCTTTTAAATATTTATAAATAACTGTAGCCAAAATTTTTAACAGTAATGAAAAACTATAATATAATTAACAATTGTGCTTTTATATGATTCAACAAGAACTTAATATTCTTTAAATAAAAATGGAAAGCACCTCACATACTTCAAAGAACTTTTTTTAAACAATGCACAAAAGCAAAAACATTAATTTCGAATTGAGTTGAAAAATCAAAATGCTGACATTTTAGTACAATGGTTCTCAACTGCCAGTTTGTGGACCGATACTGGTCTGCATTAGCTTTTGCAACAATTTATTTCAATTTCACTCTTAAAGGAGGCCCTACAAGTTTAGAAGTAAAACAATGTCAGAAGAATATTAATAGTAATTATTGATTTTCCTTAATAACGAAATGCAAGATCAAGGCTTAGATTGGGGAAAATGTGTATGGTTGTGTACTGACTAAGCTGCCAGCATGGCTGGTTGTTCTTCAGGTGCAACCGAAAAAATAAAAAAAAGTTGCTAACAAAAATCTGCTGTCTACACATTGCATGTATTGCTATAAACATATAGCTGCCCAGCAACTGTCACCTGAATTAAATGACATTATGATTCGACCAGTTACGATTATCAATTACTAGTGACCAAGTATTACATTTAAGGCTTCTTGAGGCACTGTTGGCTGCGCAAAATTGCCATCTCATCTTTTATGCATAAGTGATATGGCTTTTGAAAGGACGTGTTCTTGCATGTCTTTTTGAGTTGAGGAAAGAAGCAAATCAATTTTTACATGAATAAACATTCTCATTAAAAGAATTTTTATCCAATAAAATGTGCATAAGTAAACTTGCATATTTAGTGAATATATTCAGCTGCTTGAATGATCTTAATAGCTCTCTTTAAGGTTATTGCATCAATATATTTACAGTGTGCAACAAAACTAATGGTTTCAAAAGAAGTGGTGAAGAAAAAGTATGAAAATGAATTAAAAAATCAGTCTCTAGTTATTGAGAGGAATGGTGCCAGACTATCCTTCAACTGAATTAAGATAGTCATTTGAAAAAACTAAGCAAAAAAAGATAAGAATTCTCTGAATTAACTTTTTTGGAAATTTGGAATTGTAACCAAAAATCTACAATTTCAAACTTAAATATGAGTAGTAAAGATGGAAAGTACCAGTATTGCCATGAAAGAAACAATCAGACATCAGTACTAATCAAGAAAGAAAATTTCGAAAGCTTGGTTTTGACGAAATCATATCAAAAAGTACCTTGTACCTTCTTGTAAATTTTCTACACCAATTTGTTCCCCCCTGCTTCTGGCGCCCCTGACTTTGCCATTCAAAAACTTCAATAGAGCCACGTTTACTAGTGTAAAACGGGGTAAACTTTGATCAATTTTGGAGGTTTCTAGCTTGTAAAAACCTGACGCTGTCAGCAAGAAAACTTTTTTCCTTCTAATCATAAACAGTCTGCCTCTGAGCCATCGAAAAAATATATTGATGACGTCATAACAGTTTCGCGGCTGAATGCTTTCAACCAAACTGCTGAACAAAGTTACCCCGTACTTTGGGGTAACTTTGATCACACGTCAAAAACCAATGTAAAAATAGAGTGAACAACATTTGGATCATTGTTTTTATTTTTTAAATATTGTTAGAGTTCAAAAATATGATTTTTAGTTGTTTGAAAAGATATGTAATTTTCCGATAAAGTCGTTTTTCTGAAACTTTTCCGAAACCAACCGAAACTCACCAAAACTCACAGGTACCAATATTAATTTCAGCTAGGGTGTCATAGAACATCCGAGGTTTTTTCCAGCTCAGTTTTTTTGACTACAAATCAAATATTATTACCGTTACCTTAACTGATCAAAGTTACCTCGCTGAACAAAGTTACCCCGTTTTACGGTACGTATTATATCAAGACAGCAGCAAATTTCACATTAAATAGAGTTCTTCTGATGCTAAATGCTTACTTTTGCTTTAGTAAAAAAACATTTTTATCGATTTATTGCGTTTATTACAATTTTTTTCAGACATTAAAAAAATTACCTGTCCGCCAAATTTTTTTAATAGTTGACCGGTCCGCAGACTTAAAAAGGTTGAAAACCAGTGTTTTAGTACCTATATCGGTATATTAGCATCAATACTTATTGAATTGAAATTCCATCAACAAGAGTTTCTTTACAGTCTTATTACCAATCATAACCTAGTTCAATCATTGAACATACCAATTAATAAATTAAAAGTCATCATTATTTATTTGCTACGAAAAGTACGGTATTTAAAGAAAAAGAATTTGCAAACCAAAAAACTCCACCAACTTTCTCAATTTTACTTCAGTTTTCTAAACCTTAAGCTTCAATTTTCTTAACTAAACAAGTTTAAAGCATTTTTTTTTAACCATAAAACAAACTATTATTTCAAAAATATAAACAAGCGCATTGAACACTTTGTTCGGATTGCGTATTCCAAACCAAAATCATACAACAGTTCAATTTACCATAAAAGGGAACCCATATCTGATTAGAATTCTTAAAATCAGGCAAAAGTTTGTTTTTATCTAAAAATTTTAAATACTGAGGAAAAAGTGGGTACGATTATAAGATATCTATGGTACGATTGCTAAAACTGAAAAGAAATGTTCCATATTCGCTCCGGATCCGCAAACTAAAAACTAAAAAGTTGGAGCCGGAACCGTTCTGCATCCGCCAGAATTTGCGGATTTCCGCTCCATGCACACCTCTACCACTTATATACCCCTGCCTCCGCTTTCGGCGCCCCTGGCTGTAAATGCGCTGAGTGCGAAAATTTCCAAGTGCCTTTGTGAATCGTGATGTAAAAAAGTATGTTGTTTTGTACTGTAACGTCCTGTAAACGACAATGAAATAAAAAGGATACACAAAAGTAGACTGAATTTTTTAAAAACCATTTTTGTAAACTACTGCTTACTTCAATAGGTGTAATGGAATCATTATGTATTCACTTTCGTTACACCTGATGTAGTTCACGAAAGCTAATGCAACTTTAAAAAAACTCAGTCAACTTTAGTGTAGGGGAAGGTCAGATTAGTTGATAATTCAAGAAGTATTTGACATAGAAATGTAATCAACAGCGCAAACCAAAGCTTCTTTACTGGGCTATATTTTTATGTAGTTACAGCATCTGGCTTTGTCTGGTTTCTCTGCAGCATGTTCTGAAACATGAACACACCCAAGCAGGTTAGTTGATACAAAGGAAGGTGAGTTGATACACCCTTGCAGGTCAGTTGATACATTTAGTTATCATCCCGTAAAAGCTTCATGTTTGTCCAGCTTTTAACTGTACAGTTTAAGAAGCACTACAATATACAGTATATAATAATTGGTTTCATTGCAACTTGTTGCTGACGTTCTACGTGCAAGATAGCTGTCACAAGACACAATTTAAAAAGTTGTCACAAACCGAAAACAATTTAAAAACATCATTTAGCAGAAAGTTAATCAATTTTTTCAAAGTTATTACTGCCAAAATCACAAACTAGAACACAGCAGAATATTAAAAGAAAAATTTTTGTTGTGTCGTCTGTTTTGTTTTGGTAAGCCAGATCCACTTTCTAAAATCAACATAAAATTTCAAATTAACGCTTTTACGTAATGAGCCCCCCACAGTCTAGGGATGGCAATTTGATCAAAATATCAGATGCAGCAAAAGGGTATTTATCAACTTCGTTAACTATGAACGTTGTTTCATTACTAATTCCAAAATTAGTGGGAACCTTTTTTAAAAATACTCCTTCATAGTCATCACATAGAGTAGACAATGCAACCTCATGCAGCAAAAGGGTATTTATCCTCTTCGTTAACTATGAACGTTGTTTCATTACTAATTCCAAAATTAGTGGGAACCTTTTTTAAAAATACTCCTTCATAAGTCATCATCATAGAGTAGACAATGCAACCTCGTGGTCCACCATATACGTACTGTTGTGGTATTGTGCAATCGATGACGTAGTGTTTTCTCAAACGCTTCTTAATCTTAATCAGCGCCTTCTGCTCGAACAATTATTGGACACGCGTATCTCCAAGCATAATTGTAACAAGTTAAATTTGCGTGTCTGTTTTGGCTCATCAGTCAATTCAAAGTCATCAAGCTATTACAGGAAACGAACTAAATAGCCTTCTAAAGTATTTTTTGTAAATATTAATTATTGTTGTTTAATAAACCTGTGTATACGTGCAAAGATACAACACGTACAAAATAATGTCGGTAATTTTTTCGAGGAAAAATGAACATTAATGGCACCACAATTCCATTTTCGCAGATTGAATATACCAAAGTTACGGTACTAATTGACCTGATTTTGGAGAAATAAAGCTGCAACCTTTCATTTATTTTACTATCACAATTGGCTTAAGGTTTTAGGACCGTACTCCGGTTTCATCAAGATTGAAAATCTGCTGGCAATAAATTTGTGTTTTGTTTAAATCTGCTTCTAAATTTTGGAAACAATGATTGACATTGTGCCTATTTTGTCTTCGTTTAAATGTTAACCCCCTTTCTTTTCTAGCCATCCTATTAGGTTTCCATTGATTAGGAATGGCAATTTAAGTAAAAATAGCTGTAAAACATTAGTTTTTAGCAATGTTATATCCTGTTGAGCAAAATCATTACATTTTTAATTACAAGATTGTTGTAAAAAGCAAAACTCCTTGCATTTTACAAGTGTTAATATGTGCAGCCAAATTCTTTACCATATCTAATAGAAAAATTCTGTTGTGTCCTTGGGAAAGACACTTACGGCACTTTCCCCTGCTTGGTGGTCTTGACAAGCAGTAGTAAATTGCAGTAATATCTCTTAACTTACTAGCGGACAGCAATATCTTGGCATCTCCGGAAGCAGGTCGGGGTAATTGCTTACCCTATGTATAGCGCCTCCGTCGCTTTTTTGCGAGTCAGGAGGATAAATATAGAGATTAAAATAAAAAAAAATAAATAAAAAATAGTGTGAGCCTGACTGACAGCACCATACCCAAATGCACATTCTGGTCGAAAATTAAGTATTGATAGAGAGTAATTTTGTCCAAATTAAACAACAAAGCAGCTTTTCCAATTGATTGTCTTTTTATCACAGTCTTTTCCAGCCATCAAAAGGATTTCTTTGGGAGATCTTTTACATTTCTCAGTTTTTTTTATAAACTTGCAGCATGTTTAAACTTTATGTAGTGCATTAACAAAATCTTTCAAAAATTAATAAGAATAAAATTTAAATTAACTTTTGCTCAAACAAGCTAAAGTCCAGAATTGACTTTTTAAACAATTCAATCGGGCCAACATGATCTAATGTTTAATTTAATGCAGGTTGGCAGGTTAGTTGATACCGTGTATCAACTATCCCACCTTACGTTGTATCAACTAACCTGCACCGCATATTTAGAAAAAAAAAAAAGTTTTTCAACAAGCAATTCAGCTGTGCACTACCACGCCACGCGGCACTCGCACAGAAATTTTAAAACTGGAATGGCCTTATAGTCGTTGAAGATCAGAACGCGTTATCCACCACAAATCGCAAGCCACCAAAATTTATTCGACAAATTTTCCAACACGATAACGAGCAATTGATGAATAACGGTTTTCTAAAATTTACATATTAATTTATAAGCAATGCGAGACGAACGTTAAAATTTTAATACACAAATTTGGGATTTACTATTTAGCCGGAAAACAGTTCTTATATATATTTCAAGCTACTAATTATAAATTACTTTCCACTAAGCTATAATTTAATTTTGCAACTATATATATAAAAAAAAACAACACAATTATATAAATTTTTTTTCAACAAAACCAATAAAAAACAAACTCACCAACTTTTTGCGGCCAAATTACAAACAATATTTCAATATTTCAATAAACCAGTTTTGCTGTTAATTCTTTTAATACTATTGATTCTTCAGGGCCGATCTATTTAAGACGCAGCTAACAAAGCGGTTTTATCACATGATTTTGGATTTTGTCACAATTTTGCATTTTGTCACATGTTTGACCGTTTGGACATTTTGCTCGAAGCGAAAATGTCCAAACGGTCAAACGATTTATGATTAGTTTCGCGCGAATAAGCGCGGACGACGACGTGGTCAAGCCATTTATCAAATAAATGACGTCGCGCCCAACTTTATCTAAACAAACAGGGCGCGAAAATCCACATCAGCAACTTAAAAAAGATCTTTTAGACTAGCCAACCCAAGACCTAATCACATAAGCTACAAACTGGCCACAATTTAGTTTCATACGAGTTTTCTATCATTCACAATTAATCAATAAACATATACACTTTATGTAATTTTTTAAAATAGGTTTTTATTAAAATCAGTATCAGTATCTTTTATTTCTGCTCCGCCACAATAAAAACAGAAAGAAATAAACAAACATATAGGACTATAGCAGAAGAAGAAAAAAGAAGTAGCAACAAAACGTTAAACGTTATAGCATGCACACAGTAATATTTGATATAGTAGTTAGAAGAATGATGCATAGTTGCAACACCTTACATAGAAAAGCAGATAAGAACAAAATAAGAGATAAAAAAGAAAAGCGCGACAAAGCAAGATGTATCATGTATTGAGGCATTGTTGCGTTGGCCGCAAAAATATGGTGGAAAGCACAACAAGCCTGTGACCAAAAAGGGTCAGACAGGCAAACAAACCCACCGAAAGAAATCCTGTCATGGGTCAAAAAGGACCATTTCATGGAAACATGGTACGAAAGGAAAAAAAAAAATACACACACACACAAAAGAATTGTTTGAACATTTTCTGTTGAGATAGTAGCCACACAATCTAGTCTTCTCTATAAAAAGCAGTTTCTCCAGATAGAAGTCCTGTGTTCTGAAAAATAACAAAGACAAGGCCAGACAAGGCTCAACGGCCGAAAAAAAAAAAAATAACAATAATAATATTCGTTCTAATCAAGCAGATTACTAGTAGTTGTAGTCTAGATTAAAGTTAGTCATTTTATTGTAGAGTAGGTTTGGTACTGATACTAAACTATTTGCATTAATTTAACAAAGGAATTTGAAAAACGTGCCAAGTGTTGAATGAGTTTTTTTCTGAAGGTATTGCTTGAATGGCTGTGCCTGATTTCTGAAGGTATTTTGTTCCAGAGTTTAGGTCCAACAAATTTCAGAGATTGCTGACTTACTTTAGTTCTGAAGCAATGTGATATTATTTGGCTGCTGCTTCTGGTTTTCATTTTTAAAGATTTTTGTGTGAAAAAGTTATTAAATGCTTGTGGAAGTTGTTTGTTTTCATATTTGAACATTATTTATGCTATTTCTAGGTTGTAAAGGTAATATTTATTGTAAGAAGTTAAGCGTCTTTCATAGCTTCTGTGACGTCACTGTTGTGTTCTAGATTAAATGTCATTTTTAAAAATTTGTAACATATACTCTGCAGTTTTTTAATTAGAGTGGAGTTTTCAAAACACCAATTGTTTATGCAGTATCGTAAGTGACTAATCAATAAAGAATGATATATAATTAATTACTTTAATTAGGAGAGAATCTTTACTTAAACATAACTACCAATAGTGCTTGTAACTTTTTTTTAAGAGATAAAATGTGATCTTTCCATGACAAGTGTTCGTCCAGAATAACTCCTAATAGTTTAAAGCACCGATTCCCAAACTGTGCGCCGCGGCGCCCTGGGGCGCCGTGAGACTTTGTCAGGGGCGCCGCGAAGGTATGCGAAAGTTGTTGTACTTACTGCTTTTCTCACAGTAATTGCAGTGTGAAGGTTGTTAGCGGCAACTTCCCTTCAGAGAACGATTCCGATTGAGGACCTTTTTTAAACAGCTTGATTTTGGGAGGGAAATCAGAGATGAAATCGAAGTGAAGACCTTTTTTTTTTGTTTTTAGAGAACACCCTGATTTTCAGAGAAAAATAACGAAATCGGATACAAAATCGAAGTGAAGACCTTTTTTTTTTTAGAGAACACCCTGATTTTCGGAGAAAAAAAGGTTGTTGAAAGAAGTAATGGAACTGAATACCTTTTTTTCATTACGGCGCCGCGAGTATTTTTAAGTCTTCAAAGGGCGCCGTGAAAAAAAAAGTTTGGAAACCACTGGTTTAAAGGATGAGATTTTTTGAATTGGAGTGTTTCTGATTTTCAATGTAAATTTTAGCATTTTTCAAAAATCTTTGCTAAAAACTATACCAATTCTACCAACTTTTTCATCATAACTAAGCATAATAATTCTGTTTTAAATAGTAACGTTATTTCAATTTAAAGTTATTTCTTTTGACTTTTAGAGCTGCTGTATCAACTAACCTGACTTTTCCTTCCATTTTTGTTATTTTCTAATTGCTACCAATAAATGTAATTATTGGGATGCAAAATGTTTTGTAATCATTAGTACAAGAAAAAGAAACAAGCTGTACAATGTTAAATGTTACATTAAACAAAAAAAAATAGCATGTACTCAAGATAAATGGTAAGCAGAAATAGGCTGTTTCATCTTTGATCAGGGCGTCCAACACGTGGCCTACGCGGTATTTTCCAAAATGACGTCAACTAAATAGAGGAGAGTTTCTCAAACTGTGTTTCGCAGAAGTGAAAACTGAAAGCGAAAGAAAAGTGTTACCCAAAGGAAGGATCTTTTTTTTAGAGATCACTATGTTTTCCGTAAGCTAAACGATAAAACTAAGTGTTCCGCGAAAAAAAAAGTTTGTGAAACTCTGAAATAGGGCAATTCTAAAGCGAAGTGACGACAAAAAAGGTATCAAATAGTAAGGTTTAACCGCGGTGTTTTATTTGGTTGCTCCGCAAATATTTTTAATAAACTAAAATGGTCCTCGGCTCAAAAAATGTTGGACGTCCCTATCTTAGATGTTGCATGGAACAAAATAAAATATAGTTAGCTTAACATAAAAAGAAACTACTTGAACTTGAAAAGAAACAAAGTTTATTGAGCATCTTATAAGAAACTAAAACAAACTTGCCCTTGGGAGCATATTTCGCGCAGCGTTTAATTCTTTTTTTCTCTCACTGCAATTAATTTTTTTTATTTTTAATGTCACTCCATTCGGTTTTTCTTCGAATTAGACTCGATCGTCTTCGCTTAAACTCGGGCAACCTTAAAATTTTTGAGCCTGGATCTAAAGGCAGGTCTACTTCGCTAGCTTATATTTTTTAACAACCGATTTTTGTTTGATTATAATTTTTAATCTGACTATGTTAAAATTTATTGCAAAAATCGAAGTACAGGAACTTGCAAAGTTAATAAGTTAATAAGAAGAGTGAATTCGAAGAAAATAGTTGTTGTTGTAGTTTAATTTGTAATATAAGGCAGAAGTTATATCGATTTATAAAAAATTTAACCGGTAGGCAAAGTTCAAATCCGAATTAGAATCCAGTTCGACTAAAATTCACTTTTAAAAGATTCAGACCCAGACATAAACTTAGGTCTTTCTGACTAAAACTCGAGCTAGGACTTATAAAATGGCAACAGTACTGAGTAATTCTTTTCAACCTGTTAGCGGCGTTATTAAATTTTTTACAAAGCATTTTTTAGATTGAAAACATGCCCCGGTTTTTATAATGACTATTTTCTGCTGCAGTACACTCAATAGCCTATAGAGATTAGGCCCACTCCTCATAGTTCCATAGAGCTACATAGAACTCTGAAAGAAGTCCTTTTTGATCATTTTCTTCAAGCAAATTCTTTTTTAACCGAATATTTGGATCTATTTTTTTGAAATAAATTTTTTTATTTGAATGACATATTGAACTCATTAGTTTATCTTCCGCTACAACATTCGAGCTACGTCATGCTTTTTATTTCATAGATTAAAATTCCTAAAAAAGGACTTGGAATCGTTCTGTGGCAATGTCTAGAATAGTGGTTTTCAATCTTTTTCATATCGTGGCCCACTTTCCAACCCAAGGTAATTTAACAACTCACTTTGGTAAAGAGAATTTAATTTTTATCGCAAAAATCTAGTGATCTCTAAAAAAAAGGTTTTCACTTGGAATTTGTTTGCAATTTCTCAATTTTTGTCCCAAAAACCTAGTGATCTCTCTAAAAAAAAAGATCTTCACTTGGAGTTTGTTTCCGATTTCTCGATCATAATGACATTATTTCATATATCTTCTTCTTTCGGCCTTTCCCTTCAATCAGGGATAGCCACAGCGTATAATCTTTCTCGAAACCGTCCTGTCTTCAACGTCCATCTCCTTCGCACCAACTTCCCCCATATTTTCTTTCACTACATCTAAAAATCTTCTCTTTGGTCTCCCTCTTCTCCTCTTTCCCGGTAACTCCATTTCCATCATCTTTCTTCCTACATACTCTTGGTCTCTCCTCATGACATGTCCATACCACCTCAGCCTGCCCTCCCTCATCTTCATTCCTAACTGTTCTACCTTAACTGTACCCCTGATGCACTAGTTTCTAATCTTGTCTTTTCTCGTCACTCCCATAGCAAACCTTGACATTTTCATCTCTGCGACTTCCATTTCTTCCACTTGTTTCTTTGTGACCACCACCGCCTCAAGTCCATACACCATTGCTGGTCTCACTATTGAACTGTACAGTTTTCCTTTTACTCTAGCTGGTAACCTCTTGTCGCAGATTACTCCCGATACTTTTCTCCATCCGTTCCATCCTGCCTGTACTCTCCTCTTTACCTCCCTCTCACAACTACCACTTTCTTGCACCGTTGATCCTAAATACTTAAATTCCTTTACTCTTGGCACTTTTGTATTCTCCATCTTCGCTGTTTCGTCGTCATTTCCTCCATTTATGCACAGATATTTGGTCTTTGACCTACTTACTTTCATCCCTCTTCTTTCCAATGCATATCTCCAGGCTTCTAGTCTCCACTCCACTTCTTCCCTGGTCTTTTCGCAAATCACAATATCATCAGCAAACAGCATCGTCCATGGTGGTTCTCTCCTTACTTCATTCGTTAGCCTGTCCATTATCACTGCAAACAGGAACGGACTTAACGCTGATCCCTGGTGCAGTCCAACCTTGACCTTGACACTTTCTGTAGTTCCTACTGTACGCCTCACCACTGTTTCGCTTCCCTCGTACATATCCTGTACAAGTCGCACATACTTTTCCACTATTCCGGATTTTCTCATACAGTACCACAGCTCTTCCCGCGGAACCCTGTCGTAAACTTTCTCTAGGTCTACAAATACACAATGTAGCTCTCTTTGACCTTCTCTGTACTTTTCCATCAACATTCTTAAAGTAAACATGGCATCGGTAATTCCCTTTCTTGGCATAAATCCATATTGCTGTTCACTGATCTCTACTCTATCCCTTAGCCTGGCTTCAATAATTCTTTCCCATACCTTCATTGCATGGCTCATTAGTTTTATTCCTCTGTAGTTTCCACAGCACTGTGCGTCCCCTTTGTTTTTATAGATTGGGACAAGCACACTCCTTCTCCATTCTTCTGGCATCCGTTCACACACTAATAATTTGTTAAACAGACATCATTTCATATATACAAGTTTTATATTGCTTTCATTCTGATTTATGCTTTGTGGCTCACGGAAAACAGCGCCACGGCCCATTCGCTGAAAACCACTTGTCTAGAACAGTGTGGTCCAAGGCTAAGAGCATGAAGGGCCGCATTAAGGTTTGAAAAAGCTTCGCGGGCCGCAAAGATAAAATCTAGGTCAGGGTGGTCCAACTTCTCCACTCTTGTGGGGCACTTTTCAAAATTATTTGAGTTTGCGCGCCTCAACCGGCTAAAAACGCTTATTTTCGTCTCAAAATCAGGGTGTTCTCTAAAAAAAAAAAAAAAAGGTCTTCAACTGGAATCAATCTGCGAAGTTCCTATTTTCGTCCCAAAATCATAGCGTTCTTCAAAAAAAAAGGTTGCCACATGCGGCCCGCGGGCCCGTAGTTGGACCACGCTGGTCTAAAATATTGATCTTGTGTATCGTAGGCTACCAAAAAGATATCTTTACAAGCAAAAAATCATGTTTTTTATCACTAGATTGGGGAGTCGAGGTCTGAGTCGCCATAATTGCATGTTTTAGAGTGGAGTCAAAAGTCGGAGTTGTTTTTTGGACATACCAGTCGGATTCAGGAGTCGATTTTTTAGATTTGGGTGAATCGGAGTCGTTTTTTAAAAAGACTTGGTGGAGTTGGAGTCATTTTTGTTCTTGGAGGCTCTGTTTTACGCTAAATTAGGCCTTCACGATTTTGAAGTCGGAATTGGAGTAGCCAAAGTCGCATGTTTTAGGGTGGAGTCGGAGTCGTTTTTTTAAATGTTCCGAAGTCGGAGTTGGAGTCGTAAAATTTTGAAAAGGCGGAGCCGGAGTCGGAATCACAACTCTGTTTATCACAAAAATAAACTGAACAAGAATAAAAAAGTTTAAAGAAATGTCTGTGAAAACTTTATAAAACAAGCCATAAATAAAAAACCTCAGTAACTGGTGGTGTTGTGGAATCAAAGTGGTCGGAGTTGCATATTTTAGAGAAGAATCGGAATCGTTCTTTTAGATTTGGTAGAATCTGAGTAGTTTTTTAGATTTGATGCAGTCAGAATTGTTTTTTTAAATGTGCTGGGATCGGAGTTCTTTTTTAGATGTGTATTGTGTAGGAGTCGTAGTCATTATTGCTTTTGGAGACTCTGCTTTACGCTAAATTAGGCCTCCAAAGTTGTATGACTGGAGTTGTTTTTTCAGACATGCTGGAGTCGGAGTCGTAATATTTTTATATGGCTGAAATTGGAGTTGTAAATTTTTGAATAGCTGGAGTCGGAGAAAATTTTTCTCACTCCATCAATCCTGTGATAAGACAACAATAGGCCTACGCTGATACTATTTTAAAAAAGTTGGGCCTACAATTA
Organism: Diplosoma virens; assembly: GCA_963680785.1. NCBI lineage: Eukaryota > Metazoa > Chordata > Ascidiacea > Aplousobranchia > Didemnidae > Diplosoma > Diplosoma virens. The sequence goes on along the minus strand of OY796887.1, from coordinate 13,777,328 downwards.
AAAAATTGTTTAGGCCTAATACGAAACCACTTAATAAACTAAATTAGAATTTTATAAATTGTAAAGCACTTCACAAATTACAAAATATTTCAAAGGGAAATTTAAAATGCAATACAGCAGCTGAAGATAAAATTTTTTTTACCGAGTGTTTAAAGTTCTTTAAGCCTGTGTGTAACTTTTTAGTACTAAAAGAGCTCAGAAATTGCTGGTGGTCTGAAACTGTTTGATTAGGTCAGATCATAACTAATTGAGATTTGAACGGAGATGGTGAAGGAATGTTTGAGAATAATTTGACCTATCGCGAAAATCACATGGCAAGCTGCGGTTCGAGCCACGTTTGTTAATTGTTCTCGGTTTTGTCATCAAGCACTTGGCCTATAGTTTCTAAATAGACTGTCATAACAAAGAAGTGAAACATATTTTTTATTGCATACAAGTAAAAAATTTCAACAATTATATCTGACTGATGCTTAATCTTTTTGAGTCGCAGACATTCTCCTTTTTCTCGACTTTATCTTGAATGGTCGAGCTTGGACTTGAAGTCGAGCTGCACAAGCCGTCAGCGGCAAGCTTCAGATACAGCAGTTTTACATTTTACCAGGCAATGGCTACTATTACGTGACAAAAGGCTAATCTTTTTACTATGCAGCAAGCAATGGGTTATTTTTATATTGGCTTTACGCTCAAGTCAATATGTTGGAATATCTTCTCTTTTGTTGCGGACTAACTCAAACAAAAACATTACATCATAACAACAACAAAAAACACGCGTGCATACAAGAAGTTTTTTAAATCATAATAAAAAATTTTGATTGAGTCTTCTAAGTGACACCGACTGCTGCAACCGCATGGTCGCCATTTTCGAGCTTTATGCGATATTCTGTCAGTCACCTCAAACTGTGTAAACTTTTTGTGTTTGTGTACGTTGCGTGGCCGCAATGTGAACATAACAACTTTATTTTTCGGGGTTTTTCACCGGCACTTTTCGAATTTAAAAAATAATCGCCGCGGAAATGTTTATCGTCCGAAACATACGATTTCTCTTCGTATTCGGATTCGTTAATGCTATCTTGCGTTTGGACAACTTCTCGCCGTTCTTCGGAAGATGGCGTTAACATATGTTCCAAGTGATTTGTCGGCAAACTGTGGAATACACGAAAATTAATGTAAAGTTGAGCAAATTACTTATAATCAGAAGAAGACAGGTTGACTGCTTATAATGATAAAGATATTCTTTATAAGTTTTTAAAAAAACTGTGAAATAGGCGATAATCATGGTAACGTAATTTGTGATTATGACAAGAAAAGTTCTGGCTCACTCATCGTGCTCAATTTGATCGTTTTTGCTGAAGCAATAAAGAAAACCAAAAAGCAATGTAACTAAAAAATTTGAAAACTGCAGCATTATTTACTGTAATGATACAAGTCGTTTTGTATCAAAATTTGACTCAATTAAAAAAAATCATCTGTCAGTTACGACACGAAGTTAAAAAATTTCTTTTTGTGAGTTTCTTCACTTAAAATTTTCTTGTTCATATGTAAGTTTTTTGATACTTTCATAAAAATATTTTGTTTTCCCGAAAAAGTTTTAAAATTTCTATAATCACTTTTGACACAAAACTCGTCTGTGACAAATCAATTACTAAAATTTATAATACCATTTATAATACTAAAATCTGCAAATAAAAACCTGTCTCCCAACAACCGGTGGTCAGGTGATGTTTGAAAAAACGAATGGGAGAGTACTTCATCAATGGTACCCCGACTAGACACATCAACTTCCAACAACAAACGTATTAAGTTCTGAAAAAAAGTTATTATCAGTTATTGTTGTTGTTGTTGATTCAGTTTTATCCTGTTTTCAAACAGGTCAGGATTCATCTCATCTTCTCAGCAACCCTCCACGCGTCGCTTTGGGATTTTTTAAATTTTACCATCTTTGGCATCACATGTCACGGAATAAATAAATTCTTAATCCTGATATTGGATTATGTTAGCATCACAAGTCGGCCTTCTAGCATTCCGCCTTTTTAGTGAACCTACTACTATTGCAATGTTGAATGTTGGATATAATGAAGAGAAAACCAACTAAACCGATGCAATTCATAAAATGTGCTTTAGTTACAAGAAAAAAACCTACTTTTAACTTTCCGGAAAGACAATATCGCAATCTGAATGGAAACTTTATTCGATTTCTTAATTGAATTTTAATCATTTTGCCGATATTTGAATCATCAAATGGCATTTCTCCGCACGCCATAATATAAAGAATGACCCCAAGTCCCCACATGTCGTGCAAGAATGGATTGTACGGCTTTCCTTGAAGATACAAAATAAAAAAAATGACTTAAAATAGTTAGATAGTAATTATGCTCAATCTTTCAAAACAAAACATTCTCACTTTTTCTTCTATACTGCCTTGTTCTGTATTTTAATTAGTTTTTTAAAGCAACATAATAAAAAAAATTTTAGATCATTACGATAATTACAACGCATGCTTGTCCTTTCGGCTAATTGCAGGGTATGGCGGCAACCTGATTTTGAAGACACAAAGACATTAATTTCCGGTTGAAATTTTTTATTTTGTTATCTAATTTTTATTAAAAATAAAAGAGTTATGGTTCAAATCTATATAGAGTTTCTTGCTAAGGTTGTCAACCAGAGAAAAATAACATTAAGTGGTTTTCCGAAGAGCATAAAACACAACGAAAGTAAGAATCGAACCCGAAACCGAGCCAATCGCCTGAGTTTATCAAAACGGTTTTGCAGACCCCTCGTCTACGCTTTTGGCGAACTTCTAAAAAAGGTGTTTGTCTTTTTGTCAAGTTCGGAGTCTGTTGAAGCAAGTTAGGGGTGTATCCCTGCGAATTCATAGCCAGAATGCGATCGAGAAAATTTTCAAAAAACACAAAGTTTTGTTTCAAAAACTTTTTTGCGATGAGCTTGATTATGATCGTGCAGGTCATTCTACAACACCAAGAACGAAGTGTCACCGGTCAAGCCACGTTATAAAGTATATGACCCAGGCTGTTTGGATGAAAATATTTTATCGGTCAGATTTAAATTGTTGAGAGTTAGAATTACTTTTTCTTTTTTATTTTTTTTTTACTTTTTCTTTTTTTGGATATTTATCGGGAAACAAGCTTGTCTAGTAAATGGGGAATTTGATGGGGGTAAATTGTTAGTTAAGCTGCAGCTAGCACAGCGACGTCTAAAAATTTGTGGATTTAAAGTATTGTTGCGATTAAACACTTTAACATATTTCAAAAATTAAAAATATCTAAAATTAAAATTCTATAATTCTTTTTTTGTGAGAAATTTTTTCTCAATTTTTTTTGTTTTTGAATGAGATTTTTATGAAAATAAATTATATCACAAGCTGAACGTGAAAAATATAAAAATTGTAAAAATATTATGGTAGTTTTATCAGGGATACAAAATAGATGTTTTTTGATTTTTAAGTTTTTGGGTTCAAGTCCAAGTTAGAATTTGTATATTTTCCACCAAGTTCAAATTAAATTCGGCAAAATGTTAAGTTTTTCTAATCAACCTCGAATTCATGATGATTACAGATTGATTTTTGTTTTATATAGTTGTGACAAAATATTGTAATGCTAGAACAAAAATACTACTAAAATATTTTGTTTTGGTCTTTGAATTTTTACTCATCTCTGTCACACTTCATTCATAATTTTAATCATAACGATGTAGTGTATCCCCGTTAAAAGCAGTTCGTAGTTTTATCATAAGAGAATAAATGCGGCTCTTTGAGCGCTGTCTGCGATATACGTCCAATTTGTTATATTGCTCGATACATGTAACCTTTTTCTCTTTCGCTCGACTGTGTGACGTAATATGTTTTGTTCAAGCTTTGCTATCTCGAACGTAGTAGAATATTCGCTAACGATCTCTCCAGGGGTTTCTGGCTGAATCTCGAAATTACGAGAAACTTTACGTCACGTGATTTTGTTTTCTATATAAAGCCGATGCGTAGCGAGAAATGATTATGATGATTACTATCGTTGTGAGATAATTTGAAGCGACTCGAGTAGCGGCTCGAGCGAAGGTGATTTTGTTTGGCCACAGGAGGTGGACCGTTAGATTTTGTGTCGGTGGACAATTGTTCAATTTATTTTGTGCCAGTGGTTGGCAGTTTTGTTCTACAGAGGTAGAATTATTTGTGTTGATTGAGTCGAGTTATAGTGTTGATTTCGCTTTGCAGTTTGGCAAAGCGTGGAATAGAATTTCGTCGGTCGCGATTTTGTAATACATTTGTTGTTATTAGAGACAGTGGTCTCTGTTCGTTGTGAGAAAGAATCTTCAACGAAATCAATCCGAGCTTTCGTTAACCAACTGTATAAACCGTCAGGCTCATAGCAAAACTACTTCTTGAGCCGGAATAAAATAAAATTTAGACACAGCTTTGTTTCAGCGCAGGTATTCGGGTTACCTAGCTCAACTGGTCCTTTGGGATTCCCGAACAAAGTTTGTGACATCTGGGGGCTCGTCGTCCGGGATGATTTAGATTTTTGTTTAAGAGTGCTGAACAGGAGTTTACAGCTTGAAGATGGCGAATAGTTCGATTGAGGAAGAGTTCGAAAGACTGAGAGTCCGTGTGGAAAATTTGAAGATGTCGGAAAAGGCAAAAGCCGATTTCTTCCAGAGCGAATGGAACCGACTATGTGAAAAGGAAGAGAAGGAAAAGGAACGACAAGCGATGTTGGAAGAGAAGGAAAAGGAACGACAAGCGATGTTGGAAGAGAAGGAAAGAGAACGACAAGCGATGTTGGAAGAGAAGGAGAAAAATCGAGAATTAGAACTCGAAAGGCTGAAATTTGAATCGAAGCAAAGAGAAATGGAATTTGAAGAGAGAAAAATGCAAATGGAATTAGAGAGGTTGAGGTTGGAACGAGAAGCCAATCGCTCTGCTGGAGAAGGGGGAGAAGCAAACCAGGCGGGGGGCGTACGTGCTTTTGGAGGGGTAAAGTCCCTTGATCTCCCTCATTTTGTTGACGGAAAAGACGACCTTGATAGCTATTTGTTGCGCTTTGAAAGATATGCTACGGTTGCGAATTGGCCCCAGACTAATTGGGCGACTCAGTTGAGTGCTTTGTTGAGGGGGGAAGCTTTGGGCGTGTACTCCAGGCTTTCACAGGAGGATGCTCTGGATTACGAGCGATTGAAGGCAGCGTTGCTAGAGCGATACGACTATACGGAAAAAGGGTATCGCCAACGTTTTAGAGAAGCCAAGCCAGAGGGCGCTGAGAGCCCTGACCAGTTCATTGTAAGGCTTAGAAACTATTTCACGCAGTGGGTGAAGCTCTCTGATATGGAAAGCAGCTTCGAAGGTGTTGTCGAGCTAATGGTTAAGGAGCAGTTTATAAACGCGTGCCCGAAGGAATTGTCGGTACATCTGATGGAGAGCAAGCATAAGGATCTCCGAGAATTGGCAGCGAGTGCGGGGCAGTACTTGACAGCGCACAACAGGAAGCTGTCAAGCCGAGATGTAAGTGCTAAGAAGAGTGTCGGCGCGCCAAGATTGGAAGGCAAGATTCCGGATATCTCTTCTACAACGAAAGGAAATATAAAATGCTTTAACTGCGGGAAAGTCGGGCACAGGGCAAGTGAGTGCTTCTCAAAGATTCAAGAGAGAAACCCCAAAAGATATTGCTACCGGTGCGGTGGAATGGGTCATACTTTTATGCAATGCGAAGAAAGAAATCGATTAGCGCGTGGTGGTGCTGGTGCGCGGGAAAGAGCATACAAGGTTGCTTGCGCCGTGCCTATAAAGAGTTTTAGTGAGATCGGAAATGAAAAACAAAAAGAAGAAAATTACCGAAGTGTAAGTAAAGAAAGAAAAGAAATTGATCAAAAATCACAAGAGTATTTAGAGCTAAAAGATGGACGAAAAATTGGAATTTTGAATGGCGCATGTTTAGACGAAAATGTAAGTAATCAAATGCCTACGTCCATTGGAATGGTCGGAAACAAATCGGTCACCGTTCTGAGAGACACTGGTTGCTCCGGAGTGATCGTTAAGAGGGAGTTGGTCGCGGAAGGGCAGCTCACAGGAAAGGTGGGGTATATAATGACGGTTGCGCGCACTTTACTGAAGGCCCCGTTTGCAAATATAGAGATAAATACGCCTTATTGTAGTGGAACAGTGGAAGCTTTGTGCTTAAGAGACCCGCTGTATCCGTTGATTGTTGGAAATATTCCAGGAGCTAGAGCACCCGATGATCCTGATGAAACTTGGTGCGTGGAGGCGGCAGCAGTTACTCGGTCGCAAGCTAAAAGGAGCACCGAGTCAAAACCTTTAAAAGTTGCGGAGGCAACGAATCAGATGGCTGTGACGAAGGATGAGCTCATCAAACTTCAAGGGGAAGACCCATCCTTGTTAAAGTACGTGACGATGGAAGCGCCCTTGGTCAAGAACGGGAGAGAGATCAGCTATATAAAGAGGAAGGGAATTTTGTACCGCATCACCAAAAACATTGATGTAGGAGAGAAGGAATTGAAGCAGATTTTAGTGCCAAAAGATCTGAGGAAGAAGGTGATGGAGATCGCTCACGATACGATGTTGGCTGGACATATGGGTGTCAAGAAGACGGAAGATAGGATACTGACCAATTTTTATTGGCCTGGGATTCATCAGGATGTGGTGAGTTTCTGCAGGTCATGTGATGTGTGCCAGAGAACGGTATCGAAAGGGAGAGTAGCAAAAGTTCCGCTGGGAAAAATGCCGTTAATGGATTTGCCGTTTAAGCGAGTGGCGGTGGATTTGATTGGCCCGATTATGCCGGCAAGTGATAAGGGGCACCGATATGTTCTTACTCTGGTGGATTATGCGACACGTTATCCAGAGGCCGTGCCTCTGAAGAATATTGACACCGAGACAGTGGCAGAAGCACTTTTAGACCTATATAGTCGAGTTGGAATTCCGGAAGAAGTATTGAGTGATCTTGGGACTCAATTTGTGTCGGAATGCATGCAGGAAGTATCAAGATTATTGTCGATCAGAAGGCTGACGACGACACCGTATCATCCGATTTGCAATGGTCTGACTGAGAAATTTAATGGTACGCTGAAGAAGATGCTGAGGCGATTATGTGTTGAACAACCGAAGCAGTGGTATAGGTTTATAAATCCACTTTTGTTCGCGTATAGAGAGGTTCCCCAAGCGTCCACTGGGTTTTCACCCTTCGAACTTTTGTATGGTCGCACTGTGCGAGGACCTATGGCAATTCTGAAGGAACTATGGACAGGTGAAAGTGAATCAACCGAAGTGAAGACCAGCTATCAATATGTGTTGGAGTTGAGAGAGAGGCTGGAGGAAACGATGAAACTTGCTCAGGAGGAGCTAACGAAGAACCAGACTAGATACAAGAGGAACTACGACAAGAAAACGAAGGATCGACTATTTAATAAAGGAGACAAAGTTTTGGTAATGCTACCAACGAACAATAATAAGCTTTTAATGCAATGGAAGGGACCGTACGAAATTATCCAAAGGATGGGAGATAATGGTTATAAAATTTTGGTCGGAAACAAAGAAAAGAATTACCACGCTAACATGTTGAAGAAATATTATGCCCGAGAGGATGAAGCGAAGACCGAAATAGAGAAAGAAGATTTAAAGATGTCAGCTGGTGCGGAAATGTTAATGGATGAAGAGATGCCCAGCATAGACGAGGATTCGTTGTTAGAATTGGGAACATACAAACAAAAGGAAGATGTAAGCGACGTCAAATTGGGCACAGAACTGGGCGACAGCCAAAGTCGACAACTGCAAGCCTTGATGGAAAATTATGCTGATGTTTTCTCAGATGTGCCGGGAAGAACATCTAAGATTGAACACCGGATTAATTTGATAGATGAGGAGCCTGTCCGCTTGAAACCTTATCCTTTGCCGTATGCACTGCGGCAGGAACTGAAAGAAGAAATAAAGGAGATGTTAGATATGGGAGTCATCAGGAAGTCGTCATCGCCGTATGCTTCACCGGTGGTTATTGTGAAAAAAAAGGATGGTTCGAATCGCATTTGCGTCGACTACAGAAAATTGAACAAAGTAACGATTTCGGATCCGGAGCCAATGAGGACTTCGGAGGATCTTTTCCAACAATTAGGGAAGTCAAAGTTCTTTTCGAAAATTGATCTCAGTAAAGGATATTGGCAGATACCCGTAGCAGAAGAAGATATATTCAAGACCGCGTTTGTGACACCGGATGGGACGTATGAATTTCTTCGAATGCCCTTTGGCATGAAGAACTCTGGTGCTACACTGGTTCGTGGGATGAGGGAAGTGCTTTCAGGCATGTCTGGCGTTGAGAGCTATATCGATGATTTGATTGTATTCTCCAGAGATTGGGAGACACACCTGCGAACTTTGGAAGAATTGTTGAAAAGACTAAGTGAGGCCAACCTCACTGCTCGTCCCTCAAAATGTATTTTTGGGGCATCTACGGTAGAATTTTTAGGTCACGATGTCGGATACGACTGGATCACGCCGAACGATGACAATCTAGAGAAGATTGCGCGAGCGAAGCGTCCAGTCACAAAGAAGGAAGTCCGATCATTTTGTGGGTTGCTCGGGTACTATCGGGACTATATTCCTTCGTTTGCGATTATTGCGGCACCGTTGACGGACCTGACGAAGAAGGGGCAGCCAAACTTTGTCAAATGGGGTGAGGCTCAGGAGAAAGCTTTCAACACTCTGAGAGAGGCTCTCCTGAAGCGGCCCATATTAAGACTGCCCGACCATTCGCGAAATTTCACTCTACGCACGGATGCATCCAACAGCAGAATTGGAGCTGTTTTGATGCAGGAGCATGAGGGAAAACTCCACCCCGTCGCGTACGCAAGCAAGAAGTTGACGAATGCGGAGACAAAGTACTCTACACTTGAAAAGGAGTGCTTGGCAATAATATGGGGAGTTGGTAAATTTCGCTTATTCCTGGCCGGAAAGAAGTTCGTCCTCCAAACGGACCACAAGCCGCTGACTTTCCTTAGCACGGCCCGCTACAAGAACGATCGTATACTCCGGTGGTCTCTATCATTGCAGGGGTACGACTTCGTAGTAAAAGACATTGCCGGCAAGGAGAACGTTATGGCGGACTATCTCAGCCGCATAATCGTGTAGACTTTCGTGTGAATAACTTCGTGTTTTGTTTTGTAAAATTATTTGTATTTCGTGTGTGTTGTTAAAAATATTATTGCATAATATTTTTCTTTGCGGGGGGCGTATGTCACACTTCATTCATAATTTTAATCATAACGATGTAGTGTATCCCCGTTAAAAGCAGTTCGTAGTTTTATCATAAGAGAATAAATGCGGCTCTTTGAGCGCTGTCTGCGATATACGTCCAATTTGTTATATTGCTCGATACATGTAACCTTTTTCTCTTTCGCTCGACTGTGTGACGTAATATGTTTTGTTCAAGCTTTGCTATCTCGAACGTAGTAGAATATTCGCTAACGATCTCTCCAGGGGTTTCTGGCTGAATCTCGAAATTACGAGAAACTTTACGTCACGTGATTTTGTTTTCTATATAAAGCCGATGCGTAGCGAGAAATGATTATGATGATTACTATCGTTGTGAGATAATTTGAAGCGACTCGAGTAGCGGCTCGAGCGAAGGTGATTTTGTTTGGCCACAGGAGGTGGACCGTTAGATTTTGTGTCGGTGGACAATTGTTCAATTTATTTTGTGCCAGTGGTTGGCAGTTTTGTTCTACAGAGGTAGAATTATTTGTGTTGATTGAGTCGAGTTATAGTGTTGATTTCGCTTTGCAGTTTGGCAAAGCGTGGAATAGAATTTCGTCGGTCGCGATTTTGTAATACATTTGTTGTTATTAGAGACAGTGGTCTCTGTTCGTTGTGAGAAAGAATCTTCAACGAAATCAATCCGAGCTTTCGTTAACCAACTGTATAAACCGTCAGGCTCATAGCAAAACTACTTCTTGAGCCGGAATAAAATAAAATTTAGACACAGCTTTGTTTCAGCGCAGGTATTCGGGTTACCTAGCTCAACTGGTCCTTTGGGATTCCCGAACAAAGTTTGTGACAATCTCTCTTTTGGTAGCAATAAGTCTGAATCATTTTTTACTCGTACTCAAACTTTACCGATTGCTTTTGAGTTCAAAGCCTTGGGTTAAACTTATTTCTATCTTATAGCTTACCTTGCAATGTCTCAGGGGCCGCATAAGCAGCAGAACCACAAAATGTTGAACTTAACTCAATATTTCCTCTGTAATCCGAAGCAACTGGTTTGCAAAATCCAAAGTCTGTTAAGAGAAGCATTCTATTTTTTCCCAACAGCAAATTTTCGCACTTCAAATCTCTGTGTAAAAAAAATAAGCTTCTGTTTAAAAGAAATAAAAAGCTGTTGATAGGCTAAACTTTTTCCAGATACGACTCAAACGAAAATTCCAAAAATTTCAAAAAGTCCAATAAATTATTTTTATTGTTTTCTTTATTTTTTCATATGGCGCATTTTTGATTGAAACATCTATTGGCATAGCCGCAAATTAGTTCTTACTAGGTTAGTAACAATTCTGACTCTTTGTAACCATTATAGGCAGTGATGGGATTCAGGGGGTTCGCACGGGTTCGCGCGAACCCGTTCTTGGAATTTCGGCACGTTTAGCGAACCCGTTCTTGGAATTTTAGCACGTTTAGCGAAACCGGTTTTAACTTTACGTAGTCTATGTATTTCAATACCTCTGCAGTGGTGGATATTGGGTGAGGCGAATGAGGCAGTCCCCCCTCGAAAACAACATATACAGTTTTGGATTTGCTCAGTGGGCGATTTGGAGTGAAGACCTTTTTTTTTTTTTTTTTTTGGAGAACACCTTGATTTTGGGAGAAAAATAGGGAAATTAGAGGTGAAATTGAAGTGAAGACCTTTTTTTTTTTTTTTAGAGAACACCTTGATTTTGGGAGAAAAATATCCAAGCCCAGATCAGACCTCTTTTTTTTCTCAGACAACATGAATTTTTGAAAATTCTTGCCTCGGGCCCCTAAATTGGAATATCCACCACTGTACCTCTGTGTTTAATGTAACAGTTTTAATCTGCTGCAGATGTTTGTTCAGAGTGCAAGAAATGATTCTGAGTGAAAACCTTTTTTTTTTTTTTTTAGAGAACACCCTAATTTTGAACCTGTTCTTAAAACTTTGAATCCCAACACTGAAACTGTTGTTAGCGAGTTCGATACAAAAGAGAACCTGTTCTTAAAATTTTGAATCCCATCACTGATTATAGGTCTATACCAGGGTGGGGAACCTTTTTGAAAATATAGGCACTTTAACGGCACCAGCTTACCAAGAAGGTCTCGTTCTTATAACCAAGCATTTTATCCCAAAATCATAGTGTTCTCTAAAAAAAAAAGGTCTTCACTTGAAATCAGTCATAGATTTCTCATTTTTTATCCTAAAATTATAGTGTTTTCTAAAAAAAAGTCTTCACTTGAAACCAGCCTCAGATTTCTCTTATTTCGTCTCGAAGCCGTGGTGTTCTTTATTCAGTAAAAGAGAGGTCAACGCGCAAAAGTTTGTTGGTCATGCAAAGGCCGCAGGTTTACCACTCCTAGTCTGTATCGTTTACTATTTGTGTTAAACCTAAAGCAACCCTGCATATGCGATAATCCATGACATTGGTGTGCCTTTATGCTTTTTAATTTGTTTTTAATTTTTATAGTTGAAAGCTGTTCAGCAGTGTCGTCGAAAAAATATTTTGCTCAAGAATAAATAAATTTTGAAACACTTTGCGCATATATTTTATCAGAAGTATGAGAATGAAAAAAATTAAAGAGTTATTGATCGAAAAACGTAAAAGAGAAGGGTTTTGCCAAAATTAAAATTTATACAATAAACAAATAAATCTTACCTATGACATAACTTTTTTGAATGGCAATATTTGACTGCTTGGCATATTTGCCAAAAATATCTCTTAACTTCGCTTTCCGGAAGAGCACCCTTTCTCTGAATATATTTTAATAAATCGCCGTGTCTTGCGTATTCCATGACAATACAGACGTAACTTTTGTTGGGACAGTCTTCATTATAACTCTGAGAAAAAACAAAATCCATCAAAAACATTTAAAATTTTTTGAGCATTTTCTTCTTTTTTGGCTGCTATCATGTGGTTATAAGTAAGGAGTTGAATTCAAGAAATTTTTTTGGATTTGTTTTAGTCTTGAAAAATTTACTCTTCTAACTAAATTTAAAAAAATATATTAAAATTTTAAAACCTTACTTGATAGATTTCATAAACTTTAACAATGTTTTTATGTCTAAGTTTTGGCAAGATCTTGAGCTCTCTGGGTAGAAAATTTGAGATGAATTCTTCCGGAGAGCCGTCAAAAGTGATGCATTTAATGGCTACTTCTCGTCTCAAATCAAAAGAATAAGCTAGCTTTACCTAAAATAATAAGTTCAATAATCTAAAGAAAACTTAAATAATATATGTAACTTCGAGTCACCATTGTAGATAAATAGGGTGACCCTGTTACATAAATTTTCTTGAAGTGCTTTTTTAAAAAAAGATACAACAAAAATCGCTTTGGTAGACAGGCATTGAACTCGCGTTCTTCTGCTCAGAGAGTTAATACATTGAGCTGCTCCACCTATAAGAAGACGACCGCAGACGAAGTCTTTGATAAGAGTAAGGTTGCTTGAGATAGCAGCCCGGAGAAAGGTGGTACGCTTCAGTCGAGGCTTGACACCGACTGCGTGGCGGAAAGCGAGTATTTTTTTATTTCTATTTTATTATCAATTCTATGTTTATCTTTCTGACTCGAAGGAAAATGTCGGAGGCTTTCTACACAGGAAACCGTCGAACGATCACTCCGACCTGCTTCCGGAGGTGTCAAGATATTAGCTGTGAGGTTGAAATTTTTAATTTTTTACTTAAAAATATGACTGAAGTTTAGAGCTGCTTACTAAGGCCGGCAAGCAGAGAAAAGTTCGTAAAGTTTTCAAACAACACAACGGAATGATGCGAGTAGGTCTTGAACCGATACCGTGTTGATTAAGTGCGCCATCCATACGGCGCTCTTCACCACTTAACCAATTCAACGAAGGACAATTGAAAAATACCCTGAAAAGAGAGTCAAAACCCCACTACAGGGGGTTGGTAGCCCACCATTGCAGGAACGTGAGTAGCCTAAAAGTCAGAGCTTTTTTTTTGTATTTTCTTGGCAGGTGAAAATAGATTAAAATATGTGTCAGTTTTCTATTAATCACTGAAAGTCAGCTTTCGTTTTCTCTCAAAAATCGCGTTGGGAAATTGTAGTGAGACCCAGTATAGGAAGCAATGCTTTGTCAAGTGGTTTTACCCGGATAACCACAAACTAGTTAAGCATAACAAGGTCATAAACGCAACTCTTTTCGACTTTGTGCTTTGAAATTGAAGCTTGTTTCAGAAAAAAACTCACTTTAGAATAGGCTCCTTCACCTAGTGTGTTCCGTATCACATATCCCCGGTCTTCTAATAACTTTTCCCAGCTTGGCTTCATTTTGAGCAATTAACTTGGATCAACACACAACAAATATACAGCAGAGTTTAGTATTTTTTATGACAGAGCTGAATTTGACATTTTATCATCTTGAAGAGGAAGATGCTGCTATTAAACAAGGTCGCTCTTCAGGCCTTATTTGGAAACCGACAAAAACCTTTAGTAAGGCTACATATTTTTTTTGATAACTTGATAAAATTTTCTCTTAAAACACAAACTGCTTATGACATCACCATAAGACTTTGTGAAAAAAACTAAAATCTTTACCAAGCTATACTGGTATTAAAAAATAATAATATAATTTTGGCAAAGAATAAAATTTCTTCAACCATATTGTCCCGAATCCCGATACTAAGCAGCATAACTAAATCCAAAAAATAGTCTATTTTTCGAACTTTTTGGACTTCTTTAGCTCTTTTCAGGAAAAATTTTTAACTTAAAACGAATTTTAACAATAATTCGTGAAAACAAAGAAAATTAGTTATTTATGCATGAATGATTTTAGGTTGTGACGAATAAGTTAAACTAAATAAAAATTGTAAAGTCAATATCTAGTTTTATTAAATTCCAACATTGTGCATAAATATAAATAAATATAAGTGAATGGAAATTTTATAATCAAAAGAAATCAAAATTGAAATTAAAAAGCATTTTTAGAAAAGAGAACCATTTTCATAAAAGTTGACAATTTAAATTAGGATTACAATTTTTAATGAATTATGTTTCATGTATTTTTGTATGAAATTCGGACTTATACAACTTTATTATTTTAAAATAGTTTAAATTTAATTTGACAGAAGAACAAGCATTACAACCTATTACGTGATTATTTATTGATACGTGGAGCTAATCCAAGTGCTCTCTAGCTTTACTGATCAAGCCTTATGATCCGTATAGTTGATATACCGATGTATGTCAAGCTCGCGTCACATGAACATATAAATTCATAAATGTTATTTGAGAAAGACCTAAAGGAATTTTGGACTCAACTGAAATTTCCAATTTTAAATGTTTTATAAACAGGATAATATTTTACAATAAGCTTTGATTTAAAATTTTTGGATTAGCAATTTACAAAACATATCGAGTCAACATCAAAATAAAGAATTGTAAGGTAATACGTACGACCATCGGATCGTCAAAATGGACTCAAATTGTTTAAAAACTTTATTGAAAAATCAGCAAGGATAATCAGTCATGGCCTTGGAAAAAAAGAGGTCTCGTGCAAGAAAAAAAAGGGGGCCACTTTTTAAAATTTATTTTGTAATGATAATTAATCCAAAAAAAAGGTAGCCTAGTGTAAAACAATACGCTTGTTTAAAACAAATTTAAATTTTTTTTGCCTCAAAAACATTGTAATTTCTAAAAAAAGTCTTCACTTTCAATCAATGATGAAAACCGTAGTGATCTCAAAAAGTCATCTTTTGCAATCGAGTACATGTTCCCTACTTTCGTCCTAAGGTTGGGGTACAGACATAGGGCAGGAGGCAATTTAAATATCTCAAACAGAGGAGGCATTGCCGGAAGCGGGGAGACAGGGGAGCTACCGTCATGGTCTTACTATGAAGAGATAGAGCAATATTTTGCTTAGGAGGGGCCAGATTTTGACCTTTTTTGAGGGGGCCATGTGCAGCCGCACCGTTCGCTCCGTGCTAAAGCCGCCACTGAGGGTAAACATTTCAAGTAACCGATGGTTTTGATGGAATCCATTATGACGCTTTCAATTATTTTTTTTGTAGTCTATAAAAAGGCTGTTTTCTTTGGAATTTTTTCGGCCAACTCTTTTCAGAAGAAATCGTTGGCAATGACGAACTACATGAAAAATGTGGTTATATAGGTTTGGAAGACATCGAAAATAACGGTGTCTCTGATTGGTTGGAGAAAAAAAGCACGCGATTGGTTGCGCGCTCACTTGGCGGCAAGCGATAAAGCTTTAGTCCATATACCAGGGGTCTCAAACTTAAATAGCTCTGTGGGCCAAACTAAAAATTGTAAATTAGCGGAGGGACACAATACACCACACAAAATCAATATATAATAATGCACATTAAAAACTCATTCAACGAAAATGAGTACTGACTAAAATAAATGAAATCGGCATTAAGCCTACAATAATTTTTTTCTGGCTACTTAGCTGGCAGCGTTTAGCATCAGCCAGCTTTTCGATATTAGTTTTCAATTTATCAGTAGATATCACCCTCGGTGTTACTTGCAAATGTTCATTTGTGACACGTGACCTTAGAGCAGATTTGTTATTCCTCATGGATGGAAAAAAGTGTTGACATACATTTGTGCTTCCAAACATGGCAATATTTTTTGCAGTAGCAGAGAGCTATTTTGGAAACCTTTCTTGTGAAAGAAACGAGGAGAATTTTGAAATTTTTAATCCTGCAAGTCTCTGTTTTAAAATGGTACCACGTTGAAGTTCTGCTAACTCCATTTGTAACTTCTTAGCAAACGGCGTTGAAAACAATAGAAAATAGGGCTGTAGCACCTCAAAATGTAAAAAGCACTCATTAAATTGTTGAAGCAGATTTGACTACAAATCTGCGTATTTTTTTAATCATTTATATTAGACCAGGGTTTTCCAAAATTTTAGTTCATCAGTACTTTTTGGACACTGTAGCAGGTTTGCATGTACCCCCAAAATTTTGTGACGTTTCTCTAAAAAAAAGGCTTTCAGTTAGAATCAGCCACTAATTTTCCCCTAATTCATGCCCAAAATCAAGGTGATCTCTGAAAAAAAAAGGTCTTCACTTTAAATCAGATACAAATTTTCCCAATTTATGCCGAAAATCAAGGTGATCTCTAAAAAAAAGAAAAGTCTTCCCTTTTAAGCAGCCACAAATTTTTTCCATTCAAACCCAAAATCACGGTGATCTGTAAAAAAAAGTCTTCCCTCTTAATTAACCTGTTTGACGTAATTACAATCGACCGGATTCGAAAATTTTAAACATTTGAGTCTATTATTTCTTCCGGACACGGAATTTAACTTAAATAAGGATATTCTCTCACATAATAATGTACCTCTTGAGAAGCCTAAATGTACCCCTAGGGGTACATGTACCCCAATTTGGGAACCCCTGCATTATACGTTTCCCATTAATTTTAGAGTTGAGAAATGAACCAAATTGCTCTCATCCAACTGTTTTATCCATAAACCTAGTTACTTTGAACAATCTTACATGATCGAACCTACATTAGTGTAATAATGTGTTTTTTATCTTCAAGTTTAAATAAGTTTAATTGATTCAAATCATGCGTAATATCTATTAGAAAGCAAGATTGCATTAAAATGTAGAATCAGCCACCAAAGCAACTTTCTTATTTTTCATTTTTATAAATGAGGTAATTTCGGCGCCTGGTTTTTGCAGATGGGTTTGCACTGTTAAGCTTAAACAAAAATAATATTCCAATATGCACTAAAATCGGTTTTCTGACGCATGCTTAGATGCCGGGATAAAAATTAGTACGACTAAACCTGAGATTATGTGTTTTTCAAGGCACCCTGTTCAGTGTTCTTTCCAAACAGATGGAGTAACTCTTAAGCAGACGGAGAAGTTTAAGTATCTTGGAGTCACATTCTCGAGTGATGGTAAACAGGATAACAAACTGGACAGACGTATTGGAAAAGCAAGTGCAGTAATGGGCCAGCTTTATCGATCAATTGTACTGAAACGAGAGCTGTGTACAAAAGCATGGCTTTCTGTTTTTATATCGATTTTTGTTCTAACCTCGACTATGGTCATGAGTGTTGGGTAATGACCGAATGAGCGAGATCTCGAGTACAGGCGGCCAAAATGGGTTTCCTGCAAAAAGTCAGAGGTTTATCCTGCTTTACAAGGTTAAAAGCACTGACATTCGTCAATTTCTCAACATCGAACTGCGGCTACTCCGCATAGAACGATTGCAACTGCGCTGGTATGGCCATGTGACACGAATGTCCTACGAACAAACAGCAAAACAACTAATGAATGCACTTCCAAGTGGCAAAAGGCCTAGAGACCGACCGAAAACTTGCTGACAAAATTATGTTGAAGACCTGGCCTGGTCGCATCTTGGAATTCCACCGGCAAAATTGTCGTTAATAGTTGGAGATTCCAACTTGAGCTGCTGCCCCCGCAACCCCAAAAGGACTAGCGGGCAAAGGGAAATACACTGAACTAATGTTTTCCTCGAAAATAACGATGATGATGACGACGATAAACGAAGTAATATCATTTCTCAGCGCGAAAAAACGTTAGTAGCAAAACATACAAGTCTATTCAACCGCAAGAATGTTTCTCAATGCAATTTTTTAGGGATTGAAATATATCACATCCAGTTTTAGTTCCTTACATTGGTATTATCCAGAAATTCTTCCGTTACATTTAGACTGCAATTTATACCCCTGATAAACACAACAATGTCACAGACATTACTTGGGAATTCAAGAGGGCCAGTTGAAAAAGGCAACCCGAATACCTGCGCTGAAGTAAAGTTGTGTCTATTTTTTATTTATTCCGGCAAAAGAAGTAGTTTGCTGCGAGACTGAAGCTTTTTTATACAGTTAACTTAAACTAAGTTCGAATTGATTTGTTTGGAAACTTTACTCCGCAAACAGACAGAGACCACTGTCTCTAACTAGAATGAATATATTTACAAAATCTACAAAATTAACAATTGACAAAAACTTTTCCACGCTTTGCCAAACTGCTAAGCGATTCCAGCGCTAAAACTTAAATTCGTCCGATACAGAAATAATTTTATCTGTAGGCTATAGAATTAATCTCCAAAACCACTTGCGCAACGCAATTCCAACACTTGTTAATCAACTAGACTGGGACAACCCGAATTCGCACTGAAAACGACACTGGAACCACTGCACTCGAATAAACATTGGAATTGTTATGCAAACCAAGCGCTCGCTCATATAGAACACGTCATGTGACGCTACATCATATTAGGGTGCACTTGAATTTGCCAATATCTGCTACAACAAAGTTCACACTCGGTCATCGTATGCGTCTACAGACAAACAACCAATCGGAGAATCGGGACGAAAATGTATTACGTCAATAGATGTCAGGTTAGAAGAAAAACATTCAAAACGATCATGAAACAACTTGCAAATAAGTAAAATAAGGTGGAGCTTTACCGACTATGCGATTATTATTTGGCCATGAAAATATTATATTATAATAAAAATCAAAATTATTGGAAAACGGAAAATAAACTATAGCTTTGTGACGTCAAAATTATTACAAATGAAGTGTGACAAGCACGTTGTGCCGTGCCCGACACATCTGTGCTTTCGTCATCAGCAATTGAAAATGCTTCAAATTCCTGTTCGCTAAAAGTAATTGTTTTTTCCACATTGGCAGCTAAGTCTGTAAACCTGCTTGCACTTGTATTAGGTGACAAAATTATGCCTTTGAAATTTTCTTTTGAAGAGGACATAAAATTTCGTTTGCTTCTGAAAGACAGTTCTGTCGTGATTGGTGTATGTTCAATGCGTGGTTGCAGCGTGCTCGGCTTATGTTATGCTTTTTTATTTTACTTCTTTTTATTTTACTTGCTCCGCTTCCCATAATATTTAGGCTATCGTGTGAAATTTTGTCCAACGGCGTTTCTGGTCCCACGGTCTGTGATTTATAGATTCAGTGATGCAATCTATATATAGTGACGTGCTGCATACCATTTGGGAGAAGCAGCAGAATTATAAAGAACGTCACGCCGCTGTTCTGGGACAGAGATGTGTTTTATGATTAATTAATAAATTCTGTTAAAATAAGTTTTGTTTAAATTGAAAGATTATTTATTAAAAATTGTAATTTAACTTCAAATTGTCAACTTTTATGCAAATAGTTCTTCTTTTCTACTAAGCGTTTTTTAATTTTATTTTTGATTTCTTTTGATTTAAAAATTTCCATTTACTTTCATTTATTTATATTTATGCACAGTGTTAAATAATTTAATGAAACTAAAAATTGACTCCACAATTTCTATTTACTTTGACTCGTCGCCGTCGTTTGGGATCATCCGCTTGTTGCTCTTTCATCAGATGATGGCAGTGATGTTCATGAGCCAGCATATGGTATCGTTAGCGTTATACACGACGTCCTTTTAGTGCCTGGTGTGCGGAGCTTGTAGAAATGACGTGGTCTGCAATTTGATTACGTGCACCAAACTTGCAATTACCAGAGGGAACAAGACTCCATTTATGCATAGACAACCAAAAACGACTAACACCAGTCCGCAAGCGGTTCAGTCTTACCCAAGCAGACCTGGGCTTGCCCAGTTCAAGAGGCTTGGAACGGACTCTTGGAATAAAATCATAAAGTTTAGATGGACTGTTCAAGTACTCTATGTAAAGTTTGTCAAGTGACCAAAACGGATATGTATTATCTAATAGTTTCCGTGCGGCAGGAACAAATGGGAGTCTGGATTTTAATCTATCTTGCCGCACATCCAATGGCTTGATCAGATGATCATGCAAAAGGTGCTCAGAGCCTAAAATGCTGCGGTTGGCCAAAAAAAGAGTGGGTCTCAAGCGACGAAGTCCAGCTAATTGAATACCGGCAACGATGGGTAGGTTGTCTGTTAATATGTTTTACTTTGACTTATTCGTCGCAATGTAAAATCATTCATGCATAAATAAAACTAATTCTTTTTGTTTTCACACATTATTGCTAAAGTTCATTTTAGTTTAAATTTTTCTTAAAAACAGTTTAAGAAGTCGAAAACGTTCAAAAACAAACTATTTTCTGGATTTTGTTGTGCTGCTTAGTATCGCAACGATAAAAATTATTTCATTAACGCTAACCTATAAATCAACGTAATAATTAAACCTTTTCTGACAGACCTAATTTACTTTTGAAAAAAGACCTAATTTAATTTACTTTTAAAATTAAACCTTTTCTGACAGACCTAATTTGCTTCTATTTATTTATGCAACACATAGGCAGTAATGGCTTCAATAGGGGTGCGAACGGTGCGGCCACACCGGGCTCCCCCTAAAATATATCAAAAAATGATCCCCTACTGCTCCATTTCTTCATAGTAGCACCAGGACGGTGGCATCTCTAAAATAAAGGTTTTTTTCTAGAGATCACTTTGTTTTGATACTCTAAAAAGTGGTTCCCCCAATAACAATGACCTTTTTTAGAGATTGCTTTGACTTGGAACACTGAATAGTGGTTTTTTACTTTTCTTGCACTGGGCCCCCCTTTTTTAAGGCCATTACTGAACATAGGGCATAAGTGGGAGATGCGCGGCCTATGCAAAAGCTAGCTCTTTTATTTATTAATTTTAAACTTTATACAGTAGATTTTAATAATTTAAAAATTAATACAATTAAATAAAGAACGGTACGAGTGCAGTAGCGCCTGGCGCATTGGAGTTCCAGAGCTGCAGCCAGCAGCTCTAAATATTATCAGCAAAGCTATAAAATTATAATTATTAATTTTATTCGGTTTATAAAGCAAATTTAAAAAAATTTAAATTGGCAATTTCTTGAGCTGTTTTAAAAGTAGCTCAAATATCACGCTAAGTGATGCAATCCATTTTATGTGATAGATTGAACATACGTTTGAGCTACAATAAATGCAGCTCATTCATAATAAAATCACGATTGGAATTGCGATTAAAAATCTCATCGCATGTGAACAAGAGTTGGCCATTCTAAGGTTATTGTTATTTAGTTTCTTTTGGAAGAAATAGCCAGTTAGACTGAAATTAAAGTTTCTATCAGCTCCTAGCTGCTAAATTATTTAAATTAAAAGATGTGTCTTTAAAATAAAATAATAAAATAATCTTAATTTTACGACAAAAAATTGCATTTTAGTTCAGGTTTTACAGTATTAGAGTAAACCCTTACGTATGAATAGTGATGGCCTTACAAAGGGGGATCCCGGTGCAAGAAAAATAGGGGGGCACTTTTTCATGTCCCAAAAATGACCTCTAAAAAAAATCATCACTTTAGGGGGACCATTTTTGACGTTTTTTAGGGGAAACCCGGTAAGGTCGCTCCGTACTAAAGTCATTACTGTGTCTGAATATTACGGGCAAATTTTGAATTAACAAATTTTTGGCATATTATGCGCCTTTTTTATTACTGTCTAATATAAATGTGGCCTCTAATAATAAAAAGGTTTCCCACCTATGACTTAAGTTTACTTAATTTTTCCGAACATTAACTTGTGCAAAATAACTCGAATTGAAAGAAGTTTGAAAATTTTTAAGCCTTACTCGCACTAATGTAAAGCTTTGTGACTTCTTTACTAAAAATAGCCTTATAATTTTCATAAAGTTTTTGGGAAAGTTTGAGAGGCTCAATTTCAATCTTTTTCACAGGGAATTTAAACATTTTTTGACATTTATCCAAAACTTTAAAAAAAAAATTAAATTTAGAGATTTAAACCGTGTTTCTCTGTTCTGGAATAGCCAAAGAAAAATATAAGATCTAAATGAAATTCTGAAATTGAAACAAAAATTTTTTTATTACGACATAGTATATGGCAGTACCAAAACTTAATTGTGAAGATTAGTATAAGCCCGGAAATTTTTTTAACATTAAAAATGGGCCAAATAAAAAACGGTCGAGAAACACGGTCTTCAGCGGCTTGACCAGTGATAACCTTACAAAAAAAGGGGCCCGGTGCAAGAAAAATAAGGGGGGCACTATTTCGTGTTTCAAGCACGGCAAACTCTAAAAGAAGACCGTTATCGTACCGGGGCCATTTTTAGTGTATGAAAACAAAGCAATTCCCCACAAAAAAGTCTTCAATTTAGGGGGGGGCACTGCTGAGTGATCCAAAGCATTGCCATCTCTAAAAGTTTTGGTTTGATTTGGAGGGCCACTTTGTAGTGTCTCGAAACAAAATTATCTCTAAAAGGTTTTCATTTTAGGGGGCCACTGTTAAGTGTTCAAATCAGTGTGATCTCTTAAAAAATAGTTATTGTATTAGGAGGGACCACTTCTTAGTGTCTCAAAATCAAGTTATTGTATTAGGAGAGGTCACTTTTTAGTATCTCAAAATAAAGTTATCTCTTAAAAAAATAGAAAAATTGTATCGACGTCCTGTTGCTAATATGAAATAGAGCAATTTTTTGTGCAGGAGAGGCCACTTTTTAATGTATTTTAAGGGGGCCTCGGTGCGGCCGCACTGTTCGCACCCTATTAAAGCCATCACTGGACTTTACCACAGAATTTTTTTCTTTAAACTAGACGAAAAATTCAAAAAAATTAACTGCACATGATTTAGATACTGTTTGACAATCTCTGACCAAGGAACCAAAACCATGGTAATGCAATGAGCTGGGGGCAACGTGCAGCCTACAAAGCAGATTCCCGCAAGGCATTAAAGAGGGCCACAAAACCTAGTTCAAATCTTCGACAGATGGCGTAACTGAAGTAATATTAACATCTTCCTATTGTTAATATTTGTTTGACAAAAAAGAAAAGCAAAACAAATCAGCAATAGCTAAAGCGACATCAAAAAAGACCAAACAAACGTTTACATTTTAATTTTAATTCAAATTAAATAAAACAAAAAGCAACAATTAAATTATTTCGCAGGTGGCCATGTTAAGAGCGAAGCTTGGACTGATTGAGGTAGCCATTCCATGAACGCGTTCTTTAAAACTGAAACAAATGGCAACGTTGAAACCTTGCATTCGACTAAGTAATCAAAGGTCGAGGTTTCGCTTGTCACCTGACCGATTCGAACTAATCAAAAAGCAGTCTTACATGACGGATTTCCTTCCCAAACCTTCAAAAGCTTTTGTTTCGAATCCACTTCTCGACTTAAAAGCGAACGTAACAACACCTCGGTGCGAGGCTGGAGTCTGTCGTGCAAAAAAGAAAAAAATCAAACTGGCTACTAAAACATGACTTATTGCTTACTTTGCCCAAGTCTTAACCATGACCACTGGGCGGGACAGTAAAACAGGAGTAAATTCTTTCAAATCGTTCATCACTTCACCTTGAAGAAGAAAGCAAGCGAACCAACGGTATCTGAAAGAACAAGTTGCTATGACAAGTGTCTGTCGAATCCAGAGAAACTTCGTCTATTGGCAACAAGTTATATTCGATGACGCTTTTGGCATCAAATCGGAAATTAAACGATTAACGCCACGTGTCTTATTAAAGACATTGACAGTATACTTTCCGTAAACTATGAAGAGAGATTTTTCATTTTAGATTAAAACTTTTAAAACCAAGTACATATACATATCAATATCAGCACAAGTGCTGAAAAAATTGCTTCTAGAAAACCATGTTAATGAATGCCCTAAAAAAAAACATTCAACAAGCAAAAGTATACCAATGAATTCGACAAGACCATAATGTTGGAGGAAGAAATCAATAAGCGGAAAAAAGGTTCATGCACCAGAGCTTTTTAGATTAAAAATATTGACTTTTGCATTGAAGGCGTAAGTTAGTTGACTCAAGTAAAAAGTCGTAAGAACGCCTAGCAAAATGCTCGGGAGGCCCTGGTACGAGATGGGACGCAAGGAAGACAGTGTCCTCGTCTACTCACCGGTCCAGCCCCTTGGGAAAGCTTATTTCGACCTCACCCAACGGCCACGATAATCGGCCGTAATGAGCAGTGACGTGGCACTTGACGTCATCTGCAGTTGCGTCATAGCGCTTCGGAATTTCATCGCTGGGTTTGGAAAACGTGCAGAAGTGAGGGCAGTGGGTGGCGAGCCACGCGGGTTCGATTCCCATAACGTCTGCAAAATTAACATTCTTTGAACAGTTTTGAACAAACGATTTAGCAGTAACTCGTCTCTCGACTGATTGACGTAGGTAGTTGCAAGGTGAGAAATATCCCGGATGCTAAGATCCGATGTGTCAGAGGCTGAATTTAGGTGACAGAAAGCAAACCACTAAAGGCACCGAGAGTCAGATTGACCACAAAAAACAGCAATCAACAAGCGAACAAGATCAACAAGGTATTTCTACCTCTCATGTACGGTCGCTTGCCCTTTTCGGTTTCAATGATTTCTTGGAAAACAACGAAATCCGGCGAGGAGTCACGTGACATGACCGAGTCAGGATGAATATAAACCACGTCTTCGATCAACAAACTAAAGAATTGATATAGCCGAGCAAGGAATAAGACACACTACATGACGTCACAAAAACATTAAATCATTAGGTCTAAATGTGAATAGATCTTTAAATGATTAAATGAGGATAAAAGAATACAAGCTAAAAAAAGCGGCTCTTCAAAATAATCAAAATCAAAAGCAACACGTATGATCTCCACGGGAGATGGGATTGCCAATCATTTTTGGCGATTTCAAACGACATTTCTCCATAGCGTGTTGCCACAGTAAAGTAAGTGGTTTTTGCATTTTTTTACCTCAAGACGGGGACAGAAAATACAACTTTTTTTTCTTTTTTAATTTTAAATAAAAACCTTTTATAGGCTCCTTTCATAGCAGAGCGGGATTCTTCCGGGATTTCAGAGGAAGGGAGTTTACGGGCAACATGGTCCCCCATTGCGGAGAGGATTATTTGTCGGAGAAGTAGCACCTACAACAAGACCCAATTTTTTTCATGATGGTAACCTGTCGCAAATGTTGATAATTTAAAGGTTAACCTTTCTTTAAAATGATTTTAAAAACTCCACGTTTTTTCAGCAGGTTTTCACTTTTAACAAAACCAACTTGGCAATCGCTGATTTTTTCAAAAGCAACAATTTACGACACTTGACAGAATCTGGTCTTCCTCATTGTTTTACAATTGAATTGATAATTACTCACAAACTAGGGGATTAAAATTAAAGTAGACAGCGTGACTGAGTAGGTAAGAATGACTTAATGGTGAACACAATTAACACGGTCTCGGTTCAAAACCTACTCGCGCCATTCTGTTGTGTCTTTGAAAAAGACACTTTACGGCGCTTTCCCTGCTTGGCGATCTCGGCAGGCAGATTTAAATTTCACTTACATCGAAAATAAAGTTTAACAGGACAGTAATATTTTGGCATATCGCTTTCATCGTTCGCACCTGATCGTCGCTAGGGGGCTTCATTTTCGGATTGACGCAAATATCGACGTTCTCCGTGACGCACTTGACGACGTTTGTCAGCTGATGACGCAGTTTTCGAATTTCGAAAATGGCTTTTGGTCTGTAACAGAAGTTTCTAATTAAAATCGTGATCTTATGCATAATTGCTTTAACAGCAGAAATTTTTCAAAAGTATTTGGAAACGCGCACAAGAAATCATCGGCACGGTTAAAAACAAAGAGTGAAACACCGACCTAAGACAATTGCTGTAACAAAAACTCGCAACTGATCCGGAAAACTCTGCGGACCCAACTGCCCCGAGCATTACGAGCAAGTCTCCCAACAATCTCCGCTCAGGACCGCCCCCCGCACTGACCCACAGCGCCTTCAAGTGTTGCAATCTTGCAGACATTTGCCGGGCTTTTTCCTGGAAATTTAATGGAAAAACGTGAACACAAATTTTCAAAGCTGCGGTTACACCATCGAAATCAACCTGTTTGCAGCAGCGCTATATTTTCGATACAAAAAAATCTTTCTATTTTGTCAGGTTTCACCACTTCTCACCTTATCTAAGCCACTGCTTGGATCCTGTGAGGAATTGAAAAAGATTTCCTGCAACAAAAACCAAGAACGTCAGAAGTGATATCAACAGCCCGATGCAAAGCACCAGACTTGAACTTAACCTTGAAAATATTTGAAACAATCAGGTTGCTCCTTATGTCGTTGAAGCGTTATAGATTTTTGGAAAGCGCGCAACTTCAACACGAGAACGACCGAGCGCGCCAATTGACGCATTTCAAACATTCAACTATAGGATGTCCCAAAAAAATATGTGCACCTTTAAGCAGCTGATAACTCAAATGTTTGTTTTTCTTTACGGATTAAACCCCATTGATCCAAATGATGGCAGCCAGACTAAACTATGAAGAAAGGAATATCGTTCTAAAATGCTACTGAAAGCATGAAAACGCAGTTGAAGTGCGAAAACAATTTAGGAGGATATTTCAAAAGAACCATCGACACGAGTTGCCATCACTCCAATTAAAGAGCCGACGGACCGTTTATAACTTTATGGAAAACTACGTACATCGACAAATGCTACAAAGTTACGAGCGGTTTCTGGGCCAGAACGAACGTCGGTTTGAGAACTGGCAGCGACAAATTGAAAGAACGATGTCTATAAATTCTCTTACATGTTGAAAATTAAATAAATAATCATAAACATTTGGTTTACAATTATTTAAAGTGTGTATACATCTTTTTGGGACACCCTGTTTATGCATTTCGACAATTATTGTCAAGAAGTTTTAACAGAACAATCTCTGGTTGAATATTCGAAATACGTCAATTGACGCACTTGGTCGTTCCAATGTTAATACTTGCAATCAGGTTTGACTTAACTTGGTTTGCCATCGATGCCACAGAACTGCGCGCAGAAACTATATTATGTTGCATAATTTATTCTTAATTTATGCATAAAAACGGAACCAATATTAAGTAAAAATAGGTTGTTGAAAACATCTATGCAAGAATCGAACCCGTGTATTTTTTTCACCTGAACAGTTAATGCAGCGACGATCGTGATGACGTAGGAAAGGACTTGTTGGCCGTGGTTAATCGCTTCCGCTATCATTTTTCCAAAGCGAGGATGAACAGGAAACGACGAAATAAGGTGACCAAGTGGCGTAATGGTGCCAGCAAATTGAGCTGAAAAAAATTTACGAAAATAAAATTGAAGAGCATTTCGAAGTACAGCAAATAAGTTTAGTAATTGAAATGTCGGTTCGATATAGAGCTGGTCGTGAATGTGACACGCCAAGCTCAACTTACCGTTATTATCATCATAATCATCATCAGTCCAATTTTTAACCAGCTTCAATTAGAACCAGTGGCGACATAGGAGCTGCAGCGCCATCAAATATCTGTGCAGTAGTTCTAAATACTATCAGCTTAAGAAATTAATAACTATAATTATGATTTACAATTGCTGCACAGATATTTGGGGGTGCTGCAGCTCTGCAACTCCAATGCGCGAGGCGCCGCTGCTTAGAACTTCCAAAAAGATTCGATTGTAAATTCAAGTCGTGATTAATTTATTTCCAAGAATAAATTCTAAATATTCTTAAAGTTGACTTAAAAAATTAAGACCAGAGGCGAGCAAAAAACCAGAATACAACAGTAACACAGACAATCGATTACCTTCCTTTATCTGCTTCAGTGATTTGAAAGATGTAGGAATTTTCAAAGCTCCCAGAGACACGAGAAGTTTTTCAGCACTCTCTAGTGACTCTGGTGGTGGGGGAGTGGGAAAAGGGAAATTGACCACTCGGTGGATCCTCATTGATTTCATCTAAAATTTAAACAAAATATCACGACCTCCGAAATTAGTTTCAAGGCAAAATCATGTAGTTTGTTTTATTTCAATTTCATCTATTCGAAGTTATGCATTGTCGGGGTTGAGAGCGGACATGCTAAAAAAACGAACGAACAAACCAGTTTTATGCAATCGAAAAATTTGCAACTATCTTCTTAAATTAAGTGTAATGTCCAATGCCACGTGCATCAACAGAACGTGGTTTGGGTAATTGACTTATGCAGGGTGCTTTTTAAAATTGTACGATCTTGCTGGTTGTAGTTGTTTTTAAACTATGTAAACAGATCGGTAATGACTAAAAAGTCTTCATTTCAAAGGCTGTTGTAACGAGAACAATTATATGAAAACTTTTGCTTTACTTTTTACCAGGCAATTGGAAGCAAAAACAGTTTAAATTTAAAGTGATGACCTTTTTAGTCAAAGGCAAAGACAGTCTTTCGAAGACTTTCGAAGACCAAAACAGTCATTACAAAAATTTTAGGGCAATACTCAAAA
Organism: Diplosoma virens; assembly: GCA_963680785.1. Taxonomy (NCBI): domain Eukaryota; kingdom Metazoa; phylum Chordata; class Ascidiacea; order Aplousobranchia; family Didemnidae; genus Diplosoma; species Diplosoma virens. The sequence continues at coordinate 13,748,939 of OY796887.1, read as the reverse complement.
CCGTTTCTCCGGGAAGCAATAAAAGACTAAATGGAAAAATGACTTAACGAGCCGGAGAAAATTACGTTGAATGCAGCAGCATGAACAATCTAGTTTGCTGTGTCGACGAACGACTAACTGACGGCATCATGTAAACGGCAGCTTATCACTGCTATCTGCCGGTGAATAAAAACGGCGACTCAATGTTCTTTCGACAATTTTGCGACTAGAACTGTTTTTGATCAGACGGTTTGCTTGGGAAATCCCCTCAACGTTTTTTTTAATTTCATTCAAATATTCGACTTATTCTCAAAAACGTCTTCGGTGAAATCACCTTGAATCAAGAATAGATTCAGTAAATGCCCGAAAAAAGGTGTTGGAGGGGCAGGCCAACACCACGCCCTGCGCTAACGATCAACTGGACAAGATACACACGTAGCACATTATGCAATAATTTCGAGCTGATCGTGAGCTAAAATAAATATTTTGGTTTAAAAACTCAACAAAATTTTCAAGCACAACGAAAAACATTCCAAGCTCATTAGAATATTCCAGAATAACGAGAATATTCCAGAATACGTAAAAAAGGAAATGACGTCACCGAACGAACGTCGCGAACCTGTAGAACGAGGCCAGCGACCGGCTTGCTCGTTATTTCCGGTTGGTCGTGGTCGGGAAAGTCCTGGTAGACGGCGGACGAGTACAAGCGATACGCGTGACCGGAGTCGACGCGTCCCGCTCTACCTGCGCGCTGATTGGCCGACGCCTTCGATATCCAGGTCACGCGGAAAGCGGAAACGCCGGTCAGCTGCGTTTCAAACAAAACAATGAGTGCGATCGAAGAGCCGCTGAGAAAATCGGGAGAAAGGAGATTTTAAGAATTTAAAAAGAATTTCTTTAATTTGTAAAAGAAACGAAATTAATAATAATATTAAAAGATTATCACGTGACCAGAAAAACAACATAATCAACTAAGTGTTACATTTGAAATTGAGTTTGAAATTCACTATATAAAAGACGAGAAGAAATCACTTCTAATTCTGCCATGTTTTAATGAGGTCAAAATCACTTCTGGCCTTAAATATATGCAACCGTTCAAGAAAATGCACGCACAAGGGCAATATACCGTAACACAACGTAATTCATTTTTTTATTTTTCTTGTGACGTTAATTTTCATCTCTTTTCTGATGCCTAACCGGGTAACGAGCTCGGTGTCCGGTCTTTGGCAAAACTTTGGTAAATTTGGCTTGCCAGAGAATCGAACGTAAATTTGCCGATCCGGGCGCGAAAATAAACACTAGACGATCCAAATGTTTTTTTCAAAAATAACACTGGTGGTTTAATTAATAAAAGGTCTTGAAATTGTGGACATTAAGAACAGATGGTTTCTGATGTTAGTTAAAGATAAATGATGCCAGGAGTCACCTTGTCGTAGAGCTTCTTCTTGACTTTCCCGGTGTCAACCACGTACCTGATCCCAGGAATAGTGAGGGAGGTCTCGGCAACATTGGTAGCGACGACACACAATCTTGAAACCAATCGTAACAGAATTGTCATGATTATTCATAATGACAAATTTTTTTCAAAACCACAAAATTGTAGTTTCATAGCTGGAAACCAGCGCAGCCAAGTGCTTTCTTTCACTGAGAGCACGGTTTTGTTAAATTAAGGACACGCAAATGCAGCATGTTATTGTAATAGTTAGCGTCCCGATTACACCAAAAAAAAAAGAAAACTTTATGTTGCGTGGCAATTTATTTCAGAATTTTGACAGACGGGTAGGATACAACCTATATTCGATTGCAATAAATTCTCTACATTCAATCTAAAACCGTGCTATTAAATGACTTAATAATAAAACTACTTTGTTCGGGGGCCGGATTAATCTGTTAATACGAGTGATTTGCCTCCTATTGCTTTAGATAATTCTTTTGAAAATAATGAAACAACATTTCGAACAGGGTCGCAGAGCAAACTGCAAGCAAAGTCGGAAAACCATCAAGTACCAAGTACAAAATAGCTTGCTAACAACAAATTAAGAACTCGTTTCAACGTTTCGAAAGATTCTGCACAAAAAGGCAATAAAGAGAAATTCAGCTGGATACGCCAGTAACAATTATGAAGCATTGACATTGCTACGCAGCAAAACCAACCAATTACCTGCATTGTTCGGGAGGAGGAGCAAAAACTTGACGCTGCTTTTCAGGAGCGAGAAGAGCGTAGAGTGGGAGGACATGCATGGGTAGCTTTTTGTCAATATCACTCGAGTAAGCGCCATCATCAATCTACAAACGTTTTACAAAGCGTCACAATGAGGATATAGCTTCCAACCCGAACTAGCTTAAAGTTTTCAAGTTTTAACCATTTCCATCCGATCGTCTTACTATGACGTCATCGTCCGATTTTCCTTCCTCCTCGTCGTCGTCCATGACCGGATCTTCGCGATCACCGACGTCATCTCCGTCATCAAGATCCTCAACGGAAGGATCAGGTTTGTAATCATCGAGATTCACACGCATGCGTTCCTCCTCCACATCTACGACATTAAAAGTCAATGAGAAGTGCTGATGAATGATAATAAGGAAAAACTTTCAAGCACGCGTCGAGTCACCGTTCAGTTTGTTAAAACGACACAAATCCATTTTTTGACATCAAACTAGACTGGAAAGGCTTGTCCAATTTGATGGAAATGCAATTTCTTAGGCGGAATTTTCACAATATGAAGATTTTTTGAAATCTCTGTTACAACAGTCTGCTTTTTTTTTGTTTTTTTTGACAAAAACCCCACAGCCTGTTTTATTTGCACCTTAATCAGCTGAATCAGGCTGTAGGGTGTTTCTGTTTTTGTCTCAATAAAATCTCTCCCTCTCTTATACATACTCGTAAATTTTTAGTTTCTTCAAAAGTTTTTGGTGTTCATCAGAAAAGTGCTTGATGACATCAAGTCAGAGCAGTTATAATAATTATAAACATTATACACATATATATTGTTTTAAAAAAGAAAATTTCTTTTTTATATATGTACTTGCACAACCTTGGTAAGGTATATAAAAAAAAGGGGCGATAAATTAGGAATCGTTTTCAAAAATCGAAATTCTCATAAAAAATCGATCGATTCCAATTAATTATATTTATCAGTAAACTGCTCTCTCCAGTCAAGTTGCAATTCAGTGAAAACTACATTTCACTTTGGGGGGAGGGTCTTTCATTGGCCGAGTTCGGTGTCGGCAGAATAGCTCTCGGTGTGATAACCTCTGACTTTCGAGAAGGTCACGAGTTTGATGCTCAGCTTACCCCAGTAATTTCGGTGGGACCTTGGGAAGGGCATTTCGCAACAAATTCAATTGGGTCACGGTGTCGCCCGCAACAGCGTCTGCGCTCGATTCATAAAGCGGCAACAGGCCAAATATGGTCAAACGAAGATCAAAAATGAACTTTGACTGCAATCTAGTATCAATGATCAAAGCGCCGTGCCTATGATCGACATGGTCTCGGTTCAAAACCCACTCGCGCCATTCTGTTGTGTTTTTGTGGAAAGACACTGTGCGGCACTTTCCCCTGCTTTTGTGGTCCTGGCAAGCGGTTCTAAATTTCAGTCATATCTCTGTCAAATTCCAACCGGAGAGCAATATCTCGTCATCTCCGGAAGCAGGTCCGGGTAATTGCTTGTCCTATGTATTAACGCTTGCGTCGCTTTCCTGCGCGTCAGGAGGATAAATACAGAGATAAAATAAATATCCTATTAAGCCGACAGTAAACTAAGACCTTCTTATTATTTCGCTTGCGGTTCATTTTGTTATTGACGGGAAATCAACAATCGCGTGATTTGGTGGATTCGATTGCAATAATTTCATTTACAGTAATTAGTTCGCTCGCGAAACTGATTACCTGAATCGACTTCTTCTTCCGGTTGCGGTTCGGACGGGAAAGTCGCGTTCAGTCGCTTTTTGAGCGCGTTCACTTCCTGTCGTCCGGTGACAAACACTAGAACGCCACCTGGCGGCAAAGTGCGATGAATTCTGCAAACCTTCAAAGAAAAAAATTGACAAAAAACGAAAAAAAATTTGCTGTTCGATGTGAAAGTGCAAATGGTGTAAAAAAATTTGTCGAACATCAAACGTTAAACGGTCAGCCGTGAAATGACGTCATAGAAACACCAACTTTGGTGCCAGGTTGGTGCAAGGAACGGGCTGAAATTTTTTATGAGTTTAAATTGCATCAGACAGCGTCTGGAGATGTACGTATTTCAACAAGTAAACAATGACAAGTATGTGAAAAAGTTGCCGAAAACTGCTGTACTGCAGTACATCACAAAACTAAACAATATCAGCTTTCTGCCACCTGAACAAAGAGCAAAGCTGTATTTCCATCAAGCAATTACAAATGTTTTCATGTAAAAGATCGGAAAGTTTCACACCTTCTTGTACGCTTCGTTAAGATAAGGACATTTTCTAGGATCGTTCGAAACAGGAGTCTTCTTATTAAAGTGTATGGTGACTGGATACTGTCTGGCGTCAATCTTCAAATAAAAATAACCGTTTAACGCATTGGTAAACTGAGGTTCAGCGCACAACAGTTACGAATAGAAACACGAAAGACTACGAAAATTCAATTTCTTACCTTCACTACTGGAAGTGGAATTTTAAAAAGGCGTTTGTTTTCGGTGAAATCTTCGATCCGCAAGGTGGCAGACATGATTATTAACTTCAAGGGTTTGCTTTTCTTAAAAATAATAGGGAACAATAAAAACTTTGAAAATAATTGGACTAAACAATACAATAACATAGACAACGTGTGCCGTAGTAATTCATAGAAATTGCACATGCTTTTTTTTACAAAATAGACATTCGTGGGATGGGTGATAAAAATTTAAATAAATTGAATGTTTTTTGTAGAATACGAGTAGAATATGCAGACGTCATAATTATTGCTGGCAGTAATTCATAAACGATAGAAATTCGCGATTTTGGGCGAGCGCAAAAGCCCATTTCCACTACGAGCGTGGATTAAAGTATTCATTGGTTGTTTTATTGCTTTTTTTACTTCATTTTGAGCTTAAGCGGTAAGAGAAGCAAGGCAAAAACAAAAAAGTTGAAACAAAAAATACTCCATTCCACGCTCGTAGTGGAAACGGGCTTTAAATCTTGGTTGTTACATAATCTTAGTATCCGCATTTGAAAACTCAACAAAACAAATATTAATTCAATAACCCCTAACTTCAATTCTGGAAGCTGTATAATAAAAGGTTACTTCGGCATCCAGCAAGAGCAATTATATTTTGTTTGGTTAAAAATATTGGTAAATACAGTAGTATCAAGTCAAGCGGATTTTCGCGAGGAAATATTAAAAAAATCATTAAACTGTTTATTGAATAAAATGTTAAATGTGTAGGATAAAAGATATTAAATCTTTGAAGTGTATTTTGGTCCTAATTTTTTAGGTATAGAAAAGAGTATTAAAAAAAATCATCGAACTGTTTATTGAATAAAATGTTAAATGTGTAGGATAAAAGATATTAAATCTTTGAAGTGTGTTTTGGTTCTAATTTTTTAGGCATAGAAAAGAGTGAAACTATGAAGATCGTGCACTGTACTTAACTTTCAAAAGAAGTCATCAACCACAAAATGCCGAGAAGCACTGGTGCAGGGTATTAATGCTGAAAATTACTAGAACTGATAAAGTCGATGAAAAAAACAGGCCTGCTTAAAATCACAATCTTGTTGATGGTGACAATAAACAGTTTTGAATAAATGGAGCTCTTTAAAGTTTTTTTGGGGGTGCGATGCAGTTTCTCTCGAGTTTCTTCCATAAACTCTTACAATCCATTTCTTTGGAACGCAGATATTTTCACATATTTCGGTAAAACAAGTTTTGGACTTAAAAATTTTATAGCCGTCCCTCTAAAGTAAACCATATCAAGCCAAAGTTTATTTCACCACGCGTGTAACGATGTATTTGGTCGGAAACAGTAAAAAACCATTTAATCGTTACGAATCCCGCTAATTAAACTTAAAAAAAACGTGTGCGGATGAATATCTATTAACCAACTTTGTTCCGGAGAGGAACGATCCGCGATAAGAGCCCGATCAGCACGTCCGTGTTCGCCGTTCTCTCGTGGGCTTCGTCCAGTATTATGACGGAATACTTGGTCAGGAGAAAGTCTTCTTTCATCTCGCGCGTCAGCACGCCGTCGGTCATGAACTTGATCGACGTTTTTTCGGTGACGTTGTTTTCGTACCTAAGCGAAACGCGAAAGCGCTTGAACGTCCAATAGGAAGTCTCGTACGTCACATTAAGAGACTTGGAAAAACCGCGCTTTAAAAATACGCGGCTTGCAATGGCGGAGGTCGTTGTTGCTAATGGCAACGACCTCATATGTCACGGAGCGGCGTCATTTTGTAACGCTGGCGCAGCCGGGTTTTTCTTCTTTCAATATAAACCTTATGCTGAGGCAATAACTTATTAGATTTTGCTAGGAAGTGTTAAGGAACAACTTTATAACTGGTTTTGGCATTGAAGATTCTCAGCAAGATTGATCACGAAGCATAATGTACATCGATAAACAATATACAGCCTGTATGATTGTCGCAAAAAGCAACTTACCTTATATGGTAAGAAACTTGACTGGTCGGCAAATTCATTTCCATGGCGACGCGCTTGGACATGCTCACGGCAGCAACTCTCCTCGGTTCAGTGATTCCGATGAGTCCGTTTCTAGAAAATTCCAATTCCACCTCAATTTTATTTCAGCGACAAAGTACAAAAGTAAAAAAATCCATACACAGCATAGCCGGCTTCGTACAGGAACTGAGGAACCTGTGTAGTTTTACCGGATCCAGTTTGGCCACATATGATCACGATGGGATTTTCCGAAATCGTCTCCATGACGACTTGCTCCTCGGCCAAAATGGGGAGACGAAGACGAGCTTGCTACGTCACAATGAAAATCGCTTTAATTTCAAACTGATAAGAGTGGTGAATTCGCATTATGGCTCGTTTCCACTACGAGCGTTGGCGGAAGCATTCTTTGTTTCTTTTATTAATTTTTTTCTTCTCTTAGCGCTTAAGCGCGGAAAGAAGTAAAAAAGTTTATAAAACAAACTAGGAATACTCCAGCAAACGCTGGTAGTGGAAACGAGCCCTTAAATTCACTCAAAATAACAAAATTAAAAAAAAAAAAACTTAAAATCTCACAGTCCTCTTTTGTTTCGATGTAATTAACAGTTAAAATTCGCTAATCCGGAAATATCTAATAATGGGTAAACAGCATTGAGAAAATTTCACCTGGATTTTTTCACTTCTATCCAAATGGATATATGTAGCCGGCTTGCATTTCTTCTTTGGAGGTTGATCAGAAGCTGCCACAAGAAAAATTAAATACAGTATAATTTTCTCAATACTACAGAGATAATGATTAGTTCGATTCGAAAGCAAATAAGTGAGTTTGGAAGCAAAGAAAATCTTTTTTAAAGAGTTAGTTGTTCTGTATAAGATTTCTCTATCCTCACAATCACTTTAGCTTTAAACGCCAACGAGAGTGATTCGGAAAAACAAAACGAACGCATATAATTCAAAGGAAGACAGTACGCTGAAAACTATTATTTATTTTTATTTCGACAAAATAATGTTAATTAGCCGACAAAAGCAAAAAGATGAGAAAAACAATTTTTTTAAACATTTATAAAGTTACGTTTATTGTTTTCTTCAACAGTATCATTGATTTCTTCTTTTACATCTTTAATAGTTTCTTTGACATCACTCTTGTCATCTGTGTTCGTTGTTTCTGTTTCCATTTTAGCATCATTTGAAACATCTGAATCAGCAAAAAATAAACAATTTTTATTGTCAGCATCTTACATCTCCGGCCAGAAGCTTAAAAAATGGTTTAAAAAACAGTTTTTTCATTCGGATGACGATTTGACTCTCATCAATGATCTTAAAAAGTTGATTGCTTTGCTCCATTTGTCGCTTTTCAGTAGCACGGTTCAATCGCATAAATTCTAAACTGTATTTGGAAACACTTTCTATAAAGCTTTTTTTTTTCTTGCCTTGCAGTTTGTACTTTAATTCAAATTTTAGCCAATTAACAACAATGACGAGGTTTCATGCAGCGCATTAAGTTACAGTCTAAATTAGTTTTTTTGTAATTGATTGAATCTAGTAACCAACAATTTTGCATTGAAGACCTGTTATTTATTTTTAATCTAAATAATGAAACTTTGCGCTGCAATGAAAAACATAAAAAATTACAATTATAATAATTAATTTTTATATGCAAATATATTTATAAATTTAACTGTTGCAAAAAGTAAGAGTCGTGCTTTTAAAACTATTCTTTGTTTTTCACAATTACGATTGCTTTAATAGAGCTACAAGTATTTGGATTGATAGCCACTAAAGGAAAGAAATATATCAATATCAAATCAAAGGGATTTGGGTTCGATTCGACTCTATAGTTGTTGTTGCCCTTCCCCCAAGGATATCTTGGAGTAGCCATCTCTTAACTCCTTAAAGAAGCCAATCTAGATTCCCACTCTCGGATTATCTCTGCTGCTTTTAAAAAGCTTTTTCCACAGACTAGCAGTGTCGTGTTGTGTTGATACTTGACTACAGATAGAGATAACTAGTGTCATTTTTACACTTTATTACTAATAATTTTAATCATAACGATGTAGTTTATTCCCGTTAAAAGTAATTCGAAGTTTTATTATAAGATAATAATCGCGTCGCTTTGGAGCGCTGTTCTCGTATTATGTGATATAACGTCCGATTCGCTTTCTATTGCGTATGTATTACATGTATCTTTTTTCTCTTTGCGCCCGACAGTAATGACGTAATATGTTTTTGATCAGCGTCACTGCAGTAGAATGTTGGCGTATATACTATGTGGTTCTAGCACAGGGGTGGGCAAACTGCGGCCCGCAACGACCTTTTGTACGGCCCGCGAAGGTTTTAAACAAATACTTTACTAAAGTTTTTAATTGTTTTTTGTCTTGCGATGATAAATTTATTCATAAAATTGGTCAACTTTCAATTTAATATAGAAAATAAAAGTTAGAAATTTAAAACCAATTATATCATTATGAAAAATCGATTTTGACCTATAAAGGTCATCATCAGTTTCCTATTAAAAAAGAAACAATTCAAATAGATTATTCAAATACAGTAGATTCTATTTGAATAAGAAACTGATGATCTTTATAGGTCGAAATCGATTTTTCGTAATGATACAGTTGGTTTTAAATTTTTAACTTTTATTTTCTATACTAAATTGAAAGTTGATTCATTTTATGAATAAATTTATGCATCGCAATTTGATCAGTTAAAATTGTCAATGTAACTTTACTAGAAAAAGGGTAATAGATTTCTGATAAAAAGACTTTAACATTGTTTTTTGTCTTCAACCAAATTTTTGGTCGTTGCTTTTAGCGATCATTGATTTTTAGAAAACCAAGAAATCCGCGGCAGAATCAAAGTGAAGACCTTTTTTTAGAGGTCACTTTCTTTTGGACTTGAAAACTCAGAAATCGGATGCAGAATCAAAGTAAAAATTTTTATTTTTAAGAGATCACTTCTTTTTGAGCTCAAAAATTTAAAAATCCGAGTCAGAATCAAAATAAAAACTTTTTTTCAGAGATCACTATAGTGCGGCCCGCGAACAAATTCAACTTCCAAATGCGGCCCGCGAGCTAAAAAGTTTGCTCACCCCTGTTCTAAGCATAAACGTATTCTCTAGAGAGTTGGAGAATAATCGGGTTTATTCGAGTGAGTTCGCCGTCACGTGGTGTTTGCCTATATATACCCTCGCTAAATCGCATTGACACAACGAAAGAGACGAAAAAAAGAAAGCGGACAACGACGACAAAGTCGCTTTGAGAGAAAGTAGAATTTGGGGCGAGTGTTGAATTTATTTTGCGCCAGTGTTTCGGAGTTGTGTTCTACGGAGGTAGAATCATTTTGTGTTGATTGAATCAAGTTGTAGCGTTGGTTTCGCTTTGCAGTGTGGCAAAGCGTGGAATAGAAATTTGTCGGTCGTGACTTTTGTAATACATTCGTTCTTATTAGAGACAGTGATCTCTGTTTGTCGGTGAAAAGAAGTCTTTAACGGATCAATCCGAGCTTTCGTTCAAACCAACTGTATAAAACCGTGGCTCATAGCAGACTACTTCTTGAGCCGGAATAAAATAAAATTTAGACATAGCTTTGTTTCAGCGCCGGTATTCGGGTTACCTAGCTCAACTGGTCCTTTAGGATTCCCGAACAAGCCTGTGACAGTCATGTGTGTGACAAGCATAACGGGAATTGTAGCATGTAAGTTTCAGGGTTCACTGTATGTCGGTAACTTTGCAAGAGTGGTGATTTGTTGGCTTTGAGCTGTGCCAATTTTGTACGCATATGACATGGGTAATGTTTGTTGCGATAAATGAATGTCATGGGGTATGGTGTTAGTAACTTTGTGTTTTTTCTAGAACTGCGGTATTATGAGGTGGTGGTAGTGTAAATGTGTTTGAGGTTTTCTCTACATTCCTCAGGTGTTATGTCTAGTTTTGACATGATGATATTAGTGTGCTCATTGTTATGAAAGATAGTGGCTTTCATGTTTTGATGGTGGATCTAAGATCATGTTTTGATGGTGGTCATTAAGATCATGTAAAAGGTGTTTGTGTTTGAGTCAGTTGTTTAAGAAGAGTAGCATGAAGTTTGAGATGGGTGTCCATTGGAAGGACTTTGGTTTTATTGTGTTGGTGTTGAGTGTTTGTATCTCGTGTGCAGCCAGTAGCAATACACAAAGCTGGGTTCTGAATGGTTTGCAGTTTCATGGTGTTGGTGTTTGATATGATAGGATTCCATATGGTGTTTGCATATTTCAAAAATGGGCGAGTGATAGTTTTGAATGTAGAGACGGTTATTTCCTTTTGTTTCATTTTAGAACAAAAATATTGACACTCTTACTCGTTACATTAATACTTACTCTTTATTGAACAAAAATTTGGAAAAATGAATTCGTTTATAATTGAAAAACGGACTTATTATTGCAACTTCAAATTGAACGTAATTCATTTTAATTTTATTTTTTATTCTCGATCGCTATTAAATAATTCAAACAAAAAATCATGAATGTTAGAAAAGATCAAGAAAAGAAGCAGCACAACGTCAGACGTTAAAACATGCCTAAGATAATTATAAAATGCAAGTACAAAACGGTAGAAAACATGGCTGCAACACCTTGATCAGTTAAAATATAAGAAATAAGAAAGGAATAAAGAATTTAATATCACAAGAAAACTAATCAACCAAATTAGAAAATTGCATAACCAGTGTATGACTAGTCTGCATAATGATGATGGGTGGCACAGCTAGTCAAGATAGGAATTTAGCTTAACTGAGTAATAATATTAGACCAATAATGCTTTTAGTTGTTTTTAACAATAGTAGTGCAAACCGTTGAAACCAATTATAATTTTAGTTTTTTCACATGGTATATGCGATTTTTCGAGTTCTGCTTTCTAAAAAACGGTTAAATTAAAAAAAAATTTATAATTTACTTTGATTGCGATTTTAATGTTGCCATAATACAGAGATTAAAAACAAACAAACCTTCATGCTCATCATCATCTTCGCTGGAGCTCGACAACTCTGAGCTGCTTTCTTGCTCTACTTTTGGAAGTGGGGGCTTGTCTTTCTAAACATTAATTAAGAATGAAAAGCTGGTTTTGCAAAATGCATGTAATATTAACAAACAAAAAAATTTTAGTTCTGCAAATTCAGAATTGGAGCAAACAACAAAAACCTGTTTACACTTGTAGCAATACATGATATGCTCATGCATTATTCCTTTATTTATGTTCATGGCTAACATGATATCAGAGGCATTAAAATTTAAGTTCAAAGCAATCATCAGTTGGTTATTCTGACTTGTTTTTGAAGATGTCGAGTTTTATTGCTGTCCAATTAAGATATCCAGTTCAGTAAAAAACTCAAGCACATTTGCTCTACCATCATCCCACTATAACTCAGTTCCAAAAAAAAAATAATACAGTAACTAAAACCACAACCCATGACAATCATTCATAACAAAAATTACCACCTCACATGTGAAAAAAACTTGCACAGCTCAGAGCCAACAAATCACTATTTTTTCAAAGTTACTTACACAATAAACCCTGATATGTATGGCACTTGCCACAATGCCAGCTATTCTCTAAACACCAATTACCTCTTTATCTGCAGCTAAGTACCCAAGCAATACTACACCATTAGTCCCGTGGAAGAACCCTTTGTAAGCAGTAAAGGTCATCTAAAAAAAGTCTAGATTGGGTTCTTTAAAGGGATGGCTCCTCCAAGATAGCCTTAACAGAGGGGCAAGAACAAAGTATACTAAAGAGCAGAGAGCAACTTGCACAATTGTGGAAGTTGTGCTGTGCTTTCATACTTTTTTGGAAAGCATTGTGCTGTGCCAATGATAAAAAACTTTTAAGTTGTGCTTTATTGTGCTGCCCATCGAGAAAAAAAGACTACTTGCACTTTATTACACTGTGTATAAGGAATTAAACTAACCAATTGTGCTTTATTGCACTGTGATTTATATAGTCCTATTTTGCAAGTGCAATGTTCTTTTTTAATTTAGGTTGTTTCTTTTCTGTAAGTTTACAAAAACTTTTTTAATGTAGGTGACCCATGGCAAACTTTATTGTAGGCCATTTCATCATGCATGTTACATGAACTGACAATGTCACAATTCAGCCTTGTCTGCAAAAAACATGTTAAGTAAAAAAGTGTATAATTAAATGTAGCTGTGAGCTCTACATCACCATTCAGCCTTGCTCTAAAAAATGTGTTCAGTAAGTGAGGAATTTATAAAAGTTATTATTCTGGCCTTATTAAAAAACTGTTCATGTGGTGAATATTATGATATATTCAAGCTGAATAAAAGTGAAGCTACTCAAGTTACTTGTAGTGAATTGCGTCAGTTGTGTTGTGGTTAACATACTTTAAAAGCACATTGTGCCTGTTAAGCTGCACTTAACATGGTTTAAAAAAGACATTGTGCTAGTTGCACTGCACTTAACCTAATTAAAAAAAAAGATTTTGCTAGTAGTGCTGCACTTTACTGATTTGAAAAATTCTCGCACTTTGCTAATTTAAGAAAAAATGCCCACCTCTACAAAAGAGAGTAGTATTTAAACCAAGACTATGTTGATTGCAGTTGGCACTAAAATGATGCTCTGACGTAACCATGTTGTTGACAAGATAAATAGACCCACTTGATTGAAATTACAAAAAATCATACCTTTTCTAGTTTTCGCCTTTGCCGTTTACCAGTCCAACCTTTTAAAAGAGGTAAAATAGGATTCGGAACTGATTCTTCAATTGCAACTTGAAGATCATGATCAATTGGTCTTTTTGAAAGATCAGTTAACCTTGAATTTTTTGTTCCAAGGTGGGCAACACTATCAAACATTGCAAGTTCACGTGAATTAACTTGCACTTTAGCTAGGTTATCCAAAAGCTCAGATCTCTAAAACAATAAAGCAACTGATTATGAAAATTTAATTTTACGAAATATTTAACACAAATAAGACAAAAGTACTGCTAATTAAGTGACATTTACATTAACAGCAATAATCAACTACTTTTATCTCAACTTAAAAATCACATATTAGCAGTGATGGGTTTAATAGGGTGTGAACGGAGTGGCAGCACTGGTTTTCCCTAAAATACATCAAAAAGTGCCCCCCTTACACAAGATATTGCTCTATTTTTCATAGCAGCACAAGGACATTGGTGGCATGTCTAAAATAAAGACTTTTTTTAAGAGATAACTTGATTTTGAGACACTAAAAAGTGCCCCTTCTAAAACAATAACTTTTTTGAAAGACCACACTGATTTGGAACACTTAACAGTGGCCCCCATAAAATGAAAACCTTTTTTTTTTAGAGATTACTTTGTTTTCATACACTAAAAAGTGGTTCCCCTATGACAGTAACCTTTTTTTAGAGATTGTTTTGCCTTGGAACATTAAATAGTGGCCCCTTCTTACTTTTTTTGCACCAAGTTCCCCCTTTTTGTACAGTTATCACAGCATATAAGATCAGCCTCATCAAGACTTTCATTCCATTGTAAAGCTTAAATAATTTTGAATTTATCAAATAAAGCTAATAAACTCAAAAAAGATTTGGGTAAAATCCTTAAAACAAAGGAAGTTAAAAAAAAATTTGAAGGTATGAAAATTTAAGTTAATTGGAAAAGTACAAAACTAGTAAAATTTTTGGGTCTTCTCAAAAAGTCACTGTAAGTGATTTCTTTCAGTGAAACTAACCCAGAATCCCCCTTTCAGCACCAGAATAGACTAAAAAAGAAACCAAGAAAAAAGATTTCTCAAGAAGTGACAGTAACCACAGGGGATCTGGGTTAGTTTGCAAACAAAAATTCCTTATGGTGACTTCTTGAAGAGACCCAAACTTTTTAGATTTTATTTTCTAACAATGCTTTATTATCTAAAATTTTATAGTAATCTTTAAAGTGTAGTTAGTTTCAATAACAATATCAATTAAATATTTGAGTTATGTAACTTTTCTTTTTATTAACAAATAAGACAGAATTTAAAAACTTAAAAATACTAGTACTTACTCTCAATTTTTTATTTTTTTTATCAACAATTTTTTGCAATCTTTTGCGTTCTTTTTTAGTCAATTTTTTTGACATTGGTTTAGATAAAACCATTTTAGATTTCGTTTTTTTGCGAGGCAAAACTGTCATATGGCTATCATCACCTAAATAAATAAACATACTGCTAAGATTAATAAGCTATATTTAATATAACACACAAAAACTTGTGTATGACTGAGTTCTTAACCATTATTTAGCTAAGATAACAAATGCATGCTGACTTATACAGCAACTTTATCAACAACGACAACTTTTCATTTTTTCAAATATATTTTTATCTTTATCATACCATAACATTTTTGTTGAGCTTGATTTGATTGGTTTTCCCTATTGTTCTGAGATTGGTATTTTCTTCTTGATCTTGCCATGATTAACCCAAGTAATCTTCTTAATTAGAACAAAGTTTTCAATCCAATATCATTAATTTAGCTTTCAAAAATTACGTACTTTGCAAAAAATTCTGTATCTGTTTGGTTTTTAGTTTGAATACAAATAAAAATTTTTTGCAATAAAGTCAAAATTTGCTTTTATTAACGTGATTTTAATTAACAGACCAAGAAACTTTAAAAAGATCCGCGATGAATTGGACTCTCTTGATTTGTAAATTGAAACATTTGTTGTATTTAAAAATGTGTGCAGGAATTGAGGAAATTTTTTAGGATAAACAATAGTAGTCTATAGTAGCAATATAAGCTTACATCATGATCATCATCATTAAACAGCTTTTTCCCAACTTAACAATACCCGCAATTGTTTGTATCAATAGTATAATTTTAAATACAAACATTAAAAGGTACCTTTTTTTATTAAATAGCATAAGCAAGGCTGCAGCACTTGAGCAAACTAAAGTTTCTGATTTTCCGGACTTTTATTATCCCTGAATTTTCAGAAAAAAATTTAACTTTTTGGGAAATCCCGGGATTATGAGTACCTTTGAGATGGCAAAATATCACACAATTTTGTCTGAAAAATTAACTAAAGATTAAGAAAAAGGTCTGTTTAGTTTTCAATTTCTCCGTTTTTGTCTTAGCTACATGGTAGGTGACTACTAATAAAGTCTTTACTTACAATTTGTATCCAATTTCTTCTTTTTTGTCCGAAAAAAGGTCTTTACTGGCAGTGGTGAATATATTTAAATTTAGGGGCCCAAGGCAAGGATTTTCAAAAATTGATGTTGTTGTATCTTTGCACGAATACACAGGTTTATTAAAAAACAATAGTTAATATTCACAAAAGTACTTAGCCAAAAAACAACCGTATTGAAATATAATGCTATTAGTTAGTTTGCTGTAGTAGCTTGATAGCTTTGAACTGACTGCTAAACCAAAATAAAGGCGCATATTTAACTAGTAACAACTATGCCTGGACGCGCGCGCGTCCAATAATTGTTCGAGCAGAAGGCGCTGATTAAGATTAGAGCGTTTCAGAAAACACTACGTCATCTATTGCACAATATCACAACAGATGTTCTCTAAAAAAAGAAAAAAAGCTTTGATCTCCTCCTTCACTTTTTTCTCCGAAAATCCTGGTGTTCTCGAAAAAAAAAAAGGTCTTCACCTAGAATCGATCTCATTATTTTCCACTTTTTCGTCCCGATTTCATCATAACCCCTAAAAGACGTCTGCAGCGAATTGAAACTGTATCTGCTATTTTCGAGGGGGGGCCCCCAAAAAAGGGGGGGTTCGAGGCAACTGCCTCATTCGCCTCACCCAATATCCACCACTGTTCGCTGGCAATCTCAAGCTTTGGCTCAATACGTAGGTTGCGATTGACTGCCGTTTTAAACACCCCTGCTTTAACTCGTTATTTTCAACTCAAATGCAGTACAGCGGGATTTCCCCGAAAGTTTTTCTGGAATCCCGGAAATTAAAACTTAAAAATTGTCTGGGATCCCGAGACATAAACTGTATTAAAAACTCTTATGATTATGTCAAATATTCTTTACATAAAAGCTAGCAGGTCTTTTTTCCACTAACTGCGACCAAAATCTTAGCAGAGTGAGACTGTAACCGGGGCCATGGTGGTTGTTTCGTAATCGGCCCTTTCTTGACGTTCTAAATTTATAATTAGCTATTATTTCTGATAAAGTCATTATTTTTTTGTTCGAGCTCGGACAATTTAATTTTGATTAGGATTTTACTATTTGGTAGAGATCCCATTGTGTTCGCTTTATATTATTGTATTGTAGCACAATGTGAATTAATTAAAAAAAAAAGCATTGTTATTGACAGGATTGCGAAATGCATCAATGTCACATTAACAGTAATAATAAATAATTGTTCTTTGTCATAATGTGGTTGCATTAAAGAATTTCGGTTTTCCTTTATGATAGTCAAATCTTTCATTGTTGATCGCCACGTGCTTAATTATTTGTTGTCATGTCTATTAAACGCTTGCTTCTATAATTTTACACAGCGTAGAAGCTCAGTCAGACCAAGTCGTTCGGAAAGGCTGCCGTGCCATGTTTTGTGCGGGAAATTCTGATGGAATAGCTCGGTAAAGTTGTTTGCTGTTAGTGTTGGTGTCACTGCCAACGTAAGTCAATCTGACCGGCCAAGTCAAGATTACGGCTATTAATGACCTGACGTCAAACTAATAACGCTTTCTTCACGAAGATCCTGCACTACTTTAAAAAGTTCGTCTTCTTATTTGGCGAATGTCTTCGGGAGAGTTCGTTGGATGAATCTCCCCAATCCTACCTCTTCCTTATAACTACTAAATTCACGACTTGAATTTAACACAACCTTTTATTCAAGCGAAATTAGTCAGTGTACAGATCCACAGAGCGTAGAATTTTCAATAAAAATTTTCCCCAATTTAACCAACTATGAAATTCAAACAACGATCTATAAATGCCCTTTACAAATAACGTAACACTGTCTTACGCGCAAGATCTCAACTGAATAATTCCTTTATGTCAGCTCTCCAATTTATAGAGAGAAGCTTTTAGAAGTTTATGTCGAGCGAACAAACCATTTGTGACGCAACACGTGGTTCTATCGATTAACAATAACACAAAGAACAAAAGAATCCTGCGTCACTGCATTTAGCAATAGTAAATACAATGTGAACTAATTTGGCGCGACTGAGCACAAATAAGCACGTGAATGGAATACAATTAGACTTTGATAAAATTCAGGACAATTCTTAATTAATTTCAATTCTCTAAAGCCAAACAACGCTGATCAAATTTTCAGAAACAATAACTATTTGCAAAATTGAAATTTTACCAAAAAAGGGCCGATTACGAAACAACCAGACAGGGTAGAGAGTACAGTCATTTGGAGACTGCTTTACCCTGTTATATTGTCAAGGGTGTTCTGCCTTGATCAAATTCCCGGTAAAGTAGCTTGTTGTTAGAAGAAAGACAGTCTATTTTTGTATCGTTCGGGGGAGCTATTTTTGTATGGGCTGTTAATTTGTTGAGGGGATTCTAAGTTGTTTGAATTGCCCGGTAAAAATTTTTTTTATCGAAATGGAGAAAATTTCCGTCAAAAATTTTACGCTCTGTGGACCTGTGATATGTCTACTGATATCATTTGAATAAAGATTATAGCCTATTTTATTTAAATCCGATTGGTAAATTATATTAATATATAGGAGCTAGGATTAGAGAGAATCATTTAACGATCTCTCCAGAAGATTTCTTTGGGTAGAAGATAGCCTTTCTGATCAAGAGAACAATTTAATTCCGGTGTTGGCAGCAAACCCAGCACCACATAGTTTCGAAGTACCGTTGGAAACATTATTTTGATGTGGTTCCTAGATTGCGTCAACAACACATGGTATGGAGAGCCAAAAACATTGCAAGCTTGAAATCATCACATAGTAGCTGCTAGGGGTGCTTATATTTATTCCAATATGCAACCAATCATTCACTATTTTTTCATTTCAACTAGTAAAATTAAAACTTTTTATCTAATCTTAAACAAGCTCTTAAGGTTTTTAGATGCTACCGCCCCTTTAAGATTTTTAGATGCAAGGTTTTTTGCCTTGTTTTGTCGTTGCTTTATTTATTTGTCTTGTCTTTTTGCCACTTTAAGGTTTTTTGCAATAATAAAAAAATAGCGTAATTTACAACAGCGGTCGGCAAACTTTTTGTACTACTGGGCCAAATCTGTAGATTTCCAGTAGCGTGCGGGCCACATTAATTTCCGCCAATAAACAATCGCTACGTTATTCTTCAAATTATGACGCACCCGCAACTCCTATTCTTGTGTTAAGCGTCTGTCACAATGAGACGTGTATGTGGACGTTTCTTATTTATTATCAAACACATATTAAAACACAATACATTGTTTTTATTTACTTATCATCAATATGAAGTATGATGTTGTTTCTGTGCGATGGCCAAAGCGTTAAAATCAACTGGCTACTTTGTTGATGATATCTGCGGTACGTCGTTCAAATGACGATCTGACAAGCGAGTACGAAGTTTATTCTTAGTGTAATTCATTTTGGAAAAAAGCTGCTCCCAGCAATATGTGCTCCCAAAAATACGCATTACACGTTTTGCATTGTCAGACAGATGAGGATAGGTGGATTTCTGGACATATTCTTTATAAAAGTTGGCAATTGGAACTGAATCATATTTGGCCTTCAACATATTGGATGATTAAAGTTTAATTATTGCCATTTGCATTTCATGTGGTGCAGTATTAACATCAACTGAAAATGGCATGGCAAATAAATCAAATTTGTCTTTTTGGTTTTTCATATCACAAAATCGAGATTCAAATTGAGTTTTAGTGGAAACGATTACTGATACGTATTTATCAGAGTTGGCAGGTTTACAAAGGCCTAAATTGGGAAAATCAGCAAAGTTGGAATTGATTAGTTGAGTTTCCCAAAGACGTAGCTTGTTTACAAAGGCAGTAATACAATCATACATCCGATTAATAAATTGCCCCTTTTCTTGCAGTTGTAAGTTAAGCTTGTTCATATGAGACGTGAAATCTGTGAGAAAGGCTAAATCTGTTAGCCAATCTAGATCACCAAGTTCATCAATACCAAAACTTGTATTTTTTTTGTTTCAAGAATGTTACAATTCCGTTTCGCAAATCATATAACCGTTGCAACATAGCACGCGACTTAGCCATCTAACCTCGCAAAAATACACCAGATCTTGATACTGAGCATTCATTTCTTCCAGTAAACTTCTGAATCGGAGATGGTTTAGGCCTCTTTCCAAAACAAAGTTGATAATTTTAACTACAGTAGACATTAAACCTGTCATATCCAAATGCGTCACCTTTGATGCCATAACTTCCTGATGAATTATGCATTGTAGTTTTATAATTGTGTTGGAAAACCCCAACGAAGCTACCTGATTTTGTAAAACAGCAATTGCACCTTTGTGAGGGCCAACCATAGCTGGAGCGCCATCGGTAGTAGCAGAAACAAATTTTGATAGATCAAGCTGCATTCTACCGGTACATTCCAATATTGCTTGAGCTATGTCCTCTCCTCGTGTAGTACCTTTCATCGGAATCAATTCGGCAAATTATCTGTGATACCTCGAATAAAAATGGCTAGTTGCGCAGTATCGCATGCATCCGTACTTTCATCAAATGCGAGGGAAAAATAATCGAAATCAGTACATTTGTTTTTAAGTTGCAATTTAAGATTTTCAGAGATAACTTCCACTTTGCGAGTAACTGTTCTGGCAGATAAGGGAATGCTATCAAACAGGAGTTTTTTTTCAGGACAAACTTCGTTAACAATGGCTAATGTGCATTCTTTAATAAACTCGGCATCAGTAAATGGTTTCATTTGTTTAGCGATGAGCGAACTCACAACCAATGCTACCTTTGTAACTGATTCGCTTTCTTCTTGTTTCTTCTTAAAAAAATTAGTTTGCTATTCAAATCCACTTTTTAAATTCTTTATCTTTAACTTTCTCCTTTCTCCAACATATTCTTTGTATTTGCTATGACACGTTTTGTAATGACGTTTAACATTAAATTCTTTCATAACTGCGATGCTGGTTTGGCATATTAAACAAACAGGTTTTGAATAATGCTTAACAAAGAAATATTTTTTCGTCCAAGCACTTTGGAATGTTCGACCCTCGTCGTCAACTTTTCTACGTTTCCCAGCCATTTTAATGTTAAATTTTAAAAATAAAATTAATGAAACGTTAAAACTAAACTAAACTGATAATTACAACTAACGGTAGGTTGCGTTCGGCAAGTAAACGACATACAACTGAGATGTGCTTTCGCTTTCGCTACTTACTACAAAATAAACGCCGTATAACAGCCATTGTTACTACATAAATCCGTGCGCATGCGTATAACGCAATAATAAATTTATTCGGAATTTTTGTTTTTATGCATTAAAAGTGAAGTCGTTCGAGGGCCACAAAAAATTTGTTCGCGGGCCGCAGTTTGCCGACCCCTGATTTACAACAAAGTGAAAATTTTTTTTACTTCATTTTTTTCGGGCTTTTTTTTCTTTTCGATTGAGGTGGACATTGGTGAATATTCAAAATTAGAGGCCTGAGGAAATATATTCTCACAAAAATGACGCAGCAGGAATTCAACCACCGTTTTAATGATTTTATTAAAGGTAGCCTATCATATATTGAAAAAAATTAATGCAGACACCACACTTGAAATGACTTAAATTCACTTTCTACTTGCAAAAATCGTAAGACTATTGAACTACGTAGATTAAAGTTTATCATTACAAAGAACAAGGGCTCAACTTGAGTTTTCAAATCAACTCAGGACTTAAAAGTTACTGCATTTTTGTGTGGTTTTACTTTTTGTAGCCATAATATGCAATGCATAAAAATGCCTTGGGCCTACAATTTTATACCGTAAATTCAAGATTTTGTGGACTTGAATTCAAGCTTTCATCAGTTTATACTACAATTTAATTTTTAATGAATTTGAACTCGGCTCAAATTTAAAAGTACCCCAATAATTGAATTCGAGTGTAAATGTCATCATGTACACAATTTATCAGAATCATATATTTAAAAATTTGCCACCATTTCACTATTAAAATTTAAACCAAAAGCGGCTATAGTCTCAAAGCATACTGATTAAAACAATAAATTTGTTTACGCTGCATATATTTCAATGATTGAAATTGGACTAACTAACTTGATTAAAGACAAAAATCTGATCTCTTTAATCAGCAAAAACAAACCTGTACTGATTGCAAAGCAGCAGCAACAACTACAACAGCAATTATTATTATTATCAAAGATCTATAAAACTAAATGACTCAGTGATTATTGACCCAATATTCACAGCACAATCGACTAAGCAAAATGAGATTAATCCCAAGAATTACGCTGAGTCTACCACAATGTTAAAATTTCTGTCATAAGAATTGCAAAGCCTATAGCCTGCCCTAAATATTAATAAAAAAAGTTTTTGATTAAGATATATAAAAAGCTAAATTCAAAGAATTTTTTTCGAGTGACTCCGCCTTTTATTTGCCGGGTCGTAGAAGAATACAACCCTGACACAGAAAATTTACAAAAAGTGCAAGATTTAAAAACAACACAAGTGGTTGCAAAAGCACAAGTTTAAAAAATTAAACTTTTTTCCATTTTATGCTAATTTAAAAACTCCTCTTACACCAAAATTACACTTTTAAACTGGATTTTTTACTAAAAAAACATGATAAAGACCAAATAAAGGGTCTTCACTTCGCCGCGATGATTATCTACTGTGTTGAACGCTCAGTCATAGCACAACAAAACATTTTGAGAAGGCAAAGCAATTTTGCTTGATCATGATTTCGCATCAATTCATGGAGATAGTCAAATATAAATAAGATGTAATGTGAAGACTTTCTTTTGGTTTTCACGTGTACTGTTTAGTGTAAATGAAACCGGAACTTAGATTTGCACGTAAAAAAGATTTGTTATGGAAAAATAACCGTTTGAAGACAAAAAAAAAAGTTGTCACATTAAATTTTAGTTGTTTTTGTGCGCTAATCTGAATTGTTTTGAATCGAGTAACATCCTCCTGTCCAAAAAGTGCATGGCCGGTGCCCGAAAAAGTCTGATTCTTTCCACATTGTTCGGGACACTAGAGTTGAACGTACAATCGCATTTTTTTTGTCATCACCATGTTTTTCCCGTAAAAAATTTCTGGGAGTGTCTTTTGCGAATTGGCTAATTTTATGTTGTGAGGGTTTTTTGACCGACAAGCAGAAGAGTTTTTCTTGAATTATCGACTAAAGATTGTTTTAACAAAAAAAGCAAAAAAACACAAGATTTTCCAAAAATCAAGAAAAACACAAGAACACAAGTTCAAAACCAAAAACAGAAGATCTTTTGCAAAAACACAAGGTGTGGCACCAGTGGAAGAATATATTGAGTTAGCTATAATCAGTTCTGTTTAGTCGCGGTAGAGTTTTTCAGAAAACATATGTGTTTCATGTAAACAAAATATTCGCCGAAAGACGACTCGAAATTCTATTTTTATTTTACTTTATTTTTTCATCTTTGTTTATTTTCCTGTTTTACTGAAAAGCGTCGGAGACGTTATACTTAGGACAAACGTTAAGCGATTCTCTCAATCTACTTTCTAAGATGCTTAGCTAGGTCTGTCCGGTTAAAATTTTTTCTTTGTTTTATTTGGTTTTTATTTAGAAATATAAATGAAATTTGAAACTGCCTGCTAAAATCGATTAGCAAAGTAAAGTTTTGTAAAATTTCTTTCCCATAGGCACAACATATAGCGACTCGAGTAGGTTTTGAACGGCGATTGTGTCGATTGTGTTTGTCATCCCACCAAACAGTTCTCTTAACAACTCAACCATGCTGCCGATCAAATAACTCAAGACTTAATAAATCCAAAATTTTTGCGTTTTGTTTTGATTAAAACTTGTGATGTAGTTGAGAATTTTATCAGGATTTACATGTAAAACTTAAACCTTGAATTATTCCTTCGCTTTAATTTTTCAAACTTGTCGATATGAACCTTCAGTTTTGATTTTTTTAAAAGTCGTCTTTGAAAATAAGAAACAAAATTAAGTCAAAGTGAAGAGGTCATTGAAAAAAAAGCTTTTAGGGGTCAAGCGTTCTGTGAAAGGTCAAAAGATTTTAAATCTTTGCAACCCACTTTGCTCAATTCCTTTATTTACAACTTTATCAGATTTGGATTTTAATATAAAAAAAGACAACAATTACGTGAAAACAGACTAAAATCACTTTATCAATAGCTGGGTTACTTAAAACAAAAAACAATAGGGATTACGTTACATATGTTTATATCATATTTGCATAGAATGATCGTGTGAAAATTGATGGATTTAAAAAAAAAATTATTGGTTACAAACTACAGTATTTGGATTACAAATACAAAACAACAACAACCGTTACAAGCAAACTATGCAAACTTGTTAATAACTTTTAGTCATTAAAACCAATTCATTACCAAAAAGAAGCAAATTACAAAGTTAATCTAGTTTTAAATCATATTTTACATAACATGATTACATTTCAATCTGGTTTATATTTAGCGACGATTTATGGCAGTCTTGTAGCATGACTTCTTAATCAGAAAAGTCTATTTTTTTCAAAATACACAAAAAATTCTAGCTCCACGTTAGGTTATTTGAAAAGCGCAAGTAATGCCAGTTTTCTACAATGCTTTTTGAAGTATGTACAACGTGGCAGTGTTTCCATTTAAAAATTTTCAAAATGGTGAATAAAAGATGCTCCTTCGTACTTGTTCATTTGGGCACATGATTTGTCAACTCCATTCGTCATTGGGGGTGGTCCACAGCTAAACACTCCAAATTGATCCACCTAAACAAATTTTTTTTTTAATTATAGACTTTCTATAAGTCTTTTACTTTAATAATTATTCAATTTTCCTTTGGTTTTAAATTTTAATTTTAATTGAATCTATTGGTTTTTTTCAACTGGTATAAGATGATTATTATTATAATTTTCAACACTAAGCAATGTTTTACCTTCTGGTGCTCATCTACTAAAGAAACGAAAAACGACTTGAAATCGGGCCTGCCAAAGTGGGTGACCGCCCTTAAACCAGTGAAAAGTGATTTTCCGGCCACTTTTTGGAAGTGCCTCTCACAAATGTACTGTAAACAGAAAAAACTGTTTTGAAAAACTTTACAGTACTAAAAATTGAAGCAATCATTTGATATGAATAAAATGTTAAAAGAGCAATTTGGTATAACCTGCAAAATTAAGAATAGAATAAACCTATTAGACAACAAGAAAAAAGATGGTTTTAAAAATCATTAAAAATATAACTATGCAGCTCATCCTGTTTCTAGTGTATATAAATTTTACTGATAGGTAAAATCAGTTAAAGATATTCAAATAAGCAGCTGGATCAAGTTTCAAACCCCAAATTTACTGAAGTTTTGATTCAATAAACCGCTGTATTGTTATTGAAGCAAAAATATAATTAAAAAAAGTTGACCCACCAACATCGTCGTTCTCAAGTCGAATTTTTGAGGGAATTGAGTGATGAAAATATGCGTATCTAAAATATTGTTCACATCTTTTTCTTCCACTTCCTGAATAATGTCTGTCAACCACTCATATTGCTTCTGATCCCGGGTTATCCACATGAAATAAACCTGGATTCAACAACAAATATGAGATTTTAATCCGCAAACTTATTTTTTAGTGCGATCGTATTTGTAATATTGTTTGCTATAGAGTTTTTTTTAATGTTTTGAACTTTATGCATATTCTGTTTTCTGCGTGGCCAATAGTTTCTGCGTGTCAGCTGCATTCAAAAATGAATTAGTATTTATAAAAAGTTTTTTTAAGAAATAAAACATAAACCGTTTAATCCGATCAATAAGGTTTTGTTTTTTAAATAAAAGTCGTCAAAACTCGTCAAAATTTACGCGTCAAAACTAGGCCATATGCATTCGGTCTGTTTGCTTAATTAATTTTTTTAGAAAACTTTTTGAGTCTTGAAATACAACTCTTACTTTTTTGCAAGCAATTTTGACTCCTGATTGTGAAACCGCAATGAGATCCTTAAGGATAGAAGCAAAAGGAGTTACTCCGATTCCGCCTCCGACAAGCACTGAAACTTCAAACTTGTACCAATCTTGATGTCCTTCTCCAAATGGTCCGTCAAGATATAACTAACAACGAGAAAAAGGAAAAGCATTAGTTTTTTGTTTTAAGATGTACGGTTTATGTTTTGCATTAAACGCAAATTTACTTTCGGATACGGGGAATCCCGTAAAAGCTCTGGGTTGTAAATGTTTCTCAAATTGATCGTCCACGGTCCAACGGCTCTTATGTGTAGCTTGAGGGTATCCTCACTCGGCGCGGATGTTAGGGTGAAGGGATGATATTCTCCTGGTGATTGGGCGAGGCATGCGATGCGAACCTAGGGTATTTAAAAAAGAAATCTGTTGTGAAACACTATCGCTGTCTCTTACATCTGTTAAGTGGACGAGCAATAAACGCTTTGCACACAACAACAAAAATTTATTACGTAGTCAAGCTTATGACTGTTTTTTGCGCAAAGCTAAATCACTACTGAAAATAAACATCTAAAAAAAATTTCACAAAAACTTTTACTTTTTGACGGCAGTTTGGTAATTGATTTTTTTGGTTCATTTATTAAGATATAATTTTTAATTTCGAAAAAAAATAGGATCAAGTCCTTTTTTTTCCCCACGTGGGGAAATTTATGGACTTGTTCATGTAGACAGACAACCAGAGCGTGAGATCTGTGGAAAAAAAAGGACTTGAAAATATAATAAGGAAAAAAAGGGATATGATGAAGCCGGAAGCAAAGTATTTTTTCAAAGCAAGTAGCCGATATGCATTTGCGTGACTTTCAATTTCCAATATTTGAAATAAGCTAATTACAAAATTAAAAACATTTCTTACCCATTGACCGGCCAAGTAGTTGAAATTCGTGGGGCGTTTGAATTCTAGATATGTCACTTCCGATGGAAGAAGCTCTGCTCTTACAACAGAGATTTCGGCTTTGTTTCGGCTAAGACTGTACAGCTTATCGAGAGTGTAAAGAATAACAGGCCCAAGGAAAAAGTAGTAAAAGAATGGTCTCTGCAAAAATAAAAATTTCGTTTAGAAAAAATGAGTTTTAACTCACAATTACAAAACCTGCTTATCATAAGGTAAGACGTCAGCAAGTTACAATAAAAATTGAACCAAGTAGACCACCATGGCAAAATTAAAAAAACTTAACAAAAAATAATTGTTAAAACTTAGCGAGGTGTTTCGTTTCTGAATGCCCCCACCTGAACCAAGAAGCCGCTGCCATGGAAGATTACGAAAGTGTAAAGAAGTACGAAGCCGACTTTGTGAGTCCACCAGAACCACTGGAAGACTCTCTGTCTTGCGTAGTCCGATGCAAATGTAAACCTAAAATTTGTTTAGTTTTTAATCCACGGTTGTAAATTGTATCTATGTTATTAGTTTTTTTTAATATTTTAGATTATTAAGAACAATTTCTAATAAATTATCCTAACTACGAGGGAACTGTGCTAAAAACTTTTTTACCCGAATCTTATCAAAGTTACGAAATGAAATTTTGGTACATTGGTGTTATAAGCGCAATCTTACTAATAATATGCTATGTCAATATTTTTCGAAGCAAGAGTTTCTCGGCGGGAACGATTTGATGGGACACTTTCGACGTTGTGCTGTTTCATAGTGAGTCATATCGAGAGTGAGTCGTTTTGTAAAAAAGGAAATTTTCTGAAGTTGATGACAAATAAGGAGGTTGCTTTTAAAAACTTACCAAATGGCGAATAACAAATGAGAAGATTGAAAAAAAGTTTAATAGTTTCTTCGTTTTAATACTTTATTGGATTATAGCAGGCGTTGAAGGAAAAGTTTTTCAAGTTTACATTGTGCTTCGTATGGAATAATGTTTTAGTAAAAAATTTGGCTAAGCTAATTTATTTAAATGCTAATGAAACGTAATAATAGAAATTTAGCATAATTACAAAAAATAGATATTGACTGAGAACGTATACGACAGCTTTTCTATCACCAATTTTGACAAATTACATCCGTGTTGAAATATCACTTTTTTGGCAGCGAGACGAAATCTCCGTCTAAACGACTGCGACTCAAAGAAATTTCTCTGTAGCTACTTATTTAACAAAAGAGCTTTAGATGAAGCATTTGCTGTTAAAAGCTATTTTAAAGTTTTGTACCAATAAAAAACTTTTTAGGTTGTAATTGTAAGCACATCTCTACTTTTGTCGCGAAAGCGTCCCGCCGAAAAGTCGTGTACTAATATTTTCTGCTAATACGCAGTTAACTTAATATGATCATTTAAAAAATTTTTGACGATCAACCGTTCTTTCAGCACAGATTGTTTTTTAAAAGAACAAAAGAATGAGTTTTGCGCCATCTGCAGGAAGAGGAAAGGGCAAAAAGAGAGCGAGTGAAACAGAAAGTCTACTTCTAAAGCTTCGTTTAATTCTCCGAAATCAACTTCCTCTTTTAGGATGTAATACAATAAAAAATAAGACCTGATTGATTTTCTTCAGTAAAAAAATTTTTTGTTCCGTCTCGTATTTTAGAATATTTAAGGCAGCCTATTTTACTGGAAATATTCGTAAAATATCGTAAATTATGAGAATTTGTTATATTTCCAGCGTAACACGGTTATAAACTCACATGACAATAACAATGAGCGTCGAAATCACGCCGGTGATTCCCGTGATGGTCTGCCAGCACCAGTACTGGAAGGTGGCCAAAACATGACTTGGCCGATAGTAGTCTCGAAACAGACATGTGACGTCGCCAGGAGTCTGCGTCGAAATGGAGTAGAAGTTCATGGAATGACCGATAATGTGGACGGCTGGAAGTTAAAATAGAAAAGTTGGAGAAAAAGTATTATATTTGATACAAACAGTCTCGCATTGTATGGTACTGTTGGGTTGTGTTGGTTGGCAAAATCCTAAACGATTTTATTATACCTAGACTTGATGTTGCAATTGCTAAATAAATGTAAGCATACGTTATTTACGATTATGTATATAACACCAGCGCATGTTGTTAGCAAAATACAAACAAGTCTTTGGAGCATGTTCTCAACAGGAATCGAACCTGTGATCAGGAGAGCCAGCCAAGCGATGAATCTGTGCATGGGAACGGCGGAGTCAAACGGAATAAAGCGATGAAGAGCCGTCTCCCGGAGGGCGGTGATTAGGTTCCTGCACATGGTCACCAGGAGCGAGGAGTAAGTGAACATCATTCCGGAAGCGGCACCGCGAGTAATTGAGACTCCGTATCCGGCGATCCTACGCAGTCCGGCCCATTCCCGTTCGACGGTGAAGACTGAAATCAACTTGAGTTACAACCCAACATTGACTTTTCTTCCAAGGTTAGGTGTTTTGGAGTTTGCAAGTTCGAGAATATGAGTGCAACGGAATTTTGCTTTTAATAGAGAAACAATAATTAAGTTTTTCGATTTCGCAAAATTAAGAAACATCCTATATTTTGTAAAACACCTGTGAATTTCTGGCAGTCAGGAGGATAAATAGAAATGATGATACTAAGAAACATCCTATGCCAGGAATTACTGAGATTTTGCCGTCCTACGCCTAAAGAATTAACAATTTTTTTATTTTAGCTTCTTAAAGGATTAAAAATTGTTAAATTCTCAAACAGGTCTTGTGCTGTGATGAAACCATAGGAGTTGAACTCATGTCTCAAAAAATTGCTGAACTAATAAAAGGACAGAGAAATTTAACAAAAGAAAAATCAAAACAATTTGTAAAATGGGAATTCTATTGATGCCAAAAAGATTATAAATAAGATTTTTTATGATTTTCTTGACGCCAAAAAGATTATGATTAGAATTTTATATAGGATTCTATTCACGCCAAAAAAATAAATACCGATTCCATTAATTTAAATAATAAAAAAAAAAAAGATATAAAAAGTTTTCACTCACAGTAACAACGTTCAGCAAAAATGGCGGCAGTCACGATGGTATAGAGGGAAAGCCAGAAAATCTCCAAGCGATAGTTTTGAACGTAGTTTTTAAAAACCAAAAGTCTTTGACGGAATGGGCTTCGGACAAATTCCTTTTTCTCAACATTAATCCTAACCTTTGAAGCGCGCTCGCTTCGGGTTCGAATTCCGGCTTGCTTCTTTTTGTTTCTATAATTCAAAAACATAATTCAGTTAAAATGTTGATAAAATGAAACCTATTATTACACAATGCATTGGTTATGGCACGGCCTATTAGAAGAATACCACCGAACCAATCACATTTTCGCAGCGTTTTTTTATGGCCATCAGAAATCGCCAAGGGAGACAGCCGTCGCACCGTGTGTGTACTCGTGTATTATAAGCACGTCTTTGACATACTCACTCTTTTTCCATGATCCAGATGCGTGTGAGACTGAATACTTTTAATTTCACTGCGAGATAGATAATGCAGCAAAGAAATTTAGTATATGAATTTAAAAGCAGAAATTAAAGTTTAAAATACCAATTAAAGAAAAAAACACAAGACAGTAAACATGGAAAATTTCAAATAATTCTAAAAGTGAAAGTTTACTGGCCTAAGTTCCGTGTCTTTTTAAAATATCTTAAACGATTTTTTTCTAACAGACTCGTACAAAAATTTTTGCTGGCTACTATAACAGCTGTTAATTAATTGCTCAATTGGAAAATTTTGGCAACTATCATAGTTAAAATCGTTGCAACAATTTTGCAATCACATAGGAATTTATTGGGAACATATTTAGGACTTTTTCTAGTTGCAACGCGGAGAAGCAGTTGAATTCTTAAATCCGTCAAATTCAATATTTCATAACCCGTGCAAAAAAACTTGCTACAGTGTGTAAGCTTGCTACAGTGAAATATAGAAATTAATCCACACCTGAAATATAATATTTTTTAATCAAAATGTTTTTAACAATCATTACAGTGTTGCCGCTTATTTATTTTTTGGCTGCATAACCACAGATTGCGTGAGTAACATTTGTTTTCCAATATGGCAAATGATGGCTCATTGTTTTGGTTGGGGGTTCGCTAAATAAATTCCGACAAAAAGAATTTTTTTCATTTAATGTCTTCTTTCAAAAAGTTTATTTTTTCTTTATTAAGCGAGCAAATCAGCAAGATATTCTTTTTTCTTCAGTTTTATGGCATGCAAGTAATTACTATAAAAAGATGAGTATAGGGAATCACTCCTAACTCTGCCACTGTTTTAATGAATATAACCAAAATCACTTTTGGCCTGCAATATATTCAATTGATCGAGAAAATGCACACACAGGGGTAATTTGACCTCTTACCATCGAGGCAAATGACACATTACTGTGTAAAAGTACAAAGACTCATTCAATTTCGACCAATATCACATTGGTACTTCGCTGTTTACGACCGCATTGCGCTAATTTTCAACAGCCAGGACAATTACTGTGCATGACACTGGGTGTGTGTGCATTTTCTCGATCAATTGAATATATTGCAGGCCAAAAGTGATTTTGGTTATATTCATTAAAGCAGTGGCAGAGTTAGGAGTGATTCCCTATACTCATCTTTTTATAGTAATTTCTTGCTTGCCATAAAACTGAAGATCTTTAAAATTCACATACAGTGTCACTTTGAAACTGTATATAAAGGGCGATGAAAATGTTATACTTGATAACCTGTCAATAATCGAATTTTATGGCTTTCTTAGTCATTTCTTAACAGTTTATTTCTTTTTGAAGTTTTCTAGTCATTATTTAATACGTAGTTAGTCTCTTTGGATGTTTTCGAGAAGCTCCCCGTATTATCATTTTTAGTCTAATAGGTTCCATTTTCAAGAATCTTTTCAAATAACATCAAAATATTTTAGCACAAATTTGTTGATATTTCGATGTGGGCTACATAGGCGACGTCATTCAGTTACTTCGCTGGCGTCCGAAATTCTTCTAATTGATTCTGGATTTTGATCTTGATGGTTAGAATTCCAAATTTCCAAAAGAGTTGCAAAAGAGTTTCTTAGTGCTTTAATATTCTTGTCAATTTCTTTGGCATTTCATTACTTTTGGTTTTATATTATTCGGATTTTCTATCTAATTTTAGCTCTTGACTTTGATGTTAGGATTCCAATTTACAAAAGACTTCTCTCGGTGCTTTACTCTTTTTTGAATTTTGACATTTTGTAAAAATCAAATTGTCACTTCTGTCAATTTGCCTTTCGAATTTTCAACATTTGCAAAAATCAAACCGTCACTGACGAGACTTCAATAGTCGAAACAGCTGTCTGGCGGAGGATTTTGCTATCCAATAGTATCTTCTGTTTTTAATTAGGCTATAAGCACTAAGCTAAGCTATACCTTTAAAAAAAAATTTTTTTTTCTATTGTTTTATGAAAAGATTACCTTTTCTTTTTTACAAATTGAGGCCCCCAAACTATGCTTTCAATCTTCTAATATTTGTGTCTAGATAAAATTTTTTTCCCTCAAATTAGCTAGCTTGATTATTGTTTGCACTTTACCAAGTCAATTTTTACCAGTAGTTGTCCTGGCTGTTAAAAATTAGCGCAATGCGGTCGTAAACAGCGAAGTACCAATGCGATATTGGTCGAAATCGAATGAGTCTTTGTACTTTTGCACAGTAATGTGTCATTTGCCTCGATGGTAAGAGGTCAAATTACCCCTGTGTGTGCATTTTCTCGATCAATTGAATATATTGCAGGCCAAAAGTGATTTTGGTTATATTCATTAAAACAGTGGCAGAGTTAGGAGTGATTCCCTATACTCATCTTTTTATAGTATATTCTTTGTTGCTTGCACTTCTTATACACTAACAAGAAAACTCTCACATCGCTCATCTATAAACGTCTTTTAAACCGTCTTAGAACGACAAAGATAAACCCTTAAATGGCACACAAGGTTAGATTCTGAGAGCACAAATCAAAGCACGAGCAGTTTCAATTTTTCGGAAGAAACATATGTTTTTAATAATCTGCGACCACTCTTTCACCCATTTTACAAAAAAAGCACACAAAAGTCTACTTTACCATCATTTTTGACAAAAGCGCTTTACCATAGGATTATTAGAGAATCGATTTCTTGCATTTATAGTAGTCCACTTTGAAAAGTACGAAAATCTGTTTTCAAACTTAATCCAAATTTCTTGTTAATTTGTAAAATCCAAAGGTAAAGTAAGGATTGAAACATTTTTTTCCGTACTATTTATCAGTGGATTTGTTAGAAAAAGTGAGTGTTCCGTAGACGTCGCTTTTAATGCACGACGCACACACACAGTACAACAAGCTTTCACTCTTAGCGATTTAGTCGGCCAGTTAGAAATCGCTGCTAAAATGTGACCCATTCGGCCGTATTCTTCTAGTAAGCCATGGTTATGGTAAAAATAAGTTTCAATTATTCGGTTTCGTTATGATGTTATAACAATTAGAAGTTGGTCAAATTTTTTTGAGAAAATATTCAAGATTCTGGCGCTTTATTTGAAAAATGTTAAAAAAAAAAAGAAAAAAAAGTCCAACAGGCAAAGCAGTAAAACAAAAGCTGAGTTTTAATTTTCTAAACGTACTTGTCGGCGTATTCACGAACAGTCCTTCGAGCTCGAAGGCCTTTACTTTCTTTTGCCGCGGCGTGCATCAAAGTCTTCTGGCGTTCTCGATCAAATCCAGCTGAATGCACAAAAATGTTTATATGCTTATGTATGATTACTATTAGAATATTAGAGTATTATATGATTACTCTAATATTCTATTTGACATCGAGACTTCGAAAATACTTTTGAAGTTTAGTGGCAGCGCGGCATTTTATCTATGCGCAATGAAAGCAATGTTGCATAAAATACCAACCCAAACTTCAAATTAGCTTTTTTAATCGTAACTTCTTAAAATTGAAAAAAAGTTTTTCTCTTGCCTAAGGTAATTCAAAAAAATATTTATTTTCCACCCATATTTATCCTCCCGACTCGCAGGAAAGCTTTCGGAGGCGCTATACATGGGGCAAGCAGTTACCCCGACCTGCTTCCAGAGATGCTAAGATATTGCTGTCCGGTTGAAATTTTTTTATTTTGTTTTTTAGTTTTATCGGAGATATGACTGAATTTAGAGTTGTTTGCCAAGACCGCCTAGCAGGGGAATCACCGCGAAGTGTCTTTCTTAAGGGCACGACAGAAAGGCCCGAGTAGGTTTTGAATCGCGACCGTGTCGATCACGCTCACCATCGATCACCGCGCTCTCAATCACTCGACCACGCTGCCAACTACAAAATATCGAAACAATTTGTTTTTAGGATTTTAAGAAGGATTGACGGTAAACAAATGATTGTCATATTTATTGTTTCTTCCTAGGATGAGTTGATTGATTTAAACCCAAAATCGGGTTCGTCTTGTATCTTTTTTAAAATAAGCTGGCAAGGTCCAGCTTTGTAGATAAAAAGGCAAAATTTTCGTTTTGTCTTTTACTTTAACTTTTATCTTTTTGTGTTTCCCTCAACTCTACTTTCACGTTTAATTGAAAAAATTGAATAAAATTTTACTTGGGTTTTGCAAGCTAGCGTCACTGAGCTCTTGGTTATAATTGGACATGATTTTCTGGAAGTCATCTAAAGTTAGACATTCCTTATTTCCGAAGCCATGTGACGACATAACGGTGTTTACGACGTCATCGACTTGCTCTGTCGCTACCACGGCATTCACCATCTCCATCATTGACCTGAAAATCACGCGATAAGACGTGAAAAAAAGATTGTAAATTCACTGTATTGTTATAATTTAGGAGTTTTTTTTTCAACTTTTCCAACTTTTCCAGACCCTGCACGCCAACAATCCAAGACCCATGACCCATCACGCCAAAAATTAATGTTTCTTTGCTTTTTGTTTTATGTTTACGATTTTAGAAATTTCGACACAAAGTAAAGAACTCTTTTGCTTTCTTCAAAACAAAACAAACGATCAGATAAAAAAATGACGGCGCTTACTTGAGCATGACCCTGAACTCGGATACCGAAAGTTCTCCACTCTTGTCCAAGTCGTACATGTCGAACATCAGCTTCGCTTTGTCCCGTGGTGACCCTTGAAAAGAAAACGATTTTTTGTTGAATAAAATCGACATTGTTTGGCATAGTCTCGATCGGATTTTTCGAAAATAAATTTGCGGTTTTTTTATGAGACTGTTGTAAGAATTACCAGACATTTAATCACCACATACTTTAAAAATTGACTAACATTTAACCACCGCATGCTTAATAAATTGTTATTTAACATCACATTAAAAGAACAATTTAATATCACATTTTTCTTAAATCAATTTAGTTAATCACTGCATGCTTAAAAAATTGTTATTTAACATCACATTAAAAGAACAATTTAATATCACATTTTTGTTAACTCCAATTGAACCCTAAAGTTGGGTCTACACCTGGCGAATCCCTCGCGTAAATTCTCGCGGAATTTAAATAAACAAACAAAGCTACGCCGAGCGTATGTGCAGACGTAGATTAAACCTAACTCTAGTTTGTTTATGCGATTACCGTCAGCGAGATTAAAAACATTAAATACTGCGTGATTAAATGCCTTGCGATTCAAATACAGTTGCGTGATCGACGATTTTATGCTTCAATGTAAAAACAATCCTTCGAGCCTTGCCTTTCGTAAAGAGGACCATTATATCCAGGAACTCGCGGAACGAAATCGTGCCGCTGTTGTCCGCGTCAGCGATGTTGAACATCTGTTCCACGAACAGGCTGTTTGGCTTTAGCTTCATGTATTCCGCGAACTCGTTCTTGCTCAGCTCGACGTGGATAAACTTCTTCGCTTCTCTGGATGTGGCGAACTCGGTGAGCCCCTCCTCATTGACCGTTTCGAGATTAACAGACTGAAAATAAAGTCAAATTTTGTTTACTGTTTTTTCTAGCAGATTCGGAAGATTTTTCATTAAGTAAAATAAAAACAAAGTTCTATTTTGCATGTTGTAAGGAGCTTTTCAAACAACTATTAAAAGTCGCTATTTCGCTTTTCAAGTTATTTCAGTTGCTATGGTTCAGATTAGAAGAATAAAAAACTGTTGAATTTTTATAAATTTGCACAGTTAGATCTTTTTATCAAGCACCAATTAACGTAATTTACATCACTTTTAGAAATAGCCGAAACTTATCCCTGGCCTAAAGTTAAAAAGGTAATTACGTACAGTAGCCAGAGCGGTTTTGAAGAATCGTTTCAGCAATTCATCTCTCATTTCCTTTGTGTTGGCTTGTTCCATCAGCTGCACGTGATTAACCGTATCTTCCTCGAAAGTTACACCGACGCTTTGCAAGAAAGACCTTAGACGCATGAGATGGCTGTCTCGTTCTTCATTGTCGTTAAATTTCAATACCTGTTAAAGACCTAATAAGCTTTCTTAATCCATAAAACGACAAAATATAGCAGCATAAATGTATTCATCATAAATAAAAAATAAAAAAAAAAAAATTTTAACAAAAATAAACAAAAGAAAAAACCATAAACGTTTTCGGCTTGCCTCAGCCCTCTTCAGATAAATAAATGATTTAAGAAAAAAACAAAAACTATGTACTGTAATTTAAAAAGAAGAAGTCAATCATTTGAGTGACGTAATTATTTGTCACATCTTTTTTACACGCGTTTTTTCAACATAAAGGAATTCATTTGAAATGCGACCGCCATAATGACAACAACAACAATACCGATACATCAAAACCAAATAACACAAAATACCAATCTAAAATATATTTAATAAAAATGATGAACCATTAGCAAATAATTGTCGGTTAAGTTTGGGGTTATGTTTTTTTATCAATAACGCTTCATGAATTTTGGTTTCAAAATTAGAACTACATTTTTTGATTATTTTAAACGAATTAACGCTGAATTTTATATTGGAGCAACTATGACATGACATAATATGATCCTTGACGGAGCTTTCAGTCTTCAAATGGAAACCTAAGTGCTCCCTCACCCTAGTGCTCAGATGACGAGTTGACATACCAATGTACGTCAGGTTCGAATCGCACGAACAAGAAAATTGATACACAATGTTTGAGCATAGTGCGGGGGGAACACGAGTCCTCAATTGAAAATAATGTGAAACTTTAAATGTTTTATAGACAGGATTTATTTTTAAAGTTATTTTAAATTTAGATTTAATAATGTTTTTAAGTTTAATTAAAAAACGTTTGGAGTCATGGCCAAAATATGGGATATTTAGGTTGTAAACATAATCGGGAGACGAAGAATGAGAATGCATACTTTTTTCATTAAACTTTTTTAAACATTTTTCAAAAAACCAAATAGGGTAACCGTTAGACGCAAACATATTTCTAAGCAAAACAACTTCATTAAGAAATAACAAATTATTAGAACATATTAATTTAGCTCTATGTAATAAACAAGATATTAATCCGGATTTCCATTTTTTAGGGCAATACGCATTATAATTTAAAAGTAAACCAGTGTGTGTAGGTTTGCGCCATATCCATGTCTCAATTATTTTTTAAATTACAGTACATAGTTTTTGTTTTTTTCTTAAATCATTTATTTATCTGAAGAGGGCTGAGGCAAGCCGAAAACGTTTATGGTTTTTTCTTTTGTTTATTTTTGTTAAAA
This sequence comes from Diplosoma virens, assembly GCA_963680785.1. NCBI lineage: Eukaryota > Metazoa > Chordata > Ascidiacea > Aplousobranchia > Didemnidae > Diplosoma > Diplosoma virens. The sequence goes on along the minus strand of OY796887.1, from coordinate 13,711,727 downwards.
TTTTTTTTTATTTTTATTTTTTATTTATGATGAATACATTTATGCTGCTATATTTTGTCGTTTTATGGATTAAGAAAACATTTTATTCTCTACCTAATAAGCTGGAAATAACTTTATAAACTGCCGCAAAACAGCAAAATTATTCAGGATTACTGTTTGAGTTTGAGTTTGAGTTTGAGTTTATTTCACCAAATAAAAAATTCACGAAAGAAACAAAATGCAAAATAAAGCAATTTGGAATGTTGGTAAGGAGCACCGAGGAACCTGTTGGATCTTAATGCACAATAATTCAACAAGCTGCAAGAATTTAAACAAAGCTTAAAACTATTTAAGTTCATGAGCAACAAAATGAGTTTTTCATTAACAACGTAACGCAGTTAAAATTAAGTTAAAATTAAAACTTCGGAAAATTAATTTTTATGTTTAACAGAAAAACCCAGTGCCAGGTATTCTGAAACAAAAAAAATAATTATGGGCTGCTAAGTGGAAATACTGGTTGAATTAGCTTATGTTAAAAAATAAATCATACTCTTACCAAGTCATATGTGCTTGTATCAGGTCTCAGAAACATGGTATCCCTTCCTTTATTGTAGGCTCGGATCACGTAAACTTTAGCACACTTGCTCAAGTCAATGGTTCTTAAAGTCTTTTTGCCAACCGCAGCCAGCACTTGTATGTTCCTTGCCGGTCCGAACTTAATCTAAAAAAACAACAGAGATTCCTGATTTTTTCCACTGTTATGTTTCATTATTATGTATTATTATTATTATTATCTATTTATTGTTAAGTATTGTTATTATTACTATTATTTATCTTTCTCACTCGCAAGAAAAAACGTCAGAAGTTTTATACTTAGGGGAATCACCTAGCGATTGCTTCGACCTGGTTTTGAAAATGCCAAGACATTGTTGTCGCGTTGGAATTTTTCTTTCAGTCTTTATTTAAGAATACGAACTGACTGAATCTTATAGCTGCTTGCTAAGATCGACCAGCAAAGAAAAACGCCGTAAAGTGTCTTTCCCGACAACACAACAAACTGATACCAGTAGGTTTTGAACCCATGATATTTTGAACAGCACCAACCGTATCCCCCTCAACACGGCGCCCATATTCACTTGAAACTGCACTTTTGTAAAAACCTTTTAAAAAGCTTCTGGAGTAACATAATGTGACCTATTTCTGGGTCCTTTTTTAGGCATAGAATATTGTGTACAATATCATAAGAGCCAAGAGAAAAAGACATGCTTTTTTTATCAGTTCTAGACTGTTTATAAAAGTTTTATTGATTTTTATTTAATGCTGAATTTGCTTATATTAAATACTTCAACAAAAAGAAAGATTATTCTAGCTTAATTCGAATTACAATGATTAAAAATATTTGGAAAAAATTTTTTGACAATCACTTTTTCCTCAAAAACCCTTACTTTTACTTCTCTTTTGTTCGTTTTTCCAAGAATCTCGAAAGCAATGTCGCATTCCTCGTCGCCAGAGTTGTGACTGTGAAGCTTATTTACAGCAAACGCTTTCTTTCGCAAGTCCATTTTTCTCTTTTCAACTCTCCTCCCAAGAAGGAACAAAAACAAAATGACGGCTGAAATAAGCAATCATTTTGATTAATTTTATATTAACAAAATACACTCTTTACTTACCAATTGCAAACAAACCGATCGAAAGAAAACTCAGAGCGAACGCCACTTCACTGCCGGTAAAAAAATCATACGTTTTAGGAGGAGTGCAATTTTCCATTCTCAATTCGTTGAGCTGGAAGGGTTGTGGACACAAGGTTAAGCTGTCATCTAGAAAATTTTATTTCAATCATGAATTGATGGAAAATATTTTTAAACATTTAATTTCAAAGTACAAACGTTTTATTTTTGTTAGTGTTTGCCAAAAAGTTGTCAAGAAACGGTTTTTTCAAAGCTAGCAAAACCAAGCATTTCTTTGAATATCAAAAACTGACTACTGAATAAAATTAAATAACTTAATTAAGACGAAAGTTACAAATGTTAAATTTTTGGGCAAATTTAAAAGTTAAATTTTTAAATTAAATTTAAAACAGCAAACCTAAAAGTTAAATTTTTGGGCAAATTTAAAACTAGACAATTTTAAATTTGCCCAAAAATTTAACTTTTAGGTTTGCTGTTTTTAAAAATGTTTAGCAAAATCCACCCATCATCACACATTTATTATATTATTGTGAGCCCACAGATAATGAATTTTTTGAATTTGTTTGTCAAATATGTAATTTTTAAAAAACTGGAAAATTTTTCTTTGTGCAGTTAAATTTTGACCCTTTTCAAAACTTCTAACTAATTTTTTAAAAATATGGAATCAATTTGAGGTGATAAAAAAAAAATCAAAACGTTTTTCATACTTTCAGGGTTCCATCGAAAGGGATTTTCTTGAATATCGAAAGGTCGCATGCTTGGGTTTGTGCGAAGAATCACTTTTCTGATGGTAGTATCAGTAATAAAATCTATCATTGAATCATTAAACAATCTATAAGAAAAAATAAAGTGATAAGCTTACTAATACGTTAACTTTAAGTTTTATTAATTTTTTATCATTTTAAGTAAAAATTTTTGTCAGTATTTTAATTTTTGTTTCAAATCCATCCTAGAGAAAAAAATTTTTTAAATAAATTTTGCATCATATTTACTTTTTGGTTCCTATTTTCGTTTAGCCATTTTTTTGCTGAAGGCTTTTGCTGTTCAATTATTCTCTACTATGTTGTCGCTTATCAAATAAAAAAGAAAGCCATAAAGCAAGAGTAGAGAAATGCACGACGTTCAATCTATTCAAACTTTAACTTTAAATTTTTCTCACCCGTTGGCTCTGTTTTCATACCAAAAACGATCCGAATCTCGAATACGAAGAAACTGATCCAATATGATGGCTCTGAAGAGTTCTCCCGGCCCTGAGGGTTGAGTTTCTAAAAGGCCTCCTGTCCATATATCAATTTTGCTCATATCATTTTCGTGAATTTCTCTGAGTCTTCGCAAAATCTAAAACGAAAAAAGCGTGGTAAAAGAAGAAAAGCGATTTAATTGACAAAAAAAATTACTACGTTGGCCCATGCTTTAACGGATTTAAAGAATAAGTTTAATCAAAAACTTTTAAAGGTTTGGAAAATCTCAACAGTAGCAACATACAATACTAAATCTACTTAAAATGGCCAACAATAATTTTTAATCTATCTGGGTCATAATTTTTTCAACGTGAGAGACTTACACTTGTCCCATTCTCGGTCTGTAATTCTGGGGGTGGCGTCTGAAACATAACCTCTGGAGAAAACAAGTTGGGATTGATTTCGTCAAAGTCGGTCAGATCCCTCAATCCCAAATTCCTCCTTGCTGTGAGATAATCGGGAAGTCCATGGTCCCTTCCACGCTAGGAAGCAAATATAAGAAAAGTTGACAAAAACAATGAAACATTTTTTTAAACCGTTGAAAAAAAAATCTAAAGTCAATTCAGGTTTAATAATTTGTTGTCTTATAACAATGGCCTTGCACCAAACGTATTATAAGCTCTTTTTTAGGTTTTCAGTCGCTATTTGCACTTTACCTAAAATCGGCCGTAAAAAAATAAAACTTCAACAATTACCTGAATATTGATTGCCATCAAATCTCTCCGGTTAAACTCCAGCAACCCAAATACACTCCCACGCAAATCCGGAGTGATTATGTTGTCCTCCCGTTCCGTAATCTGACTTGCCATTCCCATCAGCAGCTGGGATATGTCCGATTCACTCACAGCTTCCTAGATCGTTGAACGCGCAAAATGAAAGCGCCGAAACTTTTTGGTCAATTTCGTTAGGTTTAAATAGTTTGAATAACAGCATCAATTAATATAAAACTATTATTGCTGCATTAACGTTTCATTATGTACGCCTGTCGCGTGAGCTAGTTCGAAGTGAATAAACGTCAAATAGCCAATAAAACTTCCAACTCTTGTTTGAATTTTGGACTAAAATCGATTTCTCTAAAAAACGTAAAAAGAACCAATAAATCTTTAAATAGTAGAAATAAACAAAAAATCAAAGTGTAAATGTAAAAGTAGAACAAAATAATAAATTTTCTGTGTAACTTATCAAATTCTGCTCAAACAAAACTAGGCAATAAAACATCCATTTATATTCGAGCCTTTTAATCTATTTAGGTCAGTATGCCATCTTACCATTTATCTTACAAAAATAAACTTGATTTTAAAATGATTTCATTTTACTGAAACTTAATTAAGGGACACTTTTGAATTATGCGTACGATCGAGTTCCAGTAAGTGTTGCATGTTCTCAATCCACGTCTTCCAATGTGTGTTTGTTGAAAGTCGTGTCGGGTTCCCGCCGTGAAACGAGTAGTTCGAAGAAATTCGCAAGAGCCAGTGCTTAAAAAAGAAAAGAAAATTAATCACGAGAGAAAAACACTCAGATGTAAAGCAAAGCAAAAGTATTCATAATTGGTGTTGATTGTTTTTGTTTTTCGTAGCCTAAGCACAGCAAAAAGCAAATAATGTAAAATTAACGGGAAATTACTTTAATTTGCTTTAGGTTTGTGATTTTTATTTAATAATTTTAGCACATTTCAACCTTAATCTTGGAACCATTTTTTTGATTTTAAGCTAAAAATAATCAAACCATGATGAAACCATTGGAATTTTGTTACAAATTATTCATATTTATGATTTTACAAATATTGAAGCAATATAAATTAAATTTTCAACAGCCACTCGTAAATTTAAAATAAGTTATTAACCATATACGCAAAATGTTTATTTACTCGTTATTATAGCCGGTTCTTCGAAAAACGCCCGGGGGAACAATTGTGTGTCCCCATCTCATAGCAGCCGATTGAAACGCATGACTGATTCCAGGGTGTACAGAAGGGTTGTAACCTATTACAATACAAAGCTTACTTTGGTCAAAACCAAAAAGAAACGTAAAAATTTAGAAACAGCTATACAAGATTCTTGTTTGAATTAGTCTACTTTAGATTGTAGCATAAAAGCCGTTGTTTGAATTGAATTCATTACAACAAAGAAAAAACAAAAAAAAACGGGTTGAATGAATGCAGATACGAAACGACTATACGCTTTTAAAACAAATAAGCAAAAGAGATTCATTATTATAGGTATTTCAACCGACAGCATAAAAGACAACTGCTCACTATCTTAAAAAGTTAAAGGTTTAATCGCGGCTGCTACCAGAAATTATGGCCTCAAATAGAGAAGTGATAGTTGGGAATCTACTGTTCAAGTAGACGAAACAGTTTTAGCCCAGTAAATAAGTCCTTCCATTAGATGACGTAACAGCGTTTTTGTGAGGTGTGAGGCTCAGTTTCATCAAATCGAAAAAATAGGCTTTAAAGCAACCTTGGACATAATTGCACTCACCTTGATAAGGGGGTACTTCTTCACATGTTCGGTTTAGAGCTCGTAAAAGATCGCATGGTCCAAGCAATTGGGGAAGCCATTCGTACAAGACTATTCTCTTTGTAAAAAAGATAAATGCTTTTGAGATAGGCCTATTGTTAGACCCTAATTGGTCAAATAAAATGATGTGTTGTTGCACAAAAACAAGTTTACATTTGAACATTTGAAAAGCATTTGAAGAAAAGCATTCTTCTTTTTTGCATGGTTAAAATTATTATCCGATGAAGCATGAAGTTTATCGAGGAAGTTTTTGTTAAAAAAGATAAAAAATGTGAAAAAAGCAAGTCTATGGTTCATGTTACCGAAATTCTATACAATAAAAAACTAAGAGTATCCTACTCAGGCATTCGCATCAAGTTGATGCCAGACAATTTTATGCAAAATTTCTTTAACTTTTGTGTGGGAAAAAAAAGAAAAATTAACCCTACCATATTGAATAACATAAGATCAACGTGAACTTACCTGATGCGTCGCGATATTCCGGATTCGGGCCTCGTTGAAGACTCTCTCGTCGGACCAAGTCGGATATTCTCGGCGCACTTCGCGTGCCAGCCAGTTGTGGTACCGGAACCACAAAACACCGAAAGTGAGAAGAAATGGATTTTCGTTACCGCGAGGATTTCCCAGTCCTGATAGTTTTGATAAATTTATTTTAATGTAGATTAAAAACAACATCAACAAGAAGAGCAACAAAAAATAAAACAAACCGAGCAACTGATGTATCTGAAAATACTATTCTAATTTTGTCAGTAACTGTTTATTTTCTAAAAAAACACACTATAAGCTATAGATTTTAGTGTTCTCTGTCTACATTGTAATAAAAAAATTGAGAACTTTAAGCAGATACATTTTGAGTGGGTTGGGTATTTGTAATAAGTCAAAATAAATCTATTTCAAAAACCAAAAAAATATCAACCGAGATATAAGTTTTTAAAAAGCTCAAAGAACTCGAGTAGCAGAAAGAAATTTTTAAAAATATTTTCTGAATTTACTGTAAATAAAACAAGTGTTTAGCCTCATGTACTTCGCTGATTTGTTTTTATTTTTTAAGAAGGTTGAGAAGTAAAACTTACTAAAAAACCTGTAAACCGGTTTCAGTTCTGGATGATCACGTGGAGGAGGGGGGTTTGCGAGGGGCAAACCTAGAGAGTTTTCTACCGGAAAATAACCCATATCTTTATATGACGCAAGCTCTCCTCTGCAATCGGTCAAATCGTAGTCCTAAAAAAGTCTTGCTTTGTACATTTTTGTTCATTACTTGAAATATCAATATAAGCAAGCGGTAGCAGGTTTTTGTCCTCCATTTTCATTTATAATCAAAGCGAAGGTTTTTAAGAAAAAAAATCTTTGATTAATCAGTTTTAATTGAGGCTACCACATTTGATATAATTCAAATGTCACAGATCAGTTGACGCAGTCAAAGATGTATTCAATCATCATCATTGGGATAAAAACACACGAGTAAAGCGCCAAGTAAATTCTTTGCTCTGACTTACAAGCCAAATTCTCGAATTTTTGAATATTTAAACTAGCAATTATAATTACGATTCACTGGTCGACAAAACAAAGAAGAACTTGAATCAACCGAAAATTGCTTATTACAAACAAGAATTAATTTTTTAAAACGGAACTGAAGATAAAAAATCTGACGAACCGTTGAGTTGAAGAGATATGGGATGTGATCGGGGTGATTGGGGTCTCTTTCGGGGCAAGTTGATCGCAAAAGTCGAAGTCCGTCCGCCCAAGCTTTAGAAACTCCATACGTCAGGCCTCCATCAATAAATGGCGTGATTTCGTTCATCTTTTTTGAAAAATCATAATGATTGAGTGGTTATTGATGCTTTGCAACTCTTTTTAAAGATTTTCATTGAAATCACAAGAAATAAATAAAATTTTAATTTAAATATATTTTTTGTGAAATTGTTCTGTACTGCGAAAAACAATGCTGGTTTTGTTTGTTTTTAAACACAGTGATTACCAAAGCAACGATTCGTAAAAAGCGTTTCCTTCTCTTTTTTCAAACCGAAAATCTTGCAAGTTTTTAAGGAAGCACTTTTATGTTTTTTGTTAATATTTTAGCTGTTTTATTTGTATTAAAACGTTAATCGTTTTTTTGATAATTTTAAAAAAATACCTAACATGTAAAAAAAGTTGAATAAAATTTAAGATGCTAGTTTCTTTACCTGCTCTCTAGGATGATTTGGGTTGTAACCTGTGTTTGTTTGTACGTAACGAGATCTTAAAAAAGGTATTTCAATATTTCCTCTGCCTTCAGGATCGTACAAAAGATCGCCTTTTGGGATTGCAATGTTGAAATACTCAGGAGGACATCCAGGTCTTTGGGCGTCTAATATTTCCTCCACAACTTGTTGACCTAAAATAGGACTTTTATTAAAATCAATTATGAGCATGTATTTCACTTGAAAAAGATGCAAAAATTGAATAATGATATTTCTAAAACAGTAATACAGTATAAACAAAAACAAAGTTATTTAGTATGTGAAAGCATTTCATGCTTGTTGCGTCACAAATAAAATTATTGTTCAAATAAGAACCAATAGTTTAAAAATCAAACAAAAAACAAAATCGTGTTGCTCTATTTATCGACAAAAAATTGGATAGAGGATAACAAACCGTCGATATATGCTTTTAGTTTCATAAAAGTTTTGTGTTCTAGTTAATATAGTTGGAAATGCTGGACAGGTGGAAGAATGTCTTAGAATAGACGCGATATTCAAACTAAAGATCATAACAAAGAAACTAAAAAACTTAAATACTCGCGCTCGCTTTAAAATATTAAAAGTGTAAAAAAATACTAAAAAGTAAAAGAATAATAATCTATCTAGTCGATTAAGTAATTGTTTTTACCAAAAAACACCAACAAAGCAGTCCTGTTTTCGTAGGAGGGAAGGCCGGTAAGGCCGGCCATGGTCGCGTTGCTGATAGATCTGGGGTTCGGACGGTCGCTACCAGAGGGCGCATATGTGCCGTCTTTGTAGTGCTGCTCGAGTATTCTTTCCAAAGCGGACTCTTTAACATCAAATGTTATTAAAATCGAGAGTCTTGTACGGTAAAAGCCGTTTACTGTAATTCACCACATTGCACCTCGTTTCTTACACTGATGCCAGCAGCGGGTCAGGAGCTGGGGGGTACAATCATACTCAACTTTGCGTCAGGTGGTACTCTTATTTGCGCGGTAACGCCTTAGTGATGGCGGACCGTGGCGACAAAGCGTCAAATTGAACAGGTCGGGAATCAAACGCATGATTTTCGTGCCCTAATTGGCAATGTTAAATCCTGAATTAATCAAGCGGCTTACAACAAAAAACTTAAAATTGTTTGTTTTGTCTCATTGGAAACGCTGCGGACAAATCAATTCAATTTAATCTTAGTTGCAATCAAGGTATTACGTTTTGAAATTGTTACTGACAAAGCGGTTTCGAAATAGAAAAGAGCGACTAAGCGATATCCGTTATTACACGCAACGTCAATTGTGCGCGGTCGCGGTGTCTTTAAAACGAAGTAGCTAAGTTAACTTAAAAAAAAAAAAGAAAAAGGAAACAATTATGATAAATTAAAAAAAAATAAAAGTATTTAGATTTTGTTTATAAGCGCAAAAAGTAGTAATAATACTGTATACTATAGGGCTCTTCAAACTGGGGTTCCCGAGCCCCCGGTGGGTCGCGAAAGGGCTCAATGGGGGTCGCGAGATGTTTCAAGAACATTGTTAAAGCATTGACAAGAAAACATTTTAAACAGATAAGAAAATCCGTGTTACGTGATTTTTATTAATAGCTCTATTATAGTGTACAATTATTTCTACAAGCAATTTTTAAAAAATTGCAAATTGAATATTAAAAAAATGTCTTATATTGATATCTTGGTCTTTCCAAACTATTGGATGCATAATTTTATTTGCAGAAACTGGACTAAAATAAAAATATCTTTTTATAACCCTTAGGGACTAAAATAAAAGAAATAAAAAGCTAACCCTAGGGGTCGCGAGAAAATTTGGCCGTGCAAAGTGGGTCGCGATAAAAAAAGTTTGAAGAGCACTGCTTCATACCAATAAAATATACACATCCGAGCCATATAAAGAGAATGTGACAATTCTGCACAAATATGTTTAAAGCTTTTATTTTCTTCGCTGATTAAAGAAAATTATTACACGTATTACTAATTGTAAAACAATTTTTTCAAAATTGAATAATAAAAAGCCAATTATTGAAGGAAGCAAAAAAGCTAAATATATTTACTAACAAAAAATAATATTAATTTTTTTGTTATGCAAACCAAATTAAATTCACTTTCATTTTTCAATTCAAATTTGTTCTTTTTAATTTTTAAAATAGAAACAATCTTTTTACGTTTTTTATAATACAGTAGAAAAACAAAATTTTCAAAGCCTTTGAGCATTTCACACGCTTACACAATTTTAAATTATTCACTTTAATAACTTTTAAATATAGAGGCAAATTAATTTTTGAATTCACAAGAAAAAATTGGTTTGTTCAATGAAAGGAAGTTGTACTCACCGACTACCCCCCATTCTGGATGGGCGCGATTATTGAACCAGCCATCGTAAGGAGGCCATTCCTTCTCCTCACCCAATACCTCAGGAATCACTGAATTAATAAAGATTCAAAATTTTGGCAATTGTAAAAAATGCATTTTTCTAAAAATCTTATAATTTATCAAAAAAGAACTTATGATTTACAAAGAAACCAAAAATAAAAAATAATTAACTAACTAATTGTCACACTTTATTCATAATAATTTCAATCATGACGATGTAATTTATTCCCGTTATAAATTCGAAGTTTTATTATGAAATAATAATCGCGCCGCCGTTGAGCGCTGCTCTCGTATTATACGATGTAACGTCCAATTCGCTTTTTCTCTTTGCGCCCGACAGTATTGACGTAATACGTATGTTTTTGATCAGCGTCACTGTAGTAGAATATTCGCGTATATACTAGGTGGTTCTAGCATAAGCGTATTCTCTAGAGCAGGGTTTTTTAAACTATGGGTCGCGACCCCAAATGGAGTCGCCTAAAATAATTTTGGGGTCGCGAAACAAATTGGCATTTTGTGCTTTGTGCTGCAAAACTTTGAAAATCCCAGTAATGCCGCGGAACTTTTGGAAAAAATTATGGTTATTGCACATGTAATCGGCAAATCAGAGAATTTGGGAACGAAAATTGACAAATTGAAGCTTGATTCTGAGTGCGGACCTCTTTACTTAGAGAACGCCTAAAGTTGGCGACGAAAATAAATTGCAGTTTGATTCGAAGGGAAGACCTTTTTTTTAGAGATCATTATGATTTTCGGAGAAAAATTGCAAAGTGCGAGATCAAAACCCTCTTTTGTTTTTAGAGAACGCCAATTTTTGAGAATTCTTGCCTCGGGCCCCTAATTTTAAATATCCACCACTAATTGGAGTCACACAAAATTTTATTTTTTAAAACGGGTTCGCAGAACAAAAAAGTTTAAGAATCCCTGCTCTAGAGAGTTGTAAAATGATCTGGTTTATTCGAGTGAGTTCGCCGTCATGTGGTGTTTGTCTATTTGTACGCTCGCTAAATCGCAATCATACAGACGAAAAAGAGAAAGCGGACGACGAGAAACGATTAAAGCGTAAAGGTCGCTTTGAGATAAAGTTGAATATTGGGGCGAGTGTTGGATTTATTTTGCGCCAGTTTTTTTTGGAGTTGTGTTCTACAGAAGTGAAATCATTTGTGTTCATTGAATCAAGTTATAGTGTTGATTTCGCTTTGCAATTTGGTAAAGCGTGGAATAGAAGTTTCGTCGGTTGTGAATTTTGTAATACATTCGTTCTTATTATAGAGACAGTGGTCTCTGATTGTTGTGAAAAAGAGTCTTCAACGAGATCAATCCGAGTTTTCGTTTAAACCAACTGTATAAAAGCTTCAGGCTCTTAGCAGACTCTTTCTTGAGCCGGAATCAGGTATTTGGGTTACCTAGCTCAACTGGTCCTTTAGGATTCCCGAACAAAGTCTGTGACACTAATGCGTATACAATGATGGCCTCATGAAAAAGGGAGCCAGGTGCAAGGAAAAAAAGGGAATTACTTTTTAGAGAGTCAAACTTTTATTTTTGTCTTAAAAATATAGCAATCTTTAAAAAAACTTTTAATCAATGTTTAAAAACTTCAATTTTGTTCAAAACCGTAGTGATCTCTAAAAAAAGGTGATCACTTTCAATCAAGGACACGATTCCTGCTTTCTTTCTGAAATTAAGGTGCAGACAGGGAGGACCACTGTTATGGTGCTATAATAAGAAATAGAGCAATATTCTGCTTTGGGGGGCCACTTTTGAAAGTTTTTTTGGGGGCCAGGTGCGGCTGCTCCGTTCGATCCGTACCTAAGCCATCAATGTGAATGAGTTTTGGCTATTAAAAAAAACATCGCAAAAAAAGAGATTTTCTTTAATTATCTCTATTATCTCAAACTATGTGCCATAAAATTTTAAGGTGTGCCTTGAAATTTTCGGCAATGATTATAGGCGTGCAGATCAATATATCATCATGACAACAGTTGTTATTTTATCATTATCATTATCATTATCATTATCGCGTTAAATTTGTATTGTTTTTGCTTGGAGAACAACTTTATTGGCGCTAAGCTCAGAGAAACAAGTTAGCCATTATTTAAATTGCTTTTCAAAAATATTGTTTGCTAAACAGTTAGCATTTATTTTTGGTTATCTTTATAGTTATTTATAAAAGTACCAGATTGTCACAAACTTTGTTTGGGAATCCCAAAGGACCAGTTGAGCTAGGTAACCCGAATACCTGCGCTGAAACAAAGCTGTGTCTAAATTTTATTTTATTCCGGCTCAAGAAGTAGTTTTGCTATGAGCCTGACGGTTTATACAGTTGGTTAACGAAAGCTCGGATTGATTTCGTTGAAGATTCTTTTCCACAACAAACAGAGACCCTTGTCTCTAATAAAACAGATGTATTACAAAAATATCACGTCCGACGAAACTTCTATTCCACGCTTTGCCAAACTGCAAAGCGAAATCAACACTATAACTCGACTCAATCAACACGAATAATTCTACCTCTGTAGAACAAAACTGCCAACCACTGGCACAAAATAAATTGAACAATTGTCCACCGACCAAAATCTAACGGTCCACCTCCTGTGGCCAAACAAAATCACCTTCGCTCGAGCCGCCACTCGAGTCGCTTCAAATTACCTCACAACGATAATGATCATCATAATAATAAATTTCTCGCTACGCATCGGCTTTATATAGAAAACAAAATCACGTGACGTAAACTTTCTCGTAAATTCAAGATTCAGCCAGAAACCCCTGGAGAGTTCGTTACGCGAATCAAGTGGAATATACGCGAATTTTCCAGTACAATGATGTTAGTCAAAAACATATTACGTCAATACAAAGAGAAAAAAAAGAGAAAAAGATACATGTATCGAGCCATATAACAAATTGGACGTATATCGCAGACAGCGCTCAAAGAGCCACATTTATTCTCTTATGATAAAACTACGAACTGCTTTTAACGGGGATACACTACATCGTTATGATTAAAATTATGAATGAAGTGTGACACAGATGATGCATTTTAAAGCTGTTTACTAGGACTGCCAAGCAGAAAATACTGTTATTTGTGTTGGCGTGCAGCAGACATAGAATTTTGCAATAATTTGATTTCACAAACTGCGTCAAAGATAGAAACTTATTGATTTAAATATCGGATGCTTTCAAAATCGAAATTAAAGCAATGATCTGGAAAATTACGCAGTGTTTTCTCTTACAACATCAACTAGTTAGCAAACTCGAACAATGTTTGGATACCCCATTCTTCCACTGATACCTTCCGGGAAGAACTCAGTTTGATAATACTCTGATTTGCGAGCAAAAGAACGTGCGTTCAATGCTCAGTCTACTTGAGTGATCTTCGTTGTGCTCTTGGGAGAGGAGTAACACGACAAATTAATGGAGTCACGCTGCTTACCTACAATGGTAACCCCTCCTTCAAACAAAAAGTAACAACTGGGTCAATTTGACTTTTAGAAAAAAAAAGAATTACTCACAACAAAGCAATTTAGTTTCTTTTAACAACAAATTGAAAAAGTAATCCACCAATTTGGTGCAATATTTTTTTAACACTGACCAGTGACCACATTAAAGTTTTTATAAAAATCTTCATTTGACTTACCTTCAAAAACGGTGCAAAAAATTACAAACAAAGAAAAAAAAAGCTTCCTCATGCTTGAGAAATGGATTTGACACAAATCCTTGAAAGTTGCAGTAGTTATTTACGCAGCTTAACACCACAACTGATTTGTTTTACGTTCCTGGACAATAACATAAAGTACAATTCTCGTAAAAATACAATAAAAAAATTTAAATAATAGAATCTTAAAGAGATAGTTGAAGCAAACTACGGTAGAATGGAATAATGTTTCCAACATTTAGTAGCTCAAACAATTGCCATTTAAGTCTCAAAAATTTGAGCTAAATCAGAAATTTTTAGGCAGCGATAGAAAAATTTTGGGCAAAATTGGACATTTTAAGGCAGCGACAAGGAATCGCGTGGGAAAGATTTAAGATGGAGACCTTTTTTTTAGAGATCACTATGTTTTTGGGATGAAAATCTAGAAATCCGAGAAAAATTTTAAGTGAAGACTATTTTTTTTATTTTAAAGATCACTATAATTTTGGGACAAAAATCGAGAAATCGGAGGCAGATTCAAATTGAAGACCTTTTTTTCATTTTTTTTTGTGTTGGTTTACAATATAAAATTAAAGACAAGTTTTTTTCTCATATCTGTAAAGTACTAAAAAAATCATGATTCGGGCAAACGTCACAAAATTTGGGCAAAACTCTATCGGTCTCCCAAAATGTTTTCGGCCGGTACCCCATTGATTACACTGGCACAAAAAATTATAAACTACATTGCTAGAAAGCGAAGCTGGCAACACGTTTTTTTATTGCAGAAAGAAATGGGCGATATATAAAAATAACACGTTGTTCTACTGCAAAGAAGCATAACTTAGAAAAAAATTTTCAATACAGCTCATAAATGACTACCCCGAGCACGTTATTGAGAAAACAATCGTCAGTAAGTTAAAAGATTTTACATCACTTACGGTGAAGATATGCCTTGTCTATCTGAAAGTAAAATCAAAGGCAATGTAAAAAAATGCTTCTTTGAAGTAGAATAACGTGTCATTTTTACATCTCGCCTACTTCTTCCTGCAATCAAAATGTTGTGTTGCCTGGTTCGCTTTTAAGCAATGTAGTTTATGATTTTTGGCACCACTGTGATAGTCGGTACGTAGGCCGTATATTTCAACGATTACAGAATAGAATTCGTCAACACGCTCCAAAATTTATTAAAACCGACCAAATTTCAAACTCTTGCAACATCTCCACTTGTTTTGACAAATCTTCAACCCCATTCATGTTTAGTAAATTCGCGATTGGTCAACACCTTTAAGATAACCCTATATGCGCCCAAAATAACAGTAATGAAAAATTTACTATTCTTTCATTTGGTTGTTTGTCTTTTCATTTATCTGCTTCAGAAATCATTTGCATCAAATTATCCAAGCCAAATTTAGGCCGCCAAAAAAAGTGCTTGTTTACAACTTCAAAATCATGCGTTGATTACGCGTTTTGATGTATTTCTCAAACATCAAATCATCTTCGTTCAGCTTTATTAGACTAATCAATTGAATTTTTTTTTATTCCGACGTTTATCTTCTGACGAGTGTCGTACGAAAAGCTTAGAAATGTCTTTTACGGCATAGATAGTAAGAAAAGTAGCGAAAACTCAATTTTCGACTCTCGAATGGACGTGAAGATACTTTTTGTTTATTTTATTTCAGGCAAAAAACAAAATTCAATTTTGTTTATATATAACGTCACATAATTTTGAATAAGGGTAAATAAACCTTTAAAACCTGCCTTGGTTACACCATTGATTTTTGTTTGGTTTAATTTGAATGCTTTTAAAAAACAAAAATTTATGCTTCAGAACGCTGATTCACAAAGTTTTCGCCGATTTTCTCCTTTCAGGACTAAAGTACCGTAATCCCCCGAAATCAAACGGCAAAAATTATTTTAAGAAAAGCTCCTTTTGTGGTAAAATGGAGACTTTTTTTGGTCTTTACTTTTTTTCCTTGCTGTTTCTTTTTTTACATACGTAAAATACGAGATAAATTTTACATAAAATACGTAAATCGTAGCAGAACCTGTCAAGAACGAAAACAACCAAAACCCTAAAGTAAATCAGGTAATTCTATACCTCATAGTGACTCAGAGATTGAAAATCATTTGTTATTCAATCAAAAATAGGCATTTTAGGAGAACCAATTTTCTATTCTTTCCAAGGCGAGATCCGACTTTCATTTGTCCATTTTAGAATCGCTTTTTATTACTTTCTGCCAACCCATTTTATGTAGACAGAAAGAGTTTGTTTATAAATGTAAATTAACAGTGTAAGTGTAAAAGTTTTTCTTTTTGATTCCTAATGTTAACACATAACTTACATAATTTGTTTCTTATTTCCCTTCAAATTTTTTTTACCCTGACAAAATGTGGTTTTAATTTATTGAGTATTCTTTTCAAACATCATGATAACCGCTATTAACTCTAATTTTCAGCCAATCACAATCAGTCTTGAAATTGTTCATAAATTGCATTCAGTTCTGCAGTTCATTCTAGCAAAACCTCCTGAAGAGTCAAAAACTACGAATTTTCTAACCGCTGTTTTTAAGGCTACCTATTTAAACAAAAAAGTTTTATATAAAGCCTCTTTGGTTTTGATAATTAGGCTATTATAAAATAAATAGGTTAACCATGCATGTGAAGACAAAAAAAGTGTCTCTTCAATGTAATAAATTTTAAAAGACTTTATTGTCAATAGATGATTTTAAATGACCTTGGATTTTATTTAACCTTCTCCTCTATTCTTTTGTCCCAATTAGTAAAAGAAAGATCTGGAGAGCTTAATCTTGGGTTGCTTTTTACAACTCTAACGGGCCAAGTGGGTGAAAACAGAGAAGAACCGCTTTTGCTACAAATGAGTAGGTTGTTCTTTAGTTATTCAATCCAGATTTGATGCTTTAAAAGTAATCTAAAAATATCTCGAATCTAAAAAAAATAAAGAAGTTCTTTACGTATTTGCAGCGCAGGTACACTGAACAACAAATAGCTGTTTTAATCTAAAAATAAAGAAAAATTTTCTGGTCACTCTAAGGTTGATTGCATTTATTATTTCTTTAATGACTTTATTGTTGGTTTATTCAATGGGCTTCTTTGTTGCTTCTAAGTTAAATTTAGTTGAAATTTAATCACTTTGATTTAAGTCCAATGGAAGGAGTTCGGTTTCACTACAACTCGGTGGCAGTTCCCACATTGGAGCTGCAGAGCTGCAGCACCCCCAATATCTGTGCAGCAGTTGTAAATATTATCACCAACGCTAAAAAATTACTAATTATAATTTTATAACCTTTTTAAATATTAAGACAAGAAGCGAGCTAGCAAAATCAAATCACCCCTGCTGCATAAGAATCAAATTCGAAGAAAAGTGGTTCCGTTATTTTGTAGCGGTTAATATTATTAAAGTAGTTTCTGATTCATAAAGCTAATTCCTGAAATAAATAATGAATTAAATTTTGAGAAATAACATAGCTGTTAGCTATTGAATTCAATTAAAATCTTTAAAAATTTTGTTTGAACGTTTAACTGCTCTCAGCCATGTTTCAAAAATCAGCTTAAAATTTTGACTCAAAACCTTTTTTTTGAAATAAATACAGTTAACCTCCCTCGTAGTATGTATTTTGCCTCGGTAGATATAGCGTTTCGTTTAACTTAGAAGTATGATAACTATAGTATAATTATTTCTTGGTTAACTCCATAGTTCTGAAGTTTAAACACAAAACATTCTCCGTTCAAACCAACAGCTAGCTATCTAGGAGCAATCTATTAAAAAAGTTAACAGAAAAAAATTGTCTGGTTTAAAGTTGAGTGAGGCAGAATATTTTTGAAATCAAGCGAAACTTTATTACCTTAAAAAGCAAATCAAGCGCAAAAAGCGTTACATATCATGGTTCAAGATTAAACAAAATCTTATTGACATGTTATTCGACAGATTTTTCCGGTTCTTTTCGGACTGTCGCCATTCTAAATGTCTTTGTATTGAGAAATAAATTAAAGCAATTACCGTTCAAAAACTTCGAAAAAGATAAGTTCCACTTTATATAGAACAGCTTGAATAATTAGAAATTGAAATAAAAACGTTTAGCTGACCAGCTGGCAAACTAAATTCACTTAACTGAATCGCGTGTTGTAGCCATATTTGATATTTTAATAAGTACACAATTTTTGATTTTCTTCAAAAACATCTTACTTAATCCGTTTTGATTTTTGAAACGGGCTTTTCTTTACTGTAAAAGAACTTTTTCATGAAACAGTTGGACTGAAAGAATGTTCAACCTCAAAATTTTTCAATTACTGTCAATATCTTCACTGTCTAACTGGTTTTAAATAACAAGCTTTGATTTTTCTGCACGTCAGAAATACTTTTCTCTAAAACCTAATAAACATGTACTGTTTTTGTCAAAGATTCTTTAATGACGGTATTCAATAGCAGAATTGTTTGCCATTAATCTTTTTTTAATAGAAGAGATGAAAATTAGGAAACGAAAAAAGCAAACTTTTTTTTTACAAAATTATCGAATATTGATCAATTAGTTACGAAAACGCACTTGTTCAAGTAAATTTAAAATTTATATTTCAAAAAACACTTTCAGGTTATATTTAAGAAAGTAAAATTAATTTAAAACAATTAAGTCAACTTTGAATTAAAATACTACTAGATAATTATTTTTTTCCACCTCAAATTTCTAATTTTTTGTTTTTTATTTTTCATATTGCGATTTTTTTTTGTTATTTTTCATTATGTTTTTTAATTTGTTCACTAAGTATTGGCTTGAATCATTCTGTGCAATGTGTAGAACTTGGGTTACTGTTAAAAAGCAATTTGACTTTGGCAACTTTTGCTGTGGTTTGGAAAAAAAATCTAAATTGTTATTATGTTCAAGAAAACAAATGTTAATGAATAACCACACCATAAAAGCAGAAACGTTTTAAATATGATAATAATAAGTGCAAAATAATTAAAAAAACAAGACTTCCATTGAGCTGCTTTTTGATCTTTTGTCTTTTGTACAAAAAAAATTAAGCAACTAATATTAATTCTTTTTTGTAGCCATATTTAAGCTTTCACCTAAAAATGAATTGACCGACAAACTTTTACATGAAATGTTTTGACTGTGATTTCTATAATTAATTAGGCAGGTGGCATATGTATTTATAACTTTTGGGAGTTTCTAACAAAGTTCAAACAAAATATTATTGCACATATTTAACAAAAACTTAGTCTTCCTTCTTTTAGAACAGCAAACATAAACATCTTGCAAAATCAACTTGCTGTGGAAAAACTTCGCCGTTTAACTTGTCTCAACGATCGGCAAACACTTGCCGATGAATGATTTAAAAAGTGAAAAAGTCAGGCTTTAACTGGAACGGTCATTTTTAAAATGCACGTCTGAAATATCTCCCAGGCCAATCAGTGGAATGGAACGAACGTAACATTCTTTTGGAAGCAACTGATTTGTATTTTTATAAAAACAGCTTTTTGAAGCAAAAAGACACAGGCAACGAGAATATTTAAATATAAGTTTTCTACAGCTATTTAATCGAGGCAAGGATAATTTTTAATCATTATTTAATAAGATCCCTTAATTTTTTCCTATCAGAAGAAAAAATTCTCAAAGGATTAAATTATTTTGAAATAGAACATCTAGAAAAACTCGCTTTTACAAAAAATATTAATCAATTTTTTCGGAACCGAAATGACTGAGTGATTTATAATTTCCAAGACTACTTGTTTTTCATCAAAACTTAAACTTGAAAAAAATTATTGTTACTGATTTATTTCTTTCCGAAATCAACAACTTTTCTTTAACATAAGTAAAAAAGTTTTTAAAATTTTTTTTATTACCAGCTTTCTTAAAAAAAATCATTAGTCAGTCAACAAAATCGAACAAAATATTAAAATGCGTCTGGCGCTGGAAATTGGCAACGTGGTCAAGTGGTTGAAGCGTCATGATTGTGATCAACATGTTTTCGGTTCAAAATCTACTCGCGCCATTCTGTTTTGTCCTTGAAAAGACATTTTACCTGCTTGACGGTCTTGGCAAGCAGTTCTAAATTTCAGCCCACCTTTAATAAAACTAAAAAACCAAATGAAAAATTTGAACCGGATAGTAATATCTTGACATCTCCACAAGGAGGTCGGGTTAATTGCTTGCCCTATGTATTAGTGCCTCATTTGCCTTCCTACGAGTCAGAAGGATAAATATAAAGATAAAACAAAAATGAAAATAAAATAAAATGAATTTGGCTTTTTCACTGGGTTTTTACACTTTATTGATTTCGCTTATACATAGTAACATTTCAAATGGCAATATGGTCAAGTATAAAAAAGTTTTTGTCTCGAAAATAAATCTAAACAATTTTTAATAACTTGTGGCAGAAAAACTAATGACTTTTTTATGGTTTCACTAGCTATAAGCATTGTTTTTCTGTCTGTGTGAAACTTATTATGTATTGCGAAACTTAATATCCTTATGGACCACAAATACCAATAATGACGTAATGCCAAACCATTAATCGGAAATTAGATTAAGTTCTTATCAGAATGCTACAATCAATGTGGTAATAGCGTTTTTCGTCTTTACAAATTATGCTTAATAAAGGAAAAAAAATCATTAAAAAAAATAGAGTAATTGTAGCATGGTTTAACATGTTGCTTCGGGCCCCTAAAGTTATGATTGAACAAAAACTTTGAGTCACGAAAGAAAACAATAAAAATGTTTTCAAAAAATGCTAATGAAAACTAAAAGGATAAGAATAGAAACTAGGAACTTTGCACCTAAAAAATGTACAGTAAAAAAGTACATTTTTTTTAAACAAGCACTTTAGTAAATCACCCAACTCAAGGAAAAAAAGTCGCAATTAAACGCGGTGGAAAAAAGAAAAGAAGAAACTATTTTGGTTTTATTTATTTCGTGATACTACTTAGGAGAAAAAGCAACAAAATTTTTGTTTCAGCCCAATAACTTTTGAAAAGAAAGAGACAGGTAAAGGAAAGCACATTGAAAAAATATTATCCAGGACTTTCCCTAAATTAACAATTTTCTAAACGCAATTCTTCTATTTTAAAAAAGTCTCAAAACGTTGGTTTATGCTATTACCCCTAGGAGGAATAAGTTTTCCGAATTAGTTTCAAATACTATAAGTTCAAAATTACTTTTTAGTTTTCTTTCATTTACATTTTTTTTATTCTCTTTCTGCAATTAGCTAAACTTTTAATATGTTAAATAATCAAGGGCCTAACACTGAACTTAGTACATATGAAAAAACACCCGGTATTAGATTTTGCTGTTTCCATTACGCTACTTTCGAACAAAAGCAAATGATTAGTTGAATTTTATATTTACCAGCGCTGAACTGTCATGGACAACTTTAAAAAAGATCTAAAAACCGATTAACCGTGTTAGTCATAACCGGTAAGACAATGGTTAAAGTTTGTCCGCAAGTCGCAATCAAGCCCATTCATCTTATAACAATGAAAGCGTTTCCCTGAAATTACTTGCGATCCACTATGCGAAAGCGTAACGCAAAAAAGTGACCATGCAGCAGAAAACAGAATACAAGTGTAAACCACTTGCATCCGCCAGGAACGCAAACGTTGTAAGTTTTGAAAACTGTTTTCGGAGATCCAATACGTTTAACTTTTAGTTAATAAAAATCGGAAATATCATTACAAAGCAGAAAGAAGAAAATTGTTCTAAAAGATCATGGCCATGGAAATTTCTAAAAATTTGTTATATCTAGTTTTTATAAAAAAAAAAAAAAAATAAATAAATCAAGAGAATATAATTTCGGCAAAGAATAAATTTTCTGTAACCATATTGTTGCGATGCTCAGCAGCACAACTAAATTTTTATTTTCAAACGTTTTTAGGCTTCCTAAGCCTTTTTCAAGAAAAATTTACATTTGAAACACGTTTTAGTAACAAAGCGTGAAAACGAAGAAAACCAATTATCTATGCATGAATGAAAAGGAAGCATTTGGACTTCAACTCTCAAGCATCAAGTGCAATAAAAAATCACATAAAGTGTTGCAATGTTTGTTCTTCTATTAAATTAAATGTAAACTCCTTTAAAATAATAAAAAGATATAAGTCGGAATTTCACACAAAAATACACCAAGCATTATTTATTAAAAAGCGTAATCCTTGTTTTAATCGTCAACTTTATGTAAATAGTTCTTCATTTCTGTTAAGTGTTTCATAACTTTTTTTTGAATTTATTTTATTTTAAAGTTTCAATTTGTTTTCTGTTTTTGAGTGATTTCACGAAAACAAAAATTTATAAATTTAGTTGTGCTGCTGAGTATTGCAAAAATATTGTTAAATGAAGAGAAGAATGAGATTTTTTCTATCTCTCTATCTCAGCAAATAAAGTTGTCAATAGATCCTGCTTCTAGGAAAAAATTGTAGCTCAACTGAAAGATTATGCTCAAAATATTTTTCAATATTTTGGTTATTAAAATAATTTTCATCATTATTCTTCATCATTACGCAGACCAGTCATGCACTGGTTATTCAATCTCTCGATTTGTTTAATAATATTATTATTATATTTTTTTTTTTCTTTCTCATTTCTTAGATTTTTATCTGATTAAAATGTTGCGGCCATGCTTTCTACTGTTTTGTACTTTCACTTTCTGATTATCTTATGAATGTTTTGACGTCTGACGTTGTGCTGCTTCTTCCTTTTCTTGATCTTTCCAATATTTATAATTTTTGTGTCAAACTGTTTGATAATGATTGAGAATAAAATGAAATGAAATGAATGAATAAAAGCGAAAAATATTCGCCCAACGTGGGGCTCGAACCCACGACCGTTGGATTAAGAGTCCAACGCTCTACCGACTGAGCTAGCCGGGCGACATGCAAACTTCGAACGAAACAACAGATTCTTTATGGTTAAATATACAACAGTTAGTCTTCAAAGAATAATATTATTTTATTTCTTTTGTCATGAGCAATGCACAATTCCAAAAATATGCAATAAAAATGCGACACAGTGAATTGCAAATAATAAGAAGACAGTGAAAAATACCATACTGTTGTCGAGTCAATTGTCAAGTTTCGTTGAGACAAGATATTAGTTGTTGCTTATTTCGATTGTTTATGAACTTGAAATCGTGTACTGTAATAAAAATTTTTTTAAAGCGTTAAAAAAATGTTTAAATGGAATAGTTTTTAAGGATTATTTAGGCTATATACAGAGAAAATACTAATCAAAACCAATAAACAAAAAAACATCCAACAAGGTATTGAACAATTTACACCTAAAAAGACAAAAACAATAAGAAACAAAGCTGAGTCCAACAGTTTTTTTATCGTAATATAGAAGAATATATTTAATAGAAAAGAAAGCGAATGTTTATTATAATAAAAAAAATCGTTAAAAACCATTAAAATAATAAAAAATTCGTAATTTATGCTGTAAACTTGGGATCAAAAATGTAAATAGTTTATGTAGGCTTATACTATGTATTGTCTAATAAATATTGTTTTTATTTCTTCTGAAATACCGTAGGTTTGTTGAGAGATGCTTTAGTTTATGAAAAACCTGAAGCCCTTTAATATTCATTTGACCCTTTCCAATTGTTATATAGCACGGGTGGGCAAAGTTTTTAATAAAAGAGCCACATTTGAAAATTCAAAACTGATGGAGAGAAATAAATTCTGTTTCAGGTGTTAATGCAAATACAATAAACAAACCCAGTTTTAATCAAATAATAAAAACAAATACAACGTTACACGATTTACAATTTTTTCGAGATTTTACCAGCATTAGATCTACTGTGGATTTCCACTTTATTCTAGCTTTTGAAAATCTGGGCGATATGAAGTCAAAGCGGTGTGTCTCAAATCTTCATTTGTTAGATTTGCACGACATTAAGGCCCGTTTCCACTACGAACGTGGAAAAGATTATTCTTTTTTGTTTTATTGATCTTTTTTGCTTTGCTTAGCGCTCACTTGAATTTTAAGCCCGGAAAGATCAATAAAAGAAACAAAAAATGCTCTTTTCCACGCTCGTAGTGGTAACGGGCCTTTACTATTTTACAAATTTCATTACAGAGAAGCGAATCTGAGAGAAGCGAGCACTATCTTTGTTTCTTTTATTTTAATGTTACCAGCGTGTGTCGGCGGGCGAGAAATGAATGAAAGAAAGATAGCGCTCTCTTTGCTCAAATTTTTGCTGTAGTTTAAATAGTCTTTAACAACAAACAAAAAAATGCTTTATTACTACGCTATAATCCGACTTAGCACCTAATTGGAAATCTTCGTTTCACCCAAATTCAATTGTGAATAACAATTGTACATTGTTCGATTTCGTTATTTTTATTTAGCTAGAAGAGCCGCAAACGAAAAGTCGGCAAGCCACATGCGGCTCGCGAGGCGCAATTTGTCCACCGTTGTTATATAGGCTCTAAGTTAATAAAGTTTTTTTTGTGCTAAATATCATAAATTGTAGTTATGAATTTTTAACGTTAGATTTGATTTATTTGATGTACTGTATGTTATTTTTAGAGGTGTGCACTAAGTAGCTATAAGAGAAACTAGTTACTTTTTTAGAACTTTTTTTTCTTGATCTCTTTAATATTGATAATTTTTTCTCTAAACTGTTTAATAATGATCGAGAATAAAATGAAATGAGGAATGAATGAATGAATGAAGCTATAATTTCTTTTGCAAAAGTTGTAACAAGTTAATATTTTGACCTCCAAAAAGGTATTAATTTCAGTTATTTTTTAAATAAGGTGTTAAAGTAAGTTAAAAGACTTTTTAGAGTAGGAAAAAGCATTTTGAAGCTGAAGCGTTGTGGAACTAGCGATAAACGTTTTAAAAGGAAATTACAGTAAATACAGTGCTCTTTGTCTAGTTTCAACAACTTTTTGTTTTGAGTTTTTTGAGTTACTGAATTAGCAATTGTAAGTTGATTAAAGGCCCGTTTCCACTACGAGCGTGGAAAAGAGCATTATTTGTTTCTTTTATTGATCTTCGATTGAAGCGAGCGGTTAAAATTGAAGCGAGCGCAAAAAAATCAATAAAACAAACAAAGAATGCTTTTTTCCACGCTCGTAGTGGAAACGGACCTTAAGACTAAAGGCCCGTTTCCACTACGAGCGTGGAAAAGAGCATTCTTTGTCTCTTTTATTGATCTTCGATTGAAGCGAGCGGTTAAAAT
The DNA here is from genome assembly GCA_963680785.1 of Diplosoma virens. Classification (NCBI taxonomy): domain Eukaryota; kingdom Metazoa; phylum Chordata; class Ascidiacea; order Aplousobranchia; family Didemnidae; genus Diplosoma; species Diplosoma virens. Next base: position 13,686,904 of record OY796887.1, on the reverse strand, counting down.
TGAAGCGCGCGCAAAAAAAAAGCAATAAAACAAACAAAGAATGCTTTTTTCCACGCTCGTAGTGGAAACGGGCCTTTAAAATTGAAGCGAGCGCAAAAAAAAATCCATAAAACAAACAAAAAATGCTTTTTTCCACGCTGGTAGTGGAAACGGGCCTTTAAGACAGAATTTAAGCAAGATCCGTTTAAAAATTTTTATAGTATTTTAGCCTAATTGGAAAAGTAAACGTAACTAGTTACTCTTTAGATCAACGGTTCTCAATCTTTTTAGCCCACGGACTATTTCCCCATTAGCATAAGTATTCGCGGACTCAAGTAATAGGAATAAAAGCTATTTAGTTCAGCACTATAACAATAAGTTAAAAAGCAAGAGCGGTTTTTTTACTGGGCACACATGCACTGAAAATCTAAGTGAGAACCTTGTCCTGAACTTGTTACACAAGTTTGTCGAAATCAGAAATGATGGTCGTCAATGCACATCTGATATTCTCTTCGGGTTGAAGTTGGTTTTGGTGCTTAGTTTTAATCATCGCCAATGTTGAAAAGCCAGCCTCACACAAGTATGAAGTCGGAAAAAAGCAAAAGAGCTATTGTTGCTTGCTTGCAGAGATCAGAAAGATTAGGTTTTTTTGACCGAACATTCGCCCAAAATTGAGTCAGAGAAACAATTTTAAACTTGTCTCTCCACATCTGTCTACTTTGCAGTTCTATCAACTATTCAGCAATGCAGTTTAATTCTGAATAAACCTCTAGCGCTGACACCCCAAATCGACTTTGCTCCCAGTTAAATATTTTGCTATAGTTGTGAGAAGGAATATATCGATCCAGCTCAGAAAAAAATGCATTAAGGTGCTCAAGAAAGATTCGTAAAATGCTGCGCAAATCAATACTTTTCGCCTAAACAAATAAATTCAATGCTGGAAAAGCAGCCAACTTTCCACTTTCCATTCGATGCATCCACAAGTTTATTTTAGCTTTAAATGCATCAATGCCTTCTGATATATCAAAAAAGTTTTCTCTTTTCCTTGCATAGAGCTATTAAGTTGGTTCACATGGCTGAAAACATCAGCTAAGAAAAGCAACTTGGCAATCTATTTGTCATTATTAAAGCGATGCAAAAAATTCATGTTTCTTCTTTTAAAAAGGTGCTGATTTCATTTCGTGGTTTCTCCAGTACCTTTCCTCGAGATAAACAACAATTATTGCAATGGAACAGAAGCCCATTGTGTTCAGCCCCATTTCATCACACAATACACGAAATAAAAGAGTGTTTAAGGGACGAGATTTAATAAAATTGACCACAGATACAACTTTTTTAAAAACTATGGCAAGGTCTTCTTGTATCTCTTTCGTTGCTAGATTTTTTTTGTGGAGAAGACAGTGAACAACTGAAATGTTTTTATTTTCCTTTTTCACGAAACTTATAAAGCTCTTTTTACATCCCATCATGGACGGAGCGCCATCCGCGCAAACAGACACACAGTCAGACCATTTAAGCTGATGTTTTTTAAAGAACAAATCTACTTTCTTAAATATTTGCTCTCCTGTGGTATTTTTAGCAAGTGGACGGCAAAACAGAAACTGCTCCAAATAGTTGTTTGTGTTAAGATATCGCACGAACACCATGAGCTGTGTATCATTTCCGATATCTGTTGTCTCATCCAATTGCAAACTAAATTTTCCACTGCGCTTTACAGAAGCAATAGTTTGTTGCAGAATATCTTCTGATATTACAGTACTTGAATAAGCCGCTTGATGTTGTCGTTTGAGAAAGGAACCATAGCTAACTTATAACCATAGCTAACAATATTACCACACAATATCCTGGCCATTTCCACAGCTGCTGGATTAATCAAGTTCTCTCCCGCTGTATGAGGCGCTTTTTCTTGAGCAATTTTTCAAGAAACAAAGAAAAAAGCACGCACTGCTTTATTGTGAGAGTAAGTCACTCCTCCCCAAGCAGCTGGGCGATCAATGCAACTTCGCTTTACCTGATATTCTTTTTCTTTAAACACATCAAGAGTTTTGTTGACAAATTTTTTATGGTTTGCTTTTAGATGCCGACGAAGTTTTGCTTCTTTCAAAGAGCTCTGAGCTAAGACTTTTAAGCACAACACACGTTGTGGCCTTACTTCACCATTTACCTCAACCGAAATAAATCCCAGCTTCAAGTATTCATCATTTTATGCAAACACCTGCTTTTGTTTTGCCATGAATATATATTAAATTAACTTGTTAAATATTTAAACTTGGATAAAATCAACATAAGTTAAATAAGTTAACTTTGCTAAACTCTTTCAAACCAAATGACTTAAAAATTGTTCTTTAACCACAGAACCATATATCTTACTGGTCAAAAACACATTTTCTTTTAAGAGAGCTTGTTAAATTTCTTTATGACATAATATTGCGCAAGATTACAAAATTCGGTACCGTGAAAAAGGCGGCAAAACTTATCTGAAATATTAAGATGAAGCTCAATGACGAACAAACGGGAATGTGTGTAACATGTACAGATAATAATTGAATAAAAATTTACAAAGTTAATGTGCTCGCGGACTCACCAAAACATTACGCGGACTCAAATGAGTCCGCGTAATCTTCCGCCGAAGTTTTTTGCCGGGAAGGGGGGGAAAATTTAAAAAAGGGCATTTTTCTGTTGAAAAGGCATTCCCAACAAAAGTAAATTTTGGCAACCGTCGTGCTATTTGAAATTTTGATTGACTGTAGAATTTCAGCTTGAGCAGGACAAACCGGTATCACAGAAAAGTTTTAATTTGCTAATTTGCTTATTTTGGTTCGCGATCAATTTTCTCGGGCAATATCATTAACTCTTTCTAATAAACTCAGAGCTCAAAACTTTAATCTTAAAGGTGTGCTGCATCTTGTATTAGCCTTTAAGTTGACTCTGCCATGACCACTCACTGTGATAGCCACACCAATATCCAATTTTATATGTATATATTTTTTCAATCAGCGTATACATTAAAAAAACGCAAATCTATAAACTGTTTATTAAACTTAAAACTACCCAATATACCCAAAACTAAACTTTTGTCAAAAGCACCAAAGCTAGTTTTAAAAACATTTAATAACAATTGCGACCTCCATGCAGGCCAGCCAAAGGCAGATAGATACAGATCGAAAGCATTTTGCTTTGGAATATTAGTAAATGTTTTCCACATGCTAATCATTGAATAATTTTTAGTTACCCACAACACAATGTTGTCTGAAACGTTTACGCTCTCAAGAATACGAAAGAGTTAAATAGATAGAACATTAAAAAAGTTAAATAACTATTAACAATTACGTAAAACGAAAAAACGTGATTACAGTTATTTGCAAAAGTATCGGACCACCTGAAAAGTATGTCTATTTGGCAACTTAAGCTAATTATTACATCTTTAGAACAACAAAGCACATATAGACATTCCAGAATTGTCAGTTCTTTTCCAAAGTTCAGTGCAGTAAGTTTATTTTGTATTCACTCATAGTTTATCTATTTATTTTAGTGTTTTCCCATATTTTTATTTTGCAAAAAAATGACAAAAATTCATATCACACTGAAGTAGAACGTGCTCAAATTGTTGCTCTTCACAAAAATGGACTATCACAGCGCCAAATCTCTAAACAGCTAAGCATTGGCAAATCATCTATTAAAAGAGCGGTAACTAAATTTAAAAATAAAGGAATTTATGGTAATCGAAAGAAAAGTGGTAAACCCAAAAAAACAACCTCTCGGGATGATATCTCCATGAAGCACGCTGTAGCTCGGTACCCAACAAGCTTTTGTAAGAAAATCAAATTCCATTTGCTTCTTAAAGGTACTAATGCTAGTATTAGTACAATTTCACGTCGACTCAGCAAGGAATTTGACCTGAAATCTTACAAACCTGCAAACAAACTACGACTCACTTTCCAAATGAAAAAGAAGAAATTGGAGTTTGCCAAGAAACATATCGATTGGAGCATTGAGGACTGAAAAAAAGTGCTTTTCTCAGACGAATCCATCTTTCAACAATTCACAATAACGAAAAATTATGTCCGCCGACCCGTGGGAGAAAGATTTAATAAAAGAAACACCATCTTCACTATGAAACATCCCCCAACACAAATGATATGGGAAGCAATGAGTGCTAATGGTATGGCTGGTATTTATTTCTGGAAGCATGGTACCACCATGAATGGTGCTAAATATGCTGAATTGTTAAAGGATAAGCTACTGACACATATGGAGATCCATCAATCACTCATTTTTATGCATGATGTGCACCTTGTCATCGGTCGAAAATTGTCAAGCAGTTTTTAACAGAAAATCACATCAAGATCCTGGATTAGCTTGGGAATAGCCCCGATTTAAACCCAATCGAAAATTTATGGTCTAAAATAAAGAATTTAGTATCAAAAAAGCAGCCAGGATCTTTCTAAGAGTTAGTTAAAGTGATTACAGAAGTGTGGGTAAAAGAAATTTTTGGAGAATATTGTGAATCCTTTAGATACAGTATGCCTCGTCGATTGCAAGCTGTCATTGATGCTCGTGGAGGGCACACAAAGTACTAAAAATGTATGTATTTATATAATAAATATAATAATGTACATGTTTTCTTCCTTTTCTTACCATATGATAGCAATTTACTTTAGTTCACTTCACCAAATTTATCTGTCATAGTGCTTTTAAGCCATGTTTTGATTCTTCTCATGACACTGAAATTCCTTTATGCAGAAGCCGAAACGAGAGCTACGCCGCAGTCAATTTGAAGCAATTTATGTATTTTGAGAAGGCATTTCTTGTTTATCGGCTTTTTGTTTAAAAATTCGCTCACTGTTGATATCTTCGTTACTTTTTTCAGAGGCATGGTACTTTCTTTGTTAAATAACTTAATATGAACATTTAAGTATGCCGGCTCTTTAGCAAGCACAACAAAACGACCCAGACTCTTAAAATGTTACGTTACAATCACAATCGTGATACACATATGCACCACTGTCCTCTAAACGGTTAAGAATGTCAGATGTGTGGTCTTGGTGTTTTTATTTTCTGACTTTAATATCGGCTGCGACTGAGTATTGAGTAGCCTAAGTCAGACAGCTTGTGTTGCTCGTTAAAATTAAATTAACGCCAACCTTTCTTTACTTCTAAATCAAAATTTTTATAAATATTACAAGGAACTTTTGCACTTTGTAAGCATTGAGAAATTTTCTAATGTTTTATTCTTCTTTTAGAACACCGGTACAGTTGCTGTATCTGACTATTTGCCATCAGTTAAAGTACGTATTCGTAAAACAGTATAAAAGTCTTCTATTAGAAATCTATTACCCTTTTTCCAGTAAAGTCACATTGACAATTTTATTCAATTGATCAAATTGCGATGCATAAATTTATTAATAAAATCGGTCAAATTTTAATTTAATATAGAAAATATAAGTTAAAAAGTTAAAACCAATTATATCATTACGAAAAATCGATTTCGACCTTTAAAGGTCATTAACAATTTCTTATTCAAATAGAATCAGTTTCTTATTCAAGTCATCATCAGTTTGTCATTCAAAACAGTATATGGTCATTTTTCGGCTGAAATATAATTCAGTTTACTGATTCAAGTAGAATGGGTAGTTTTTCAGAAGGTTAGATCTCTTGAGATATCAATGACTCTATATTACATACGTTAAAAGTTTTATCTCGACTTTCATTGCTGTGCTTTGATTCAAGGTTGTTTTTGACAACTTTGAATCAAAGCACAGCAATGAAACAACGTTGGATTTAATGATAATTGAAATTATATCGTTGGTTAATTGTACAGCAGCACTAAAAAATATTTTTGTGATACAGATTTCAAAAGACACAAGTCTGTGCCCGCGCTTTTTAAGAATATTAAAAGGCAGGAGGGGAAATTGCCCCCAATGGCCTCCCGCTTCTGGCGCCCTTGCGTGTAACTAGTTATATTTACAAAGTAACTAGCCAATCTCTGGCATTTTTTAAAAAGTTTTTGTACTTATATTTTGCAGCTTATAATTTTTCTAAATTCAAAGTTAATAAATTTAGATTTTTTAATAATAATTGTTATTTTTATGGCAAGCAAGAAATTTACTAAGATGAGTGAGGAATCATTCCTAACTCTGCCACTGCTTTAATAAATATGAGAAAATCACTTTTGGTTTGCAATATATTCAATTGATCGAGAAAATGCACACACAGGGGCAATTTGACCTCTCAGTTTCCAAAATTACCCCTGTCTGTGAATTTTCTCAATCAGTTGAATATACTGTATTGCAGACCAAAAGTGATTTTGGTCATATTCATTAAAGCAGTGGCAGAGTTAGGAGTGATTTCCTACTCATCTTTTAATAATGATTATTTAATAAATATTAAAGCCTGTTAAAAGCCGCAATTTGATCAGTCATTTTTGAACCGTAAAAAAAGTTCTTTTTTCTACGGTTAAAAGCCGTAGAAAAACGTTTTTTTAAAGGCTTCAACTGGTCATAGAATATTGCAAATGTGAATAAATGAAGCTTTAATTAACTGCAACACAAAGTTTTTGCTACAAATACAAAATTACGGTTTATTAAAAAGCATTTCAGAGCACTTATGCTATTAAATTGTGCAATGATGTCAATTCTGAATGTTCCAATGAGATTATCAGTTAAGGGAGTTTGGAAGTCTGTTGCTTTTTTTGTTACTCATTGACAAAACATCAAAGTAAATTGACCCATGAAGAAAAGAAAAAGTTGAAAACAAAACAAATTGAATCCAATTAGATTGTTTCAAAATAAGCTTATTTAAACGGAAAAGTTGTTTTGATTAGCTTTTTCAAACTCAATTTCTCAGTGTTTTTAAAATACTTGTTCAACTAAATAAACATGTCTTAAAATAAATTTAAAAAACGTTTTAATTTATTTTTTACACCAAAAATCAAAAGTGCCCTGAAAGGACAAACTATCTTCATAAATCAAACAGGCTATTAATCCTCCTTGTAATAATTTCTAAGTCGAGCAATAAGTTAGGAACGGAAATAGTAAATAGATGATAAGTAAAATATAAAGTAATATCGCCGCCAAAGGCCCCCTCGTACCTACTCGGCCACTCTGAGACTTATAACCAACGGTGTACAACCTTTGACCTTTGATAAAAACAACTTGGGCGGCTGTGCGCAATAGTTACGCACATAACTATTGAAAATTTAACCCAATTAAATTATTTCAATTTTTTTAGCAAATAATATTTTACAATGGCTCTTCCGGGAAGCAATTTTCGATTCTGTACCCATGGAATCGTAATCTACATATTTTTAACCCATCAAAAAATCCAAAATTTTTTTCTCTGCTCATAAAAATTTTATCACTCAGCTCTTGGAGCGATTAACCAGCACTCTATGTTAGTTGTCATGGCAAAATTTTTTTTTAGCGACTTTTTTAGATGATAAAGAAACCAATCTGTTTCTTATATTGCGTTTGCAAATGTACCGAAAAATAAATATGATTGATTTGCAAATCTACCAAAAATTAAATATAATTGATCTCAAAATGTACCGACAAATAAATACGACTGAGCTGTAAAGAGCTGAGTGAGAATTTTTTGAGCAGAGAAAAAAATTTGGATTTTTGATAGATTGAAAATATCTAGATTACAATTCCATGCGTACAAAATTGAAAATTGCGTTCGGGAACGCGAGACGCGGGATGGGGGCGCATTGGGGAAAATTGAAACCGGAGCCCGGAAACCAGGTGAAGATCAAAAAAAGGTGTTGACACGTTTGAAAACCACATTTGTTCATCTTTTAATTAGTGGAAACCTTTTTTTGGTCTTCACTTGTTTTTTGGCTCCGATTTTAGTTTTTTTGGAAGCCTCTCCGTTATGCATTCGCAGGCCCAGCCAACTAAAATAAATTATAAAAAATTTTCTTAGATGCCAGAAAACATCAGAAAAACTTCAGGGAACACCAAAATTAAAGGGTCGGCGTGGTCCCTGTTGTCTTTTGTGGGGGCGGGCCTGATTATACTATAACAACCATGGTGCTTTGTTTTACATTTTACACAAATCTTATCGTCGATTGATACGTCACCAAAGACACCTTATTGTGATAATAGCAAACCAGGTTGACTGATTTTGCAAGTTTCTACCAGCATGTAAGACCAAAGAAGGCATTGAAATAATGTTTTACGATTATGTAATTGAATAAATTCTTTTAAAATCCTGACATTGTGTTCCATTACATATTTCTGTATGAGTAAATAGCATCAATAAAACATTATTTTATAGCACATGTTTTTATACTATTTACTATAACTCAACAGATGCCGTAAGTTAAAACTAACTTTGTAATATCGCAAGCAATAGCTAAAAGGTTATTAAAGCAGACTCGATTTCAGTTGAGGTGAGCTTTTTAACTAAAGTTGATTTTCCCGCCAATGCCTCGTAAATCAAAAGTTGCTTTATTTTAGTTGCCTTGCGTAATTAATTGTTTTCGCTAATCATATTATCTAAAGTTGTCTTTTCCCGCCAATAACTCGTAGATTAAAAGTTGTTCTGTTTTTGCCTTACGTAATTGTTTTCGACAATGACATTATCAAAAGTTAATTTTTCCTGCCAATATCTGGTAGACCAAATGTTACTTTATTTTTTATTGGATACGTAATTGTTTCCGATAATGACATCATTTAAAATTCTTTTTCCACTTCGCCTTTTTCCACGTGATACCTTAGTACAAATAATATAAATATATTACCCTCAAGGCTGCCATCGATCTTAATCCAAAAATAAGAAAAACCGGGAAACATAAGAAAATACAAAAAAGGAACAGAAATTGAGGAACGAAATGTCTTCAAGCGAATGCGACCCCTGTCAAATTAGTTATCAATCGTAGTTTACACTAGAAACGTTCTGTTCCAGCAGTTCTTTGTTCTTAGAGACTACTGGTACATCTCACGGCAGCTCATTTCTAAGTTTACTTTTACTTGCAGGATGGACTTGACTGTCCTTTCACGGAGGTTGTTTCTCTCTTTGGTCTAAGGTGCCGAAACAAGGAAGAACACCCGCTCTACAAATGCAAAATAAGGACAAATAAGGATAAATACTTAAAATAAGGACAAATCTTAAAAACCGAAATAAAAATAAACTATGGCAGCCATAATTACCCTCGTAGGCCATTTTCGAATCAAACGTAATCGTCATTCTTGTTTCGAGATTGTGAAGCGAATTTCAGTTAGGAAGTGTTCGTGCGTTGTGTTAATTTTTCAATTTGTACTTATTTCTGTTTTATAATTTTTAATATGGAAAATTGTATCCATCCAAGGTGCTCGTATTTACATCCCAACTTCACATATTGCGACTAGTCAATAAAGATTGTACACCCTTTAAGTAAGCGATTTGCTTTTTGCAAATTGTTCGTCTTTAAGATGCTATCTTCATTTTTCTCGTCTGAAAAGTTTTTGTCGATTCAAAATCAATGATCTGTAAATACTGAAATCACGCGTGACAAAATTTTAAACTATACCAATATGTAGATTCTATAACCATAGTGACAAGTATTGTTTTTATTTAAACAAGGAGTCTAAAATTTTTTGCTCAGTCTATTTTTTTACAAAAAAAAATATTGAACTTGTGCTTAAAGCAGTAAAATCCCAACACTTTATCGATAATTTGGTCGTTGGTATGAAGTTCTATTTAATTGGTGACTGAGTTTGATATGTTCCCAGGTCAATCCATTGCAGTCGCATTGTTTTGCGCTTGGAAAAGCACTTTTCGTGACTTTCTTCTGCTTGGGTGTCTTGGCAAACAGCTTTACATTACATTGCTGCTTCTTTTATTGAGGCCGTCTTTAAGTAATTTATAAATCTTTTGCCATATTTTGTAGTATATTGATTATGTGACGGAACCGAAATAAAAGTAAACTGAACTAAACTGATTTTACGAAAACAATATGTCAACCGAAAAGCTTTAAAAAGGGTCATAATAATCGAATGACCTTTATTCTAAGTTTACTGCCTGCCTTCGTTCTTGTTCTACAGGTCAGGTCGATAAACTTTACTGTAGTTACTACTCTTACGGCGGTAAATTGTTCGTGAACTTAAAAGTCGGCAGCGTGTTTGAGTGATTCGAGCGGCGTGATTGTGATCAACATAGTCTCAGCTCAAGACCTACTCACGCCATTCTGTTGTGGCCTTGGAAAAGACACTTAACGGCACTTTCCCCTGCTTGCTGGTCTTGGCACGCAGTACTAGATTTCAGTCATATCTCTATAAAACTAAAAAACCAAAATAAAAAAATTCAAGCGGATAGCAATATTTTGGCATTTCTGAAAGCAAGTCGGGGTAATTGCTTGCTTGATGTATAACGCCTCCGTCGCTTTCTTGCGAGTCAGGAGGATAAATATAAAGATAAGATAAAAATAAAATAAAAAATAAAAGAAAAGACAATGACGACAACAATAAAAGCTTATCCCGCAACAAGAAAAAATTTAAAAATTTTTTTAGAATAAGTGTAAAAGAACTAAAAATTTTGAAAGTTTTTCAGGCAAAAATTAAAATTTAAAATTAAAGATAAAGTCGTATAAGAGTTGAAATTTGACCTAAAATGATAGCAACTCGTTATTTTCCGAAATACTTGAGATCGACGAATATAAAAAAGCAATTTATACATTTATTATAGAAAAAGCAAAATGCTTTTACATATTTACTTTGATGAAATTAAAGTTAGTTTTTATCATTAAGACTTATTTCCTCTACAAGCGTGGAATGGAGTATTCTTTGTATCTATTATTGATTTTTTGCTTGGTTTAGCGCTTAAGCGCGGAAAGTAGTTAAAAAAATCAGTAAAACAAACAAAAAATATTCCATTCCACGCTCGTAGTGAAAACGAGCCTTTATTTTTTCTATAACTTTTCTCCGAAAATACTATTTTCTGGCATTGCTTTGGGACATGATTAAAACACTAAGCTACTCATTTTCATTCAGTATAATCACCAAGGCATGCGACATTGCAGTTTTTTGCAATTTTCCGTTTAAAACATGGCTGTTAGTAAGCACCTAATTAAAAAACTTGTTCATGTAAAAATTTTAGGGCTTTTGGGATAACTAATTTTCACTTGAAGCATTTAACTTTCGACTTCTCAAACAGTGTCCTCCACGTTTAAAAACTTTTAGCTTTGCACAATTATTTGATCCTACTGAAGAATGATACTTGACTGAGAATGTATGTTTTGGTATAAGATCTCACTATATGATAGATTTGGGTAACAAAGGATTGTTTCTTGACGTTACTAATGTCAATTATTATCAAAATAATTGACTAAATTTTAAATAAAAAATAACACTTTAGTACTTTTTCATTAGCGACGGGCCCAACAAACACAAAAAAGGAACGAATCAAATTAGATTTTTTTAGTTCCTTAAAAAATGTAGTCGTCTTTTACAGAATATAGAACCATTGCTGTGAAAACTTAAAAAAAATTTTTTTTGAAGCACATTGGATTTTTGACCTGACAGCCGACGTCTTCGTCACATGACTTTGTTTCGACGTCAATCACGCTTTGGTTGGAATTTTCTGGTTTACAAACGACAAACTTGAAACAAAAAGCATCGTTCTTCTCTAAAATTCCAAAAAAGTCTGTGTAATTTGCATTTTATAATTAGCAATCTACAGAATTTAGCTGCAGTTTATGTACAGTTATTCAATGCCATTATCTTGTAAAAGATTCAAAGCGAGAAAGTGTTTCATCTACAAGCGTATTTTAAATATTTTTCCACGAATTTGTATTTTAAGATATCTTAACGGTGACGATATAGATATTAAGTTTAAGTCGAAAAAAATCAAATATCAATTTGTTTTTCTTTAAAATTGCTGAGGCTATTTTGTTAAATTTCTTAATTATACAACGGAAATTTTAGATGAAACAAAAGCAGACGTCTAATGTGCTTTATGGTTCAATTTATCGCTGTCAAAATATGATTTTTTTATTTTGCAAAATTTGGCACCAAAAACATACTTTTGTTTTCTGATCAAGTGTTAATTAGCTAAATGTGTCTCTCTAGACAACTTGTAAGGGACCAAACCAAAGTTCTAGGTCGGGCCAGGCTTTTCGGGTTTGGGCTCGGGTTTGAGCCTAAGTTTGAGAAAAATTTAGGGCCTAGTTCTGGCCCGATTTTTCTCAGTTACACAAACCTCAAAGTTTGTTTGAAGGAACAAGAATTTAATATGTAAGTCTTTTAGACCAAACTTAACTTTCGGGCTTTTTCGGGCCTGTTTAGGGCTTTAAATCAAATTCGCGTTTGGGCTTAAACTAATCGGCCCGTTTACAACTCTGGACCAAACGCATCTAAAAGCATAGATTTTCTATTTGAACCACTCGTAATCGCGGGTCGTTTATTTTAGCATGAACGATGGGTTTGACGTCAGCTTTCATTTTTTGTCGATAATTTTCTTGATCAAAGATTTTTTTATTTATTTATCTCCTTTGAATTTCTTGACTCACAGGAAAAGGTTAAAGGCATTAACGCTCGGTTCCACTACGAGCGTTGTGGGAATATTCTTTGTTTTACAGATTTTTTACTTCTTTCCGCTCTTAAACGCTAATCGAAGCAACAAATTAATAAAACAAACAAAGAATACTCCCGACAACGCTTGTAGTGAAAACGAGCCCTTATACTGTACATAGAGAACCGTCAAGCAATTATTCTGACCTGCTTTTGGTGATGCCAAGATATCGTTATAGGATTGAAATTTTTTATTTTGGTATTATAGTTTTTATTTAGAGCTATGACTAAAATTTAATCAACTTATTGAGATCAGCAAAAAGTGACGCAAGTGACGTAAACACGTAAAAAGTCTTTTTCAAAGACACAGAAGAATGCCGAAATTAGGTTTTGAATTGCAACCAAGTCAATCGCGTTTACTATCATTATGGCTTTTCTACATACTCAGCCACGCTACCGAGAACACGTTTACCTGCAGATAATTTCTCTCTTTTTCGTGGCAACTCCGTTTTAACCAACTCATCAAACAAATCAGTCGGCAGCGTGGTCGAGTGGTTAAAGCGCCGGACTCATGAGCAACACAGTCTCGGTTCAAAACCCACTCGCGCCATTCTGTTGTGTCCTTGGGAAAGACACTTTACGGCACATTCCCCTGCTTGGTGGTTCTAGGAAGCAGTTCTAAATTACAGTCATATCTCTATTAAATTACAAGCGGAGAGCAATATCTTGGTATCTCCGGAAGCAGTTCGGGGTAATTGCCTACCCTATGTATAGCGCCTCCGTCGCTTTCCTGCGAGTCAAGAGAATAAATATAGAGATAAAATAAAAATAAATAAAATAATAAAACTCAACCAGAAAACTTCTTTTTCGTCATCGCATTTGCACTCGTTTTGGTTCAAAAACATGCCGCTTGGCACTCGCTTCCATGCGCCAAATTTAAACACTGTTATCTTAGTTACAAAACCGTTAGAAGTAAACACCACTTTATAACTGGGTTGTAGGTGAAATGTTAGGATCAAGACCGGTATTTTTTGGTGTCCGGTTTGACCTAGGAAACTACTAATCAAACCTAAAAATTTATACTTTTTATTTTGATATTTAGCAACACTACAATTCAAAAATTTTTTGTGAATTTACAATGAATCCAAAAAAAGCTGAGAAATGTCCGCGATAGCAGCCAAGATCAAGGAGGTCTACGTTCAACTCCGGTTCTTTTCACATTGCGTTTTATTTTGAAAATAGCTGTCCGACAAATATTTTTGGTCTACTTTTATTTTAAAATAACTATGCACAAACTATTCGGGAGCCTCAGTGTAAACGCCAGCACCTTGTCGAGTAGGTAGGAGCGCATTATTGATGGTGAACGCAATTGATACACCCGCGGTTGAAACCTATTACAATCATCTCCGTTTATTGAGCACATTTCAAAACCAAACAGATTTTGGCTTATTTGTGGATTGGTTTACTAATCTGCGGACAAACTTCGCCATTTTTCATTTGCTTAAATAAGTGTTTTCCACTGTGCTATGGGTAAAAGTTGTTAAATTTGTTAACACTGAACACAACAATTACAGATAATGAACATTTTTCTTTGTTTACAACGATAAACAATATTCAGTTGTGTGGCGAATCAATCACGGCACCGATAAACAATCTGTGACCAAGCGATTAAATTAAGATTTTGGTCAGCAGCAAAGTAAAACATGAAACCACGAAAAGCTTGACAAATGAAGCATGAGTTGCTGACAATAAAAAAATTTGCTAAAACAAAACACTTCAAAAACATGTTTTTCAGAAAATATGTTAAAGGGAAACAAAAATAATTTATTTTCTCATAACTTAATGAATGCAAAATGCTAAACTAAAAATGAAATCGATTGAAGAAAATGCGTAAAAGTATCTTTTAACTAGAAATTTCTAAGTTTACCAAAAAAATATAAAATTAACGTCCATAGTCGGCAATCTCACAGTCACGCTTGAGTGGTTTGGTCAATAGAAAAACTTTAAATAGCTTAGTAACCTGCTAAGAATTCGGGCCACGGTAGCTGTTTACTTGCTCAAGAATTATTTTTAAGGAAACTTCACAACAATCGTCACAATAAGTCCTCTTGGTTCAAAAAATTTGCAGAAATAAAAAATTAAGATAAAAATAAATGGCATGACAGAGAAAAATTAAGATTTTTTGTCAAATTAGTTGCAGTTTGAAGATTTGTTACAAATTTTTTAAGTGTGCATCACAAAATCTATAAAAAAAGATAAAATACTTAACATCGCATTTTGTTTTATAGTTAATTCAACACAGTTCTTTTTTTGCGAATTTGCCCCGATATTTTGAACATTTTTTTGTATCCTCTAAAATATTACTACCAATTTAAAGTGCAAAATTGATTCTAAAAAATAAACAATGTAAAAACAAAAAATCTCTTTAGTCATGTACGTTTCAGAAAAAGATCGTAGATAAATCAAGTATGCAATGCTTGGATTAATGATAAATGGTCAATAAGTTGACGTATTCTGTCAAATCCATTGGAACAACCAAGAATTTATTAGAAAAGATTTTTTGTGGCACAAAATTTTAAAATTGCCTAAAATGTCGCTATAGACGTGGCCATCTATATAGACAAAACTCTTTATAAAAGAGGAAGTAGCCTTGAAAAAGGCTGTTTAGGAAAACTCTAACGTTTTCGTGTAGCTCTCATCAGGAGAAATCGCTACAATGAGTAAAGTAAAGTAAAGTAAACTAACACTACAATAAGTAAAGTAAAGAACGCTACAATGAAAATTCGAAATTTTATTGCATAAGATATTGTCGTTTCGCCGAGTAAGAAATTATACAAAAACGCAGTTGATTTAGAAGCACTAGCCACCAAGCGGTTGAAAAGTAAAAATTTGTCGTTTCGTCGAGTTAGAAATGGAACAATTTTTATTGGACAGAATTTGGATGTTTAACTTGGCAAAAATTATAGTTGTAATTTGACGGCGCAATTTGGATATTTCAGAAGATGAGTGCCAATAGCCGAATCACAATTAGGTGTGGAGGAATTTATTTTATTTTTTCGCGTTGACTGAATTCTTTCTTGATTGGTTTTGTTGCGGATAGTTTTCGGGACATTTTGGCGGATTCTGTCCTGCAGAGGTTGAGAAGTTCTGCCCACGTACCGGCATTACAGAAGTTCGAATTTTCAGTTCTTTACTCAATGTAGCGATTTCTCCTTATGCGAGCTACACGTTAGAGTTTTCCTAAACAGCCTTTTTCAAGGCTACTCCCTCTTTTATAAAGAGTTTTGTCTATATAGATGGCCACGTCTATAGCAACATTTCAGGCAATTTTAAGAATTTATTAATGACAAAAACGTATAAAATAAATAAAATAAAAGTTTGTTCTGTAGCTATAAGTTGTTTTTCGGATTTACTAAAAATAACGAATTGCTTTACTTGATTAAGTTGAAAGCTTGCATTTTTGAAGTGTAAAATACAAAAATATTATCTTTTAAGTAAAATCTTTCGAAAGCTCAAACAATACGTCATTGATTAATTAAAATTTGCATTTACTTTGACAAGTTGTTTGCATCTCTGTGTTGAAACCGATGCATTTGTAAATAAAAGATATTCTTTCATTCTCCATTGAAGCCTTTTGCCGCCACAAGTGGCTTAACACTTTATCCAATGAGTCCATTTATTTTATCATGGAGAAAAGAAACTCGATACATTATCATTTTTAGAATTTAAGCTGTTTGTGAAAAAAGGAAAATATACAGAAACTTGATAAAAAAGTTCATCAAGTATAAAAACCTTTTTTTTAGTTTAGGGACTGGCTTATGGATTCATTAACTATTACAACTACCGTATTTTACCGCACATATTCGGCATCCCACATTCAGACATGAAATTATAGTAAAAACTTCTATCTCCACATGTAGTACGTCCCCAGTTTTGAAATCACAATAGTTATTCTTGTTAACGTAAACCTGCTGACAAAAACGCCGCCATGATTGTTTGTATGAAGCAATTAAGAAAGCAGATCGTAAAAGGCGCAAAATGAAACTGTTTTTTTGCGCTCATTTATAATCGTGTTCGTTGTGTGCAGGTGAAGGAAGCCAATAAAATAAACTATTAAATGTTCCAAGATCGAAAGCATGGCTTTAAAGGCCCGTTTCCACTACGAGCGTGGAAAAGAGCATTCTTTGTTTCTTTTATTGATCTTCGATTGAAGCAAGCGGTTAAAATTGAAGCGAGTGCAAAAAAAATCAATGAAACAAACAAAGAGTGCTCTTTTCCACGCTCGTAGTGGAAACGAGCCTTAACGCTATGGCTAAAAAAATCGCAACGTTTTGTTGCTGCATGTAATAAATAATAGTTTTAGCTTTCAGTATTGAGGATTCGTATTGTACTGTAGTTTTAACACCATATTTTCGCTACTCGTAAATGGCTTAATCATGTCTTTATTATTTCAGAAAAAAACTAAATGCAAACTTATTTTACCCACATTTAATTCGCACCAGGAACTTAGAATCCATATCTGAGTCATAAAAATGCAGATTATTTGCGAAAAAATACAGTAAGTAGAATTCAATTCTTTCACCTTGAAAATAACTGCTGTTTTGACAGCTGTATAAGTGTTTTTTTTGAATTAAATTAAATTTAATTAGCTTTTGATCCGATTATAATCACTAAAAAAAACAAGGATAACTTAAAAAAACTAAGTTTTTTACAATTTTAAACGTTTTTTTTTATTTTAACCAAATAGATGCAATTTTATGTTGCTTTAACTCGAAACTTTGTCACAATAAAAAGTTATGACAATAATATAATCAAACTGTTTTTCAACAATTTATTATTGTATTGTATGACAAAACGTTTATAGGTTAAAATTTAATCAGTTTACAACGTTATCCGTAGTTTTGCAGTTAGACGTCAAAGCAAAGGCTTTATTTTTTTTTATTTTAAGTCGTTATAAAAATTAAACTAGATTTAAGGTAAATTATTTTTTTAGTGACTATAAGGTATACTTTTTTTTTGTGTACTACTTCCATTAGTTTTTTTACTAAATCTTAAAAAAAGCATAAAGCGAAACTTTCAAACCAGAAACACCGTTACGCTTGAATGCGTTCAAATTGCTCTTTGCTTTTGTGTTGGATTTAATAGCAAACCTGGGGGGTAGGTGAATTGTTGGATGGCAGACTTTTTTGTTCGATTTTAATGTCATATTCCGACACGTTACCACTTATTTATAAAAATCTTAGTTTTGAAAAGAGGAAACTCTTGTCATGCCTGCCAAAGGATTGTGAAAGATAAAAGCGTAGTCTCTGATGGCAACAAAATAAAATTTATTTTTTTAAGATACTTTATCAACTTTAGAATTGTTTTTGTTAGAAACAAGTCTCACTGGTAAGGAGTTTACACGTCACTTCCCGTAATTCACTTTGTCTCTATTATAAGTTTAAGTTTGCTCTTTGTACCAACTAAGTTTATTAACCAAAGCGACTTTAATTCAATTAAGTCTCTGGACGTGATTGACAATATCGTTCAAATTCAAAATAAGCTCACATCCGTGCATTAAAAAAAATATCGTCAGAGGAAAATTTTTTTGGTTGCTCGGTCGCAATCTCTAGATTAAATAAGTAGGCTAATTCTTATATAATGTGAATACTTATATAATATTGTTGAAAACAAAAGATGGGTTTGATGTCCCGTAACCGCTTGATGGCGTATACTTCAAGTCAGAACAGCTGGCGGCAAGATTTTGTTAGCAAGGCAGTGCTATGGCAGAATGTAATGTTACATAGTACCAGCAGATGCTGCTATGGATTTCAAGTGTTGTTTTCTTATACTTGAAGCAACCCTGCAAAAAGCTTCTTTTTTATGCTTACTACTGCTTTCAAGCGGCAGGAACGTTATTACCAACGTTCCTTCTAGGCTGCGCGGCCGCGCAGCTAACCTAGAACCCCTGGGCAGTACTTTCGTTTTGCCGCGCATTGTATAAGTATTGGCATGACAAGCGAAATACGTGCTTACAATCAGAAGCAAGCTTCACACAGTATTGGATATTCAAATAGCTTTCATCCATCTTTCAGTTTTTACTCCAAAAATCATGGTGATCGCTAAAAAAAAGGTCTTAACTTTGGTTTCATCTCTGATATGCCTATTTTGTTTCTGAAATCAAGGTGCTCTCTAAAAAAAAAAGGTCTTTACCTCGATAATAGCACGAAACCTCGAAATGTCGGGACGAAAATTGGGAAATAGAGAGATCGATTCTAAGTGATGACCTTTTTTTTTAGAGAACACCTTGATTTTGGGAACGAAATAGGGAAATCAGAGATGAAATCGAAGTGAAGACCTTTTTTTTTTTAGAGAACACCTTGATTTTGGGAGAGAAAACTGAAAGACGAAATCAAAACTCCTTTTCTTCTTAACTGAACATCAATTTCTGAAAATTCTTGCCTCGGATCCCTAAATTTGAATATCCACCACTGCTCACACGGCCTTTCATTCCGCGCACACTAATCAAGCTCTTAGAGGGAACGTTGCTTATTACCGCACGGACACTTCACACAAGAAAAAAGCTCCGTGCGTTGATTAATAGGCTCGTGAACAGAGCGACATGGGTTCACCGCTCAGGATGAAAATATAGTTTTTGCTTGCAAATGCTGAGAGAAACAATTTAAAAATCTGAGCTCGTCTGAAGATTTATTTATTTTTATTTTATTTTATCTCTATATTTATCCTCCTGACTCGCAGGAAAGCGACGGAGGCGCTATTATATAGGGTAGGCAATTACCCTGACCTGCTTCCGGAGATACCAAGATATTGCTGTCCGCTTGTAATTTAATAGAGATATTACTGTAATTTAGAAATGCTTACCAGGACCACCAAGCGGGGAAAGCGCCGTAAAGTGTCTTTCCCAAGGACACAACAGAATGGCGCGAATAGGTTTTGAACCGAGACCGTGTTGGTCACGAGCCCGGCGTTAGACACTCGACCACGCGACCACGCTCGACCACGCTCCACGACTAAATCTTAGAATGATGTCAGCATAGAATTTTTTTAGTTTAATCTTTAAACTTTTCTGATACATATGTGAACTTATCTAACTTTTGAGAATTTAAGAATATTAAAATAGTTGGTTTAAGTTGTTAATGGTTTAAATGCGGCTTAGATTTTGCTTCTGTGAATTTGTAAAAAAATTTTGGAAAAAGAATTAAATTTTTTAACGTTAAAAAGGCAACAGTAGTTCTAAATGATAAAAAAACAAACATATAATTTTAAAAGCTACTTTGAAATTTAAAGTAAGGTCTGTCTTTATGGATTATGCTACTCTTCAATAGTTCCCTACAAAGTTTACG
The DNA here is from genome assembly GCA_963680785.1 of Diplosoma virens. Lineage (NCBI taxonomy): Eukaryota > Metazoa > Chordata > Ascidiacea > Aplousobranchia > Didemnidae > Diplosoma > Diplosoma virens. Next base: position 13,667,094 of record OY796887.1, on the reverse strand, counting down.
CTACCAGCGTTTTCTTTCAACCGCTAAACCACTAAGATGACATACTTGATAGTTTATTCATGCCTTCGATAAATAAATAAAAAAAAACAGGAAAGAAATAGAAACAGATAAGCTTTAATTGAAACTACGCAAATGCCATCAAGAAACTTCTCAAGATAATGACGAGTCGCACTAAACAAGAACATTTGCAGAGGATAATAGCTTGAACGATTAAACAATTTATAAATGAAATAAAAAGCTAAAATTGCTACAAATCTTTTTGACATTTTGAATAATACTTAACTGAATATTTAGTAAAAATAAAAGAAAATATTTTGAAACATTTTCAATTTTTTAAGTGATTGGAAGAACGTTGAAAATATGTCTTTTGTAATATGTCACAAAATGCGAAAGATTGAGAACCACTGTGCTTATTACTCAAGCAAGAGCAATCTTAAAAGAAATTTGTAAATATGATCAACCAAGTATAACTATGAAAAGCATCGTTAAGAGTGAAGTTTCAAAATTTTCTTTGCACTTGTCAACGGACATCATACGTTTTTTTGTTTGTTAAATTTTGTTCGCCGAACGTATCCACCGAACGAGAAAAGATAATAAAGAAACAAACGTACGCTATGTACACCAGGCCTTAATAACCGACTTTCAGTTAATCTTCTGTAAAAATATTGATTGGCTTTTATTGGTACTTTCAAGAAGTAAAGAAGGTACCTTAAAGAAGTGCATAAATGCTTGTTTTGTTGTGTTCAGACAACACAGTGTTAAGGCTCGTTTCCACTACGCGCGTGGAATGAAACATTCTTTCTTCTTTTGTTGATCTTTCCGGGTTTAGAATCTAAGCGAGCGCTATGCGAAGCAAATGATTGATATAACAAACAAAAAATACTCCATTCCATGTTTATAGTTACTTTGCGAATCAATTTAAAAAAACAGAGGTTTTCAATTTGCGCACTGAACGGTTATCACAGCTATTCGTACACGGAATCGGGGATCAATTTTCACTGAGTGACAAAAGAAACCGAGAGCAAGAATAATAGTTCTTTACAAAAAGTCTTAGTACAGGAAAACAAAAGAGAAAGTGCAAAGCCCGTTTTTTCCGCGCTTTGAGTCTGATACAAATCTTGATACCGGAGTCTAAATCGAGTAATTAGAGAGACTTTTTAGTAAACGATTTTAAGCTTCAATTAGAGGTTGTTTGTTTTTTCAAGATTGCTGTTCGAGCTTAAGTTATCAGTTATAGGAATTTATTTAAGATTTTAAAAAAATGATAAAAACGTCTTTTTTAATCATTATTTGTATTTTTTTGTCTTGATAAGTTTTTTTCAAATTTTTGTCTTAATAAGTTTTATATAAAAAAATATTTTTTTCATTATTTATATTTTATTATTATTATATGGATGAAATCAAAAGAAAGACTGAACAATATCAAACAAAAATAAGTCAAAAAACACAATAATTGAATAGAGCTGAACAATTTCAAACATTCTTAAAGTTTAATGTCTAATTTTAATTTACCAAAACTTTATTCTAAACGTTGTTAATTAAAAAATTTTTTTTAGCCGTCTATTGATATATGCCGTCTAAAAACAATTTTTTGAACATTACTTTTAAAGACCTTTTTTTGCATTAAACTAAAAACTATTTATTTTTTCCTATCCAAAAACTGGACATAAACTATCATGACTTCAGAAACTTGTAGCATTGTAGTATAATAGTCTTCGCATGACAGTAGCAACAATCATGGACATCGGCTTTTACTTTTGTTGCTGACTGATAATTTGACTTTTTAAGCAATTGTAAAATTTATTGCATCGATTAAGCTTAAAGGCTCGTTTCCACAACGAGCGTGGAATAGAGCATTCTTTGTTTCTTTTATTGATCTTTCCGCGTTTAAAATGAAGCGAGCGCTAAGCAAAGCAAAAAAAATCAATAAAACAAACAAAGAATAATCTTTTCCACGCTCGTAGTGGAAACGGACCTTAAGCCAATTTTATTGTAATTAATGGAGTAAATGGAGACAGAAATTGATGACTAAAACTTTTAAACATAACTGTTTTTGTTAAAAATGGATTAATCCGTAGAAATTGCAATGAAACTTGGCGCCGCTTCTATGAGATGTTTATGTGGGTTGTAGACTTTTGGTGAGCTGCAATCTTGCGTTTATATAAAGGTATTTACAAAAAACACACAAATTTTAAAAGTTTTACTTTAACCATATCATAACATCATCAGTTGTTTTCTGAGTAGATTTCTTCAAAATTTTCTTTGGCAGCTTTAAAATCAACTTTCATTTACAAATACGTAACTCCAATCAAGCTACGGTTTGCCAAACATTACCCTACCCACCACTATTTAATGTATCAATTTTTATTTATTTTTTATATAGTTTATGTAGAATCTGACGACATAGCACCTGACGAAGTGAGCAGTAGCCCACGAAAGCTTGTGCCCTAATAAAAAATAGTCAACTTTAGTGCATAATTTTTTGTTTCTCTCATTTCATATAGTTTATATAGTTTGCTTATCATCTTTATTGCAACATTTGTCATTTTATTACCATACTGTTTTTGACATCTACTGTACCAAGAACTTGAACTTTTTAACCCTTTAAAGGACAGTGGTACATATGTGTACCATGATTGTGATTATAATGTAACAATAGCACTTTTGTGAAGGCATTATAATTGTGATTTTTAGGTATTTGTGACGTCATTATTAAATCATTGTTATTTTATTTTATAATCAAATTCTTATATCCCTTAAAGCAGGGTGGTCCAACTTCTCCACTCTTGTGGGCCACTTTTCAAAATTCAAAATTATTCGAGTTTGCGGGCCTCAACCGGCTAAAAACACTTATTTCTGTCCCAAACTCAGGGTGTTCTCTAAAAAAAAAAGGTCTTCAATTGGAATCGATCTCCGAAATTCCTATTTTGGTCCCAAAATCAGGGTGTTCTCTAAAAAAAAAAAAAGGTCTTCAATTGGAATCGATCTGTGAAATTCCTATTTTCGTCCCAAAATCATAGCGTTCTCCAAAAAAAAAGGTTGCCGCTGCTTGTAATCGACAAGACTTGTGCAAAATTGTTCCGCGAGCCGTAGTTGGACCACGCTGCCTTAAAGGGTTAACGATGTAGCTGACTTAACAATCACATAAAAGGTTCGTAAATTGAAGTTTTTTCCCCGAATAAAGCTGTATAATTTAATAACATAAGACTTTTCGCAAACTTTTAATTTAGGATTCTTGCGCAAACTTCAATATCACGCTTTAATAGTAACTATTATAACGTCTGTTTGTTGAATAGTACATAATTCCAGACGTAATAAAAGCTTATTTTTTAAGCTGCTCCAGTTACACAACATAGCCTACAAATAAAGTACTGTTTTAGGACTGAAACTTTAATTGTAGGCCTACTGTTTAGAAATTTAGAATTTTAGATTAACATTTTTCCTTCTATTTAATTGTTATGATTACCAATTAAAATTAGCAGGTGATTGTATAAAATAGGCGTACAGAGTTTTTTTAATTGAAAAAGTTTTAATGCATGTGATTCTGCTTTGCTTTCTAATATCAAATAAATGCGAGAGTAACTAAAACTAAGTTGCTGTACATCAAAAAATTTAATTGTTTTTTTTATTATCTGCTGGCAATAGAACGAGCATACATTCTGCATTATATGCGGCAGCAAATTTTTTTGAGTAGAAAATATGTTTTCTGAGCTAAAATAGTAATACCTTTACAGGCACTGTGTTTACTATATGGTTGTTGGGTTTATATTTTACAGCTTAACATAATGAATAGCAATAAGGATTCGTTTGAAAAATTTGCAAATAAATTGTAATATATTCGTACAGTACATTGACTAGAAAGATGAATTTAGTTTGTTTTTCCAAAATTTTTCTGGTCAGTGGCCTACTCATCAAAAAACTGCTCAATAACATTTAAGTCAGAGCGACTATAACCAACTAAATTATGACATCGCAAAAGTAATTTTATCGTTAATTTATTAGTGTCGACCGTACGTGTGAGGAGGTTGAAAACCTGAGATTGATTTTATTAATTTTTAGTCAGAGGAAAGGAAATCTTATTAAACAAAATTGAATTTTATTTGAATTAGATTTTCAATTGCTGACGAGTTTAGCTTCATTTTATATTCGTTTAATTATCCCCTAGCGACCTTCAACAAGCGAAACAGACTGTAGGAATAACCATTAAAATCAAAGTAATTTTTTGGTCTGATAATGTACTTAATTATAAATAAACTACAAATGTCTCTTAAACATATTAAATGATGTGCAACTCTTAGTCTGTTCTGTTTTAAAAGAGCCATTAACTTGTGGTGAATAAGCTTGTTGACCATTGGGCGAAGCAGGCATCTCAAATATATGTATAAATAGAGTTTTTTCAATATTTTGCTGAGCCCTCTCTGAAAAGAAACATTTAGTGGCCCCTCGGCAGGTCATCTATATGTCACAATTTTACTTTGGTATGATTTCTAAACCAGTTTGTTACTTGCACTCTACATGATTGTGTGAATTTCTCGTTGTGTTAAAGGGGTCAACTTGCTGATAATCGGGTGTCTCAGGTAGTTTTTTTGAACGCTTGCATAGTTTGGAAAGTTAATTGCAACTAACGGTCACCGATTAAGTTAACATGAGTCATAAGTTGTTGTTAATTCGCCGTGCAACTAAGCAGCCAAAGTAACACCAAATATTTATTAAACGGGAGACAATTGTACTCGTTATTTTTCTCGAAATTAGTTTTTGTCCTTTGGAAAAATTTAGCAATACATGATTTGAAACAAAATGATGAGATTGAGACAAAATGCATGATTTACAACAAAACGTTTCTCGTCGCAGTTTAATTAAATTCTTTGTCTGCTTCAGGCGCGACTCTACAGTTACCTTAAACCTCGCATAATCTTAGAGAAAACATTTTTTACCTGCCCGTACAGGTGTAGGGCAAAACGTTGTAGGCTACGGTTTATTAACTTCGATCAAAATTATTCGGCCACTCTGAAGCTGTGATAGTGGAAAATGTGTCAACATTTTATGAAAAAGCACTTTTGGTTTTGGATATTTTTTTGCAGAATTGCGAAACAGAAAATGTGAAAAAACCGTTTTTGCTTGATTTTACAATGTTTTATTAAATATCACGACTTTTGCCATTTGGATCTTTGACAGTCGTTATCGGAAAGGCTTCAACAAATCTCCAAGAAGCCTTTGAATTACCTGAATTTAGGCATTTCTGGCTTTAACTTCTTTCGAAATTTGCTTGATCATGACAAGGTCGAACAGGTGCCGCCAACAGGAGAATCTGAGCACTTCACGTTTGCGCCCGTAATAAATTTGCAACAATCATGTTTTTTTTGTAAAAGGCTCAGACCAGTGTTTCTCAAAGTGAGCCACTTGGCTCCCTAAGGAGGAATTTGAAATCTCCAAGGAGGAAAAATCATTAGGGAGGAATCAGGGAAGAATTTAAAAATTTCACTACAATGTGAGGCAAAAAAATTGGTACTTCAAAGTGAAAAGCTTTTTTGGAATTACTACTTTTTAGGGACGAAAACATCAGCAGTGTGGTTGAGTGGTTAGAACACTGTGATTGTGCTCTCGGTCTCGGTTCAAAATCTACTCACGCCATTCTGTTGTGTTCTTGGGAAAGACATTTTAAGGCACTTTCCTTTGCTTGGCAGTCTTGGCAAGCAATTCCAAATTTCAGTCATATCTCTGTATAAAAAAACAAAATAAAAAAATTTCAACCAGACAGCAATATCTGGGCATCTTCGGAAGCAGGTTGGGTTAATTGCTTGCCCTATCTATTGTGTTGGTGATGCTTTCTGCGAGTCAGGAAGATAAATATAAAGATGAAATAAAATAAATAAAAATTGAGAAATCTGGGAAAGAATCAAAATTGAATGTTATTTTTGAACTTTTTGGGATAACTGGGATTTGGGTCACAAATTTGGATGAAGACAAAAAAAATTCTTTTTTTAGAAGGGGGAAATGATGGTACCCAAGTCCTGAAAGGGAGGAATGTAGGAAAAACTTTTGAGAACCACTGGCTTAGACTGAAAAAACTTCAAAACTGACACCATAAATGATAAAAAACTATTTTTGGTCGCACATGAAGGAATAACTTGTATCACCAACCATTTATTGAGTTCACTCTGAAGGAGGTGTAAATTATTGTACTCAATTCTTCATTCAGTACTAGGCGTTCCAATGGTCTTTATAGAGATCAATCCATCAGTGTGAAACGCAGCCGGTACTAAACGAGACAAAATAAACTGAAAAAAATTTCAAAATTCTTAATTATTTGCTTAATGTGTGTAAGCAATAAATGATTTTTGCAGAAAGAGAAAAAAAGAGAGAAAATTTACAAAATTGTGTCAAAAAACTGTCTCATCTTTTATTGTCAATGAAACATTTTTATGCTTTGTGGTTTGTTTCCATTAAACAACGAAACTAAATCAAATTTAAACTATTTCAAAAGATAAAGCTTTTACAACAGGGTCAGGCAAATTTTTAGTAATGTTGCAGGACAAGTTTTTTCAAGAATTTTTGGACGGCCCGCATAAGTGCCCAAAAAACCAATTTGTTTTATTAAATTCCTTAAAATTAAAAGAATTAAAAGAAAGTTGTTTGGCCGACCGCAGTTTGCCCATTTTTGTTTTACATCCCTTACAAACAGTGCTCGTTTAATTTGTAAATTCTGCTAAAAAGTGCTTTTAAAAATTATTTCTAGCTATGATGATGATGATGATGATGATGATGATATTTTATTCACGCTTAATAACAATATTTAAGAATATGCAATGTACATTAAGCAAAGCATGAAAAGGAAACGCGACACAACGACGGACGTTAAACATGCAGAAAGTATAGAGAGGGGGTAAGAAAGAGAAAAAATAAGAAGCACGGCCGCGTTACCTAATTTAAAAAAGACAAAATATTATTATTTAAAAAGACAAAAAAGACACAAAAAAAAATGACAAGCCAAAAAAAAAATAAATAAAAAGCTAGAAGGAATGAAAAAAATTGGTAGTCGATATCATACCCAAGAACAAAATAAACTCAGGATGATGAAGAACCATTATTTATTGGTCGGAGATGAAAAAATAACTTGTTCTATTTTAAAAGAGCCATGAACTTTCATTAGCTTTCTTTTACTCACCTTTCAAATCTTTTTTCGCTAGTATTCTTATATTTTTTTTGCAAGATCAAACTGTCACTGACGAGATTTAATAATCAAAACAGCTGTCTGGCAGAGAATTTTGCATTCCCATTTTGGTATTTTTTGTCTACACACTTTTATTTTTGTAATTTTTGACCAAAATCGTTATTTTCCATGCTTAAGTTTTTTTTCAATTTCTACATTTGTCTGGCTTGGTCCGAAATTTATTTTTATCAACTCTTCTCTGATTATTTCTTTTTCGATGTTGCCGCAAGATATTTCAATCTAATTTTTCCATCTAATTAGATAAAGTCCGAAATTCAATCAACTCTTTTCGATGTTGTTTCAAAGTTCTTTTTGATGTAATTTAGTCCATTTGGTTCGACGAAGTCCGAACTTCAAACTTTTTCAACTATTTTCTAATTGATTCTTTTTCGATGTTCAATGCTCCTATTTAAAAACGAAAGTGTAGATTGGTGGTTAGAATAGAGCTATTTCATTGAATTCTTGTCTTTTCCTGCTTGATCTTTTTCGATGACTGTCTCTGTGCAGTCGAAGGATAGTCTGGCACCGTTCCTTTGAATAATTTGCTGCTGATTACTTGATTTATTTTCATATTTTTCTATTACCAAAACTTATTTGTCTACAATTAAATAATTGGAAGGTAATTCCAAATTGTTACAGATGAAATCGTTTTAGTACACAAAAATACTCTTGCGCGTTTTGCTTAAAAATAAGTGATATTAAATAGTTTACAGCTATTAACAATCATTTAATGGCTGAATAACAATTTTACTTTATTTTAACAATAATTCATATTGGCAATCCGAATCTGCTTGATAAAGATTTTCTGTGTTATGATTTTACTTTTATCAGATTACAACAAGGATAAAAAATAAATACCAAAACCTAACCTTTCTTTAATGTTAAGAAAGGGAGGAAAACCGAAGATTTTTCTTTTTTTGCCATTTGTTTTTCGCACGCTGTTTTGCTTCTATTACTAACTTCTATCAAGTAAACTATAGTTTATTGCAGTTGATTCTTACGGTGTTAAACAAATTACACTTCATTTACTATAAAAAATGTCTACTTCAAACACCATTACTCGTTGTCATAATACAACCAACTGTCTTCTCACTTATGCAAATCAAAACCGAGGCCAAGATTTCTTCAATGACGTCATTATCAAAACCGATTCTGATCAAAACATTTCAGCCAATCGAATGGTTTTATCTTGTTATTCAAAATACTTTGAGAAAATGTTCAAATCACCGATGAAGGAACAAGACCAACGTTCTATTGAAGTTAAAGATATTGATGGGAAATCTTTGCACTTACTTATTGATTATATTTATACGGGTCAAATTCCAATAAACAGTGACAATGTTATGAGTGTCTTGTCAGGTGCTGATTATTTGCAACTGGATGAAGTGAAAAGACTTTGTTTTGATTTCATGGAAAAAGAACTAACTGCAGAAAACTGTTTTATTATGCTAAACATGGCTGATTTTTACCCAGATGATTTGATGAAAAGCAAAGTTTACAAATACATTTCCGACAATCTTGAAATATTGATGAAAACTGAAAACTTCAAAAACTTGTCCGAAGATGATCTAATCCAAATTGTTTTAACGCCTAATCACTATCAAACAAAACAAACTGCCAAATTTAAATCTGTATTGGAATGGACAACACACGACAAAGAATCAAGAAGCAATAAACTTGTTAACTTTCTGAAATTGTTTGATTTGTCACAATTGCCGCTCACTGATTTAAAAAGTGCAATTTATGACGATCTTTTTCAAGACAATGACATTTGCATGAAAATGATAAATGATCAAAACATGCATTTGTCAAAAGCAAATAAATCGTTCAAAACCAAAACAAAAATATTGAGTATTGGTGGGATTGAAAACAAAATAAAAGTTATCAAACTTCAGGGTTTGATCCATCTACCAGTTGTTATTTATCCTAATTTACCAACTGGTTTTCAAGCAAAATCCTCATTGAAAGTCAACAATTACATTTATTGCATTGGTGGAAACTCTGAATCCGGTACCTTTAAAGAAGTAGTAAGATTAAATCTAAATGAAGAAGTTTTGAAGTGGACGCAAGTGACTTCAATGAATGACGAACGGGTCAGCTTTGGCGCTGCAGTGTTTAACGACGTTTTAGTTGTGGCTGGTGGCAACGGAGAAAACAATGATGCGATTGGTTTAACGGAAATTTACGCAATTGGATCAAACAAATGGAAAACAATCGCTTCGTTAAAGCATAAAAGACAAGGAAACCAGCTGATTGTTTGCGATGGATCGTTGTTTGCACTTGGTGGCCACCAAGGCAGCACGTGTTTATCATCAGTGGAGCGGTTGGATGATATGGATGATAAGTGGTGTGACGTGGCATCGATGCATGAAGCAAGAACAAGATTTGCAGCTGTTAGTTACGGAGGTTATATCTATGTCATGGGTGGTTTAAACAACAGGAACGAATGCATTAAAACGGTGGAAAAATATGATCCTCGTTTAAACTCATGGAGTTATATCAGTGATATGAAAATTGCCAGATGTGATCATTGTGCTTGTATTTTTGATGATCAAATTATTGTCATCGGAGGATTTCTTGTTAGTAAAGAAGTTAAAAAAAACATTGAATATTTTGTTCCTACTCATGACAAATGGTACATGAAAAAGGAAACCGAAAAAAGTTTATTAATGCAACATTCGTTAGTTGTTGTATGAGATTTTACCAAGAAAAATAGTAAAAAGCTATCTTAAAATACTAAAATTTTTAAGGTTTTATTATTTTATTTTATATCATTTATTATCATCTCTGTTTATCTTTCTGACTTGCAGAAAAACGTCGGAGGCACTATTATTTGGACCACCGTCAAACGATTACTTCACTATTTCTGGAAATGCCAAAATATTTCTGTCTGGTTGAAATTTTTTATTTTGTTTTTAGATTTTATTCGGAAACGATATGACTAAAATTTAGATCTGCTTGCAAAGACCGCCAAGCAGAAGAAAGTTAGGTAATATGTCATTTTAAGGACACAACAGAATAACAAAAGTAGGTTTTGAACCGCGACTGCGTTGATCGCGTTCGCCGTCTATACGGCGCGTTTACCGACTCGTCCATACTGCTGGCTAAGGTGATCTATTAACAATTAATTAGGATTTAAAAACATAAATTTTAAACAGATTTTATATGTAAATTGTGTTTTGTTTTTTGAAGTGTACAATATTTCAAGTTAAAATGTAAAAACAATACGCAGCGTTTTTTGTTTTATTTTAATCTAAGTGACAGTGATATGAGAGTAATGAAAGATTTGAGCTTTGGTCGAAAAAGATAAACTTTAGTTTAATTGAAAGTCTTGCAGATTAAAATTAGCTTTGCCAACACGCGGTGGAGAGCTATTGAATGTCTTATACGATACCTTAGTAGAATTGTACTCAAGATAGCTGTAAATATCAGTTTTTACCAAATTTTCAATATGACTCGCCTATCAAACCCATGTTAAAAAAATTTAGCGGTGAATGTTCGGATCGATGCATTAAATTGCCTAGAATAATAATCGAGTTTTTGAATTGGAGACAGCCCTATCGAAAGCTGACAGTTAAATTGCAATAAAACAATAAAACTTCGGGAAAATTCATGAAGCACTTTACGATCGACACAGATTGGGATTTGACATTTTCATTGAGTCTGTTTACTTACTGTAATGAAACTATAAAAAATAGAAATTTGATGTTTTTGTTTTTCTAGCTGATTATCAAATAAATTCGATTATTTTTTTCTTTTGACCCAAAAAATTAATCAATTTACTCACTACGTATATGTGCTAAAAAATTCAAAAAGCCAGGGAGTACTGAAAAACCAAAGATTATTTATTAAGCCAATTTTTCAGTATTGGTTATAAATCCTGATACCTTGATGCCGCAGCAGTGCAAATTTTAAAAAGTTTTTTTTTATAAAAATAAGGTACAACCTATCATGAAAGAAAGTTCCTTCTCGCCCGTCGTCAAAAATTTTTGGTGTTGGTCCTTTGACGTGTTTTCATCTCTAAAGAGTAAGAAGAGTTGCACTGCGTCCATGTGGAAAAGGAGAAAAATCCTCAAAGCAAAGTTTGAAATAATGTTTTAAAAGTCTTGTAAAATTCTAATTTTTACTTCATACTCAATAACATCGACAAAAAATTTTGCCATTGAAATCTTAAACTTGAATTAGATTTCAGTCAATCGTGCCGAGATTTTGATTTTCACATAACTATCATTTGTCATGTGTAGGAACAAGGTATTCAACGTTTTAAACGTAATCTTAGTCATGGTCATTTATAAATCGTCTTATTTAACCATTAAGAAATTACTGCATTTTTTTATTTTTACATAGTTTTATGTTGTAGTAATAAGTAAAGATTTCACAGAAATTGAATTTTTTAAAAAACAAGAGTTTTCAACTTTTAAGTGCTAGTAAATTGGTAAAAGCAATTTGGATTTATTTCAGGACTGGTTGTTTTGGATCTTAGTTATTTCATCGCGTAATTCCCTCCACAATAAGCTTGGTTAATAAATGTTCTTCTTATTACTATTTATAATTTTTGTAATTTTATATAGAACGCATGAACAGTGATGGCCTTACAAAAATGGGCCTGGTGCAAGAAACGTAAAGGGGGCCACTATTTAGTGTACTAAAAAAAGGTGGCTGAAGCCATTTTTAGTGCACGAAAGCAAAATGATCTTTAAAAAAAAAGTTTTTAATTTAGGGGTGGAGGCATTATTAAGCGATCCAAAGCATGGTGACACAAAGTGATCACTAAAAAAAAAGTCTTCAATTTAAGGGGGCCACTATTGGTTCTTCCAAAGCAAGGAAAGGACACTTTTTACTGCCTCATGACATTAAAAAAAAGAGTCTTACTTTTCCACACATTTCCACAAGCACATGTGATAACAACCTAAGGGGAGCTGGCTGCTGATCTTCAAAATTTTTTTATTTTCTTTTTGACATGCCATCGACGTCCTGGTGCTACTACGAAGAAATAAAGCAGTTTCTTGTGTAGGGAGAGCCACTTTTTGATATATTTTAGGGGGCTTGGTTCGGGCACCCTATTAAAGCCATCACTACACATGAAATAGTCAGTGTAAATAACTGCTTTGAAAATAAACTATGCACAAGCCAAAGCATAAAAGGTACTTTTAGAAGTTTAGGAAAGTGAAGAGCTAAAATAAAGTAGAAACCAGAGCTTCCAGGGATAGATCTCATAAAAACCTAGATTTAAACAAAACAGATGTTATATTTTTCTAAAAAATGTATTAAATTTAAAACGAGTTTATATATTACAAATTGTAGTATTTTAGAAAAATGCCATATAAAATAGAAAGACATATAAGCAACATTATATAAAACTATAAACCTTTGACTAAATCACAATTATATTTGGTCAATAGAGAGCTAAAGTAAAAACGAGTTGAATATGAACTCAAGTTTTACCGGTGGTACGGGATGAAACTAATCTAACACACTCATGATAATTGTGCCTAATCCATTTTTCCTTCGGCTTATATACCTAAGGATTGTTATGTAATAGAATTTCTTATGATGATATTTTAACAAGCCCCAATGGCGATATACGTACACCCGAAGAAGGCCAAAAATCGAGAAAAAATTAGAGAAACGTTACAAACAACGGGCAGACAGACCAATTTATTTACAAGGATTGTGGAAACAAAACCCAAAAAGAAACACAGTTAATATACTTATCTGACAAAAAAACAATGTGCGACAATTTGTAACACTTTTATAAAATATAAATAAATAAAACAAATAATAACGAAAAATGAAAATCTCGACGGAGACTGCGAAGGGACCGGTTTAGGTCATTAAGTCAAGCAGTCACAGAGAAAAAAAAACAACTGGGCTAGTAATGCACAGCAATTAGTTGCAAGGATTGCACTTTAGTTGGTTGTCAACAGCATAACTGTAATAAAAATGATTTAAAATTAGACTTAAATTTGTGAAATGATTGATTTTGTAGTTCAATAGGGATAGAGTTCCAAATTTTTGTTCCTTGAAATTTTATTGATCTTTGACAACGGGACGTAGAGAATTTAGGAAGATATAAGATATTATTAGAGTGAGATCTGGTAGGGCGGTTGTAAATTTGGCGGGTTGTAGTAAAGAAGGAAGAAAGATAATCAGGCAGTGTTTTTCGGGAGTGCTGGTGCATAATTTTAGCAATTTCATAAATATACAAGTCTGCTAATTTCAAGATCTTTAGTTTGCAATAATATGGCGAAACGGATGTTTTTGGTGAAATGTTGAAAATTATACGAATGGATTTATTTTGAAGACGTTGAAGTTTTTTAAAGTAGGATGGAAACGTACTTCCCCAGATCGGTAGAGCATACAGTAGATGAGGGTGTATTAAAAAGAGAAATAAAGAAGAGCAGATAACGGAAGAAGATGTCACAATTTGCTAAGGATACCCATTAGTGCTTTAGCTAACTTGGTTTCAAGTTGGAGAATGTGAGATTTAAAATTTAATTTGTCATCTAATAACACTCCAAGGTATTTGCATATTTGGCTAGAATTTATTTTGGAGTTTCGGTAAGGAAGATTTAGATTTAAACTAGGCACGTTAAGATTGGGAGGTATTGGTAGTATAAACAACTTTTGTGAATTAATTTGAATTTTGCTTCAATTACACTAGTCTTTTAGGCGAGACACTTCGATTGCACAGATGTTTTCCAGAGATGTAAGAGAAGAGTGATTTAAAAACAAGCAAGTATCATCAACAAATAGACGGGGGTTGGTATGAAGAGCATTGGGGAGATTATTGATATAGATTAAGAAAAGAAGTGGTCCAAGAATTGAGCCTTGAGGAACGCCAGTATTAATAGCTTTAGGGGAAGACGGGGCAAAACGGTCATAGTTATTTTAAATTGGCATAACGGCTCCGGTGCTGGACTTAAATAAACGAAAAAAGATTTTATAATTGCTCTGACAATATACTATCCCATGAATATAATTTAAAACCCGTGACAACAGCATAAAAATTTTATTTTAGAAAAATGTATATTTTACTTACATGTCCGTTTTGCCCCGGGCTCGGAGCATAACGGTCATAGTGTCCATTTCGCCCCAGGTAAAATTAAAAATAATTATTATTTTTGTTTTAAATTTCAAATAGGCTTTTAATATTAGTACTTCTGCATTGTGGTAATTAAAAAATTCAAATAGAAACATTTTTACACAGACATGGTAGTGTTAAAATGATTAAACACGATAGATTGCACGTAAAATAGCACGAAAAGATTCTTGGGCAGTAGTTTATAATGCGAACATCTATCGTTACACCACTGCAAACATTTAGCAGGGTGGTGGCCAGTGATGGCATTACGAAAAGGGGAGGGTCTGTACAAGAAAAGTAGAAGGGCCACTTTTTAGTGTTCCGAAGCAAATTTGACAAAGCAATCTCTAAAAAAGTTTATTGTTTTAGGGTGTCTCTACTTAATGTTCCAAAAATGTGATTTAAAAAAAAACGTTTATCGTTTTAGAAGTGGCCACTTCTTAGTGTCTTAAAACAAAATGATTTGTAAAAAAAAATATTCATTTTAAGGTGACACCGTACTGGTGCTACTATGAAGAAATAGAGCAATTTGCGCAGGAGGAACCGCTTTTTGATGTTTTTTAGGGGGGCGGCCGGTGCGACCGCTTCGTTTGCACCCAACTAAAGCCATTGCTGGTGGTGGCTCTTCATAAGGTTGTATACAAAGCAAACAGATATATTTTGCTTCATTGTTTATACTCGTATTTTCTTTATTCATTGCTGGAGGTTTTTTATCGTAGGCTTATTTTAGTCTTTTCAATACTCACAGTGATAGATTTTTTAAACCAATAACCAGTTGTATGGGTGGCCTGTTTTGCTTTACGCTTTTTGTTTGTTAACTTCGCAGTAGGAAGATGGGATATGAAAAAATTTTTCATCTTCATTAGTTTGTTTAGAAACACTACAGCTAGCCAGTTTATTTGACTTATTCACAGTAAAATTTAATTCTTTCTTTGAAGTGCTACATTTGAAGGTATATAAAAAGTTTGAAGATTATTAAAGTTTGAAGTTTGAAGATTATAGGCTATTAAAGTCTAAATCAGATACATAATTTATCAGCTTTCTGCTTCAGAAACTGTGATAACTTTCATTTGGTACAATTTCAGTTATAGATATGATCGTTTTACCCCAAGCATGCTGTTTTAGCAATCAACATGCTGGGCGGCTATTTAAAATTTTTTTTAAATCATAAACATTGTTTAAATTTTACTTTGTCACACTACACTTAGCATCAAAAAACGTTTAAATTTAGTCATCGATTAATCAACAGATCGACTTTACTTGTATCCAATTTTACAACAAATCTCTGCCAAACACATTTTCACCTGTAAAACACCCGAAACAATTACAAAGCTTCCAATTTTAATTTGATAACTGTAACTAAAATAGGAAAACAGAAGAAGATAAAAAAATTAATGGAAACTTTGAAATTGAAAGAAATAGAGCAGATGTCGCTTTTCCCCGCACGACCGTTTTGCCCGGCGTTCCCCTATATGAGGAAGATGCATTGTTTATAGTTACGAATTGTTGTCTTTTATAGAGATAATTTTCAGTTAGTGAATGAGTTGGGTCTCTTATGCCATAATGATACAATTTATCCAGTAAAATTTTGTGACAAACTGTGTCAAAAGCTTTACGAAAATCCATAAATATTAAAGCGGTGTAATGTTTATTGTTTTTGGCATCATATGCGTTCTTCAATGTGTTCAGAGAGCGTTGCCATTTTATGTCCTTCATATCAACGGGGATTTTTGGAAACAAAACTATTGCTTACAAAACTATTGAATATTTACTTGCATTAGATTTGTGAAAAAAAATGTTGTTAAAATACTGATGCTACGCAAAATGAGACCTTTTTTGTATCATTTTTATATACACGCGCGAAGGAAAAGGGATTAATAATAAATCATTATTTGTTTTCTCAAAAAAAAAACCGGATTAGAAGGGATTTTCAAAACTAAACCTAGAAAATCAGATGCGACAAGAAAAACCCAGGACTGAGAGTCCTGGTAGAAACACAGCAATGTGCTTTTGAATTTCAAAAAATAAGGTAGTTACAATTTGGCCATAAGTTTTTTAACCAGCTTTTTCTCTCAAGTACACTAATTGCTTTTTAAATGCTTTTTTGTTAGGAAATGTGTGAGCCGTAAAAGGAAAAATTCATAAAGGAAAAAGTTAATCAGAAATGCCTTTTGATGGGTTAGATTATAAGCGATGAATGGTGGAAATAACGTAAACTGAGCTACGATAAATCATTACAAATTCATTCTACTCTTGAGACAAATTATGAATCATTTTAAAGTGAGATAAAGCGCTGATTTAAAATCAAAATTCAAAAAACACTGGTATTATAAAAACTTGATACGCAAAATTAAAAAAATAACAATTAGTTAATAGCAACTACAAGTTATATAAATTAATATAGGTTTGTATTATATAAATAAAAGCTAGTAAAAACTAAAGTTACGACTTTGTTTTTAGGTTTTTTTTTTCATCGTAATAATTTTTATTTGCTTACTATCAATTAACTAGAGTGCATTTTTTTATTAATACAAGGTATAAAATCTGAAAGGAATTTTGTATTTTTTGTATTATGATCGTAAATTTTAGTTAATTTACTAAATAAAGCATAAAATCTTTGAGGAAATTTAGTATGATTCAGTTGATATATAAATTGATCTAATTCCAATTAGTAATATGTAAGTTGTACAAATTTAGTGCTTTAAAAAAAAGTCAAAATCGGGGTGAATTTACTGCAGGATACAATAATTCTTAAAAGTTTATTTATTTTAACTTTAACAACTCCAAGAAATGTTTTATTAACTGCTCTCCAAACAATAATCCCATATTGTGTCCTGCTGTAAACCGAAATGTAATATAGCATATAAAATGCGTTATGCTCGTTGTGGCTCTCAAGCGATCACCCCGACTTGCTTTTGGCGATACCAAAAAATCTATGTTCGGTATTTTATAACAGGTATTTTTAAGCCAAAACGGCCCCATAAATTTTTTTTTGCAGACCTATAAAATTTGGTAATTTTTTTGGTCACACTTCATTATATTTTACTACTGCCTCGGGAACCTGCAGCCTCCGAAAATTTCTTGTGCGGCCATCATAAAAGCTAGCCCTTGTATTAATTATTACTTTACTAGCCTATATAGATTTTGAAATTTAAAACTTAATAGAATTAAAAAAAGAAGGCTACGAAATAATGTGTCAGTGACTACTGGTGATAATAGAAGACCTTTTTTTAGTGATTGCTACTCTTTAGAAACAAAAATAAAAAAAATGAGTTGGATTCCAACTGCTGACGCTATTTTCTTGACTGAGTATTTCAATTTATTCCGGCTTCCTTAGTATACTGCTTAATTCTTACGCGTTAGCTGACATCTACAGCTGCTTAGCGTAGTACGTCCGCTGGCATATTGAGATCAGATTTGGACAACTAGATATTTCTAATTGTCTAATTAGACTAATTAGAGCGAAATGCCGATAATCTAATTCTAATCTAATTTGTGAAATGTTTCTATGCTCTAATTTTAATTTCAATCTAATTTTTATGCTCTAATAAGTAATTAGCCGCAGAGACAATCGTAAATAAAATACTCACTATTATAATACGGAGCTAAAAATATTAACATTAACGAATCTTTACAAGAAATGGAGTTTAACCATGATTCAAGTCATTCAGCCGAAGATGAGAAAAAGCTAGAAAATGAGAACCAACTCCCAGAATCACTTCGCCCTTATTTTGAGCTTGTCGATAAAGATCCAGAACATCCTATTGCGTAGTGTCTTCTTTGTGTGAAGAAGAAGGCAAAAAACTCCAAGTATAAAGGGTTTCAAAAACTCCTTATCCAACTGGGAGGCTTATCTGTCTTGTAAACACCCAAAAGAATGTAGAAAGTACACGGAAGCCAAAGCTGAAGAAGCTGTGAAAAAGGCAAACGACCACGATTCTTTCTGTCCATCAACCTCGAAAAGTCGAGCAATAACAGGAAAGCATCAGTCGAAGATAACTGAACATTTTCGGAGCGACAGTAAAAGGAAGTATTCCAAGCAGATCCGAAGCAGAGGCAAATAACTAAGCTTCTACTTAAGAGCGTTGCTTGTGCATCACTACCGCTCTCAATTGTCGACAAACCAAGCTTTCGCAAGCTTATAAAGGAACTCAATGAGAACTACGCAATCCCTCATCGGCAAACGATCAAAAAGACCCACCTTCCCTTTGAAGAAAAGCTCATCGTCAACAGCATCACAACTGAAACGAAAGATTTGACTAGTGTATGTGTCACTGTTGACATTTGGACCAACCGCCAAATGCGTTCATTTATCGGATTTACGGCGCACTTCGTTGACAACGACCTCGACCTGAAGTCTCGTCTTTTTTGCTGCAAACATTTTGCCGAAAGACACACTGCTGTCAACACAGCCAACAGATATGAAGATGTGGTCATGAGATACCAAATCGACGGTAAAGTTAGACGTATTGTAAACGACAACGCTAGTTTGATGAAAAAAGCCTTTGAATTGTCGCTTATAGATACAGTATAAAGGCACTTGAGCAAGAAGCTGCTGAGATGAAGAGTGATGAAGGCTTACATTTTAGTGATAAGGGAAATCTCCAAGACCCCGAAGTAGACCTCAATACGCTTCTAGCACTGCTGCCGAAGAGGATATCGTGTTTTGCTCACACAATGCAACTGTATATCATGCACGCTATGGAAAATATAAAAGGCAAGCTACCCGGTGAAGCAGAAGATCAACTATCGAAGCGACTGGTGATCCACTGTACGATTGCTAAAGTATTGAAAGTAGCCAGAACACTACGGTCCAGTACAACAGCAAGCGAATTTCTTTGTAAGAAGAATGATTACGTATTGACAAAAAACCAGACCAGATGGAATTCGTCTCTGAAAATGCTCCGGTCATTTGCAAAGGCAGGCAAAGATGTATTGAATGCGGCCGTTGGAGAATTGTTAAAGTCTGAGAAAGAAAAGAGCACCTTAAAATTAAACATAACAGAGCTTATTGTTATCACAGAACTGGTTGACGTGCTGAGTCCCTTTGAAACAGCGATGTCTCAAGTTGAAGGAGGGAGCAAAATTACAATCAGCAATGTGTGTGCTGTTGTCATCGGCCTGAAAAAGTCGATGGAAGAGATGATATTGAAACTGTACATCTGGCAAATCTTGCCTAGTATCTTACTTGATGAATCTTACTTACGGTTAACACGAGGTTGATCCCTTATCTCAATCAAGAACATTTTCGACTTGCGACGTTTTTAGACCCACGGTTTAAAGCCGACTGGTTACAAACCGACAAAGAGAGAGCTTTACTGAAAGAAGCTTCGATACAGTCGACGAAAGAGCTCCTAAAAAAAAGCTGCCATTAAAGTCAATAGCTGCGAAAGATCTTCTAGTTCCGACCACAACCAGAACAGCAGCTTGTCCGACTCCGAAGAAAAAGAGATGGTTAACACAGGCTTGTTCTCTTTCATGCCCTCAACTGCATCAAGAAAAAAAGAGGAAGAATGCTTCAGGTCTAACCGAAGAAAATATTCTAAGGGATGAAGTTGAAAGATATTTCGCAGCAGAGCGTGAGAGCATGGACTGTGATGTTTTGAGTTACAGGAAAAGCGAAAATCGTTTTCCTCATCTCAAGGCTGCTGCTCGAGAACTCTTAGGCATGACTGCAACATCAGCTCCGTCGGAAAGAGTTTTTAGCCATGCAGGCAAACTGTATAATGCGAAACGAGCCAATCTTGGTGCACAGACATTTGCCATTCTCATGCTTATGAGAATGAACTCTGATTTGACATGAACTGAACTTGATTTTTATTAAATTTCTTTCTAATTCGGCATTTAATTCAATTTCCAAGTTTTTGCGATTCAGTAATTCTAATTCTAATCTAATTTGGAAAAAACTGTGTAGCTATAATTTTAGTTGTAATCTAATTTGAAAAAGCTGAAGATTTACTATATAGTTCTCCAATTCTGCTTGAGATGCCAAGCAATAATGTACACGGATTGATTTTGTTTACTAACATTTCCAAAAAACCCCCTGTGACGTCACAATATCCAAGCAAATGCGCAAGTCCGTTTATATACGGCTGCGCTTTGGTGCGAAGTCAGAATTTCAATTGTTAGCTAGAAAGCTTTTAAAAGCCTAGCTAGCAACGGACGGCATGAAGACAAATGAAGCCATTGCGGCAAATAAGAGATAACAAAATTTTTACTATAATCTACTATTGTGAAGCAAGTTCTATTTTATAGCTTACATAACCGGTTTTCTCCTTCATCACATGATTGTATTTGTGACAAAATAAAGCGCTATAATCTATATACCAGGGGTGGCCAACCTGCGGCGCATAGGACGGTTAGTGGTGGCGCATTGCAGTTGGGAAAAATATTTCAAATGAAAAATGTTGCACAACTTATATCTAGGATATACGACTGATATGTAGGAAAAGTAAAAATTAGAAAATTTATTCCAGCGATGACCTTTTTTGATTTCAGTCGTAAAGTAAAAATTTAGAGAATTTATTCCAGCGATGACCTTTTTTTTTGTTTTAGAGAACAGTTTGGTTTCACCATGAAATTTTGAAGCCTTTTGTTTGTGTGGCGGATATGAATTGGAGTTGAACAAAATTGGCGCTTGAGAACAAAAAGGTTGCCCACCCCTGCTATATACAATAGAATTTGCCGAAGTCGCGTTTGGCTAAGTCAACAGTTTGCCTAAAGGCGCGTTTACAGCCGTTTACAGTACTTTTTTCTTTCAGTGCGATCTTGGTTTGTTTTATTGACGCTCAAATCCACTCGTGTTTTCGAGATAACATGAGTGGATTTGAGCGTCAATAAAACAAACCAAGATCGCACTGAAAGAAAAAAGTACTGTAAACGGCTGTAAACGCGCCTTAAGTCATCACATATCGCTTCGTCCCGGCTGAAACCCTATTGCTTTCTGTGTTATTAAGTTTGGCTAAGTTGTCTTTGCCTAACTCGTCAATTCGCTTAACTCGTCACAGTTTCTGCTGACCATGAGAAGAAAAAGTTGCCTAAATTGTCAGGCCTATAAAAACTTTGCCAGCGTGATTATATTCCAAACTTTTAGTCCGTTACCATTTACACTACAGTTGTTTCGCCTATCTGTTTGCGATCCTTACTGTTGTAACACAACGCCTTTGTGCATAGAAGACTTCCGTTATAACCTCATTGTTTCATCAATTTAGATTGTTTTTATCAGTTTTTGTTTCCGTTCAGTTCGTCATCTTACTGCTATGTGAAGCAGTGTACCTATAACAGTTACAAAAGCATCAGCTTATTTGAAATAAACAAGGTAGTTAGGCTACTAGGAAATGCACAAAAAATAAAATTACGGCAAAGAATAAATCTCAAATTTTTTAAGATTGCATCTTGTGCATTTAAAGAAATAGCGTATTGAGTACAGCAATCCAAAAAGTGGTTTCTGTTTGTGTTCTTTATTCCCAAACGTTCAGATTTTGCAGAAACAAGGGATTCCAAGTTTGTTTAGGCCTAGACATACTTAATTTGTTGTTTACCTAAGTTGCAGGTTCGCCTAAGTCACCACTTTTTCTGTTCTCCTTGAGGTGACGACTTGGGCAAATTCTACTATAATAAGGAATTAAGAATTCTTCTTTGCTCCGGTATATTTGCTTATAGTTGACGTTAGAAAGCAATGGTTGATAGGGAGTATTGGTAAATGGAGAATACGATCGGATAGATAAATGTTGCTGAGCATTCGAAAATGGTTGGAAAGTACTTTCATTTAAAAACGCTGCATTCTGATTCGCTTCACATCTTGAATAACTAAAATTGGCAGTTGATACAGAGGTATGAGTAAATCTAACCTTTTTAGTAGTCGTGCAGAGGTCAGCAATTGAGTTCCTGCTCTACTTGAAGGAGTTAATATGGTTAAAAATTTTGGATTGGGAATCGAGGTACTCCTGTATTTGTTACTTTCAGCATCTTTCCACACTTCACACTCTAACTCGGTTAAAGCTATTTTACATAGGGCTTCCTTTTCTTGAAGCTCTATCTCTAGCTGTGATTTGCGGTGCTGTTCTTCATCCCATTATCTTGTATGATAAACTTACAATTGCGCCGATTTAAGTAGTTTGAAGTCGCTTAACGGTGAGAGAAGAAGATCGTGAACTCCTTTTAGATTTTGTTGAGCCTTTTCTAGAAGCTCAATACTGGAAATCGTCTTAGGTTGAGCAAGTGGGCGCGGCATTATAACGGGTGGTATCCTTACTAGAATTACTCTTTGATCTCAGGATTACGCAACGAAATTATTTTTTCAGCGGCTAAATAATTATCGTTCAACAGATTGCAAGTTTTCGATAGCGTTTTCTACGTCTCCTTAAAGCGGGTTAGTTTCGGGAGCATTAGACACCAGTTTAGATAAATATTCAAACAGTACAAAACTGAAATCAACACAATATATAATTAACAATAGTAAACTAGTTAGTTCAAAGTACGTGCTCTCAACTGTTCAAAATTTTAAGACTTTCGATGCTCTATACCGGAGTGAATAAAGTTTAAATGTTCAAATACCGTTTTCCTTGTGGTCTTCCAACTTCTTAGGATTGTTCTTGATGACTGGAAATCGGATGCTTCAGTTGACACAGTAGATAAAGGAAACAAATACGTATAACTTCGCCTCTTGCAATTTGAGGTAAAGAATTTATCGAAGTTCTTATTCAAACAGGATTATCTTATTCAAATAGAATCAACGATTGAAGCAATAAGTGTCAATTTTTGTTAAAACTCTTTTAGTTCTGGTACGGAAATGATTCAAACTGGAAGAAAAGGATATTAATTTATTCCAACAATTACGGAGTTTCACTAGATTAGGTTTCAACAATTAGATTTCATTAGATTTGTTTCAGCAATTAGATTAAATCGGTTTAAAAAAAAATTGTTCTGTCCCGAATGTCTACATGAAAGCGACACAATTCAGAAAAAATTCTAAGGAAATGCAGCCAGCAGGCTCTCTCACCAACATCCGTTCAATTAAAAAACTGAATTACGGCAATAATAGCGCGCAACAATCATTAGGCGCCTTGTGCACACTTCAATCAAAGCGCGACAATAAACTCGGATCGCGTCTTGGCGACGCTATATTAATAGTGATGTTTTGGTTAATGTTTTAATGATCTATCATTCGATTTAAGATTATTGGATTTTGTCAACTACCTTAATACCAATTATTTTTACAATTAGTACATTCAGTTCTTCTGTCTATTCTAGCGAAACCTTCTGAAGACAGCTAGACGAAAAAGTTCTCGGTTTCAAAATAGTCTTTTTTAAGGCTACACATTTAAACAAAAGAGTTTGAAATAAAGGATTGGTTTTAATAGCTATTTTGAAGTTTTGTACCAGCAAAAACTTTTTACATAAAGAATATATCATTCACAAAATCAAACAAACTTGATCAACTCTTGTAAACTTGACTTTCAAGTTTCACAAATTTTTAATGCAATTCACGGCGCCAACAACTGCGAATAATCACTCAACAACTTTGTACTGACTAACTTTAAGAGTAAATTAGCAGCCCGATTGTTAATATTAAACTTCATAGTTCGTCCAAACTATTTTATTTTACTATAGAATCGACTTCTAAAGTGTCGACCTCATCCGTAAACTACTAAACAACGGCCCAAAGGTAACAGAAACACAAAGCAATTTCTACACTTCAACTCGAACCAATTACTGAGCTCGAATGAATGAATACAACCTGAAAGCTATATATACAGTATAAATAAGCCAAAATTGCAAATAGAAATTATGGCAGTATGTTTTTGCCCAGACATGAATTTCCTAAGTTTTACGGGAATCCTCTGGCGTAAAACTTTTTGCCAAGCCATATGATGCGTTGTGATAATGAATCCTTTTGAATTCAAGTCTTTTCTTAATAATTATGAAACGCACATTAAGCCAAGGGTTCATGATCAACAAACTCTGTTTTTCAATAAAAACAATGCACTACCAGCGTAACTGCGAAACTCTGTTTTGTCTATTACTTCAACATTGCTCTGACAATATACAAAACCAAATAAACCATTCGGCTGGCAATAAAGCATCCTATCAACAAGCTAAACAAAAACTTAAAACAGAGTACGGTTCGCCTTGGATTATATCCGATGCTTGCTATCAAAAACTTAAAAGGCTTCCGGAAAGGTGGCGCAAGTCGACAATTAAAATCTACAATGTATTTGAGAACTTTTAGAGAAAACCTTAGTGATAATGAAAGACATTCCTCGATACACGAGCCTAGATACTTTAGATGCTCTCACTGTCTTGATTGAAAAGTTGCTTCATGATTTACGAAAGCGATGGGTGAAAAGGTCAGTGGAGATAGAAAAGACTAGGGGCCTCGTAGCGAAATTCTCCGATTTGGTCGAGTTCAAGAAGCAAGAATCTGACGTTGCCCATTCTTTGTTTGGGGTCAGAACTTTGAATGATAAATCTAATCCCAAGTCAAAGCCCTTTAGCTCTAAGGCAACCGTAGCGTTCTTGAAGGAAGAAAATGCAAAGATCGCATTCGGTTTTTGCTGGTACTGCAAAGATGCAGAACCTAAGTTGTTAAATTGCGCCAGTTTCTTACACCTATCTTTAAACCAGTGTTTCCCAAACTTTTTCAGTCAGATTTAGTCAGGTGCCCTCTTGGTTTTCAGCTCGATTCCCAGCGCCCCCTCGCTTCTTTTTTTAAGTGAAAAGAATCTTCTTCTTCTCCTTTCGGCCTTTCCCTTTAGTCAGGGGTGGCCATAGCGTATCATCATTCCCCACATCTTTCTGTCTTCAATGTCCATCTCCTTCGCACCAACTTCCTTCATATCTTCTTTTACCACATCTAAAAACCTTCTCTTTGGTCTCCCTCTTCTCCTCTTTCTTGGTAACTCCATTTCCATCATCTTTCTTCCTACATACTCTTGGTCTCTCCTCATGACATGTCCATACCACCTCAGCCTGCCCTCCCTCATCTTCATTCCTAACCGTTCTACCTTAACAGTACTCCTGATGTGCTCGTTTCTAATCTTATCTTTTCTCGTCACTCCCATAGCAAACCTCAGCATTTTTATCTCTGTGACTTCCATCTCTTCTACTTGTTTCTTTGTGACTGCTACTGTCTCAAGTCCATACACCATTGCTGGTCTTACCATTGAACTGTACACTTTTCCTTTTACTCTAGCTGGTAACCTCTTGTCGCAGATTACTCCTGATACTCTTCTCCATCCATTCCATCCTGTCTGTACTCTCTTCTTTACCTCCCTTTCACAACCACCACTTTCTTGCACCATTGATCCCAAATACTTAAATTCCTTTACTCTTGGCACTTTTGGATCCTCCATCTTTACTGTTTCGTCATCATTTCCTCCATTTATGCAAAGATATTCAGTCTTTGACCTACTGACTTTCATCCCTCTTCTTTCCAATGCATACTTCCAGGATTCTAATCTCCGCTCCACTTCTTCCCTGGTCTCTTCGCAAATCACAATATCATCAGCAAACAGCATCGTCCACGGTGGTTCTCTCCTTACTTCATCCGTTAGCCTGTCCATTATCACTGCAAACAGGAATGGACTTAACGCTGATCCCTGGTGCAGTCCAACCTTGACCTTGAAACTTTCTGTAGTTCCTACTGCACACCTCACCACTGTTTCGCTTCCCTCATACATATCCTGTACTAGTCGCACATACTTTTCCACTATTCCGGATTTTCTCATGCAGTACCACAGCTCTTCCCTTGGAACTCTGTCGTAAGCCTTCTCTAGGTCCACGAATACACAATGAAGCTCTTACACAGAAGTGAAAAGAATATTCGACAAAAAATATTTATTTCAAAATCTGTAATTTTGCTATTTTTCTCCCAAATTTATGGTGATCT
Organism: Diplosoma virens; assembly: GCA_963680785.1. Taxonomy (NCBI): domain Eukaryota; kingdom Metazoa; phylum Chordata; class Ascidiacea; order Aplousobranchia; family Didemnidae; genus Diplosoma; species Diplosoma virens. The sequence continues at coordinate 13,640,910 of OY796887.1, read as the reverse complement.
CTAAAAAAAAAAAAATTTGCTATTTTTCTCTTAAATTTATTGTATTCTCTAAAAAAAATAAAGGTCTTTACCCTGAATCGATCTTGTATTGAATACTTTGGGAAACACTGCTGCAAGATCACCTATAAAAGGTCTTTAATCGTCCTTTATGTATATTTCTTCTCATTGTTTCCTATCGCCCCCTTGTTCTCTTACCGTCCCCTAACTGCCCCCTTTCTTCTTACCGTCCCCCTAAATCTTGCCAACGCCCCCTGGGGGGCGGTAGCGCCCACTTTGGAAACCACTGCTTTAAACGAACGTTACAAATTTGTGAAATCAATAAAATTATGTCAAAAGTGCCTAAGTTCTAAGCATCGGACACCAACATGCAAAAGGACGAATACCTGTGGGGTTGATTGGAGCATTTTACCATACCATCCTTCATCGATCTATCGATAGCAAAAACTTCATACCAGCAAAAAATCAACATCGACCTCCGATGCAATTGAAAATATTAATGTATCTGGCACTTTTGTTGGCAGCAAATTCCTACTGAGATTTCGTTTGGAGCTGTCTACTTATGCTTTATTCCAGTTCACGTGTCTCACAAAAATAAAAGTATTTTGACTTGTTCTTTCCACACCTTTTGCAACAAAAACCTGATTAAGACATTAAATTTTAGCGGCCCTGAAATTAGCATTCACATTAAAATCATAAATGGGTCTTTCAAAGAGTACAAAAGTATATTGTGCGACTTAGAAGTATCTACCCTCAATAACGATAACTCGTTTGCTTTTAGATTACATTTCATTACATTCTAATATACATTTCATTGAAAGTATTTCTCTCCAAACTAACTCATTTCTATCCAGAAAGAAACTTTCTTAATTTCCATATCTTAGGGAAATAAGATTTGACACTATACCAGGAGCTTCGATTCAAATGTTAATATGTGATGACGTTCCAGAAGTATTTTGTGTGGAAAACGTACAAAAAAGGCCTAAAGCCACTCCATATGCTATCGATACCCCTTTAGGGTGGTCATTACTAGGTCTCTCAATGACGCTTTCTTCCCATGCTAACTTTCACGTTAACTTTTGGAGTTGTAAAAACGATGAGCTGCTACAAGCAACTGGTCGCTTGTGGAAGTCAGATTTTGAAAAAGGTACATCAGTACGGAACGTTCCAAATTCAAAAGAAGGACAGAGCAGCTGACGACCTGATGGAATCTAGATTATGTCGTGACGAAGGATATTACCAACTGCCATTGCTGTGGAAAGAAGAATGTAAGAAGCAGCTTCCAGATAGTCTAACTATAACAAGAAAACTATTGTTTAATCGCAATAACCGATCGGTCAAAGACGAGAGTTTGAGAAAGGCATCTATAGAAACGATTGAGTCTTACTTGAAAGAAGGTTATGCCCAAGAAATTACTAGAGAAGATATTCAAAATGCATCCACTGTGTGGTACTTTTCCCATCATCCCGTAGTCAATTCGCGTGAGCCTTGAAAGCTTAGAGCAGTTTTTGATTATGCGGCGAAATTCAACAAAACTTCTTTAAATGACAAGATAATGAAAGGCCCAGGTTTGACCAATAATTTTGTTAGTGTTTGTCACACTTCATTCATAATTTTAATCATAACGATGTAGTGTATCCCCGTTAAAGGCAGTTCGTAGTTTTATTATAAGAGAATAAATGCGGCTCTTTGAGCGCTGTCTGCGATATACGTCCAATTTGTTATATGGCTCGATACATGTATCTTTTTCTCTTTTTTTTCTCTTTGTATTGACGTAATATGTTTTTGACTAACGTCATTGTACTGGAAAATTCGCGTATATTCCACTTGATTCGCGTAACGAACTCTCTAGGGGTTTCTGGCTGAATCTTGAATTTACGAGAAAGTTTACGTCACGTGATTTTGTTTTCTATATAAAGCCGATGCGTAGCGAGAAATTATTATGAGGATTATTATCGTTGTGAGGTAATTTGAAGCGATTCGAGTGGCGGCTCGAGCGAAGGTGATTTTGTTTGGCCACAGGAGGTGGACCGTTAGATTTTGGTCGGTGGACAATTGTTGAATTTACTTTGTGCCAGTGGTTGGCAGCTTTGTTCTACAGAGGTAGAATTATTTTGTGTTGATCGAATCAAGTTATAGCGTTGAGTTCGCTTTGCAGTGTGGAAAAGCGTGGAATAGAATTTCGTCGGTCGAGATTTTGTAATACATTTGTTGTTATTAGAGACAGCGGTCTCTGTCTGTTGTGAAGAAAAATCTTCGACAAAATCAATCCGAGCTTTCGTAATTCGGCTGTACAATCGTCAGGCTCATAGCAAAACTACTTCTTGAGCCGGAATAAAATAAAATTTAGACACAGCTTTGTTTCAGCGCAGGTATTCGGGTTACCTAGCTCAACTGGTCTTTTTGGATTCCCGAACAAAGTTTGTGACAGTGTTCTTACTGCTTTATGTTTCTGGTAGTTTTTTTTTTGGTCCGACTGTACAGCTGTACTGCGTTGCTTAAAAAAATAATGTTAAATAATAATTAAATACCAAACGTTTTCCCGTGTTTGTGATCCATCGATTAGCAATCATTGAACAAAATACTGAACTTAATTGGCCGCCATGTGCCGTCGAATATGAATCCTGCTGATCTTGCTTCTTGTGGCATACGAGCTACCTCTGGGAAATGAAAAAATGGTTAGAAGAACCAGAGTTTTTGACAAAGCCCCGCTTTGAGTGGCCTACAAATACATTGTCACGCCTAACTCCGCCCAAAGAATGTATTTCGGCTAAGGAGGAGATTGTTTGTCCCACCTTACAGATTGTTTGCAAATCGTCGGTAGGAAGCAGTTAATGGCTAATCTTCCAGGTTGTAGGCTAGAAGTAGACAAGCCACCCTTCTTTAAGGTTGGCGTTGACTACTTTAGCCCTTTTTTGCTTAAGCAAGGAAGAAGCCAGATTAAAAGATATGTGTGCATATTTTCATGCTTAACTACACGAGCAATGCACATTGAGTTGGCCAGTGACCTATTAAAAGACTTTTTTTATAAATGCACGGAGAAGATTTATAGCCGGAAGAGGTCAATCTCAATCTGATGAGCTTTTCAGTGATAATGATACTAATTTTGTAGGCGCCAAGCTTGTTTTGCGCCAATCACTTCAAAGTCTACAACAATCAAAATTGTATAATTTCTGACTTTAAAAATTAAATGGCACTTTAATCCTCCTTATGCAAGTCACATAGGTGGCGCATGGGAGCAAATGATACGCTCTGTGCACAGAATTTTAAACGCTTTAATTCATATGCAGACATTAACCGAAAAAGGCATAATCACATTAATGACTGGGGTGAAGGGGATTTTAAATTACAGAGCTTTTTCTCATTGATACACCATGATTCCGAAGAGGAGCCTTTAACCCCAAAGCACCTGCTTTTGCTAAAAGGCAACCTGATTTATCGCCTGGCACATTCAACACAAATAGCTATTACACGCGCAGGCGTTGGGTTCGAGTGCAGTACAGTTTCTAGCCAATCATTTCTGGCGACGTTGGGTCAAAGAATTTCTTCCCAATCTTTTGCAGCAGCAAAAATGGTTCAATGCCGAGAGAAATTTCGATGTAGGGGATGTAGTATTGTTGGTTGAAGATATGCAGCATAGGTCAAATTGGGTAGTGGGGAGAGTGCTTCGAACCTTAACCGATAAGCAAGACCTTGTGCGAGTGGTTCAAGTTAAAGCGCGCAATTCCGTATTACCTAGACCTGTTGTCAAATTGTGTTTGATCGAAAAAACTGCTCAGTAATTAAAAGTGAGATTACGTTGCTAAACGTGTACTTGTGCAATTTATGTACCTTTTGGATATATTTCTGTTTATTCGAAGTCAATTTCTATTCGTTTGTTAGTTTAAAGAGTATTTTTGTTACATTAACTTTATTTGTATACTACTGTTACCTCCAAGTGGACGATGCTTTCGGAGTGTTTAAAATGTTGAGATAACATTTTGGCGGGGAGTGTAGTGTCGCCAAGATGCGAACTTAAGTTTATTGTCGCGCTTTGATTGAAGTGAGCACAAGGCGCCTAATGATTGTTGCGCGCTATTATTGCCTGCCTTTGGGCGATCTTTTAAGTCTAATAGTTCGGACGTAACTCAGCTTTTTAATTGAACGGATGTTGGTGAGAGAGCCTGCTAGTTGCATTTCCTTATACGGAATTTTTTCTAAATTGTATCGCTTTCATGCAGATGCTCGGGACAGAACAGTTTCTATTAACTGATTTAATCTATTCAGTCTGATTTAATCTAATTGTTGGAGCGAATTTAGTGAAATCTAATTGTTGAAACCTAATCTAGTGAAACTCCGTAATTGTTGGAATAAATTAATAACTTTTCTTCAAGTCTGAATCATTTCCGTACCAGAACTAACAATTAATTATTAAGACGTCAACCTTACATCATTGATTGTGCAATCTTTTATCTGAAAATGTATTTAACTTTACTTGAAAAATAGTTCATATAGACAATCCGAATCTACTTTGCAAAGTTTTTTTTGGTTACAATAAAGATATAGAATACGTAAAGCACCAGACCGGTCCTTACCTTAATTTTAACAAGCGAGGGAGATACCGATACTTAACCCCCTCAAAAACATTGCATATCATGTTGATTTTCTCATTTTCTTGTAATATCTTGTTTCGTAACCCAAACTGCTTAACGTTTAAGGTTCAATCTATTTACCTAAATACCATGCTTTACCTTTGTTCTGAGGTGTTTTAACTTCAGCTTTTATTTAGGTTTAATTTTTTTGGCTTCTGCTTTCGCTCTGGTCTGCCCTTCTTGTATCGCTAAATTTTATTAAGTCAACTATTACTATATTATAGCTGATTCTTAATGTGTTTATGAATTAAACTCGATTTATTATTAAAAAATGTCTACTTCAAACACCATTATTCGTTGTCATAATACAACCAACTGTCTTCTCACTTATGCAAATCAAAACCGAGGCCAAGATTTCTTCAATGACGTCATTATCGAAACCGATTCTGATCAAAACATTTCAGCCAATCGAATGGTTTTATCTTGTTATTCTAATACTTCGAAAAAATATTCAAATCACAAATGAAAGAACAAAACCTATGTTTAGTTTAAGTTAAAGGTGTCGATGGGAAGTCTTTGCACTTACTTATTGATTATACTGTATTTACTGTACACTGGTCAAATTCCAATAAACAGTGACAATGTTATGAGTGTCTTGTCAGGTGCTGATTATTTGCAACTGGATGAAGTGAAAAGACTTTGTTTTGATTTCATGGAAAAAGAACTGACTGCAGAAAACTGTTTTATTATGCTAAACATGGCTGATTTTTACCCAGATGATTTGATGAAAAGCAAAGTTTACAAATACATTTCTGACAATCTTGAAATATTGATGAAAACTGAAAACTTCAAAAACTTGTCCGAAGATGATATAATCCAAATTGTTTTAACGCCTAATCACTATCAAACAAAACAAATTGCCAAATTTAAATCTGTATTGGAATGGACAATACACGACAAAGAATCAAGAAGCAATAAACTTGTTAACTTTCTGAAATTGTTTGATTTGTCACAATTGCCGCTCACTGATTTAAAAAGTGCAATTTATGACGATCTTTTTCAAGACAATGACATTTGCATGAAAATGATAAATGATCAAAACATGCATTTGTCAAAAGCAAATAAATCGCTCAAAACAAAAACAAAAATATTGAGTATTGGTGGGATTGAAAACAAAATAAAAGTTATCAAACTTCAGGGTTTGATCCATCTACCAGTTGTTACTTATCCTAATTTACCAACTGGTTTTCAAGCAAAATCGTCATTGAAAGTCAACAATTACATTTATTGCATTGGTGGAAACTCTGAATCTGGTACCTTTAAAGAAATAGTAAGATTAAATCTAAATGAAGAAGTTTTGAAGTGGACGCAAGTGACTTCAATGAATGACGAACGGGTCAGCTTTGGCGCTGCAGTGTTTAACGACGTTTTAGTTGTGGCTGGCGGCAACGGAGAAAACAATGATGCGATTGGTTTAACGGAAATTTACGCAATTGGATCAAACAAATGAAAAACAATCGCTTCGTTAAAGCATAAAAGACAAGGAAACCAGCTGCTTGTTTGTGATGGATCGTTGTTTGCACTTGGTGGCCACCAAGACAGCACGTGTTTATCATCAGTGGAGCGGTTGGATGATGTGGATGATAAGTGGTGTGAAGTGGCATCGATGCATGAAGCAAGAACAAGATTTGCAGCTGTTAGTTACGGAGGTTATATCTATGTCATGGGTGGTTTAAACAACAGGAACGCATGCATTAAAACGGTGGAAAAATATGATCCTCGTTTAAACTCATGGACTTATATCAGTGATATGAACATTGCCAGATGTGATCATTGTGCTTGTATTTTTGATGATCAAATTATTGTCATCGGAGGATTCCTCGTTGGTAAAGAAGTTAAAAAACATTGAATATTTTGTTCCTACTCATTACAAATGGTACATAAAAAAGGAAACCGAAAAAAGTTTATTAATGCAACATTCGTTAGTTGTTGTATGAGATTTTACCAAGAAAAATAGTAAAAAGCTATCTTAAAATACTAAAATTTATAAGGTTTTATTATTTTATTTTATATCATTTATTATTATGTCTATTTATCTTTCTGACTCGCAGAAAAATGGCGGAGACTCTATTATTGGGACCACCGTCAACCGATTACTTCACTATTTTTGAAAATGCCAAGATATTGCTGACTACTTATAATATGTTATTTCAGTTTTTAGTTTTTTTTAGAAATCTAACTAAACTTTAAAACGTGTTTCTTAGACCGTCAAGTGTAATAAAGTGTCGTAAAATAATTTCTTAAAGGCACAACAGAACGACACCAGCATTGATGGCTTTGTTAAAAAGATGGACCGGTTTCAGGAAAGAAAAAGAAGCTGCCATGCAAGGTTCACTTTACTGTACAATAAAAAATGATTGTTCAAATAATGTAAAGACCTATTATCATGTATTATTTTTTTTGTGGGTGGAGTGAGCACCTTTAAATTGGTATTAATATAGTACTTAAATAAGGTTTTACGCAATGAAAGAAAAAAAGTCTTCACTTTATTTCAGCAACTTATTTAAGCTGTCATGATTATACTATGAAGAGGGCTATTATTTTGTTTTATTTTATCTCTGATTTACGGAAAATTTTTCAAAAACCATTGGTCACAACAATTGTTAGACTCAAGAGTTGCTGGAATTACCAACTGTTCAAAAAACAACGCCATATGCAGTTGTCTGAAAATATTTGTTTATAAATGCGTGTTTTGCTCTTTTTAATGAATACTTGACCCTAACCCTAAACCTATTGTTTGTAAAATTTTTTGGCTCTTGTTTTCTATAATTGTCGTGATAATAATATAATCTTTGAACAATTGTTAATTTAACAACTGTTGAGTCAAATAATCGTCTTCAAAATAATTTTCTAACAATTGTTTTCGAACAATTGCGCGGATATGTTTATCTCTATATTTAGCCTTCTGACTCGCAGAAAAGCGAGGGAGGTGCTATACATAAGGCAAGAAATTACCCCGACTTGATTTCGGAAATACCAAGACACCGCTATCCAGTTAAATCTTTTTTTTGGAGTGGGGCCTAGTCTCCGTTTGCTCCAAAGCCATCAATCACTAGACGCATACGCGGTTCTACCTTACACTGCCGACTAAAAGTGACTTGCGTCATTAACTTTTATTAAAATTAAAAAAGAAAAATTTTTATCATACTTTATAAATAGTAACAAGTTTTTTTTATTGTGCCTTATATTTCATCGCCGATGCAGCCTATAAGTTCAATTAAAATACTAAAACTATACAGATTTTGTGTTTGAATCATAGTGAAAATACAATGAGTAGGCTATAATGAAAGTTTTAGTTTTGGAAAGCGAACATCAAAAGACAAATTTTTTGTTTAAGAGCAAAATTGCATTGTTTCAAAATCTTTAATTATAAAAAGCGATGTTTTTGAAATTTGCATTCTAAAACAATTTTAGATGTAACAACAAAACTAAGTAAAACAAATTATTAAACGGTTTACAAGCACGTTTTACTTTGGTTTTTATTGATATCTTTATCACGGTTTTTGAACAAGGCACTGGCGTCCTCCAGGGGGCCAACATAGACGAAACTTTAGCAGAGCCACAATTAGGATTTGTTTTTATGGAAAGTGGCTATACAGTATTTTCTTCTATCGTAAGAAATATGATAGAAATGTTTTAAACGGCTCTATTGAACTACTGCCCGCGAGTAAGGCCAGCAAATGCAGTTTTTTTGACCTGCCACTTGCTGCTTTAAACAAGTAATGATTTATACTAATAAAAACTTTCTTGTGCCACAAAAATAATATGCTGAATTATTTTCGTTTTTATTCTATCAGATGCTGCAAAAATGGGTATGCTACCGAGGTTTTGAGGCGATTGGGTGCTAAACATAAGCACACCTTGGTTGCAATTTGAATACAAAATATATAATACATTTATCGTTTAAAATTGTCATAAATTTCAAGATAACAAATTTACTTTGGTAATTTTAGAATTTACAAAAAGTTTTTATATATTAAGTGTAGGTAAAATCTTAAAGAATAATAAATTAAGAAATGTTGGATTGAGTGGCTTGTTTGTTGAAAAACAAAAATATTGAGATTAACCGTTATGTTACGAACGATCTATTTTTTAAAAAAAAACATAAAAATGGCGTTTCATAAGGGACTTATATTTCGACTTCAAGACAAAATTTCAATCTAAGATTTCTCCTAAGCGCTTAGTGGTCCCACAGAAGGAAGACCAGGTGTCAGTTGAGGCTTAACAGGGGGCAAAATATGAACTATCAAAAGATAGTTTGTGGTTTCCAATACTACTCGAAAATTCTTTTTGTTTGTTACTGTGCACGGAGACTCTGACCAAAGTGAAATGACTTTTGTAAGAAGAGACCACACACTATAGAACATAGGCTGTCAACGTTTTTTACTCATTTACCTCTTTACAAATTTTAAAGATAAAATTTACTCACATGCTGGCAAAGGCCCACGAGGTTTAACATTTAAAATGACGCGCAAAAATTTGAAGACCATTTAATAAAAACGATTTAAAAAACGGTGTGTGCCAAGTTTTACAAGTGAAATTTTGTTTTTCTTTTCATCTGCTTTTAACAAGCTTTTTTTAATTACACAAAAATAACGACCAAAAAAGGTCATTACTGGTAAACCTTGGCACATTGATTTTTTAAAATCATTTTTAATTAAGATCGCCAATTTTATTACACAAAAAGATTGGAGGCCTCTAATTTATAAAAAAATTTGCAAATGTCTTACTCGCAAAATTTATCTCTAACACAGCTTAAATTTAAAATCTCAGCCATTGAAGATTGCTCTAAGCAATGTCTTTAAATAGCCCAGAACATTTGTCATAGATATATCTTATTAAAAAAAATCAAAAAAAAGAGAGAGATTGGTTTGTCAGCCTTATACAGATTTAGTTTATGAATTTATAGTGACTAAAAAGGCTGTGTCAACCAGAGGTGTTAGACAAATTTTTGGCGGGAGGGAGGGAAAAAATTTATAACAAAGGCATTCTTTGTTTTGTTGGATAGAAAAAATTGTAGTTAAGGTTCATAGCCGTACCTGTCAAAAAAATTTGGGGGCAATACAATTTTGCCAAAAATTATTGACAACTGCCCGAATCATAATTTTGCCGTATTTTACAGAGTTTCTAGCACTTTGAATGTGCGACCGTGTTCAGGGCAAAAATTAAGTGAAGACAAAAAAAAGGTCATCGTTAAAAATCTTTATTTTTGTTCCTATTTAAGGTAATGACCAAAAAAAGGTCTTCGCCTTCAATCGATATTTTGGTGACTTTTTATTATTGTAAAGACAAATCTGATCTAATGCTTCTGTACTTCGAATTTTAAAGGGCACTACTTGTCCGTCTGTGTCCTCCCGCTTTGAAACAGGCAGGGAGAGCAATTGCTCGTAACCCCCCCACTTCCGGCTTCCCCGGTTTCAACAAAATTAAAGTTAAACATTTACCGGTTTGTTTTAAATATAAAAGTCTTTTGCAAGAAAACGAAGATCAAATCTGCGCTTTGTAAAAATTGATACCTGACTTGAACCCACGACCCTTGGATTAAGTGGGAACGGTCTTATGACCGAGCTAAAAGGACGAATTTAAAGACGCACAAAAACACGTGATAAATTTTATTCTTAAACATATTTGTTGTTTAACCAGACAGAAAAAACTTAATGTAAGATAAGAGTGATCAGACGACGTAGTTTGCCAATTGTCCAATCAGAACACGGCTCACGGAGTTGTCGAAAGTATGTTGCTTTTACCTGACACATATTAATGAAACTATAAATTAATTGTCATGTGAAAAACAGCGACAAAAAGTTTAAAAAACAACTTTAAGATAAAGTAAGTTGAAGCTTTTAAATTGCCTTAAGACACGTTTATTAAAAAAGAAAACTATTTTGGTACGGTTTTCAAACTCTATTCTCAAGAATTTAAAAAACAAACTTATTGAAATGAACAGAAAGGCAATACCAAAAATCAATTATTTCAAACATTTAATTTTGAAATTACTTCATTTTTTGAGGAAACGATTATTTAAAGTCAAAAGTGCATGAAAAAACCAAACTTTTCTTAATTAAAAGTTGATTAAGTAGTTTTGAATTAAAAACGCAAACACAAACACACTAACCTAGAAAAAAAAAGAGAGATAAAATTTTTAAAACTTTAACATACTTTGACATTCCGTTTCAACGCAGAAGCAATTAGTTATAACAGGAACCGAAATAACTTTAATTGAACCATTCCGACAATATAACGCAATGTCACGATTAGGATAGTTAGGATCCATTTCATAGGAACAACAGGAACATGTAGGGGAAAAATAAGGACTCTAGAAATAAGATTTTAAGTTTGATGAAGTAGCATTTCTTGTATCAATAAAACTTTATAGTATTTGAGTAAAAAAATTTAAAGTAATATACAGACTGAGAACGGTTATTTGAACGAAAAGTAATATAAATTATATTATTTACTCACTAATAGCCGAAAAACAAAACAAGAGTATAACAACTTAGTTATACTTCAGATTGGTAAAAGCAAGCATTTTACGATCAGTTAATTTTGCTTAAGTTATTAGTCAAGACAATTATGGCAATGATGGAAGTTATTCTGCGGTTTTGACACAAAAATTTGTTTGTGATAAAATTGCAACAATAAAAAATGATAAGAATGATAAGCACAAACTGAGAAATAGCAGTATGTTTACCAAAAATATAATTTTAATATATACACAATAAATATAATTTTACCCAAAATTTTGTCTTACTTTTGGTAGAATGCGGACAGAAGAGGCGCAGTTTCCTGCGCAGTGGTTTACTTCTGTTTCAAGTGATTTGCAACCGTCAAATATAAAAACTTTTCTTTCGGAATACAAATTGCAATGGTTGACGTTATTCAATGTTTTCTCTGCAAAAATTAAGAGGTAAAATAAAAGTAAAACTTTATTTTAAAGTTCTGCGTAAAGAAGAATTTATTTAAATACTGTAAATGTTGAAATCTTACCTAAAAATAACCGTTTTAGGACAATTACTCCCCGGGTTTTTACCCCATGGTCACAGAAAACCACTTACTCTCCTGGGTATATACTGGATATAACTGGCATTGGAGGATAAATGTACTAGGAAGTAAGTTACCTAAGGGGTAAGTGACCAGGGGGGTAACTGGCCTGATATCTAAAATAACAGCTTGAGACAAGTTTAGAAAGCAAAATAACTTAACCAACAAAGTAATTTATAAAATTTACTGTTGTAAAAAGCAAACTGCGCGTTTATACGTTTATTTTCGTTAAGTTTGTATCAACTTTTTTGATAAAAATCAAGAAGTTTAACAAAATTATATAGGCTAATGTAATGCAAACAGTATCACTGCATTGAATTAAAAGAATTTTTTTTACTGCCTGTGTCAGCGGCTCCCAACCAGGGTTGGAAAAGTTGCAGGAGGTCCGCAAGCGCAGTGAAAGTTTGACAGAATTTTTAAAAATTATTAGTCAGAATCAATCTTTCAAATTAAGGGTTCCTAAGCTTTATAGTTTTTTGAAAGGGTCTGTGAAAAAAAAAGCTAGGGAGTCATCGCCTATGTTGTTGGACGCAAACAAAAGGACTTTTTTTTTTTTAATCATCTCATTATGCTTTGATCTGTGCTAGGAAACTTGTCGCGCAAAAATAATTATTAAAGTAATGAAAAAAATTAAATGGCTTTTCGCAAGCCGAACAATATGAAAACGAAACTTGCTTCGGAAAGCAAATTTCTTTTTAACAATTTTTACAGCATTAGAGACATTAAAACAACGCAAAAAATATGAAAATTTTGAAAAAAAAAATTTATGTCTCTTATTAAAGATAAATAAACAACTAATTTGACCTCGAAAATAAAAGCATTTTTACGTAATTCAAGTGGTATGAGGTAGATATATTTTTTATAAAGTGTACTAAATTTCAAAGCTATAGTCTACAGATATGCTTCAACATTAATTTTTGTTATTATTTTGAGCATGCTAGAATACCGTAAAACCTCTATTTGAGCGCCACTATAAGGGAAGGGTTGAAAAATAGAGCGCCACCCTCTAAATGAACGCCACTTTGATGAATTCTTCTATATTGGAAATAGTTACGGCTGAAATCGCCTTTCCAGGTGTAAGAAGAGAAGAATGGATTGTCGAATTGCACGTTTATTTTCAGACGCCGGGAATTCCCTGTAGTTTTTTAAATGGACTAATGGCGGTGGCCTAAACGCCAACTACACTACCGGTGGTGACTCTATTCGAATAAGCGGTAAAATCAACACAGACTGCGCCTGATCTTCTTGAAGCAAGCGCACGCTCGTACGAACGATTCGACACGATACAGCACGATTACAAACGAATGAATGAATGGAATTGTATAAATGTGTTAGATGTTTTTTCTTTTCATTCATGAAATTTATCTTTTCGTAATTGTGATCAGCGAGTCGAAAAATAGAGCGCCATGGCGTTGAAATAGAGGTTTTACGGTAACTAAAGAAGAGTGATTTTCATACGGTGAGATTATTAAAACATTTGATTATAAAATTTATACCTATCTTATGTTTAAAGAATGACATGTTGACTTTGAACTTCTAATGTAATATCTGGAACTTGAGAAGACACAAAACAATAAGTTTTTTTGGTCTCACCGTATAATGACAAGAAATCAATGCATCATCATATGTACATGCAGTGGCGGCTCGTACATATGGGCCACAGGGGTCGGGCCCCACTAAAAATTTGACTTAATTTTATTTACATGTATTTATTTATCTCAGACGCAAAAAACGTCCATAATATGTGAATTTCTAAAGAGAAACCCTATATTAAATATCAAAATGTTTACATGCGTGCCAAGATAACAGTTAACCGAAAAACAACGAGAAATATTTTCAAACATTTTCTGAAGTCTCTTCAAAACGATCCAGAGGGGCCCACATATTCTGGCCCAGTGGTTTTCAACCTTTTTGGTGGAGCGGAACCCCAATGAAACATTCCAGAGGCTTGAGGAGCCCCTGTGCGGTAATTTGATTGTCCTATGCCAGGGTGGTCCAACTTCTGCACTCTTATGGGCCACTTTTGAAAATTATTCGAGTTTGCGGGCCGTAACCGGCTAAACACACCTATTTTCGTCCCAAAATCAGGGTGTTCTCTAAAAAAAAAAGAAGGTCTTCACTTGGAATCGGTCTCTGAAATTATTAATACAAACTGTAAAAACTTACATTTATTCTCGTAAAAAATTCAATGAAAAACTTGAGCCTAATGTTTCTTGCAAAACTCTTTAAAATTGTAATGATTACAGCAACGAAAAATTTTCTATTCTCGCTCGAGGTCGCTCTTCCTTTCACCTTTCTGCTCTTGAAGTGACTTTCATTAAATCTCTCAATCCCCTTCTGTGTAAGCAAAAAGAATTCGTCTACTCTTTGAAAATTTCTTAGTCTTTTCTCTCATTGGTTGACTTTTTCAGCCAATGAGAACTCTACTTTCTTCCTTTATAAATTAGTTCGGTTTCAATTCTGCTTCATTCTGACGATTTCCCCTGAAGAGTGTCAGATGAAAAGCTTTGGGAATAAAAATCTTTTACTTCACGCAATCTTCAAATTCTGTACAACCAAATGTTTATTATGTTCATTTTCATTTATGAATAACATGCTTAGTTTGTTTATATTTTGTGTAATTTTCGTATTTCCAGATCAAAATAATTTAACTTCAAACAAGCTATTCCAGTAAATGATGTCAAATTACTCATTAGCGAATACTACGATATCGATATCGCATTTTTTGCTTAAAATTTATTTACCCCACCTTTAAATTTAGGTAGTCTACGAATGGAACTTTGACATTTCAATAATTGTTTTGCTTGCCCTACCATTAATGAAAGCCACGAGCCGCCACTGTGTACATGTAATTCTATGATAAGCTTTAGCTGATCAAGAGCATTCTTGGCGCTATTACAATAAATCATTAATAACGATTTGAAAAATTTGAATTTGAATTAATAAAAGTGGTAATCGATGGCGAGTCTAATAAGCACAAAAAAAGAAACAGTTTTATGGTAACTTTAAGTTTTTCTAATTTACTTGTCTTGTACCGTAAATTCAATAATAGTTGTTAAAGTTTTTTTTATTGAGATTATAAAAACCAGAGTTACTATCTGAAATGACCAAAAATAAGCACATTAAGTTACTAAAAATAAGCAAGCTGTAAAACTGTTTTTCTATATCACCCTCAAATCAGACCAAAAACAAGTCTTCACTTCTTGTTTAACTAGGAAACGGTCTTTAATGTACTTCTTTTTTGATTTATAGTTGATAGTGCCAGTATAATACGCACCTTTGTTAAAAACGCGATGAAAAATTAAAATTTTACCAATATTATACTGTATAAAAACTAAGCACTCAACTCCAACATAAGCACGAAATAGCAATACCCTGGTTAAAACCCACCAGTTTTTTCCGGGAAAACGCTCTCTTTATCACGAGATGTTGTATCGATGTTAATCGCGCTTTGGTTGGAATTTTCCTCGACGGCGAATAATGAAATTGAACACAAAACTGGAAGTATCACTCTTGTGCCATTGCAGTGGGAAAATTCAACAAGGGTCGAGTCGTTATTGCATTCTTTCATCAAACAGTAACGCTGTCTGGAGCGGTAAAGGTCTAAACGACAGTGAAATCAAAACCGATCGCTGATTGCTCTTAATTGTATTATACCACTGCCACAAGATGTCATGCAGTCAGACCATTTTGACCACGGGGACACGCGGACGTCCAGGCAATAGCTCTTGCGGTCAGCTTTGCAGACGCATTTCGTACATTTATCAGGAAACCACGTCTGTAAGAATAGAGTTAAAAAGCAATTTTAAGTGTGGTAGATAAACTTAAAAACAAATGTTATAATAAAGGCTGATAAATCATAAGAATAATTAACATTAGCTTCGAATGAATTCTAACATAAAAAATTTTAATGCGACAAATTTTAAAAGCTTTTTCCTTCAAATATCACAATATTCACTCAAACTCTGCTGGTTGATAATTATAGCCTGTCTACTAGCAAATACCGGAGTGGCTAAATCAAATACCCCTACGGGCCATATTTTGTTTTCGACAATATTAGTGTGCCAATGTTTGATAAACTAGTATTTTAAACTTTTTGAAAAGTTATCTTTTTCTTACCTTATTTCTTACCTTATTATTAAGATATCTAATAAATGAAAACGCTCCTTATTAAATTATATAAACATTTATAATTGACCGAGTGTTTTTTAGAAATCGATTGAGACAAACCCTTCATAATCCTACTTCCTTACTTTATCATTTTAAAGGACAAATAAAAGAAAAAAAGCCAAAATATAACCAATCCCAACCTTTATTCTTTGATTTTTACTAAAAATCGCGCACCTTTTTGAAATGTACCGCGAATCGCCTTTGGCACGAGTAAAATGTTTTCGATTTCCCTACTTTAACCTTTTACTCCGTATTTTCCTTTTTCCGTACAAGTTTTCCTGCGTCTACTTTTTCTTGACTCTCAGACTACCTTTTAATGGGTAAAATTTACTGATCATGTTGGTGGTCAAGAATAAAATAAAAATGAATGATTGAATGAACCTTAAGTTTTGCTTTAATTAAAGAAAATGACGTTAAAGCAAAGTTGTCTCAGAGCGGCTGATGTTAAGCTTTGTTTTAGAAACGATGATGGTAAGATATTGCCAAAAGCAATCACTGATATAATGATTTAGTGAATAACCTAATCACCAGCAGGGCACCTTTGACGTATAGTCATCGCCCTCACAATCGCCGCAATCGGGCATGTCATTACAATCTTCAGCTTCATGTTCGAAACTACTCGAACAATTTGTGTCGGTTGCACCTCTTGATGATGTATTAAATTTCTTGTACCGATAACGCTTTGGTCTTTTCAATACAGTGCCGTCGATATCTACAAATTAGTCGATTTTAATTGGTAGTTATTAAAAGTATTCAATTGGGGTATTTACGGTTGCAAGTTGCGTCACAGGTGGTCCATTCTCCCCAATGACAAAATTTACTGAGCAGCTCGCACGTTTTCTTGCAAATAACTCTTGCGAAGTTACAGGAACAGTCGAACCTAGAATAAAGATCGGCCCGCCATAATTTTGTTAAGTATCTGGTTTAATGTTTGCTACGTAAAATATTAAAAAGTACAGTCAAATACATGTTATTTTGTGAATATTTTTTTTTTTTTGGGTGCTTGGGGTTTGTTTTATTTAATACCTTTTTTGAATGTTGTTACTTACAAAACTTGTTTATAGCTTTTAAAAAGATAGGTACTATTTTGTGAAAGAAACGATTAAAATGTATTTTTAAAAATTTTTTTATTAAAGAACGATTTCATTATTAAACTATTATTTCACAGGACGATCTCACATAATTTTATAACTAATATGTATGCGGATAATTTGTAATATATTACAACCACCACAAAAGTCTTAGAGGACAGGTGATACGTCGTGGACGTGAGAAAAAGTAAATTTATTTTATTCTTTTGCTGGGCAAACCGAAGCTGGGGACACTCACTCGCGATCGGTTAGGACCTCAGTTGGCAATGATCATTTCCAGAATGAGGCATGTATCTCACAGAAAAAAGCTATTTTTGTCAAAACACATCGTCAGCATTTTCAAAGAATCACCATAAAATAAATATCGAAGGCCTTATTCCCATCAATTAAACACCTTTTATCATCTGGCTCAAAGGTTTGAGGCACTTTTCGTGCTATCACAAAAAATAATTCACTTCTGCTGAGAGACTAGTAGGCTTTATTTAAAAGATAAAATAGCAGATTTTTCTCGAACTGCAAACGCAAACGCAGCATATTCGTGTACGAGGGGTTAAAATATACCTTTCTTTTTTATCAATATCCACTTAAATTGATATCGAAAAAGCACTAGTTTTATCATTTTTCGAGGTTTTATTTTCTGGGCCAAAACTAGGCTTACTAGAATAGGCTAGCCTAAAACAGCAGGGTTAAGTTAAAGCACCAAAAGATTAGAGTTTGGCGCTTTTACATTTCCTACACACACCAATGAATATTGCGATCTAACTTTTTCATAAAATTGCTTATGTGGCGCCACTAAATATACAGTTGATTACGTCATATCTGTAAACACAACACATGGAGCGCTGCAAGAACGGCGGAAACTGATGATTTTGAATGACGAAAACCGATACTTGTTTAACACCATCGCTTCCAAAACCTGACCGGGCAGTAGAACTGCCGAGGGTAAAAATAAATTGCACTGTTGGCCCCAATCCTGTTTGCATCTGACCCGAAATGGATGCCCTTCCAAACCAAAAATGCTGATATTTTACCTGCAAATATTTTTTTCTTGTTTTTCTTCGTAGCTCCATGTAGACCCACTTGGCCAGAATACTCCTTTTCCATCATCACATTCGCACTCGTCTGCGTTCACACAGACGCCGCTTGTCTCCGCGCGCATTTGCAAGAGCTTGCCGCTCTCGCACGCACACACAGGCAAACATTTGTTGGAAAGATCGCAAGCGTCACGTGACCCTTCAGTTACGAAATTTTATGTTACTTCAAAGTGTTTTCAATTCAATGTTATCAAAATAATGTCGATTTGACTACTGATCTGGTAATGAGACGTTGTCACTCATTTACAAAAATCTTGCAACA
The DNA here is from genome assembly GCA_963680785.1 of Diplosoma virens. Classification (NCBI taxonomy): domain Eukaryota; kingdom Metazoa; phylum Chordata; class Ascidiacea; order Aplousobranchia; family Didemnidae; genus Diplosoma; species Diplosoma virens. The sequence goes on along the minus strand of OY796887.1, from coordinate 13,622,624 downwards.
ACTGCTTTGATTTTTCGGCTTTCGTATTAAAAAAGTGAGTTAATAAATAAATAGGTTTTTTTACACGGAGTGTTTTCCAGATTGCATGATAAAATATTTGAAATTTAAATAGTATCAACACGATGAGCTTTAAAAAAAGATGAAATAAAAAGCTAAAATGAATTTGAAAACAGCGTAAATCTAATCACTTTTAATTTCTCGAATGTGAATACATATCTATGACTATTTTTTTCGTCGGTGTTTTACTTAATGTTCGTAAAACATTTAGAAGTACCAGTTGCAAACTCGCTGCATGTTATCAATAAACGTCTCCCGTGTTTGTGGTTTCCATGGAGACGACACAGATTGCAGCTATTGGTCAAGACCATGCCTCGTGGGCAGGGCAACGACGATAGGTTGTTGGAACACAATGGAAGTTTCCTTAAAATAGAAGAATTAGATATAGAATTAGAATTAGATATAGAAATAGAACATTGAGTTTCCTTAAAATAGAAAGATGCTTAAAAGATTGACCAAGAACTCATCCACAAACTTTACCGGAAGTTGCAGCACTTTTGCTTGTTTGCTGCAGACAAAGGCGATTGCGCGTTTGGATTCCCAACCCACAACGGCCGGAACAAGAAGTCCACTGCGTCCACATTGACCAAAAGTTCCTACCAGTTGTGGATTTGCCACAGAGCTTGCCGTGGCATAACGTTGATTCGATTGATCGGTTGCCGACTCGAGCAAAGACGTCGTTTCTCTTATTTTGTATGACGTTATCGAGACAAAAACGAACTGGAAGTCTGCGAAAAAAAACTTTCGAAAAATTGATGGAAACTCTCAGTTTAATCAATTAATCGCTTTCTTTGCTTTATGTCGCAGTAATCAAGTTTACGACTTCTTTCTGGAAACCAAGTAAGTTATAGAAATTCAGTACGTTGAACAATCGACTTGCAGTGGAAATGGCACGAGTTCAGCTGTAGGACTGTAGATAGATAAATTTTTTTCGAATAGAAAAAAACAAAAGGTCGAGTGTGATGAGGAATCGGTTGCTGATTAAAAATCGACGAGTTTTGTTTTTGAAAAAACCCAATGATATTTTACATAAAAAAAGTTATTTGCTGAATCGTCAGTTTACAAGTTGTATACTTTCACAACAAAACCTTGCTGTTGAAAGCATAGATTTTCTATTTGAACCACTCGTAATCGCGGGTCGTTTATTTTAGCATGAACGACGGGTTTGACGTCAGCTTTCATTTTTTGTCGATAATTTTCTTGATCAAAGATTTATTTATTTATTTATCTCCCTTGAATTTCTTGACTCACAGGAAAGGGTCAAAGGCATTAACGCTCGGTTCCACTACGAGCGATGTGGGAGTATTCTTTGTTTTACAGATTTTTTACTTCTTTCCGCTCTTAAACGCTAATCGAAGCAACAAATTAATAAAACAAACAAAGAATACTCCCGACAACGCTTGTAGTGAAAACGAGCCCTTATACTGTACATAGAGAACCATCAAGCAATTATTCTGACCTGCTTTTGGTGATGCCAAGATATCGTTATAGGATTGAAATTTTTTATTTTGGTATTATAGTTTTTATTTAGAGCTATGACTAAAATTTAATCTACTTATTGTAAAAATGTGAGCAAAAAGCAAAAAGTGACGCAAGTGACGTAAACACGTAAAAAGTCTTTTTCAAAGACAAAGAAGAATGACGAAATTAGGTTTTGAATTGCAACCAAGTCAATCGCGTTTACTATCATTATGGCTTTTCTACATACTCAGCCACGCTACCGAGAACACGTTTACCTGCAGATAATTTCTCTCTTTTTCGTGGCAACTCCGCTTTAACCAACTCATCAAACAAATCAGTCGGCAGCGTGGTCGAGTGGTTAAAGCGCCGGACTCATGAGCAACACAGTATCGGTTCAAAACCCACGAGCGCCATTCTGTTGTGTCCTTGAGAAAGATACTTTACGGCACATTCCCCTGCTTGGTGGTTCTAGGAAGCAGTTCTAAATTACAGTCATATCTCTATTAAATTACAAGCGGAGAGCAATATCTTGGTATCTCCGGAAGCAGTTCGGGGTAATTGCCTACCCTATGTATAGCGCCTCCGTCGCTTTCCTGCGAGTCAGGAGGATAAATATAGAGATAAAATAAAAATAAAAATAAACAAAATAATAAAACTCAACCAGAAAACTTCTTTTTCGTCATCGCATTTGCACTCGTTTTGGTTCAAAAACATGCCGCTTGGCACTCGCTTCCATGCGCCAAATTTAAACACTGTTATCTTAGTTACAAAACCGTTAGAAGTAAACACCACTTTATAACTGGGTTGTAGGTGAAATGTTAGGATCAAGACCGGTATTTTTTGGTGTCCGGTTTGACCTAGGAAACTACTAATCAAACTTAAAAATTTAAATTTTTTATTTTGATATTTAGCAACACTACAGTTCAAAAATTTTTTGTGAATTTACAATGAATCCAAAAAAAAGCTGAGAAATGTCCGCGATAGCAGCCAAGATCAAGGAGGCTACGTTCAACTCCGGTTCTTTTCACATTGCGTTTTATTTTGAAAATAGTTGTCCGACAAATATTTTTGGTCTACTTTTATTTTAAAATAACTATGCACAAACTATTCGGGAGCCTCAGTGTAAACGCCAGCACCTTGTCGAGTAGGTAGGAGCGCATTATTGATGGTGAACGCGATTGATACACCCGCGGTTGAAAACCTATTACAATCATCTCCGTTTATTGAGCACATTTCAAAACCAAACAGATTTTGGCTTATTTGTGGATTGGTCTACTAATCTGCGGACAAACTTCGCCATTTTTCATTTGCTTAAATAAGTGTTTTCCACTGTGCTATGGGTAAAAGTTGTTAAATCTGTTAACACTGAACACAACAATTACAGATAATGAGCATTTTTCTTTGTTTACAACGATAAACAATATTCAGTTGTGTGGCGAATCAATCACGGCACCGATAAATAATCTGTGACCAAGCGATTAAATTAAGATTTTGGTCAGCAGCAAAGTAAAACATGAAACCACGAAAAGCTTGATAAATGAAGCATGAATTGCTGACAATAAAAAAATTTGCTAAAACAAAACACTTCAAAAACATGTTTTTCAGAAAATATGTTAAAGGGAAACAAAAATAATTTATTTTCCCATAACTTAATGAATGCAAAATGCTAAACTAAAAATGAAATCGATTGAAGAAAATGCGTAAAAGTATCTTTTAACTAGAAATTTCTAAGTTTACCAAAAAAATATAAAATTAACGTCCACAGTTGGCAATCTCACAGTCACGCTTGAGTGGTTTGGTCAACAGAAAAACTTTAAATAGCGTAGTAACCTGCCAAGAATTCGGGCCACGGTACCTGTTTATTTTTAAGGAAACTTCACAACAATCGTCACAATAAGTCCTCTTGGTTCAAAAAATTTGCAGAAATAAAAAATTAAGATAAAAATAAATGGCATGACAGAGAAAAATTAAGATTTTTTGTCAAATTAGTTGCAGTTTGAAGATTTGTTTCAAATTTTTTAAGTGTGCATCACAAAATCTATAAAAAAAGATAAAATACTTAACATTGCATTTTGTTTTACAGCTAATTCAACACAGTTCTTTTTCTTGCGAATTTGCCCCAATATTTTGAACATTTTTTTATATCCTCTAAAATATTACTACCAATTTAAAGTGCAAAATTGATTCTAAAAAATAAACAATGTAAAAACAAAAAATCTCTTTAGTCATGTACGTTTTAGAAAAAGATCGTAGATAAATCAAGTATGCAATGCTTGGATTAATGACAAATGGTCAATAAGTTGACGTATTCTGTCAAATCCATTGGAACAACCAAGCATTTATTAGAAAAGATTTTTTGTGACACAAAATTTTAAAATTGCCTAAAATGTCGCTATAGACTTGGCCATCTATATAGACAAAACTCTTTATAAAAGAGGAAGTAGCCTTGAAAAAGGCTGTTTACGAAAACTCTAACGTTTTGGTGTAGCTCTCATCAGGAGAAATTGCTACAATGAGTAAAGTAAAGTAAAGTAAAGTAACACTACAATAAGTAAAGTAAAGAACGCTACAATGAAAATTCGAAATTTTATTGCATAAGATATTGTCGTTTCGCCGAGTAAGAAATTATACAAAAACGCAGTTGATTTAGAAGCACCTGCCACCAAGCGGTTGAAAAGTAAAAATTTGTCGTTTCGTCGAGTTAGAAATGGAACAATTTTTATTGGACAGAATTTGGATGTTTAACTTGGCAAAAATTATAGTTGTAATTTGACGGCGCAATTTGGATATTTCAGAAGATGAGTGCCAATAGCCGAATCACAATTAGGTGTGGAGGAGTTTATTTTACTTTTTCGCGTTGGCTGAATTCTTTCTTGATTGGTTTTGTTGCGGATAGTTTTCGGGACATGTTGGCGGATTCTGTCCTGCAGACGTTGAGAAGTTCTGCCCACGTAACGGCATTACAGAAGTTCGAATTTTCAGTTCTTTACTCATTGCAGCGATTTCTCCTTATGCGAGCTACACGAAAACGTTAGAGTTTTCCTAAACAACCTTTTTAAGGCTACTCCCTCTTTTATAAAGAGTTTTGTCTATATAGATGGCCACGTCTATAGCGACATTTCAGGCAATTTTAAGAATTTATTAATGACAAAAACGTATAAAATAAATAAAATAAAAGTTTGTTCTGTAGCTATAAGTTGTTTTTCGGATTTACTAAAAATAACGAATTGCTTTACTTGATTTGATGATGGCCCAGATGGTAGGTGCTTTCACGCAGCCTGGGCCGTGAGTAAGTCTGTTCATTGATTTTAATATGACAGACCGAAACCGAACCTACCAAAACGGAAGGGTATCCACCCATTCCGATGTTCAGTGTGGGTCTGCTAATCGGCAAACGTCCTTTTCAGGACGGGGCAATGCCAGGATAAAACTGCCCTTTTCAGGGCACATTGCCAACAAGTTCCGAAGACCCACTATTCTTCAGCTGAACATCGAAGGCCTCACTGCAAGCAAGATGAACGTTCTTCATCACCTCGCTATGCAATCTGAGGCACTCGTCATCCTACTGCAGGAGACCCACTGCACTGATGCAGAGAAATTGGTGCTACCAAACTACCAACTAGCTGGGTCTTCTTTAAGCAGGAAGTATGGCCTTGCCACGTTTGTCCACGAGTGACTGAGATACACGCTTTTGGACCAATCTCCACCGACATCGGAGATCGAGTGGCTGTGTGTGGACGTTGATGGCTATAAAAAATAGTCAACGTCTATAAAACACCGCCAACGCGATTGCGAACCCTGGATCTCCCAGTGTTTCCTCACCCCTGTCTTTACGCTGGCGATTTTAACTGTCGTCATGCTGACTGGGGTTATGACGACAACAGTCCGGACGGTGAGTGCTTGGCTGGCTGGGCAAGTATTAATTGTCTTGCCCTCCTATATAATGTCAAGGACGCTGCCAGTTTTTATTCCGGCCGCTGGAACATTGGCACCAATCCGGATCTAGCTTTCGCCAGCGTAGGTCCAAACAGTCGCTTACCGGATAGACGTGTCCTTGACAAGTTCCCCAGGTCACAACATCGACCTTCGCTTATTACACCACCAAGGTTTGCTATGGCAGTGCCAAGCATGCCTGTTAAGCGATGGAACTTCCGCAAGGCCAAATGGAGTCACTACATTGCTTTGACGAATAAATTCGCAAAGACTTTGTTGCCGCCTGATTCACTTGATGTGGATGCGGCTTACCAGGACTTCTGTAACATTATTAAGAAAGCAGCCAAAAAGACTATCCCACGCGGGTATCGAAATAACTATATTCCGTGTTGGGATGCAGAGTGTGAATCCCTCTATAAAACCTTTTTGCAGTCTCCTCAGGGAGACGACTCAAGTTTGGCTGCTACAGCTCTGCTTGCCAAGCTTGACAGAAAGCGGAGGGATCGATGGTCCGAAGCAGCTCGGAGCATTGACTTCTCACACTCTAGTCGAAAAGCGTGGAGTATTTTGAACAACCTTACTGGTAGGTCACGACACTCTCCTCGTCACTGTCCCGTTTCAGCGGATGCTATTGCATCTCAGCTGGTAAGAAATGGGAAATACGAGGCTGTTGATCGCAAGTCATCTCGACTTGTCTCTCAAGAAGTGTCTGACCTTTGGAGGGCCACAACACCAGACGCAGTAAATATCTCTGACAATTTTTTACAGAGAGAATTTGCTGCTGCCCTTCAACACTTAAAACCAAGTAAAGCTCCGGGACCTGATTCCATCTGCCTTGAGCTTATACTCCATGCCGGAGCTGCTTTGAAGTTCTGGTTACGTGACTTCCTTTCTTCCTGTTTGCGCCGACTCAAAATTCCCAAGATCTGGAGAAGAGCGCTTGTGGTCGCGATCCCAAAACCAGCAAAGCCCGTGGGGGACCCAAAGAGTTATCGACCGATATCTCTGCTCTGTGTCCCCTACAAGATCCTCGAGAGGCTTATTTACGCCCGCGTTGAACCATTAATCGATCCGCTGCTCCCTAAAGAGCAGGCTGGGTTCCGACGCGGGAAGTCAACCGTAGATCAAGTTGTTCTGCTAACCCAGAACATTGAGGATTCTTTTGAGGCTAAAAAGAAGGCCGGTGCCATATTTATCGATCTGACAGCTGCTTATGACACTGTCTGGCACCGTGGCCTTACCTGCAAGCTGCTGAGACTGCTTCCGGATAAGCACATGGTCAAAATGATCATGGAGCTTGTCCGAAATCGAAGTTTGACCCTTACCACCGGTGACAGCAAGCAAAGCAGGCTACGCCGTCTTAAAAACGGCGTTCCTCAGGGATCGGTCTTGGCTCCCCTCCTATTTAACATCTATACGTACGATCTTCCTTCCATGATTTCCAGAAGGTTTGCTTATGCTGATGATCTAGCATTGTTGCATTCTTCTGGAAACTGGAAGGACTTGGAGGGGACTTTAAGCCAAGACATGTCCACACTGTCAGCGTATCTCCAGACTTGGAGGTTGAAGCTCAGTCACACTAACACGGTGACGACAGCCTTTCACTTAAATAACCGAGAGGCCAAACGTGAGCTAAAGGTCTACAACAACGGTAGACTTTTACCGTTCTGTCCAATCCCTACTTATCTTGGGGTAAAACTGGACAGATCGCTCACCTTTCGTCACCATTTAGTGGCATTGCGCAAAAAACTATCATCGCGCGTCACACTGCTGAGGCGACTCGTGGGCTCGGGATGGGGTGCTGGTGCTAAAACACTACGCATAGCCACCTTGTCTCTAGTCTACTCAACAGCTGAGTACTGTGCGCCAGTCTGGTGTCGCAGTGCTCACACTCGTCTCATTGACAGTGTCTTGAATGACGCCTTGCGCATAGTTACTGGATGCCTGCGTCCCACTCCAACGGACCACCTACCTATACTCTCAGGCATCCAGCCAGCTGAGCTTCGCCGAATGGGAGCGACACTCTCCTTGGCTTACCGTGGATCTCTGGACCCCGATCATATTTTGCATGGTCTTTTAAGTGGGTCCTCAGATACTCGCCAAGTGAGACTAAGATCCAGACGCCCGTTTGTGCCAGGTGCGCGGAATCTCTTGGACAACCTTACCAGACTTGGCATCCGCGCCTCTGAATGGACAAATCACAAATGGAACGCGGAGTACTGTGAAAATGCTTCCAGGCTCCGTGCTTTTGTGCCCCAGACCGGTGCCAGGCCTGTTGGGATGGGCTTACCCCGAGCAGCTTGGGTTAAGCTCAACCGCCTGTGGACTGGTGTTGGGCGATTCCATTCGTCCATGCACAAATGGGGTCTCGCTCCTTCACCGAATTGCGAGTGTGGCGCCTCTGAGCAAACCGCAGACCATGTACTAACAGCGTTCCCTATACATCGGGCACCACATGAAGCACGAGGTCTGACGGTTTTGGATGACGAAACTCGATGCTGGCTTAATGACATCACTGCCAGCATCTGATCCAGGCAGTGCAGCAGTCTGGGGTAGTAAAAGGATAAACCCTCGGCCCCAGTCCTGTTTGTGTCTGACCTGGAGTGGATGCCCTTCAAACGACAACGACGACGACGACGACGCTTTACTTGATTAAGTTGAAAGCTTGCATTTTTGAAGTGTAAAATACAAAAATATTATCTTTTAAGTAAAATTTTTCGAAAGCTCAAACAATACGTCATTGATTAATTAAAATTTGCATTTACTTTGACAAGTTGTTTGTATCTCTGTGTTGAAACCGATGCATTTGTAAATAAAAGACATTTTTTCATTCTCCACTGAAGCTTTTTGCCGCCACAAGTGGCTTAACACTTTATCCAATGAGTCCATTTATTCTATCATGGAGAAAAGAAACTCGATACATTATCATTTTTAGAATTTAAGCTGTTTGTGAAAAAAGGAAAATATACAGAAACTTGATAAAAAAGTTCATCAAGTATAAAAATCTTTTTTTTAGTTTAGGGACTGGCTTATGGATTCATTAACTATTACAACTAGCGTATTTTCCCGCACATATTCCGCATCCCACATTCAGACATGAAATTATAGTAAAAACTTCTATCTCCACATGTAGTACGTCCCCAGCTTTGAAATCACAATAGTTATTCTTGTTAACGTAACCTGCTGACAAAAACGCCGCCATGATTGTTTGTTGTGAAGCAATTAAGAAAGCAGATCATAAAAGACGCAAAATGAAACTGTTTTTTTGCGCTCATTTATACTCGTGTTTATTGTGTGAAGGTAAAGGAAGCCAATAAATTAAACTATTAAATGTTCCAAGATCGAAAGCATGGCTTTAAAGGCCCGTTTCCACTACGAGCGTGGAAAAGAGCATTCTTTGTTTCTTTTATTGATCTTCGATTGAAGCAAGCGGTTAAAATTGAAGCGAGTGCAAAAAAAATCAATGAAACAAACAAAGATTGCTCTTTTCCACGCTCGTAGTGGAAACGAGCCTTTACGCTATGGCTAAAAAAATCGCAACGTTTTGTTGCTGCATGTAATAAATAATAGTTTTAGCTTTCAGTATTGAGGATTCGTATTGTACTGTAGTTTTAACACCATATTTTCGCTCACTCGTAAATGACTTAATCATGTCTTTATTATTTCAGAAAAAAACTAAATGCAAACATATTTTACCCACATTTAATTCGCACCAGGAACTTAGAATCCATATCTGAGTAATAAAAATGCAGATTATTTGTGGAAAAATACAATAAGTAGAATTCAATTCTTTCACCTTGAAAATAACTGCTGTTTTGACAGTTCTCGAGTCAGCTGTATAAGTGTTTTTTTTAATTAAATTAAATTTAATTAGCTTTTGATCAGATTATAACCGCTAAAAAAATCAAGGATAACTTAAAAAACTAAGTTTTTTACAATTTCAAACGTTTTTTTATTTTAAAAAAAATGGATGCAATTTTATGTTGCTTTAACTCGAAACTTTGTCACAATAAAAAGTTATGACAATAATATAATCAAACTGTTTTTCAACAATTTATTATTCTATTGTATGACAAAACGTTTATAGGTTAAAATTTAATCAGTTTACAACGTTATCCGTAGTTTTGCACTTAGACGTCAAAGCAAAGGTTTTATTTTTTTTTATTTTAAGTCGTTATAAAAATTAAACTAGATTTAAGGTAAATTATTTTTTTTTAGTGACTATAAGGTATACTTTTTTTTGTGTACTACTTCCATTAGTTTTTTACTAAATCTTAAAAAAAGCATAAAGCGAAACTTTTAAGCAGAAACACCGTTACGCTTGAATGCGTTCAAATTGCTTTTTACTTTGTGCTGGATTTAATAGCAAACCTGGGGGTAGGTGAATTGTTGGATGGCAGACTTTTCTTTTTCGATTTTAATGTCATATTCCGACACATCACCACTTATTTATAAAAATCTTAGTTTTGAAAAGAGGAAACTCTTGTCATGCCTGCCAAAGGATTGTGAAAGATGGAAGCGTAGTCTCTGATGGCAACAAAATAAAATTTATTTTTTTAAGATACTTTATCAACTTTAGAATTGTTTTTGTTAGAAACAAGTCTCACTGGTAAGGAGTTTACACGTCACTTCCCGTAATTCACTTTGTCTCTATTATAAGTTTAAGTTTGCTCTTTGTACCAACTAAGTTTATCAACCAAAGCGACTTTAATTCAATTAAGTCTCTGGACGTGATTGACAATATCGTTCAAATTCAAAATAAGCTCACATCTCGTGCATTAAAAAAAATATCGTCAGAGGAAAATTTTTTTGGTTGCTCGGTCGCAATCTCTAGATTAAATAAATAGGCTAATTCTTATATAATATGAATACTTATATAATATTGTTGAAAACAAAAGATGGGTTTGATGTCCCGTAACCGCTTGATGGCGTATACTTCAAGTCAGAACAGCTGGCGGCAAGTTTTTGTTAGCAAGGCAGTGCTATGGCAGAATGTAATGCTTACATAGATACCAGCAGATGCTGCTATGGATTTCAAGTGTTGTTTTCTTATACTTGAAGCAACCCTGCAAAAAGCTAGCCTAGAACCCCCGCGCAGTACTTTCGTTTTGCCGCGCACTGTATAAGTATAGGCAAGACAAGCGAAATACGTGCTTACAATCAGAAGCAAGCTTCACACAGTAGTGGATATTCAAATAGCTTTCACCTCATCTTTCAGTTTTTACTCCAAAAATCATGGTGATCGCTAAAAAAAAAGTCTTAACTTTGGTTTCATCTCTGATATGCCTATTTTGTTTCTGAAATCAAGGTGCTCTCTAAAAAGAAAAAAGGTCTTCACCTCGATAATAGCACAAAACCTCGAAATGTCGGGACAAAAATTGGGAAATAGAGAGATCGATTCTAAGTGATGACCGTTTTTTTTAGAGAACACCTTGATTTTGGGAGAGAAAACTGAAAGACGAAATCAAAACTCCTTTTCTTCTTAACTGAACATCAATTTCTGAAAATTCTTGCCTCGGGTCCCTAAATTTGAATATCCACCACTGCTCACACGGCCTTTGATTCCGCGCACACTAATCAAGCTCTTAGAGGGAACGTTGCTTATTACCGCACGGACACTTCACACAAGAAAAAAGCTCCGTGCGTTGATTAATAGGCTCGTGAACAGAGCGACATGGGTTCACCGCTCAGGATGAAAACATAGTTTTTGCTTGCAAATGCTGAGAAAAACGATTTAAAAATCTGAGCTCATCTGAAGATTTATTCATTTTTATTTTATTTTATCTCTATATTTATCCTCCTGACTCGCAGGAAAGCGACGGAGACGCTAATACATAGAGTAGGCAATTACCCCGACCTACTTCCGGAAATACCAAGATATGCTGTCCGCTTGTAATTTAATAGAGATATTACTGTAATTTAGAAATGCTTGCCAGGACCAACAAGCAGGGGAAAGTGCCGTAAAGTGTCTTTCCCAAGGACACAACAGAATGGCTTGAATAGGTTTCGAACCGAGACCGTGTTGGTCACGAGCCCGGCACTTTAACCACTCGACCACGCTGCCGACTAAATCTTAGAATGATGTCAGCATAGAATTTTTTTAGTTTAATCTTTAAACTTTTCTGATACATATTTTGAGAATCTAACTTTTGAGAATTTAAGAATATTAAAATAGTTGGTTTAAGTTATTGATGGTTCAAATGCGGCTTAGATTTTGCTTCTGTGAATTTGTAAAAAAATTTTGGAAAAAGAATTAAATTTTTTAAGGTTAAAAAGGCAACAGTAGTTCTAAATAATAAAAAAACAAATATAGAAATTTAAAAGCTACTTTGAAATTTAAAGCAAGGTCTGTCTTCATGGATTATGCTACTCTTCAATAGTTCCCCGTCGAAGTTTACGTTCTACCAGCGTTTTCTTTCAACTGCTAAACCACTAAGATGACATACTTGATAGTTTATTCATGCATTCGATAAATAAAAAAAAAAAACAGGAAAGAAATAGAAACAGATAAGCTTTAATTGAAACTATGCAAATGCCATCAAGAAACTTCTCAAGATAATGACGAGTCACACTAAAAAGGACATTTGCAGAGGATAATAGCTTGAACGATCAAACAATTTTTAAATAAAATAAAAAGCTAAAATTGCTACAAATATTTTTGACATTTTAAATAATACTTAACTCAATATTCAAAATTTTTAAGCATTACCCCAAAAGTCAAAAACAGAAGAATTGCTGTAAGTTTAGACTCCTCTTTTTTTTTAAATAAAAGATACTTGGATTTCAAAAAAACAAAAAGAAAAAAAAATAGTAAATACTTTATTTTTTTATTGTGTAAAAGTTGTTATTGACAACACTTAATTACTAAAGAAAATTTTTTTAATTTTAAAAAATCGGCATTTTTGATGCGTCGTTTGAAAGAAAACTTTTAAAAGTTTCTTAATCATTCTCCAAGCCTTATACTCAGTGGCGGCTCGTGGCTTTCATTAATGGTGGGGCCAGCAAAACAATTATTGAAATGTCAAAAAGTTTCATTCGTAGACTACCTAAATTTAAAGCGGGGTAAATAAATTTTTAGCAAAAAATGCGATATTCGCTATCGCGATATCGATATTGTAGTATTCGCTAGTGAGTAATTTGACACCATTTACTGGAATAGCTTGTTTGAAGTTAAATTATTTTGATCTGGAAATACGAACATCACACAAAATATAAATAAACTAAGCATGTTATTCATAAATGAAAATGAACATAACTGATAAACAACTACAGCTGGGAAAAACATGCGCTGAAAAGCAGAAACTGCTGTCTCACAAAACAATGCACAACATCACCCAATATCAACTGAATAGTAACTAATTCTTTAAGGCTGCACACGGACAGGCGCAGGCGCAGCTAACGTCCGCTTATAAGTTACGTCTGTTTGGGCCAGACATCGCTGGCCCCAATTTTGTGCTATTGACTTGCATAGTAAAATCTTCACAAAGCGCGGCGCGTGAGTTGGTTAACTTTAGATGTAAATATATAGGAGTAAATGGGCCAGAATATGTGGGCCCCTCTGGATCGTTTTGAAGAGACTTCAGAAAATATTTGAAAATGTTTTTCGTTGTTTTTCGGTTAACTGTTATCTTGACACGCATGTAAACATTTTGATATTTAATATAGGGTTTCTCTTTAGAAATTCACATATTATTAAGTCAAATTTTTAGTGGGACCCGACCCCTGTGGCCCCTATGTACGAGCCGCCACTGCTTATACTTATACAAGAAAACAGCTTTAGTAAGAGCCAAGAATTGCAGCGAATGCGATACATTAATGAGTTATACTGGGGCGCATCAGTTATTGAATATGTGCCAACGGTTGGTGAACTCAGTTATTAAAGTAGAATTTTCACTTTTATCAAATGGAAGATTTTTTGGACTTAAAAAAAATTGTTTTTTAATCTTTCATTGACTTTCTAAGAACGAAAAAATCCTTTTTGGCCTTCAATTCGTAGCAAACTCATCTTTCGTAAACCGTTTTCACTGCATGCCAACGTGTTGATTTTGTAAAGTGTAACGAAAAGTTTATGTTTTCACGCTACATTTGTGTTGGTTCTGTGAAGTAAACTACCGAACCTAACCGCTCTTTTCGCAACCGCCATTTTCTTAAGCTTAATTTTTTTTGTATAATTATTTTTGAAGCGTCGATTGGCAGTGCAAAACGTTAAGATAGCTTTCAAAAGCGTGTTCATTACTCGAAGACTTTTCATCTGACACTCGTTCTGACAGAATTTCTGACGTTCTGACGATTCCTCCCGATGAGTGTCAGATGAAAAGTCTTTGAGAAATGAACACGTTTTTTGAAGTTGTCATAATTACAGTAGCAAAATATTGCAAAAAAGTAGACAAGCACTCTCTTAACATTTGTCTAAATATTGCCTTCTTTAATTGTTAATAAGGTTTGAGTAAGCTAATTAGTTGTTTTCTTAAACTTTGCTTAACACTGGCATGCCAAACTTGTGAGCTTGTGCGTACCCCATTTATGGCAAGAACGTCATCATGGGCCACCAATTTAGGGACGCTAAACCAATTTTTGACATTTGGTGTAACAAAATGTTTGATATTTCTTTCAGCGTCTAAACAAGATATTAAAAAGTTACGCTCTTTTGCAGTTACAACTTTTTAACAATAGAAATAAACCATTTAAAGTATTTTTAACATTAAAATGTTTACAAATCAAAATCCAATTGGCCCTAAAAACCATGAAGGATTGTTGTTTTAATGTTTAACTTTTGATCATGTACAAATGTTTGATCTCCATGCCTGATATTATTTTTTACTTGCTAGCTCTTTAACGCTCGATTAAAAAATATTTGCAATCCCAACTTTGTCCAGCAAAGTTAATTAGTATCAGCCAGCCTGGTTCTCTGACTAGTTTTAAGAAGTTTTAGTTGAAATATTGGTAACGAACATAATTTGACTCAAAAAACGCCATGATATTTAATGCTAATTTGCTAATGTTATTGAATCTCGATTGTCTGCAGATAAAAATAAAACATTGGTATTCCAACTTCATTATACTTTACTTTTATCACAAAATTGGAATATATTTTTAGCAGTTCGGTTTGATTACATTCATTAGCTTGGGCAACATCATAGGCGAATGGAAATGAAAAATGACACAAATTGGTCTTCAATCGATAAAAAATCAAATTTGGCGAGATATTTTAAAAGATAAAGAAAAGTCATAAATAATGGCAATAGCGTGGGCCACAACAATCACACCGTGGGCTTAGTTAATTCGTCATGCTTGGTTAACGCAACAATCAGCGTCGACTGGGCATTACCTTTTTGTCTCAAAGTCACTGAAATGAAATAAGGCTACGTTTCTTTAACTTTGTCATGTTGTAGTAAGCATTTTTCTTCTTTGAATGGCTGTATTGAACTGTTTCTCTGGTTTAAACCAAGCCTCTATTATAGATAGCGCCGTGAAGCCATTAACAGCCATTTATTAATAAGCTTAAATCATTGTCTCAACTTCTTGGAAAGTGCTGTGTGTCTCTAAAATATTGAACAAGTTTCGAGTTTAGATTCAATGCATGTGATTATGGGCGTTGTTAACAAACTGCCAATTAATTTGAAACGCGCTTGGGTAGAATATGCGGTACAGACAAATTGAACAACAAACTGGTGAGAGAGCGAAGTTTCTTGATTTGTCTAAATTTGTTACAGAAAAAAGTCGAATTGCTAATTCTATTTTTGGTAGAGAAACGTTTTAAACTAATTACAAACCTCGCCGCGAAAGCGCGTTTGTTTCTGCAACGACAAAAAATGTAAAAGACGCGTTGAGTGTGGCAAAAAGTCGATGTTTTTATTGTGATAAAGTACACAAGCTAATTGATTGCGATAACTTCAAAAATTTAACGTACGAAGAAAAGCACAAATTTAACTGTCGTCGTCGTCGTCATCGTTTGAAGAGGTATCCACTCCAGGTCAGACACAAACAGGACTGGGGCCGAGGGTTTATCCTTTTACTACCCCAGACTGCTGCACTGCCTGGATCAGATGCTGGCAGTGATGTCATTAAGCCAGCATCGAGTTTCGTCATCCAAAACCGTCAGACCTCGTGCTTCATGTGGTGCCCGATGTATAGGGAACGCTGTTAGTACATGGTCTGCGGTTTGCTCAGAGGCGCCACACTCGCAATTCGGTGAAGGAGCGAGACCCCATTTGTGCATGGACGAATGGAATCGCCCAACACCAGTCCACAGGCGGTTGAGCTTAACCCAAGCTGCTCGGGGTAAGCCCATCCCAACAGGCCTGGCACCGGTCTGGGGCACAAAAGCACGGAGCCTGGAAGCATTTTCACAGTACTCCGCGTTCCATTTGTGATTTGTCCATTCAGAGGCGCGGATGCCAAGTCTGGTAAGGTTGTCCAAGAGATTCCGCGCACCTGGCACAAACGGGCGTCTGGATCTTAGTCTCACTTGGCGAGTATCTGAGGACCCACTTAAAAGACCATGCAAAATATGATCGGGGTCCAGAGATCCACGGTAAGCCAAGGAGAGTGTCGCTCCCATTCGGCGAAGCTCAGCTGGCTGGATGCCTGAGAGTATAGGTAGGTGGTCCGTTGGAGTGGGACGCAGGCATCCAGTAACTATGCGCAAGGCGTCATTCAAGACACTGTCAATGAGACGAGTGTGAGCACTGCGACACCAGACTGGCGCACAGTACTCAGCTGTTGAGTAGACTAGAGACAAGGTGGCTATGCGTAGTGTTTTAGCACCAGCACCCCATCCCGAGCCCACGAGTCGCCTCAGCAGTGTGACGCGCGATGATAGTTTTTTGCGCAATGCCACTAAATGGTGACGAAAGGTGAGCGATCTGTCCAGTTTTACCCCAAGATAAGTAGGGATTGGACAGAACGGTAAAAGTCTACCGTTGTTGTAGACCTTTAGCTCACGTTTGGCCTCTCGGTTATTTAAGTGAAAGGCTGTCGTCACCGTGTTAGTGTGACTGAGCTTCAACCTCCAAGTCTGGAGATACGCTGACAGTGTGGACATGTCTTGGCTTAAAGTCCCCTCCAAGTCCTTCCAGTTTCCAGAAGAATGCAACAATGCTAGATCATCAGCATAAGCAAACCTTCTGGAAATCATGGAAGGAAGATCGTACGTATAGATGTTAAATAGGAGGGGAGCCAAGACCGATCCCTGAGGAACGCCGTTTTTAAGACGGCGTAGCCTGCTTTGCTTGCTGTCACCGGTGGTAAGGGTCAAACTTCGATTTCGGACAAGCTCCATGATCATTTTGACCATGTGCTTATCCGGAAGCAGTCTCAGCAGCTTGCAGGTAAGGCCACGGTGCCAGACAGTGTCATAAGCAGCTGTCAGATCGATAAATATGGCACCGGCCTTCTTTTTAGCCTCAAAAGAATCCTCAATGTTCTGGGTTAGCAGAACAACTTGATCTACGGTTGACTTCCCGCGTCGGAACCCAGCCTGCTCTTTAGGGAGCAGCGGATCGATTAATGGTTCAACGCGGGCGTAAATAAGCCTCTCGAGGATCTTGTAGGGGACACAGAGCAGAGATATCGGTCGATAACTCTTTGGGTCCCCCACGGGCTTTGCTGGTTTTGGGATCGCGACCACAAGCGCTCTTCTCCAGATCTTGGGAATTTTGAGTCGGCGCAAACAGGAAGAAAGGAAGTCACGTAACCAGAACTTCAAAGCAGCTCCGGCATGGAGTATAAGCTCCGGCAGATGGAATCAGGTCCCGGAGCTTTACTTGGTTTTAAGTGTTGAAGGGCAGCAGCAAATTCTCTCTGTAAAAAATTGTCAGAGATATTTACTGCGTCTGGTGTTGTGGCCCTCCAAAGGTCAGACACTTCTTGAGAGACAAGTCGAGATGACTTGCGATCAACAGCCTCGTATTTCCCATTTCTTACCAGCTGAGATGCAATAGCATCCGCTGAAACGGGACAGTGACGAGGAGAGTGTCGTGACCTACCAGTAAGGTTGTTCAAAATACTCCACGCTTTTCGACTAGAGTGTGAGAAGTCAATGCTCCGAGCTGCTTCGGACCATCGATCCCTCCGCTTCCTGTCAAGCTTGGCAAGCAGAGCTGTAGCAGCCAAACTTGAGTCGTCTCCCTGAGGAGACTGCAAAAAGGTTTTATAGAGGGATTCACACTCTGCATCCCAACACGGAATATAGTTATTTCGATACCCGCGTGGGATAGCCTTTTTGGGTGCTTTCTTAATAATGTTACAGAAGTCCTGGTAAGCCGCATCCACATCAAGTGAATCAGGCGGCAACAAAGTCTTTGCGAATTTATTCGTCAAAGCAATGTAGTGACTCCATTTGGCCTTGCGGAAGTTCCATCGCTTAACAGGCATGCTTGGCACTGCCATAGCAAACCTTGGTGGTGTAATAAGCGAAGGTCGATGTTGTGACCTGGGGAACTTGTCAAGGACACGTCTATCCGGTAAGCGACTGATTAGACCTACGCTGGCGAAAGCTAGATCCGGATTGGTACCAGTGTTCCAGCGGCCGGAATAAAAACTGGCAGCGTCCTTGACATTATATAGGAGGGCAAGACAATTAACACTTGCCCAGCCAGCCAAGCACTCACCGTCCGGACTGTTGTCGTCGTAACCCCAGTCAGCATGACGACAGTTAAAATCGCTAGTGTACAGACAGGGGTGAGGAAACACTGGGAGATCCAGGGTTCGCAATTGCGTTGGCGGTGGTTTGTAGACGTTGACTATTTTATAGCCATCAACGTCCACACACAACCACTCGATCTCCGATGTCGGTGGAGATTGGTCCAAAAGCGTGTATCTCAGTCACTCGTGGACAAACGTGGCAAGGCCATACTTCCTGCTTAAAGAAGACCCAGCTAGTTGGTAGTTTGGTAGTACCAACTTCTCTGCATCAGTGCAGTGGGTCTCCTGCAATAGGATGACGAGTGCCTCAGACTGCATAGCGAGATGATGAAGAACGTTCATCTTGCTTGCAGTGAGGCCTTCGATGTTCAGCTGAAGAATAGTGGGTCTTCGGAACTTGTTGGCAATGTGCCCTGAAAAGGGCAGTTTTATCCTGGCATTGCCCCGTCCTGAAAAGGACGTTTGCCGATTAGCAGACCCACACTGAACATCGGAATGGGTGGATACCCTTCCGTTTTGGTAGGTTCGGTTTCGGTCTGTCATATTAAAATCAATGAACAGACTTACTCACGGCCCAGGCTGCGTGAAAGCACCTACCATCTGGGCCAATTTAACTGTTTTAAATGTTTAAGCAGTAACCACTTCGCTCGTTACTGCAAATCGAGTTGCAAATGTTTAATTACTGGTTGCAAAGGAACCTTTCACCACACTCTTCTTCATAAAAATACTGACGCTGAAGTGACGGGTCACGTCGATGCCTGTAGCTCTGTTCAACTTAATAAATTGACTGGTAATGTCCAGCATGTCTTTTTAAATATTGTTCCGGTGCGCGTTCGCTGCGAAGGTAAAGAAACGGAGGTATACGCATTTTTAGATCAAGGTTATACAGCTTGCTTTTGCGACCGCAGTTTGGCAAGGGAATTGCAATTGAGCGGCACGAATTGACAGCTTAAATTGCAAACGTTGACAGAGACAAAATCTTATAGAACTGTGTCTGCAGAGATGGAAGCTAAAGGTTTGTTTGACGGAGATGGGTCCAGCTTCCAAACGTTACAGTTGTAGATGAAATACCTGTACAGCCAATCACAGATATTAAGCAATCATAGCTATTTAGCTGATATTAATTTTTCAAAGCTTGACAGGCAAAACGTACTGCTTTTGATTGGTGCTAATGTCCCTAGAGTATTTAGATTAGAAGATTTGAGATCTGCTCCGGATAAATTATCACCCGACGCTGTGAAGTCACCTTTAGGGTGGTCTTTGCTTGGGCCTTGTTCTAAATTTAATTGTACAGTATCTAGTAGTGATAAAAATGTTTACTACGTTTCAACTTTACGCGACAATTTCGAGGAGGATGATAGAAATTTTATATATGAATCACGGAGAGATTTTTCAAATAGTCAGTTTCAATGTTATGACGAAGACAATTTTTATTCGAAACCAATTTCGATGAATGATTTTAAAGTTTATAGAATGCTTAAAAGTTCGATCAAGCTAGTTAATGACCACTACGAGTTACCACTACCCTGGAAGTATGAAGATCAGATTATGCCAAACAATAAAAATTTAGCACTTAAGCGATTAAATCATTTAAAGCGAAAATTAATGCGCAACAGCGATCTGAAACAGAAATATTCAATTCAAATTCAAACAATGTTAGACAAAAACTACGCAAAACTTGTTCATGATAACTTTCAAATAACTTCTAAGAAGGTTTGGTATATCCCCCATCACTCAGTAATAAACCCCCATAAACCCGACAAGTTGAGAGTGGTTTTTGATTGCAATGCCGAGTATAAAGATATTTCTTTAAATAAATCTTTGATGCAAGGGCCCCACCTGATAAACGATTTAGTTGCCATTCTTTCCCGCTTTCGTAGAGTCCATGTATACCAGGTTCAAGTTTCGCCTGGTGATCGTGACAGTTTAAGGTTTTTGTGGTGGCCTGATGGAAATCTTGAAAGCCAACCAGTAGTGCATAGAATGAAAGTTCATCTTTTTGGTGCAACCTCGTCTCCGTGCTGCGCAAATTTCGCGTTACGTCAAGCAGCCATTGATTTCTGCGCTCAATTCAAAACTTATATCAGTTCTGCAATTGAAGAACATTTTTATGTTGACGACTTTTTAATTGGCGTACCTAACGTTGAATCGGACTTAAATTAATAAAAGATATAAAGAATCTGTTGTCAAAGGCAAGTTTTAATCTTTTGAAGTGGTGCACAAACTGCCCTGAACTAATAAAACATTTGCCTGAGAATGAACTTTCGAAATCACTACAAACTAACGCTCTGGCTAAAAATTCTAGTGAACGTGTGTTGGGTATAAATTGAAATCTTAATACTGATTGTTTCTATTTTGTAGTAGAACTTGCGGATAAGCCATGTACGAAACGTGGTGTTTTATCTTCGATCAACTCCATTTTCGACCCGCTTGGATTTCTGTGCCCAGTGATTGTCGAAGCCAAGCTTCTTTATCGACGACCATGCGAGCTGGAGTTAGAATGGGACGAACCTATTCCTTCCTTAGAATTCAATAAGTGGCAACAATGGATCCGAACGCTGGAGCGTCTGAAGTCGATGTCTATCCCAAGATGGATGAGTTTGCATACCAATTTAGGCAGTGAAAACTATCAATTGCATTATTTTGTCGATGCCTCTAAGCATGCGTATGGTGCCGTTTGTTATCTCCGTTCGAGCGATATTAATGACTATGTCAATTGTAACTTAGTTATTAGTAAATCTCATTTAGCTACTAAAGATGAATTTTCAATTCCCCATCTAGAACTTCTTGCGGCTGTGACTGCCGTAAAATTAGATATTTTAAACACGAACTAAACTTACCGCGGTTGAGACCAGCTATTTTTTGGACAGACTCCGCTGTAGTTCTTCAAAGTATAAGAAATGAAGAAAAGCGTTTTTCTCTTTTTGTGTCCCGTCGTTTAAAGTTTATTACGAAAAGCACTTGTACTTCTAATTGGAGGCAGGTCCCAAGTGAACTCAACCCCGTTGATGTTTTGAGTCGTGGATGTAGATCCGACAAACTAATGAAAACTAAATCGTGGCTTTCTGGACCAGAATTTTTGAGTGAATCGCCAGACAGCTGGCCTTGCCGGTTTGCGGAGACGACATTAGATGTAGAAAATGTAAAAGCATTTGATAAGAAAGCCGCGTCTGCATTTTTGATTACCGAAATGATTGATCCAGTTGACAAGCTGATTGCGTATTTTTCTTCGTGGTTTAAGCTAAAGAAAGCCACTGCTTGGCTTTTAAAATTTAAAACCTTTTTAATAAATTTCAACTCTGTCTATCATTTTTCTCGTTCCTTGTCTGTCTCTGATCTTCGAAAAGCAGAAATTGAGCTTATTAGATATGAGCAATGGAACTGTTTCGGTGACATCATGTCAAAGATGCAAACTAATGAAAACTTTTCTCTACCTTCCAAATCTCCACTTCCAAAACTGAATCCTGTTATTGTGAACGGTCTTTAAGAGTAGGCGGCCGTTTAGATAGAGCTTCTGTTTCCTTTGATCTTAAACACCCAATTATCTTGCCCCACACCTCGCACTTAACTAATCTTATTGTTCTTCATTGTCATTGCATTACAGGTCATGGCGGAGCAAATATGACGTTGAACCAGTTACTAAAAAGTTATTGGATTTTACGAAGTACAGCTGTTGTTCGTAGAGTGCTTAATTTTTGCATGCATTGCCGACGTCGCTACGAAAAGCCGGGAGTACAAAAGATGGCTGATCTTCCTCCGTCGCGTCTACAAATCGATACTTATCCCGTTGCATACTGTGGCGTTGACTACTTCGGACCATTGCTCGTGAAACAACGGCGTTCTCAAGTAAAAAGATATGGTTGCCTTTTTACTTGTTTAACTTCTAGAGCAATTCACATTGAAGTCGCGATGAATCTGACAACCGACGCCTTCATCAACGCCTTACGTCGTTTCCTATTAAGAGGTCCCGTTCTGCACTTCTTCTCCGACAACGGAACCAATTTCGTTTCCGCCGAGAAGACCCTTCGTGAAGCCCTGCACCAGTGGAATCAGCACAAGATTAAAGATTTTCTCCTTCAAAAATAAATTCAATGGACTTTCAATCCTCCAAATGCCAGCCACATGGGTGGTGCTTGGGAAAAAATGATTCGGTTAGTCAGACGAATTTTAACTTCATTGATGACGGAACGAACTCTCGATGACGATCAACTTCACACCTTTTTATTGGAAGCAGAGTCTATTTTAAACTCTCGCCCACTAACTCCAATCACAACTGATGCAGATGGTTTGGAGCCATTGACGCCTAATCATCTTTTGAAATTGTGTCCTACTGGCAACTTCCCCCCTTCACTTCCTTGCGATAGAACTGTTGTCCCAAAAGACGTTGGAAATATGTACAATATCTAGCTGATCAAGTTTGCAGAAGATGGTCTCGAGAATATTTGAAGACGATAATTGCCCGCCAAAAATGGTTTAAGAAGACCAATTTTCAAAAAGACGATGTTGTTCTACTCGTGGACGATTCGATTCCTCGTTCGCAATGACGTCTTGGTAAGGTTGTAAAGCTGTTCCCCGACGAACAAGGCTTGGTGCATCAAGTCGTTGTAAAAACGCATGATTCTAAAGTGCGGCGGCCCGTTCATAAACTGTGCTTGGTGGTTCCCGCGAATCTTGATGTTATGACCGAAATTACCGTACAATAAAGTTAACAATAGCAAAAACACGGAAATACAAACAAAGCTAAAAACCCTACAGACTGTTTCACCCATAAAAGGGATCATCAGGGGTATCTAAAAAGTAAAATAAAATAAAGTTAAGATAAAACTGCCAGAAAGAATAGAAAACAATAGAAAAAAAAAAAACTGAAAAAACTTTAAAAATTTTAAAAGATTATAGAAAAAAAGTTTTTAAAAAAAATTTTAAACACTGTAAACGCTTATTAGGTCGGAACATCCCATCACGGACTATGCTAAACTAAACTGATTAAGATCGGCGAGAAAACACGAAAAAAAGGAAAAGCGCGCGAAAGAATTACAAATACAAATATTATTTCAAAAATTAAAGATTTAAAAAGGGTTCAAGTATCGGCTAAGGTAGAACGTTGTACGCGGCGAAAAAAGAAAAAAAGAAGAATGAAAGAAAATCACAGTTTAAGTTTGGCGTTAATCAATTTGTATTTATTTTTATGCCGACACTTATTGATCAATTCGGTTCGTTTTTTCAGCAGAGCGTCATCATTTGCAATTAAGATTTCGTATTTTTCTGCCAGACAGAGGTTGCATACTTTGCCCCCGTGTTGGTAAGGTGTTGCGTGGCAAATAATTTTCCAAGAAATGGCAGGATTTATACCAGAATCTTTGCAGGACCAAATGAATTTCGAAAGTTCTGTTGCGTTTCTTTTGGAATTCGAATTGAAAGAATAATTGTGGTTATAGAATCTTGCTTTAAATTCGGTTTCGCACAGTCCGATATGGTACAGTTGCTTGGTAAACGATTGCTTTGTCTCGGCAGTTGCCATTCAATGGGCATGACGGCTTATACCTGCAGTTGAGGCTCGTTTCCACTACGCGCTTAGAATAAAACATTCTTTCTTGTTTTGTTGATCTTTCCAATCTAAGCAGCGCTATGCAAAGCAAATGATCCATAAAACAAACAAAAAATACTTCATTCTATGCTTGTAGTTACTTTGCGAATCAATTTAAAAAAAACGGAGGTTTTCAATTTGCGCACTGAACGGTTATCACAGTTATTCGTACACGGAATCGGGGATCAATTTTCACTGAGTGACAAAACAAACCGAGAGCAAGAATAATAGTTCTTTACAAGAGTACAGGAAAACAAAAGAGAAAGAGACTTTTCATTAAACGATTTTAAGCTTCAATTAGAGGTTGCTTTGTTTTTTCAAGATTACTGTTCGAGCTTAAGTTATTAGTAATAGTAATTTATTTAAGATTTTAAAAAAATGAAAGTTTTTAAATTTTTGTCTTAATAAGTTTATATAAAAAAATATTTTTTTCATTATTTATATTTTTATTATTATATGGATGAAATCAAAAGAAAGACTGAACAATATCAAACAAAAATAAGTCAAAAAACAGAAATTGAATGTAGCTGAATGGTTCAAACAACAGGACACTGAACAATTTTAAACATTCTTAAAGTTTTATATCTAATTTTAATTTACCGAAACTTTATTCTAAACGTTGTTAATTAAAAAATTTTTTTAGCCGTCTATTGATATATGCCGTCTAAAAACAATTTTTTGAACATTACTTTTAGAGACCTTTTTTTGCATTAAATTATTCATTTTTTTCTATCCAAAAACTGGACATAAACTATCATGACTTCAGAATCTTGTAGCATTGTAGTATAATAGTCTTCGCATGACAGTAGCAACAATCATGGACATCGGCTTTTACTTTTGTTGCTGACTAATAATTTGACTTTTTAAGCAATTGTAAAATTTATTGCATCGATTAAGCTTAAAGGCTCGTTTCCACAACGAGCGTGGAATAGAGCATTATTTGTTTCTTTTATTGATCTTTCCGCGTTTAAAATTGAAGCGAGCGCTAAGCAAAGCAAAAAAAATCAATAAAACAAACAAAGAATAATCTTTTCCACGCTCGTAGTGGAAACAGACCTTAAGCCAATTTTATTGTAATTAATGGAGTAAATGGAGACAGAAATTGATGACTAAAACTTTTAAACATAACTGTGTTTTTGTTAAAAATGGATTAATCCGTAGGAATTGCAATGAAACTTGGCGCCGCTTCTATGAGATGGTTATGTGGGTTGTAGACTTTTGGTGAGCTGCAATCTTGCGTTTATATAAAGGTATTTACAAAAAACACACAAATTTTAAAAGTTTTACTTTAACCATATCATAACATCATCAGTTGTTTTCTGAGTAGATTTCTTCAAAATTTTCTTTGGCAGCTTTAAAATCAACTTTCATTTACAAATACGTAACTCCAATCAAGCTACGGTTTGCCAAACATTACCCTACCCACCGCTATTTAATGTATCAATTTTTATTTATTTTTTATATAGTTTATGTAGAATCTGACGACATAGCACCTGACGAAGTGAACAGTAGCCCACGAAAGCTTGTGCCCTAATAAAAAATAGTCAACTTTAGTGCATAATTTTTTGTTTCTCTCATTTCATATAGTTTATATAGTTTGCTTATCATCTTTATTGCAACATTTGTCATTTTATTACCATACTGTTTTTGACATCTACTGTACCAAGAACTTGAACTTTTTAACCTTTTAAAGGACAGTGGTACATATGTGTACCATGATAGTGATTATAATGTAACAATAGCACTTTTGTGAAGGCATTATAATTGTGATTTTTAGGTATTTGTGACGTCATTATTAAATCATTGTTATTGTATTTTATAATCAAATTCTTATATCCCTTAAAGCAGGGTGGTCCAACTTCTCCACTCTTGGGGCCACTTTTTAAAATTATTCAAGTTTGCGGGCCTCAACCGGCTAAAAACCCTTACCGTATATCCTCGCATATAAGCCTATCTCGCATATAAGACGACTCTAGAAAAACAACCTTAAAACGTAAATTTATAAAAATTCGCATATAAGCCGACCCTACAAATCGTAACATGCCGCACGCACCTCTCACAGCAAAAGGTTGCAGAAGAGAGTTTACAAAATGGTAATCATTATTGTTATGTTTTACTTTTATTAGTAATAGTAAGAAGTATCTCAAAAAATCCTTCAAATATCTTTTTTTCCTTCAAACGAAACGCGTAATGCGATAAATCCTTAACACGTGTCTGCTAACTGCAATCAGAGTTATGCGCGTATAAGCCGACTCCTTAGTTTGGCAACTTTTTTATTGAGTTTTAAACTCGGCTTATATGCGAGGATATACGGTATTTTTGTCCCAAATTCAGGGTGTTCTCTAAAAAAAAAAGGTCTTCAATTGGAATCGATCTCCGAAATTCCTATTTTGGTCCCAAAATCAGGGTGTTCTCTAAAAAAAAAAAAAAAGGTCTTCAATTAAAATCGATCTGTGAAATTCCTATTTTCGTCCCAAAATCATAGCGTTCTCCAAAAAAAAGGTTGCCGCTGCTTGTAATCGACAAGACTTGTGCAAAATTGTTCCGCGGGCCGTAGTTGGACCACGCTGCCTTAAAGGGTTAACGATGTAGCTGACTTAACAATCACATAAAAGGTTCGTAAATTGAAGTTTTTTCCCCGAATAAAACTGTATAATTTAATAACATAAGACTTTTCGCAAACTTTTAATTTAGGATTCTTGCGCAAACTTCAATATCACGCTTTAATAGTAACTATTATAACGTCTGTTTGTTGAATAGTACATAATTCCAGACGTAATAAAAGCTTATTTTTTAAGCTGCTCCAGTTACACAACATAGCCTACAAATAAAGTACTGTTTTAGGACTGAAACTTTAATTGTAGGCCTACTGTTTAGAAATTTAGAATTTTAGATTAACATTTTTCCTTCTATTTAATTGTTATGATTACCAATTAAAATTAGCAGGTGATTGTATAAAATATGCGTACAGAGTTTTTTTAATTGAAAAAGTTTTAATGCATGTGATTCTGCTATGCTTTCTAATATCAAATAAATGCGAGAGTAACTAAAACTAAGTTGCTGTACATCAAAAAATTTAATAGGTTTTTTTATTATCTGCTGGCAATAGAACGAGCATACATTCTGCATTATATGCGGCAGCAAATTTTTTTGAGTAGAAAATATGTCTTCTGAGCTAAAATAGTAATACCTTTACAGGCACTGTGTTTACTATATGGTTGTTGGGTTTATATTTTACAGCTTAGCATAATGAATAGCAATAAGGATTCGTTTCGAAAATTTGCAAATAAATTGTAATATATTCGTGCAGTACATTTACTAGAAAGATGAATTTAGTTTGTTTTTCCAAAATTTTTCTGGTCAGTGGCCTACTTATCAAAAAACTGCTCAATAACATTTAAGTCAGAGCGACTATAACCAACTAAATTATGACATCGCAAAAGTAATTTTATCGTTAATTTATTAGTTTCGACCGTCTGTGTGAGGAGGTTGAAAACCTGAGATTGATTTTATTAATTTTTAGTCAGAGGAAAGGAAATCTTATTAAACAAAATTGAATTTTATTTGAATTAGATTTTCAATTGCTGACGAGTTTAGCTTCATTTTATATTCGTTTAATCATCCCCTAGCGACCTTTAACAAGCGAAACAGACTGTAGGAATAACCATTAAAATCAAAGTAATTTTTTGGTCTGATAATGTACTTAATTATAAATAAACTACAAATGTGTCTTAAACATATTAAATGATATGCAACTCTTAGTCTGTTCTGTTTTAAAAGAGCCATTAACTTGTGGTGAATAAGCTTGTTGACCATTGGGCAAAGCAGGCATCTCAAATATACCTCGTATGTATAAATAGAGTTTCTTCAATATTTTGCTGAGCCCTCTCTGAAAAGAAACATTTAGTGGCCCCTCGGCAGGTCATCTATATGTCACGATTTTACTTCTGGTATGATTTCTAAACCAGTTTGTTACTTGCACTCTACATGATTGTGTGAATTTCTCGTTGTGTTAAAGGGGTCAACTTGCTGATAATCGGGTGTCTCAGGTAGTTTTTTTGAACGCTTGCATAGTTTGGAAAGTTAATTGCAACTAACGGTCACCGATTAAGTTAACATGAGTCATAAGTTGTTGTTAATTCGCCGTGCAGCTAGGCAAGCCAAAGTAACACAAAATATTTATTAAACGGGAGACAATTGTACTCGTTATTTTTCTCGATATTTATTTTTTGTCCTTTGGAAAAATTTAGCAATACATGATTTGAAACAAAATGATGAGATTGAGACAAAATGCATGATTTACAACAAAACGTTTCTCGTCGCAGTTTAATTAAATTCTTTGTCTGCTTCAGGCGCGACTCTACAGTTACCTTAAACCTCGCATAATCTTAGAGTAAACATTTTTTACCTGCCCGTACAGGTGTAGGGCAAAACGTTGTAGGCTACGGTTTAATAACTTTGATCAAAATTATTCGGCCACTCTGAAGCTGTGATAGTGGAAAATGTGTCAACATTTTATGAAAAAGCACTTTTGGTTTTGAATATTTTTTTGCAGAATTGAGAAACAGAAAATGTGAAAAAACCGTTTTTGATTGATTTTACAATGTTTTATTAAATATCACGACTTATGCCATTTGGATCTTTGACAGTCGTTGTCGGAAAGGCTTCAACAAATCTCCAAGAAACCTTTGAATTGCCTGAATTTAGGCATTTCTGGCTTTAACTTCTTTCGAAATTTGCTTGATTATGACAAGGTTGAACAGGTGCCGCCAACAGGAGAATCTGAGCACTTCACGTTTGCGCCCGTAATAAATTTGCAACAATCATGTTTTTTTTCGTAAAAGGCTCAGACCAGTGTTTCTCAAAGTGAATCACTTGGCTCCCTAAGGAGGAATTTGAAATCTCCAAGGAGGAAAAATCACTAGGGAGGAATCAGGGAGGAATTTAAAAATTTCACTACAATGTGAGGCAAAAAAAATTGGTACTTCAAAGTGAAAAGCTTTTTTGGAATTACTACTTTTTAGGGACGAAAACATCAGCAGTGTGGTTGAGTGGTTAGGACACTGTGATTGTGATCTCGGTCTCGGTTCAAAACCTACTCACGCCATTCTGTTGTGTTCTTGGGAAAGACATTTTAAGGCACTTTCCTTTGCTTGGCAGTCTTGGCAAGCAATTCCAAATTTCAGTCATATCTCTGTATAAAAAAAACAAAATAAAAAAATTTCAACCGGACAGCAATATCTGGGCATCTTCGGAAGCAGATTGGGTTAATTGCTTGCCCTATCTATTGTGTTGCCCTATCCGTTAATTGCTTGCCTCTTTCTGCGAGTCAGGAAGATAAATATAAAGATGAAATAAAAGAAATAAAAATTGAGAAATCTGAGAAAGAATCAAAATTGAATGTTATTTTTGAACTTTTTGGGATAACTGGGATTTGGGTCACAAATTTGGATGAAGACAAAAAAAATTCTTTTTTTAGAAGGGGGAAATGATGGTACCCAAGTCCTGAAAGGGAGGAATGTAGGAAAAACTTTTGAGAACCACTGGCTTAGACTGAAAAAACTTCAAAACTGACACCATAAATGATAAAAAACTAT
Source organism: Diplosoma virens (assembly GCA_963680785.1). Classification (NCBI taxonomy): domain Eukaryota; kingdom Metazoa; phylum Chordata; class Ascidiacea; order Aplousobranchia; family Didemnidae; genus Diplosoma; species Diplosoma virens. Next base: position 13,593,347 of record OY796887.1, on the reverse strand, counting down.
TTTTGGTCGCACATGAAGGAATAACTTGTATCACCAACTATTTATTGAGTTCCCTCTGAAGGAGGTGTAAATTATTGTACTCAATTCTTCATTCAGTACTAGGCGTTCCAATGGTCTTTATAGAGATCAATCCATCAGTGTGAAACGCAGCCGGTACTAAACGAGACAAAATAAACTGAAAAAAATTTCAAAATTCTTAATTATTTGCTTAATGTGTGTAAGCAATAAATGATTTTTGCAGAAAGAGAAAAAAAGAGAGAAAATTTACGAAATTGTGTCAAAAAACTGTCTCATCTTTTATTGTCAATGAAACATTTTTATGCTTTGTGGTTTGTTTCCATTAAACAACGAAACTAAATCAAATTTAAACTATTTCAAAAGATAAAGCTTTTACAACAGGGTCAGGCAAATTTTTAGTAATGTTGCAGGACAAGTTTTTTCAAGAATTTTTGGACGGCCCGCATAAGTGCCCAAAAAACCAATTTGTTTTATTAAATTCCTTAAAATTAAAAGAATTAAAAGAAAGTTGTTTGGCCGACCGCAGTTTGCCCATTTTTGTTTTACATCCCTTACAAACAGTGCTCGTTTAATTTGTAAATTCTGCTAAAAAGTGCTTTTAAAAATTATTTCTAGCTATGATGATGATGATGATGATGATGATGATGATGATGATATTTTATTCACGCTTAGTAACAATATTTAAGTATATGCAATGTACATTAAACAAAGTATGAAAAGGAAACGCGACACAACGACGGACGTTAAACATGCAGAAAGTATAGAGAGGGGGTAAGAAAGAGAAAAAATAAGAAGCACGGCCGCGTTACCTAATTTAAAAAAGACAAAATATTATTATTTAAAAAGACAAAAAAGACACAAAAAAAAATGACAAGCCAAAAAAAATAAATAAATAAAAAGCTAGAAGGAATGAAAAAAATGGTAGTCGATATCATACCCAAGAACAAAATAAACTCAGGATGATGAAGAACCATTATTTATTGGTCGGAGATGAAAAAATAACTTGTTCTATTTTAAAAGAGCCATGAACTTTCATTAGCTTTCTTTTACTCACCTTTCAAATCTTTTTTCGCTAGTATTCTTATATTTTTTTTGCAAGATCAAACTGTCACTGACGAGATTTAATAATCAAAACAGCTGTCTGGCAAAGAATTTTGCATTCTCATGTTGGTATTTTTTGTCTACACACTTTTATTTTTGTAATTTTTGACCAAAATCGTTATTTTCCATGCTTAAGTTTTTTTTTCAATTTCTACATTTGTCTGGCTTGGTCCGAAATTTCTTTTTATCAACTCTTCTCTGATTATTTCTTTTTCGATGTTGCCGCAAGATATTTCAATCTAATTTTTCCATCTAATTAGATAAAGTCCGAAATTCAATCAACTCGTTTCGATGTTGTTTCAAAGTTCTTTTTGATGTAATTTAGTCCATTTGGTTCGACAAAGTCCGAACTTCAAACTTTTTCAACTATTTTCTAATTGATTCTTTTTCGATGTTCAATGCTCCTATTTAAAAACGAAAGTGTAGATTGGTGGTTAGAATAGAGCTATTTCATTGAATTCTTGTCTTTTCCTGCTTGATCTTTTTCGATGACTGTCTCTGTGCAGTCGAAGGATAGTCTGGCACCGTTCCTTTGAATAATTTGCTGCTGATTACTTGATTTATTTTCATATTTTTCCATTACCAAAACTTATTTGTCTACAATTAAATAATTGGAAGGTAATTCCAAATTATTACAGATGAAATCGTTTTAGAACACAAAAATACTCTTGCGCGTTTTGCTTAAAAATAAGTGATATTAAATAGTTTACAGCTATCAACAATCATTTAATGGCTGAATAACAATTTTACTTTACTTTAACAATAATTCATATTGGCAATCCGAATCTGCTTGATAAAGATTTTCTGTGTTATGATTTTAATTTTATCAGATTACAACAAGGATAAAAAATAAATACCAAAACCTAACCTTTCATTAATGTTAAGAAAGGGAGGAAAACCGAAGATTTTTCTTTTTTTGCCATTTGTTTTTCGCACGCTGTTTTGCTTCTATTACTAACTTCTATCAAGTAAACTATAGTTTATTGTAGTTGATTCTTAAGGTGTTAAACAAATTACACTTTATTTACTATAAAAAATGTCTACTTCAAACACCATTACTCGTTGTCATAATACAACCAACTGTCTTCTCACTTATGCCAATCAAAACCGAGACCAAGATTTCTTCAATGACGTCATTATCAAAACCGATTCTGATCAAAACATTTCAGCCAATCGAATGGTTTTATCTTGCTATTCAAAATACTTTGAGAAAATGTTCAAATCACCGATGAAGGAACAAGACCAACGTTCTATTGAAGTTAAAGATATTGATGGGAAATCTTTGCACTTACTTATTGATTATATTTATACTGGTCAAATTCCAATAAACAGTGACAATGTTATGAGTGTCTTGTCAGTTGCTGATTATTTGCAACTGGATGAAGTGAAAAGACTTTGTTTTGATTTCATGGAAAAAGAACTAACTGCAGAAAACTGTTTTATTATGCTAAACATGGCTGATTTTTACCCAGATGATTTGATGAAAAGCAAAGTTTACAAATACATTTCTGACAATCTTGAAATATTGATGAAAACTGAAAACTTCAAAAACTTGTCCGAAGATGATCTAATCCAAATTGTTTTAACGCCTAATCACTATCAAACAAAACAAACTGCCAAATTTAAATCTGTATTGGAATGGACAACACACGACAAAGAATCAAGAAGCAATAAACTTGTTAACTTTCTGAAATTGTTTGATTTGTCACAATTCCCGCTCACTGATTTAAAAAGTGCAATTTATAACGATCTTTTTCAAGACAATGACATTTGCATGAAAATGATAAATGATCAAAACATGCATTTGTCAAAAGCAAATAAATCGCTCAAAACAAAAACAAAAATATTGAGTATTGGTGGGATTGAAAACAAAATAAAAGTTATCAAACTTCAGGGTTTGATCCATCTACCAGTTGTTATTTATCCTAATTTACCAACTGGTTTTCAAGCAAAATCGTCATTGAAAGTCAACAATTACATTTATTGCATTGGTGGAAACTCTAAATCCGGTACCTTCAAAGAAGTAGTAAGATTAAATCTAAATGAAGAGGTTTTGAAGTGGACGCAAGTGACTTCAATGAATGACGAACGGGTCAGCTTTGGCGCTGCAGTGTTTAACGACGTTTTAGTTGTGGCTGGTGGCAACGGAGAAAACAATGATGCGATTGGTTTAACGGAAATTTACGCAATTGGATCAAACAAATGGAAAACAATCGCTTCGTTAAAGCATAAAAGACAAGGAAACCAGCTGATTGTTTGTGATGGATCGTTGTTTTCACTTGGTGGCCACCAAGGCAGCACGTGTTTATCATCAGTGGAGCGGTTGGATGATATGGATGATAAGTGGTGTGACGTGGCATCGATGCATGAAGCAAGAACAAGATTTGCAGCTGTTAGTTACGGAGGTTATATCTATGTCATGGGTGGTTTAAACAACAGGAACGAATGCATTAAAACGGTGGAAAAATATAATCCTCGTTTAAACTCATGGACTTATATCAGTGATATGAACATTGCCAGATGTGATCATTGTGCTTGTATTTTTGATGATCAAATTATTGTCATCGGAGGATTTCTTGTTAGTAAAGAAGTTAAAAAAAACATTGAATATTTTGTTCCTACTCATGACAAATGGTACATGAAAAAGGAAACCGAAAAAAGTTTATTAATGCAACATTCGTTAGTTGTTGTATGAGATTTTACCAAGAAAAATAGTAAAAAGCTATCTTAAAATACTAAAATTTTTAAGGTTTTATTATTTTATTTTATATCATTTATTATCATCTCTGTTTATCTTTCTGACTTGCAGGAAAACGTCGGAGGCACTATTATTTGGACCACCGTCAAACGATTACTTAACTATTTCTGGAAATGCCAAAATATTTCTGTCTGGTTGAAATTTTGTATTTTGTTTTTAGATTTTATTCGGAAACGATATGACTAAAATTTAGATCTGCTTGCAAAGACCGCCAAGCAGAAGAAAGTTAGGTAATATGTCATTTTAAGGACACAACAGAATAACAAAAGTAGGTTTTGAACCGCGACTGCGTTGATCGCGTTCGCCGTCTATACGGCGCGTTTACCGACTCGTCCATACTGCTGGCTAAGGTGATCTATTAACAATTAATTAGGATTTAAAAACATAAATTTTAAACAGATTTTATATGTAAATTGTGTTTTGTTTTTTGAAGTGTACAATATTTCAAGTTAAAATGTAAAAACAATACGCAGCGTTTTTTGTTTTATTTTAATCTAAGTGACAGTGATATGAGAGTAATGAAAGATTTGAGCTTTGGTCGAAAAAGATAAACTTTAGTTTAATTGAAAGTCTTGCAGATTAAAATTAGCTTTGCCAACACGCGGTGGAGAGCTATTGAATGTCTTATACGATACCTTAGTAGAATTGTACTCAAGATAGCTGTAAATATCAGTTTTTACCAAATTTTCAATATGACTCGCCTATCAAACCCATGTTAAAAAAATTTAGCGGTGAATGTTCGGATCGATGCATTAAATTGCCTAGAATAATAATCGAGTTTTTGAATTGGAGACAGCCCTATCGAAAGCTGACAGTTAAATTGCAATAAAACAATAAAACTTCGGGAAAATTCATGAAGCACTTTACGATCGACACAGATTGGGATTTGACATTTTCATTGAGTCTGTTTACTTACTGTAATGAAACTACGTATAAAAAATAGAAAATTGATGTTTTTGTTTTTCTAGCTGATTATCAAATAAATTCGATTATTTTTTCTTTTGACCCAAAAAATTAATCAATTTACTCACTACGTATATGTGCTAAAAAATTCAAAAAGCCAGGGAGTACTGAAAAACCAAAGATTATTTATTAAGCCAATTTTTCAGTATTGGTTATAAATCCTGATACCTTGTTGCCGCAGCAGTGCAAATTTTAAAAAGTTTTTTTTTATAAAAATAAGGTACAACCTATCATGAAAGAAAGTTCCTTCTCGCCCGTCGTCAAAAATTTTTGGTGTTGGTCCTTTGACGTGTTTTCATCTCTAAAGAGTAAGAAGAGTTGCACTGCGTCCATGTGGAAAAGGAGAAAAATCCTCAAAGCAAAGTTTGAAATAATGTTTTAAAAGTCTTGTAAAATTCTAATTTTTACTTTATACTCAATAACATCGACAAAAAATTTTGCCATTGAAATCTTAAACTTGAATTAGATTTCAGTCATTCGTGCCGAGATTTTGATTTTCACATAACTATCATTTGTCATGTGTAGGAACAAGGTATTCAACGTTTTAAACGTAATCTTAGTCATGGTCATTTATAAATCGTCTTATTTAACCATTAAGAAATTACTGCATTTTTTTATTTTTACATAGTTTTATGTTGTAGTAATAAGTAAAGATTTTACAGAAATTGAATTTTTTAAAAAACAAGAGTTTTCAACTTTTAAGTGCTAGTAAATTGGTAAAAGCAATTTGGATTTATTTTAGGACTGGTTGTTTTGGATCTTAGTTATTTCATCGCGTAATTCCCTCCACAATAAGCTTGGTTAAAAAATGTTCTTCTTATTACTATTTATAATTTTTGTAATTTTATATAGAACGCATGAACAGTGATGGCCTTACAAAAATGGGCCTGGTGCAAGAAACGTAAAGGGGGCCACTATTTAGTGTACTAAAAAAAGGTGGCTGAAGCCATTTTTAGTGCACGAAAGCAAAATGATCTTTAAAAAAAAAGTTTTTAATTTAGGGGTGGAGGCATTATTTAGCGATCCAAAGCATGGTGACACAAAGTGATCACTAAAAAAAAAGTCTTCAATTTAAGGGGGCCACTATTGGTTCTTCCAAAGCAAGGAAAGGACACTTTTTACGGCCTCATGACATTAAAAAAAAGAGTCTTACTTTTCCACACATTTCCACAAGCACATGTGATAACAACCTAAGGGGAGCTGGCTGCTGATCTTCAAAATTTTTTTATTTTCTTTTTGACATGCCATCGACGTCCTGGTGCTACTACGAAGAAATAAAGCAGTTTCTTGTGTAGGGAGAGCCACTTTTTGATATATTTTAGGGAGCTTGGTTCGGGCACCCTATTAAAGCCATCACTACACATGAAATAGACAGTGTAAATAACTGCTTTGAAAATAAACTATGCACAAGCCAAAGCATAAAAGGTACTTTTAGAAGTTTAGGAAAGTGAAGAGCTAAAATAAAGTAGAAACCAGAGCTCCCAGGGATAGATCTCATAAAAACCTAGATTTAAACAAAACAGATGTTATATTTTTCTAAAAAATGTATTAAATTTAAAACGAGTATATATATTACAAATTGTAGTATTTTAGAAAAATGCCATATAAAATAGAAAGACATATAAGCAACATTATATAAAACTATTAACCTTTGACTAAATCACAATTATATTTGGTCAATAGAGAGCTAAAGTAAAAACGAGTTGAATATGAACTCAAGTTTTACCGGTGGTACGGGATGAAACTAATCTAACACACTCATGATAATTGTGCCTAATCCATTTTCCTTCGGCTTATATACGTAAGGATTGTTATGTAATAGAATTTCTTATGATGATATTTTAACAAGCCCCAATGGGGATATACGTACACCCGAAGAAGGCCAAAAATCGAGAAAAAATTAGAGAAACGTTACAAACAACGGACAGACAGACCAATTTATTTACAAGGATTGTGGAAACAAAACCCAAAAAGAAACACAGTTAATATACTTATCTGACAAAAGAACAATGTGCGACAATTTGTAACACTTTTATAAAATATAAATACGTAAATAAAACAAATAATAACGAAAAATGAAAATCTCGACGAAGACAGCGAAGGGACCGGTTAAGGTCATCAAGTCAAGCAGTCACAGAGAAAAAAAAACAACTGGGATAGTAATGCATAGCAATTAGTTGCAAGGATTGCACTTTAGTTGGTTGTCAACAGCATAACTGTAATAAAAATGATTTAAAATTAGACTTAAATTTGTGAAATGATTGATTTTGTAGTTCAATAGGGATAGAGTTCCAAATTTTTGTTCCTTGAAATTTTATTGATCTTTGACAACGGGACGTAGAGAATTTAGGAAGATATAAGGTATTATCAGAGTGAGATCTGGTAGGGCGGTTGTAAATTTGGCGGGTTGTAGTAAAGAAGGAAGAAAGATAATCAGGCAGTGTTTTTCGGGAGTGCTGGTGCATAATTTTAGCAATTTCATAAATATACAAATCTGCTAATTTCAAGATCTTTAGTTTGCAATAATATGGCGAAACGGATGTTTTTGGTGAAATGTTGAAAATTATACGAATGGATTTATTTTGAAGACGTTGAAGTTTTTTAAAGTAGGATGGAAACGTACTTCCCCAGATCGGTAGAGCATACAATAGATGAGGGTGTATTAAAAAGAGAAATAAAGAAGAGCAGATAACGGAAGAAGATGTCGCAATTTGCTAAGGATACCCATTAGTGCTTTAGCTAATTTGGTTTCAAGTTGGAGAATGTGAGATTTAAAATTTAATTTGTCATCTAATAACACTCCAAGGTATTTGCATATTTGGCTAGAATTTATTTTGGAGTTTCGGTAAGGAAGATTTAGATTTAAACTAGGCACGTTAAGATTGGGAGATATTGGTAGTATAAACAACTTTTGTGAATTAATTTGAATTTTGCTTAAATTACACTAGTCTTTTAGGCGAGACACTTCGATTGCACAGATGTTTTCCAGAGATGTAAGAGAAGAGTGATTTAAAAACAAGCAAGTATCATCAACAAATAGACGGGGGTTGGTATGAAGAGCATTGGGGAGATTATTGATATAGATTAAGAAAAGAAGTGGTCCAAGAATTGAGCCTTGAGGAACGCCAGTATTAATAGCTTTAGGGGAAGACGGGGCAAAACGGTCATAGTTATTTTAAATTGGCATAACGGCTCCGGTGCTGGACTTAAATAAACGAAAAAAGATTTTATAATTGCTCTGACAATATACTATCCCATGAGTATAATTTAAAACCCGTGACAACAGCATAAAAATTTTATTTTAGAAAAATGTATATTTTACTTACATGTCCGTTTTGCCCGGGCTCGGAGCATAACGGTCATAGTGTCCATTTCGCCCCAGGTAAAATTAAAAATAATTATTATTTTTGTTTTAAATTTCAAATAGGCTTTTAATATTAGTACTTCTGCATTGTGGTAATTAAAAAAATCAAATAGAAACATTTTTACACAGACATGGTAGTGTTAAAATGATTAAACACGATAGATTGCACGTAAAATAGCACGAAAAGATTCTTGGGCAGTAGTTTATAATGCGAACATCTATCGTTACACCACTGCAAACATTTAGCATGGTGGTGGCCAGTGATGGCATTACGAAAAGGGGAGGGTCTGTACAAGAAAAGTAGAAGGGCCACTTTTTAGTGTTCCGAAGCAAATTTGACAAAGCAATCTCTAAAAAAGTTTATTGTTTTAGGGTGTCTCTACTTAATGTTCCAAAAATGTGATTTAAAAAAAAACGTTTATCGTTTTAGAAGTGGCCACTTCTTAGTGTCTTAAAACAAAATGATTTGTAAAAAAAAATATTCATTTTAAGGTGACACCGTACTGGTGCTACTATGAAGAAATAGAGCAATTTGCGTAGGAGGAACCGCTTTTTGATGTTTTTTAGGGGGGCGGCCGGTGCGACCGCTTCGTTTGCACCCAACTAAAGCCATCGCTGGTGGTGGCTCTTCATAAGGTTGTATACAAAGCAAACAGATATATTTTGCTTCATTGTTTATATTTTCTTTATTCATTGCTGGAGGTTTTTTATCGTAGGCTTATTTTAGTCTTTTCAATACTCACAGTGATAGATTTTTTAAACCAATAACCAGTTGTATGGGTGGCCTGTTTTGCTTTACGCTTTTTGTTTGTTAACTTCGCAGTAGGAAGATGGGATATAAAAAAATTTTTCATCTTCATTAGTTTGTTTAGAAACACTACAGCTAGCCAGTTTATTTGACTTATTCACAGTAAAATTTAATTCTTTCTTTGAAGTGCTACATTTGAAGGTATATAAAAAGTTTGAAGATTATTAAAGTTTGAAGTTTGAAGATTATAGGCTATTAAAGTCTAAATCAGATACATAATTTATCAGCTTTCTGCTTCAGAAACTGTGATAACTTTCATTTGGTACAATTTCAGTTATAGATATGATCGTTTTACCCCAAGCATGCTGTTTTAGCAATCAACATGCTGGGCGGCTATTTAAAATTTTTTTTAAATCATAAACATTGTTTAAATTTTACTTTGTCACACTACACTTAGCATCAAAAAACGTTTAAATTTAGTCATCGATTAATCAACAGATCGACTTTACTTGTATCCAATTTTACAACAAATCTCTGCCAAACACATTTTTACCTGTAAAACACCCGAAACAATTACAAAGCTTCCAATTTTAATTTGATAACTGTAACTAAAATAGGAAAACAGAAGAAGATAAAAAAATTAATGGAAACTTTGAAATTGAAAGAAATAGAGCAGATGTCGCTTTTTCCCGCACGACCGTTTTGCCCGGCGTTCCCCTATATGAGGAAGATGCATTGTTTATAGTTACGAATTGTTGTCTTTTATAGAGATAATTTTCAATTAGTGAATGAGTTGGGTCTCTTATGCCATAATGATACAATTTGTCCAGTAAAATTTTGTGACAAACTGTGTCGAAAGCTTTACGAAAATCCATAAATATTAAAGCGGTGTAATGTTTATTGTTTTTGGCATCATATGCGTTCTTCAATGTGTTCAGAGAGCGTTGCCATTTTATGTCCTTCATATCAACGGGGATTTTTGGAAACAAAACTATTGCTTACAAAACTATTGAATATTTACTTGCATTAGATTTGTGAAAAAAAATGTTGTTAAAATACTGATGCTACGCAAAATGAGACCTTTTTTGTATCATTTTTATATACACGCGCGAAGGAAAAGGGATTAATAATAAATCATTATTTGTTTTCTCAAAAAAAAAACCGGATTAGAAGGGATTTTCAAAACTAAACCTAGAAAATCAGATGCGACAAGAAAAACCCAGGACTGAGAGTCCTGGTAGAAACACAGCAATGTGCTTTTGAATTTCAAAAAATAAGGTAGTTACAATTTGGCCATAAGTTTTTTAATCAGCTTTTTCTCTCAAGTACACTAATTGCTTTTTAAATGCTTTTTTGTTAGGAAATGTGTGAGCCGTAAAAGGAAGAATTCATAAAGAAAAAAGTTAATCAGAAATGCCTTTTGATGGGTTAGATTATAAGCGATGAATGGTGGAAATAACGTAAACTGAGCTACGATAAATCATTACAAATTCATTCTACTCTTGAGACAAATTATGAATCATTTTAAAGTGAGATAAAGCGCTGATTTAAAATCAAAATTCAAAAAACACTGGTATTATAAAAACTTGATACGCAAAATTAAAAAAATAACAATTAGTTAATAGCAACTACAAGTTATATAAATTAATATAGGTTTGTATTATATAAATAAAAGCTAGTAAAAACTAAAGTTACGACTTTGTTTTTAGGTTTTTTTTTCATCGTAATAATTTTTATTTGCTTACTATCAATTAACTAGAGTGCATTTTTTTATTAATACAAGGTATAAAATCTGAAAGGAATTTTGTATTTTTTGTATTATGATCGTAAATTTTAGTTAATTTACTAAATGAAGCATAAAATCTTTGAGGAAATTTAGTATGATTCAGTTGATATATAAATTGATCTAATTCCAATTAGTAATATGTAAGTTGTACAAATTTAGTGCTTTAAAAAAAAGTCAAAATCGGGGTGAATTTACTGCAGGATACAATAATTCTTAAAAGTTTATTTATTTTAACTTTAACAACTCCAAGAAATGTTTTATTAACTGCTCTCCAAACAATAATCCCATATTGTGTCCTGCTGTAAACCGAAATGTAATATAGCATATAAAATGCCTTATGCTCGTTGTGGCTCTCAAGCGATCACCCCGACTTGCTTTTGGCGATACCAAAAAATCTATGTTCGGTATTTTATAACAGGTATTTTTAAGCCAAAACGGCCCCATAAATTTTTTTTTGCAGACCTATAAAATTTGGTAATTTTTTTGGTCACACTTCATTATATTTTACTGCTGCCTCGGGAACCTGCAGCCTCCGAAAATTTCTTGTGCGGCCATCATAAAAGCTAGCCCTTGTATTAATTATTACTTTACTAGCCTATATAGATTTTGAAATTTAAAACTTAATAGAATTAAAAAAAGAAGGCTACGAAATAATGTGTCAGTGACTACTGGTGATAATAGAAGACCTTTTTTTTAGTGATTGCTACTCTTTAGAAACAAAAATAAAAAAAATGAGTTGGATTCCAACTGCTGACGCTATTTTCTTGACTGAGTATTTCAATTTATTCCGGCTTCCTTAGTATACTGCTTAATTCTTACGCGTTCGCTGACATCTACAGCTGCTTAGCGTAGTACGTCCGCTGGCATATTGAGATCAGATTTGGACAACTAGATATTTCTAATTGTCTAATTAGACTAATTAGAGCGAAATGCCGATAATCTAATTCTAATCTAATTTGTGAAATGTTTCTATGCTCTAATTTTAATTTCAATCTAATTTTTATGCTCTAATAAGTAATTAGCCGCAGAGACAATCGTAAATAAAATACTCACTATTATAATACGGAGCTAAAAATATTAACATTAACGAATCTTTACAAGAAATGGAGTTTAACCATGATTCAAGTCATTCAGCCGAAGATGAGAAAAAGCTAGAAAATGAGAACCAACTCCCAGAATCACTTCGCCCTTATTTTGAGCTTGTCGATAAAGATCCAGAACATCCTATTGCGTAGTGTCTTCTTTGTGTGAAGAAGAAGGCAAAAAACTCCAAGTATAAAGGGTTTCGAAAACTCCTTATCCAACTGGGAGGCTTATCTGTCTTGTAAACACCCAAAAGAATGTAGAAAGTACACGGAAGCCAAAGCTGAAGAAGCTGTGAAAAAGGCAAACGACCACGATTCTTTCTGTCCATCAACCTCGAAAAGTCGAGCAATAACAGGAAAGCATCAGTCGAAGATAACTGAACATTTTCGGAGCGACAGTAAAAGGAAGTATTCCAAGCAGATCCGAAGCAGAGGCAAATAACTAAGCTTCTACTTAAGAGCGTTGTTTGTGCATCACTACCGCTCTCAATTGTCGACAAACCAAGCTTTCGCGAGCTTATAAAGGAACTCAATGAGAACTACGCAATTCCTCATCGGCAAACGATCAAAAAGACCCACCTTCCCTTTGAAGAAAAGCTCATCGTCAACAGCATCACAACTGAAACGAAAGATTTGACTAGTGTATGTGTCACTGTTGACATTTGGACTAACCGCCAAATGCGTTCATTTATCGGATTTACGGCGCACTTCGTTGACAACGACCTCGACCTGAAGTCTCGTCTTTTTTGCTGCAAACATTTTGCCGAAAGACACACTGCTGTCAACACAGCCAACAGATATGAAGATGTGGTCATGAGATACCAAATCGACGGTAAAGTTAGACGCATTGTAAACGACAACGCTAGTTTGATGAAAAAAGCCTTTGAATTGTCGCTTATAGATACAGTATAAAGGCACTTGAGCAAGAAGCTGCTGAGATGAAGAGTGATGAAGACTTACATTTTAGTGATAAGGGAAATCTTCAAGACCCCGAAGTAGACCTCTAGCACTGCTGCCGAAGAGGATATCGTGTTTTGCTCACACAATGCAACTGTATATCATGCACGCTATGGAAAATATAAAAGGCAAGCTACCCGGTAAAGCAGAAGATCAACTATCGAAGCGACTGGTGATCCACTGTACGATTGCTAAAGTATTGAAAGTAGCCAGAACACTACGGTCCAGTACAACAGCAAGCGAATTTCTTTGTAAGAAGAATGATTACGTATTGACAAAAAACCAGACGAGATGGAATTCGTCTCTGAAAATGCTCCGGTCATTTGCAAAGGCAGGCAAAGATGTATTGAATGCGGCCGTTGGAGAATTGTTAAAGTCTGAGGAAGAAAAGAGCACCTTAAAATTAAACATAACAGAGCTTATTGTTATCACAGAACTGGTTGACGTGCTGAGTCCCTTTGAAACAGCGATGTCTCAAGTTGAAGGAGGGAGCAAAATTACAATCAGCAATGTGTGTGCTGTTGTCATCGGCCTGAAAAAGTCGATGGAAGAGATGATATTGAAACTGTACATCTGGCAAATCTTGCCTAGTATCTTACTTGACGAATCTTACTTACGGTTAACACGAGGTTGATCCCTTATCTCAATCAAGAACATTTTCGACTTGCGACGTTTTTAGACCCACGGTTTAAAGCCGACTGGTTACAAACCGACAAAGAGAGAGCTTTACTGAAAGAAGCTTCGATACAGTCGACGAAAGAGCTCTTAAAAAAAAGCTGCCATTAAAGTCAATAGCTGCGAAAGATCTTCTAGTTCCGACCACAACCAGAACAGCAGCTTGTCCGACTCCGAAGAAAAAGAGATGGTTAACACAGGTTTGTTCTCTTTCATGCCCTCAACTGCATCAAGAAAAAAAGAGGAAGAATGCTTCAGGTCTAACCGAAGAAAATATTCTAAGGGATGAAGTTGAAAGATATTTTGCAGCAGAGCGTGAGAGCATGGACTGTGATGTTTTGAGTTACAGGAAAAGCGAAAATCGTTTTCCTCATCTCAAGGCTGCTGCTCGAGAACTCTTAGGCATGACTGCAACATCAGCTCCGTCGGAAAGAGTTTTTAGCCATGCAGGCAAACTGTATAATGCGAAACGAGCCAATCTTGGTACACAGACATTTGCCATTCTCATGCTTATGAGAATGAATTCTGATTTGACATGAACTGAACTTGATTTTTATTAAATTTCTTTCTAATTCGGCATTTAATTCAATTTCCAAGTTTTTGCGATTCAGTAATTCTAATTCTAATCTAATTTGGAAAAAACTGTGTAGCTATAATTTTAGTTGTAATCTAATTTGAAAAAGCTGAAGATTTACTATATAGTTCTCCAATTCTGCTTGAGATGCCAAGCAATAATGTACACGGCTTGATTTTGTTTACTAACATTTCCAAAAAAACCCTCTGTGACGTCACAATACCCAAGCAAATGCGCAAGTCCGTTTATATATGGCTGCGCTTTGGTGCGAAGTCAGAATTTCAATTGTTAGCTAGAAAGCTTTTAAAAGCCTAGCTAGCAACGGACGGCATGAAGACAAATAAAGCCATTGCGGCAAATAAGAGATAACAAAATTTTTACTATAATCTACTATTGTGAAGCAAGTTCTATTTTATAGCTTACATAACCGGTTTTCTCCTTCATCACATGATTGTATTGGTGACGAAATAAAGCGCTATAATCTATATACCAGGGGTGGCCAACCTGCGGCGCATAGGACGGTTAGTGGTGGCGCATTGCAGTTGGGAAAAATATTTCAAATGAAAAATGTTGCACAACTTATATCTAGGATATACGACTGATATGTAGGAAAAGTAAAAATTAGAAAATTTATTCCAGCGATGACCTTTTTTGATTTCAGTTGTAAAGTAAAAATTTAGAGAATTTATTCCAGCGATGACCTTTTTTTTGTTTTAGAGAACAGTTTGGTTTCACCATGAAATTTTGAAGCCTTTTGTTTGTGTGGCGGATATGAACTGGAGTTGAACAAAATTGGCGCTTGAGAACAAAAAGGTTGCCCACCCCTGCTATATACAGTAGAATTTGCCGAAGTCGCGTTTGGCTAAGTCAACAGTTTGCCTAAAGGCGCGTTTACAGCCGTTTACAGTACTTTTTTCTTTCAGTGCGATCTTGGTTTGTTTTATTGACGCTCAAATCCACTCATGTTTTCTCGAATCCCTCATGTTATCTCGAAAACATGAGTGGATTTGAGCGTCAATAAAACAAACCAAGATCGCACTGAAAGAAAAAAGTACTGTAAACGGCTGTAAACGCGCCTTAAGTCATCACATATCGCTTCGTCCCGGCTGAAACCCTATTGCTTTCTGTGTTATTAAGTTTGGCTAAGTTGTCTTTGCCTAACTCGTCAATTCGCTTAACTCGTCACAGTTTCTGCTTACCATGAGAAGAAAAAGTTGCCTAAATTGTCAGGCCTATAAAAACTTTGCCAGCGTGATTATATTCCAAACTTTTAGTCCGTTACCATTTACACTACAGTTGTTTCGCCTGTCTGTTTGCGATCCTTACTGTTGTAACACAACGCCTTTGTGCATAGAAGACTTCCGTTATAACCTCATTGTTTCATCAATTTAGATTGTTTTTATCAGTTTTTGTTTCCGTTCAGTTCGTCATCTTACTGCTATGTGAAGCAGTGTACCTATAACAGTTACAAAAGCATCAGCTTATTTGAAATAAACAAGGTAGTTAGGCTACTAGGAAATGCACAAAAAATAAAATTACGGCAAAGAATAAATCTCAAATTTTTTTAAGATTGCATCTTGTGTATTTAAAGAAATAGCGTATTGAGTACAGCAATCCAAAAAGTGGTTTCTGTTTGTGTTCTTTATTCCCAAACGTTCAGATTTTGCAGAAACAAGGGATTCCAAGTTTGTTTAGGCCTAGACATACTTAATTTGTTGTTTACCTAAGTTGCAGGTTCGCCTAAGTCGCCACTTTTTCTGTTCTCCTTGAGGTGACGACTTGGGCAAATTCTACTATAATAAGGAATTAAGAATTCTTCTTTGCTCCGGTATATTTGCTTATAGTTGACGTTAGAAAGCAATGGTTGATAGGGAGTATTGGTAAATGGAGAATACGATCGGATAGATAAATGTTGCTGAGCATTCGAAAATGGTTGGAAAGTACTTTCATTTAAAAACGCTGCATTCTGATTAGCTTCACATCTTGAATAACTAAAATTGGCAGTTGATACAGAGGTATGAGTAAATCTAACCTTTTTAGTAGTCGTGTAGAGGTCAGCAATTGAGTTCCTGCTCTACTTGAAGGAGTTAATATGGTTAAAAATTTTGGATTGGGAATCGAGGTACTCCTGTATTTGTTACTTTCAGCATCTTTCCGCACTTCACACTCTAACTCGGTTAAAGCTATTTTACATAGGGCTTCCTTTTCTTGAAGCTCTATCTCTAGCTGTGATTTGCGGTGCTGTTCTTCATCCCATTATCTTGTATGATAAACTTACAATTGCGCCGATTTAAGTAGTTTGAAGTCGCTTAACGGTGAGAGAAGAAGATCGTGAACTCCTTTTAGATTTTGTTGAGCCTTTTCTAGAAGCTCAATACTGGAAATCGTCTTAGGTTGAGCAAGTGGGCGCGGCATTATAACGGGTGGTATCCTTACTAGAATTACTCTTTGATCTCAGGATTACGCAACGAAATTATTTTTTCAGCGGCTAAATAATTATCGTTCAACAGATTGCAAGTTTTCGATAGCATTTTCTACGTCGCCTTAAAGCGGGTTAGTTTCGGGAGCATTAGACTCCAGTTTAGATAAATATTCAAACAGTACAAAACTGAAATCAACACAATATATAATTAACAATAGTAAACTAGTTAGTTCAAAGTACGTGCTCTCAACTGTTCAAAATTTTAAGACTTTCGATGCTCTATACCGGAGTGAATAAAGTTTAAATGTTCAAATACCGTTTTCCTTGTGGTCTTCCAACTTCTTAGGATTGTTCTTGATGACTGGAAATCGGATGCTTCAGTTGACACAGTAGATAAAGGAAACAAATATGTATAACTTCGCCTCTTGCAATTTGAGGTAAAGAATTTATCGAAGTTCTTATTCAAACAGGATTATCTTATTCAAATAGAATCAACAATTGAAGCAATAAGTGTCAATTTTTGTTAAAACTCTTTTAGTTCTAGTACGGAAATGATTCAAACTGGAAGAAAAGGATATTAATTTATTCCAACAATTACGGAGTTTCACTAGATTAGGTTTCAACAATTAGATTTCATTAGATTTGTTTCAGCAATTAGATTTTTTTTTTATTTTTTTTATTTTTTTATTTTTAATCTCTATATTTATCCTCCTGACTCGCAGGAAAGCGACGGAGGCGCTATACATACAGAGGCGATAGATTAAATCGGTTTAAAAAAAAATTGTTCTGTCCCGAATGTCTACATGAAAGCGACACAATTCAGAAAAAATTCTAAGGAAATGCAACCAGCAGGCTCTCTCACCAACATTCGTTCAATTAAAAAACTGAATTACGGCAATAATAGCGCGCAACAATCATTAGGCGCCTTGTGCACACTTCAATCAAAGCGCGACAATAAACTCGGATCGCGTCTTGGCGACGCTATATTAATAGTGATGTTTTGGTTAATGTTTTAATGATCTATCATTCGATTTAAGATTATTGGATTTTGTCAACTACCTTAATACCAATTATTTTTACAATTAGTACATTCAGTTCTTCTGTCTATTCTAGCGAAACCTTCTGAAGAGAGCTAGACGAAAAAGTTCTCGGTTTCAAAATAGTCTTTTTTAAGGCTACACATTTAAACAAAAGAGTTTGAAATAAAGGATTGGTTTTAATAGCTATTTTGAAGTTTTGTACCAGCAAAAACTTTTTACATAAAGAATATATCATTCACAAAATCAAACAAACTTGATCAACTCTTGTAAACTTGACTTTCAAGTTTCACAAATTTTTAATGCAATTCACGGCGCCAACAACTGCAAATAATCACTCAACAACTTTTTACTGACTAACTTTAAGAGTAAATTAGCAGCCCGATTGTTAATATTAAACTTCATAGTTCGTCCAAACTATTTTATTTTACTATAGAATCGACTTCTAAAGTGTCGACCTCATCCGTAAACTACTAAACAACGGCCCAAAGGTAACAGAAACACAAAGCAATTTCTACACTTCAACTCGAACCAATTACTGAGCTCGAATGAATGAATACAACCTGAAAGCTATATATACAGTATAAATAAGCCAAAATTGCAGATAGAAATTATGGCAGTATGTTTTTGCCCAGACATGAATTTTCTAAGTTTTACGGGAATCCTCTGGCGTAAAACTTTTTGCCAAGCCATATGATGCGTTGTGATAATGAATCCTTTTGAATTCAAGTCTTTTCTTAATAATTATGAAACGCACATTAAGCCAAGGGTTCATGATCAACAAACTCTGTTTTTCAATGAAAACAATGCACTACCAGCGTAACTGCGAAACTCTGTTTTGTCTATTACTTCAACATTGCTCCGACAATATACAAAACCAAATAAACCATTCGGCTGGCAATAAAGCATCCTATCAACAAGCTAAACAAAAACTTAAAACAGAGTACGGTTCGCCTTGGATTATATCCGATGCTTGCTATCAAAAACTTAAAAGGCTTCCGGAAAGGTGGCACAAGTCGACAATTAAAATCTACAATGTATTTGAGAACTTTTAGAGAAAACCTTAATGATAATGAAAGACATTCCTCGATACACGAGCCTAGATACTTTAGATGCTCTCACTGTCTTGATTGAAAGTTGCCTCATGATTTACGAAAGCGATGGGTGAAAAAATCAGTGGAGATAGAAAAGACTAGGGGCCTCGTAGCGGAATTCTCCTATTTGGTCGAGTTCAAGAAGCAAGAATCTGACGTTGCCCATTCTTTGTTTGGGGTCAGAACTTTGAATGATAAATCTAATCTCAAGTCAAAGCCCTTTAGCTCTAAGGCAACCGTAGCGTTCTTGAAGGAAGAAAATGCAAAGATTGCATTCGGTTTTTGCTGGTACTGCAAAGATGCAGAACCTAAGTTGTTAAATTGCGCCAGTTTCTTACACCTATCTTTAAACCAGTGTTTCCCAAACTTTTTCAGTCAGATTTAGTCAGGTGCCCTCTTGGTTTTCAGCTCGATTCCCAGCGCCCCCTCACTTCTTTTTTTAAGTGAAAAGAATATTCGACAAAAATATTTATTTCAAAATCTGTAATTTTGCTATTTTTCTCCCAAATTTATGGTGATTTCTAAAAAAAAAAAATTTGCTATTTTTCTCTTAAATTTATTGTATTCTCTAAAAAAAATAAAGGTCTTTACCCTGAATCGATCTTGTATTGAATACTTTGGGAAACACTGCTGCAAGATCACCTATAAAAGGTCTTTAATCGTCCTTTATGTATATTTCTTCTCATTGTTTCCTATCGCCCCCTTGTTCTCTTACCGCCCCCTAACTGCCCCATTTCTTCTTACCGTCCCCCTAAATCTTGCCAACGCCCCCTGGGGGGCGGTAGCGCCCACTTTGGAAACCACTGCTTTAAACGAACGTTATAAATTTGTGAAATCAATAAAATTATGTCAAAAGTGCCTAAGTTCTAAGCATCGGACACCAACATGCAAAAGGACGAATACCTGTGGGGTTGATTGGAGCGTTTTACCATACCATCCTTCATCGATCTATCGATAGCAAAAACTTCATACCAGCAAAAAATCAACATCGACCTCCGATGCAATTGAAAATATTAATGTATCTGGCACTTTTGTTGGCAGCAAATTCGTACTGAGATTTCGTTTGGAGCTGTCTACTTATGCTTTATTCCAGTTCACGTATCTCACAAAAATAAAAATATTTTGACTTGTTCTTTCCACACCTTTTGCAACAAAAACCTGATTAAGACATTAAATTTTAGCGGCCCTGAAATTAGCATTCACATTAAAATCATAAATGGGTCTTTCAAAGAGTACCAAAGTATATTGTGCGACTTAGAAGTATCTACCCTCAATAACGATAACTCATTTGCTTTTAGTAATATACATTTCATTGAAAGTATTTCTCTCCAAACTAACTCATTTCTATCCAGAAAGAAACTTTCTTAATTTCCATATCTTAGGGAAATAAGATTTGACACTATACCAGGAGCTTCGATTCAAATGTTAATAGGTGCTGACGTTCCAGAAGTATTTTGTGTGGAAAACGTACAAAAAAGGCCTAAAGCCACTCCATATGCTATCGAGACCCCTTTAGGGTGGTCATTACTAGGTCTCTCAATGACGCTTTCTTCCCATGCTAACTTTCACGTTAACTTTTGGAGTTGTAAAAACGATGAGCTGCTACAAGCAACTGGTCGCTTGTGGAAGTCAGATTTTGAAAAAGGTACATCAGTACGGAACGTTCCAAATTCAAAAGAAGGACAGAGCAGCTGACGACCTGATGGAATCTAGATTATGTCATGACGAAGAATATTACCAACTGCCATTGCTGTGGAAAGAAGAATGTAAGAAGCAGCTTCCAGATAGTCTAACTATAACAAGAAAACTACTGTTTAATCGCAAGAACCGATTGGTCAAAGACGAGAGTTTGAGAAAGGCATCTATAGAAACGATTGAGTCTTACTTGAAAGAAGGTTATGCCCAAGAAATTACTAGAGAAGATATTCAAAATGCATCCACTGTGTGGTACTTTTCCCATCATCCCGTAGTCAATTCGCGTGAGCCTTGAAAGCTTAGAGCAGTTTTTGATTATGCGGCGAAATTCAACAAAACTTCTTTAAATGACAAGATAATGAAAGGCCCAGGTTTGGCCAATAATTTTGTTAGTGTTCTTACTGCTTTATGTTTCTGGTAGTTTTTTTTTGGTCCGACTGTACAGCTGTACTGCGTTGCTTAAAAAAATAATGTTAAATAATAATTAAATACCAAACGTTTTCCCGTGTTTGTGATCCATCGATTAGCAATCATTGAACAAAATACTGAACTTAATTGGCCGCCATGTGCCGTCGAATATGAATCCTGCTGATCTTGCTTCTTGTGGCATACGAGCTACCTCTGGGAAATGAAAAAATGGTTAGAAGAACCAGAGTTTTTGACAAAGCCCCGCTTTGAGTGGCCTACAAATACATTGTCACGCCTAACTCCGCCCGAAGAATGTATTTCGGCTAAGGAGGAGATTGTTTGTCCCACCTTACAGATTGTTTGCAAATCGTCGGTAGGAAGCAGTTAATGGCTAATCTTCCAGGTTGTAGGCTAGAAGTAGACAAGCCACCCTTCTTTAAGGTTGGCGTTGACTACTTTAGCCCTTTTTTGCTTAAGCAAGGAAGAAGCAAGATTAAAAGATATGTGTGCATATTTTCATGCTTAACTACACGAGCAATGCACATTGAGTTGGCCAGTGACCTATTAAAAGACTTTTTTTATAAATGCACGGAGAAGATTTATAGCCGGAAGAGGTCAATCTGATGAGCTTTTCAATGATAATGGTACTAATTTTGTAGGCGCCAAGCTTGTTTTGCACCAATCACTTCAAAGTCTACAACAATCAAAATTGTATAATTTCTGACTTTAAAAATTAAATGGTACTTTAATCCTCCTTATGCAAGTCACATAGGTGGCGCATGGGAGCAAATGATACGCTCTGTGCACAGAATTTAAAACGCTTTAATTCATATGCAGACATTAACCGAAAAAGCCATAATCACATTAATGACTGGGGTGAAAGGGATTTTAAATTACAGAGCTTTTTCTCATTGATACACCATGATTCCGAAAAGGAGCCTTTAACCCCAAAGCACCTGCTACTGCTAAAAGGCAACCTGATTAATCGCCTGGCACATTCAACACAAATAGCTATTACACGCGCAGGCGTTGGGTTCGAGTGCAGTACAGTTTCTAGCCAATCAATTCTGGCGACGTTGGGTCAAAGAATTTCTTCCCAATCTTTTGCAGCAGCAAAAATGGTTCAATGCCGAGAGAAATTTCGATGTAGGGGATGTAGTATTGTTGGTTGAAGATATGCAGCATAGGTCAAATTGGGTAGTGGGGAGAGTGCTTCGAACCTTAACCGATAAGCAAGACCTTGTGCGAGTGGTTCAAGTTAAAGCGCGCAATTCCGTATTACCTAGACCTGTTGTCAAATTGTGTTTGATCGAAAAAACTGCTCAGTAATTAAAAGTGAGATTACGTTGCTAAACGTGTACTTGTGCAATTTATGTACCTTTTGGATATATTTCTGTTTATTCGAAGTCAATTTCTATTCGTTTGTTAGTTTAAAGAGTATTTTTGTTACATTAACTTTATTTGTATACTACTGTTACCTCCAAGTGGACGATGCTTTCGGAGTGTTTAAAATGTTGAGATAACATTTTGGCGGGGAGTGTAGTGTCGCCAAGATGCGAACTTAAGTTTATTGTCGCGCTTTGATTGAAGTGAGCACAAGGCGCCTAATGATTGTTGCGCGCTATTATTGCCTGCCTTTGGGCGATCTTTTAAGTGTAATAGTTCGGACGTAACTCAGCTTTTTAATTGAACGGATGTTGGTGAGAGAGCCTGCTAGTTGCATTTCCTTATAATTTTTTCTAAATTGTATCGCTTTCATGCAGATGCTCGGGACAGAACAGTTTCTATTAACTGATTTAATCTATTCAGTCTGATTTAATCTAATTGTTGGAGCGAATTTAGTGAAATCTAATTGTTGAAACCTAATCTATTGAAACTCCGTAATTGTTGGAATAAATTAATAACTTTTCTTCAAGTTTGAATCATTTCCGTACCAGAACTAACAATTAATTATTAAGACGTCAACCTTACATCATTGATTGTGCAATCTTTTATCTGAAAATGTATTTAACTTTACTTGAAAAATAGTTCATATAGACAATCCGAATCTACTTTGCAAAGTTTTTTTTGGTTACAATAAAGATATAGAATAAAGCACCAGACCGGTCCTTACCTTAATTTTAACAAGCGAGGGAGATACCGACACTTAACCCCCTCAAAAACATTGCATATCATGTTGATTTTCTCATTTTCTTGTAATATCTTGTTTCGTAACCCAAACTGCTTAACGTTTAAGGTTCAATCTATTTACCTAAATACCATGCTTTACCTTTGTTCTGAGGTGTTTTAACTTCAGCTTTTATTTAGGTTTAATTTTTTTGACTTCTGCTTTCGCTCTGGTCTGCCCTTCTTGTATCGCTAAATTTTATTAAGTCAACTATTACTATATTATAGCTGATTCTTAATGTGTTTATGAATTAAACTCGATTTATTATTAAAAAATGTCTACTTCAAACACCATTACTCGTTGTCATAATACAACCAACTATCTTCTCACTTATGCCAATCAAAACCGAGACCAAGATTTCTTCAATGACGTCATTATCGAAACCGATTCTGATCAAAACATTTCAGCCAATCGAATGGTTTTATCTTGTTATTCTAATACTTCGAAAAAATATTCAAATCACAAATGAAAGAACAAAACCTATGTTTAGTTTAAGTTAAAGGTGTCGATGGGAAGTCTTTGCACTTACTTATTGATTATACTGTATTTACTGTACACTGGTCAAATTCCAATAAACAGTGACAATGTTATGAGTGTCTTGTCAGGTGCTGATTATTTGCAACTGGATGAAGTGAAAAGACTTTGTTTTGATTTCATGAAAAAAGAACTGACTGCAGAAAACTGTTTTATTATGCTAAACATGGCTGATTTTTACCCAGATGATTTGATGAAAACAAAGTTTACAAATACATTTCTGACAATCTTGAAATATTGATGAAAACTGAAAGTTTTAAAAATTTGTTCAAAGATGATCTAATCCGAATTATTTTAATGCCCAATCACTATCAAGCGAAACAAACTGCCAAATTTAAATCTTTATTGGAATGGACAATACAATCAAGAAAAATCAAGAAGCAATGAGCTTGCTAACTTTCTAAAATTGTTTGATTTGTCACAATTGCCGCTCACTGATTTAAAAAGTGCAATTTATAACGATCTTTTTCAAGACAATGACATTTGCATGAAAATGATAAATGATCAAAACATGCATTTGTCAAAAGCAAATAAATCGCTCAAAACAAAAACAAAAATATTGAGTATTGGTGGGATTGAAAAGAAAATAAAAGTTATCAAACTTCAGGGTTTGATCCATCTACCAGTTGTTACTTATCCTAATTTACCAACTAGTTTTCAAGCAAAATCGTCATTGAAAGTCAACAATTACATTTATTGCATTGGTGGAAACTCTGAATCTGGTACCTTTAAAGAAATAGTAAGATTAAATCTAAATGAAGAGGTTTTGAAGTGGACGCAAGTGACTTCAATGAATGACGAACGGGTCAGCTTTGGTGCTGCAGTGTTTAATGACGTTTTAGTTGTGGCTGGTGGCAACGGAGAAAACAATGATGCGCAATTGGATCAAACAAATGGAAAACAATCGCTTCGTTAAAGCATAAAAGACAAGGAAACCAGCTGCTTGTTTGTGATGGATCGTTGTTTTCACTTGGTGGCCACCAAGGCAGCACGTGTTTATCATCAGTGGAGCGGTTGGATGATATGGATGATAAGTGGTGTGACGTGGCATCGATGCATGAAGCAAGAACAAGATTTGCAGCTGTTAGTTACGGAGGTTATATCTATATCATGGGTGGTTTAAACAACAGGAACGCATGCATTAAAACGGTGGAAAAATATGATCCTCGTTTAAGCTCATGGACTTATATCAGTGATATGAACATTGCCAGATGCGATCATTGTGCTTGTATTTTTGATGATCAAATTATTGTCATCGGAGGATTCCTCGTTGGTAAAGAAGTTAAAAAACATTGAATATTTTGTTCCTACTCATGACAAATGGTACATGAAAAAGGAAACCGAAAAAAGTTTATTAATGCAACATTCGTTAGTTGTTGTATGAGATTTTACCAAGAAAAATAGTAAAAAGCTATCTTAAAATACTAAAATTTATAAGGTTTTATTATTTTATTTTATATCATTTATTATTATGTCTATTTATCTTTCTGACTCGCAGAAAAATGGCGGAGACTCTATTATTGGGACCACCGTCAACCGATTACTTCACTATTTTTGAAAATGCCAAGATATTGCTGACTACTTATAATATGTTATTTCAGTTTTTAGTTTTTTTTAGAAATCTAACTAAACTTTAAAACGTGTTTCTTAGACCGTCAAGTGTAATAAAGTGTCGTAAAATAATTTCTTAAAGGCACAGCAGAACGACACCAGCATTGATGGCTTTGTTAAAAAGGTGGACCGGTTTCAGGAAAGAAAAAGAAGCTGCCATGCAAGGTTCACTTTACTGTACAATAAAAAATGATTGTTCAAATAATGTAAAGGCCTATTATCATGTATTATTTTTTTTGTGGGTGGAGTGAGCACCTTTAAATTGGTATTAATATAGTACTTAAATAAGGTTTTACGCAATGAAAGAAAAAAAGTCTTCACTTTGTTTCAGCAACTTATTTAAGCTGTCATGATTATACTATGAAGAGGGCTATTATTTTGTTTTATTTTATCTCTCATTTACGGAAAATTTTTCAAAAACCATTGGTCACAACAATTGTTAGACTCAAGAGTTGCTGGAATTACCAACTGTTCAAAAAACAACGCCATATGCAGTTGTCTGAAAATATTTGTTTATAAATGCGTGTTTTGCTCTTTTTAATGAATACTTGACCCTAACCCTAAACCTATTGTTTGTAAAATTTTTTGGCTCTTGTTTTCTATAATTGTCGTGATAATAATATAATCTTTGAACAATTGTTAATTTAACAACTGTTGAGTCAAATAATCGTCTTCAAAATAATTTTCTAACAATTGTTTTCGAACAATTGCGCGGATATGTTTATCTCTATATTTAGCCTTCTTGCTCGCAGAAAAGCGAGGGAGGTGCTATACATAAGGCAAGAAATTACCCCTACTTGATTTCGGAAATACCAAGACACCGCTATCCAGTTAAATCTTTTTTTTGGAGTGGGGCCTAGTCTCCGTTTGCTCCAAAGCCATCAATCACTAGACGCATACGCGGTTCTACCTTACACTGCCGACTAAAAGTGACTTGCGTCATTAACTTTTATTAAAATTAAAAAAGAAAAATTTTTATCATACTTTATAAATAGTAACAAGTTTTTTTTATTGTGCCTTATATTTCATCGCCGATGCAGCCTATAAGTTCAATTAAAATACTAAAACTATACAGATTTTGTGTTTGAATCATAGTGAAAATACAATGAGTAGGCTATAATGAAAGTTTTAATTTTGGAAAGCGAACATCAAAAGACAAATTTTTTGTTTAAGAGCAAAATTGCATTGTTTCAAAATCTTTAATTATAAAAAGCGATGTTTTTGAAATTTGCATTCTAAAACAATTTTAGATCTAACAACAAAACTAAGTAAAACAAATTATTAAACGGTTTACAAGCACGTTTTACTTTGATTTTTATTGATATCTTTATCACGGTTTTTAAACAAGGCACTGGCGTCCTCCAGGGGGCCAACATAGACGAAACTTTAGCAGAGCCACACTTAGGATTTGTTTTTATGGAAAGTGGCTATATTTTCTTCTATCGTAAGAAATATGATAGAAATGTTTTAAACGGCTCTATTGAACTACTGCCCGCGAGTAAGGCCAGCAAATGCAGTTTTTTTGACCTGCCACTTGCTGCTTTAAACAAGTAATGATTTATACTAATAAAAACTTTCTTGTGCCACAAAAATAATATGCTGAATTATTTTCGTTTTTATTCTATCAGATGCTGCAAAAATGGGTATGCTACCGAGGTTTTGAGGCGATTGGGTGCTAAACATAAGCACACCTTGGTTGCAATTTGAATACAAAATATATAATACATTTATCGTTTAAAATTGTCATAAATTTCAAGATAACAAATTTACTTTGGTAATTTTAGAATTTACAAAAAGTTTTTATATATTAAGTGTAGGTAAAATCTTAAAGAATAATAAATTAAGGAATGTTGGATTGAGTGGCTTGTTTGTTGAAAAACAAAAATATTGAGATTAACCGTTATGTTACGAACGATCTATTTTTTAAAAAAAACATAAAAATGGCGTTTCATAAGGGACTTATATTTCGACTTCAAGACAAAATTTCAATCTAAGATTTCTCCTAAGCGCTTAGTGGTCTCACAGAAGGAAGACCAGGTGTTACTTCCACAAATTTTAGTTTTCTAAATTTTGGAAAGTTTTTTAAATTTTATTCCGATGTTAAAAAGTTTTTTGAAATTTTGTAGAATTTATTTGGTAACTTAGTACGTTGTTTAATCGTCTACCTTTTTTGGCGCCTGCTAAGAAGGCCTCGCCAATAACACAATCTCGGTGTCTACTAAACAATAATTCTTAATCTTCTTGCTGGATCTGACCTTCGAACCAGCGACAGCAAAAATATAGTCTAGCTAAATCACAGCTCAGACTACCACAATATCTTCTTTATTAAGAAATATGCTCCAATCCACTTAGGAGCCCGAATAGTATAAATCAAAGCAACAGGTTAAAGCTCAATAGCTTAATTCTTCACAATCACGTAGATCACCAAAGACTTGCGTTCAAAAACTATGACTTCACACAGTTAACAATTTTCCAATTTTAAGTTACCACAACGAAACATCCAATTTTAATAATACTGCTTTTCAGCAAATCGTATTTATACCATTCAGTAAGATTACTCGAATGTTCTGACATTCTCCAAAGCAAACAACTATTACGTCATAATCAAAGCAGGTCAATCGGATAGTTCTGGAAATTACTTTAAATTTCGTGAAATTAAGCAGTGTTGCCATTTTTTCTTGTAAATAAAAAATAAATTATTTAAATTGCTCATAAAACTGTTATTTCTTCGGCTATTTGAGCCGGACCAACGCGAAATCAAAGAGATTTTTTATGAGATTGTGAATCTACATAATTTGGGCGATTTTTAGGAACGGAACACCAGGTGTCAGTTGAGGCTCAACAGGGGGCAAAATATGAACTATCAAAAGATAGTTTGTGGTTTCCAATACTACTCGAAAATTCTTTTTGTTTGTTACTGTGCACGGAGACTCTGACCAAAGTGAAATGACTTTTGTAAGAAGAGACCACACACTATAGAACATAGGCTGTCAACGTTTTTTACTCATTTACCTCTTTACAAATTTTAAAGATAAAATTTACTCACATGCTGGCAAAGGCCCACGAGGTTTAACATTTAAAATGACGCGCAAAAATTTGAAGACCATTTAATAAAAACGATTTAAAAAACGGTGTGTGCCAAGTTTTACAAGTGAAATTTTGTTTTTCTTTTCATCTGCTTTTAACAAGCTTTTTTTAATTACACAAAAATAACGACCAAAAAAGGTCATTACTGGTAAACCTTGGCACATTGATTTTTTAAAATCATTTTTAATTAAGATCGCCAATTTTATTACACAAAAAGATTGGAGGCCTCTAATTTATAAAAAAATTTGCAAATGTCTTACTCGCAAAATTTATCTCTAACACAGCTTAAATTTAAAATCTCAGCCATTGAAGATTGCTCTAAGCAATGTCTTTAAATAGCCCAGAACATTTGTCATAAATGTATCTTATTCAAAAAATCAAAAAAAAGTGATAGATTGGTTTGTCAGCCTTATACAGATTTAGTTTATGAATTTATAGTGACTAAAAAGGCTGTGTCAACCAGAGGTGCCAGACAAATTTTTGGCGGGAGGGAGGGAAAAAATTTATAACAAAGGCATTCTTTGTTTTGTTGGATAGAAAAAATTGTAGTTAAGGTTTATAGCCGTACCTGTCAAAAAAATTTGGGGGCAATACAATTTTGCCAAAAATTATTGACAACTGACCGAATCATAATTTTGCGGTATTTTACAGAGTTTCTAGCACTTTGAATGTGCGACCGTATTCAGGGCAAAAATTAAGTGAAGACAAAAAAAAGGTCATCGTTAAAAATCTTTATTTTTGTTCCTATTTAAGGTGATGACCAAAAAAAAGGTCTTCGCCTTCAATCGATATTTTGGTGACTTTTTATTATTGTAAAGACAAATCTGATCCAATGTTTCTGTACTTCGAATTTTAAAGGGCACTATTTGTTCATCTGTGTCCTCCCGCTTTGAAACAGGAAGGGAGAGCAATTGCTCATAACCCCCCCACTTCCGGCTTCCCCGGTTTCAACAAAATTAAAGTTAAACATTTACCGGTTTGTTTTAAATATAAAAGTCTTTTGCAAGAAAACGAAGATCAAATCTGCGCTTTGTAAAAATTAATACCTGACTTGAACCCACGACCCTTGGATTAAGTGGGAACGGTCTTATGACCGAGCTAAAAGGACGAATTTAAAGACGCACAAAAAACACGTAATAAATTTTATTCTTAAACATATTTGTTGTTTAACCAGACAGAAAAAACTTAATGTAAGATAAGAATGATCAGACGATGTAGTTTGCCAATTGTCCAATCAGAACACGGCTCACGGAGTTGTCGAAAGTATGTTGCTTTTACCTGACACATATTAATGAAACTATAAATTAATTGTCATGTGAAAAACACTGACAAAAAGTTTAAAAAACAACTTTAAGCTAAAGTAAGTTGAAGCTTTTAAATTGCCTTAAGACACGTTTATTAAAAAAGAAAACTGTTTTGGTACGGTTTTCAAACTCTATTTTTAAGAATTTAAAAAACAAACTTATTGAAATGAACAGAAAGGCAATACCAAAAATCAATTATTTCAAACATTTAATTTTGAAATTACTTCATTTTTTACGGAAACGATTATTTAAAGTCAAAAGTGCATAAAAAAACCAAACTTTTCTTAATTAAAAGTTGATTAATTAGTTTTGAATTAAAAACGCAAACACAAACACACTAACCTAGAAAAAAAAAAAGAGAGATAAAACTTCTAAAACTTTAACATACTTTGACATTCCGTTTCAACGCAGAAGCAATTAGTTATAACAGGAATCGAAATAACTTTAATTGAACCATTCCGACAATATAACGCAATGTCACGATTAGGATAGTTAGGATCCATTTCATAGGAACAACAGGAACATGTAGGGGAAAAATAAGGACTCTAGAAATAAGATTTTAAGTTTGATTAAGTAGCATTTCTTGTATCAATAAAACTTTATAGTATTTGAGTAAAAAATTAAAAGTAATATACAGACTGAGAACGGTTATTTAAACGAAAAGTAATATAAATTATATTATTTACTCACTAATAGCCGAAAAACAAAACAAGAGTATAACAACTTAGTTATCCTTCAGATTGGTAAAAGCAAGCATATTACGATCAGTTAATTTTGCTTAAGTTATTAGTCAAGACAATTATGGCAATGATGAAAGTTATTCTGCGGTTTTGACACAAAAATTTGTTTGTGATAAAATTGCAACAATAAAAAATGATAAGAATGATAAGCACAAACTGAGAAATAGCAGTATGTTTACCAAAAATATAATTTTAATATATACACAATAAATATAATTTAACCCAAAATTTTGTCTTACTTTTGGTAGAATGCGGACAGAAGAGGCGCAGTTTCCTGCGCAGTGGTTTACTTCTGTTTCAAGTGATTTGCAACCGTCAAATATAAAAACTTTTCTTTCGGAATACAAATTGCAATGGTTGACTTTATTCAATGTTTTCTCTGCAAAAATTAAGAGGTAAAATAAAAGTAAAACTTTATTTTAAAGTTCTGCGTAAAAAAGAATTTATTTAAATACTGTAAATGTTGAAATCTTACCTAAAAATAACCGTTTTAGGACAATTACTCCCCGGGTTTTTACCCCATGGCAACAGAAAAACCACTTACCCTCCTGGGTATATATTGGATATAACTGGCATTGGAGGATAAATGTACTCGGAAGTAAGTTACCTAAGGGTAAGTGACCAGGGGGGTAACTGGCCTGATATCTAAAATAACAGCTTGAGACAAGTTTAGAAAGCAAAATAACTTAACCAACAAAGTAATTTATAAAATTTACTGTTGTAAAAAGCAAACTGTGCGTTTATACGTTTATTTTCGTTAAGTTTGTATCAACTTTTTTGATAAAAATCAAGAAGTTTAACAAAATTATATAGGCTAATATAATGCAAACAGTATCACTGCATTGAATTAAAAGAATTTTTTTTACTGCCTGTGTCAGCGGCTCCCAACCAGGGTTGGAAAAGTTGCAGGAGGTCCGCAAGCGCAGTGAAAGTTTGACAGAATTTTTAAAAATTATTAGTCAGAATCAATCTTTCAAATTAAGGGTTCCTAAGCTTTATAGTTTTTTGAAAGGGTCTGTGACAAAAAAAGCTAGGGATTCATCGCCTATGTTGTTGGACGCAAACAAAAGGACTTTTTTTTTTTTTAATCATCTCATTATGCGTTGATCTGTGCTAGGAAACTTGTCGCGCAAAAATAATTATTAAAGTAATGAAAAAAATTAAATGGCTTTTCGCACGCCGAACAATATGAAAACGAAACTTGCTTCGGAAAGCAAATTTCTTTTTAACAATTTTTACAGCATTAGAGACATTAAAACAACGCAAAAAATATGAAAATTTTGAAAAAAAAATTTATGTCTCTTATTAAAGATAAATAAACAACTAATTTGACCTCGAAAATAAAAGCATTTTTACGTAATTCAAGTGGTATGAGGTAGATATATTTTTTATAAAGTGTACTAAATTTCAAAGCTATAGTCTACAGATATGCTTCAACATTAATTTTTGTTATTATTTTGAGCATGCTAGAATACCGTAAAACCTCTATTTGAGCGCCACTATAAGGGAAGGGTTGAAAAATAGAGCGCCACCCTCTAAATGAACGCCACTTTGATGAATTCTTCTATTTTGGCAATAGTTACGGCTGAAATCGCCTTTCCAGGTGTAAGAAGAGAAGAATGGATTGTCGAATTGCACGTTTATTTTCAGACGCCGGGAAGTCCCTGTAGTTTTTTAAATGGACTAATGGCGGTGGCCTAAATGCCAACTACACTACCGGTGGTGACTCTATTCGAATAAGCGGTAAAATCAACACAGACTGCGCCTGATCTTCTTGAAGCAAGCGCACGCTCGTACGAACGATTCGACACGATACAGCACGATTACAAACGAATGAATGAATGGAATTGTATAAATGTGTTAGATGTTTTTTCTTTTCATTCATGAAATTTATCTTTTCGTAATTCTGATCAGCGAGTCGAAAAATAGAGCGCCATGGCGTTGAAATAGAGGTTTTACGGTAACTAAAGAAGAGTGATTTTCATACGGTGAGATTATTAAAATATTTGATTATAAAATTTATACCTATCTTATGTTTAAAGAATGACATGTTGACTTTGAACTTCTAATGTAATATCTGGAACTTGAGAAGACACAAAACAATAAGTTTTTTTGGTCTCACCGTATAATGACAAGAAATCAATGCATCATCATATGTACATGCAGTGGCGGCTCGTACATATGGGCCACAGGGGTCGGGTCCCACTAAAAATTTGACTTAATTTTATTTACATGTATTTATTTATCTCAGACGCAAAAAACGTCCATAATATGTGAATTTCTAAAGAGAAACCCTATATTAAATATCAAAATGTTTACATGCGTGCCAAGATAACAGTTAACCGAAAAACAACGAGAAATATTTTCAAACATTTTCTGAAGTCTCTTCAAAACGATCCAGAGGGGCCCACATATTCTGGCCCAGTGGTTTTCAACCTTTTTGGTGGAGCGGAACCCCAATGAAACATTCCAGAGGCTTGAGGAGCCCCTGTGCGGTAATTTGATTGTCCTATGCCAGGGTGGTCCAACTTCTGCACTCTTATGGGCCACTTTTGAAAATTATTCGAGTTTGCGGGCCGTAACCGGCTAAACACACCTATTTTCGTCCCAAAATCAGGGTGTTCTCTAAAAAAAAAAGAAGGTCTTCACTTGGAATCGGTCTCTGAAATTATTAATACAAACTGTAAAAACTTACATTTATTCTCGTAAAAAATTCAATGAAAAACTTGAGCCTAATGTTTCTTGCAAAACTCTTTAAAATTGTAATGATTACAGCAACGAAAAATTTTCTATTCTCGCTCGAGGTCGCTCTTCCTTTCACCTTTCTGCTCTTGAAGTGACTTTCATTAAATCTCTCAATCCCCTTCTGTGTAAGCAAAAAGAATTCGTCTACTCTTTGAAAATTTCTTAGTCTTTTCTCTCATTGGTTGACTTTTTCAGCCAATGAGAACTCTACTTTCTTCCTTTATAAATTAGTTCGGTTTCAATTCTGCTTCATTCTGACGATTTCCCCTGAAGAGTGTCAGATGAAAAGCTTTGGGAAGAAAAATCTTTTACTTCACGCAATCTTCAAATTCTGTACCACCAAATGTTTATTATGTTCATTTTCATTTATGAATAACATGCTTAGTTTGTTTATATTTTGTGTAATTTTCGTATTTCCAGATCAAAATAATTTAACTTCAAACAAGCTATTCCAGTAAATGATGTCAAATTACTCATTAGCGAATACTACGATATCGATATCGCATTTTTTGCTTAAAATTTATTTACCCCACCTTTAAATTTAGGTAGTCTACGAATGGAACTTTGACATTTCAATAATTGTTTTGCTTGCCCTACCATTAATGAAAGCCACGAGCCGCCACTGTGTACATGTAATTCTATGATAAGCTTTAGCTGATCAAGAGCATTCTTGGCGCTATTACAATAAATCATTAATAACGATTTGAAAAATTTGAATTTGAATTAATAAAAGTGGTAATCGATGGCGAGTCTAATAAGCACAAAAAAAGAAACAGTTTTATGGTAACTTTAAGTTTTTCTAATTTACTTGTCTTGTACCGTAAATTCAATAATAGTTGTTAAAGTTTTTTTTATTGAGATTATAAAAACCAGAGTTACTATCTGAAATGACCAAAAATAAGCACAGTAAGTTACTAAAAATAAGCAAGCTGTAAAACTGTTTTTCTATATCACCCTCAAATCAGACCAAAAACAAGTCTTCACTTCTTGTTTAACTAGGAAACGGTCTTTAATGTACTTCTTTTTTGATTTATAGTTGATAGTGCCAGTATAATACGCACCTTTGTTAGAAACGCGATGAAAAATTAAAATTTTACCAATATTATACTGTATAAAAACTAAGCACTCAACTCCAACATAAGCACGAAATAGCAACCCTGGTTAAAACCCACCAGTTTTTTCCGGGAAAACGCTCTCTTTATCACGAGATGTTGTATCGATGTTAATCGCGCTTTGGTTGGAATTTTCCTCGACGGCGAATAATGAAATTGAACACAAAACTGGAAGTATCACTCTTGTGCCATTGCAGTGGGAAAATTCAACAAGGGTCGAGTCGTTATTGCATTCTTTCATCAAACAGTAACGCTGTCTGGAGCGGTAAAGGTCTAAACGACAGTGAAATCAAAACCGATCGCTGATTGCTCTTAATTGTATTATACCACTGCCACAAGATGTCGTGCAGTCAGACCATTTTGACCACGGGGACACGCAGACGTCCAGGCAATAGCTCTTGCGGTCAGCTTTGCAGACGCATTTCGTACATTTATCAGGAAACCACGTCTGTAAGAATAGAGTTAAAAAAATAATTTTAAGTGTGGTAGATAAACTTAAAAACAAATGTTATAATAAACGCTGATAAATCATAAGAAAAATTAACATTAGCTTCGAATGAATTCTAACATAAAAAATTTTAATGCGACAAATTTTAAAAGCTTTTTCCTTCAAATATCACAATATTCACTCAAACTCTGCTGGTTGATAATTATAGCCTGTCTAATACCGGAGTGGCTAAATCAAATACTCCTACGGGCCATATTTTGTTTTAGACAATATTAGTGTGCCAATGTTTGATAAACTAGTATTTTAAACTTTTTGAAAAGTTATCTTTTTCTTACCTTATTTATCTTATTAAGATATCTAATAAATGAAAACGCTCCTTATTAAATTATATAAACATTTATAATTGACCGAGTGTTTCTTAGAAATCGATTGAGACAAACCCTTCATAATCCTACTTCCTTACTTTATCATTTTAAAGGACAAATAAAAGAAAAAAAGCCAAAATATAACCAATCCCAACCTTTATTCTTTGATTTTTACTAAAAATCGCGCACCTTTTTGAAATGTACCGCGAATCGCCTTTGGCACGAGTAAAATGTTTTCGATTTCCCTACTTTAAACTTTTACTCCGTATTTTCCTTTTTCCGTACAAGTTTTCCTGTATATTTTCGTACAAGTATATTTTCCGTACAAGTACAAGTATATTTT
Source organism: Diplosoma virens (assembly GCA_963680785.1). Lineage (NCBI taxonomy): Eukaryota > Metazoa > Chordata > Ascidiacea > Aplousobranchia > Didemnidae > Diplosoma > Diplosoma virens. The sequence continues at coordinate 13,558,206 of OY796887.1, read as the reverse complement.
CCGTACAAGTTTTCCTGCGTCTACTTTTTCTTGACTCTCGGACTACCTTTTAATGTGTAAAATTTACTGATCATGTTGGTAATCAAGAATAAAATAAAAATGAATGATTGAATGAACCTTAAGTTTTGCTTTAATTAAAAAAAATGACGTTAGAGCAAAGTTGTCTCAGAGCGGCTGATGTTAAGCTTTGTTTTAGAAAAGATGATGGTAAGATATTGCCAAAAGCAATCACTGATATAATGATTTAGTGAATAACCTAATCACCAGCATGGCACCTTTGTCATATAGTCATCGCCGTCACAATCGCCGCAATCGGGCATGTCATTACAATCTTCAGCTTCATGTTCGAAACTACTTGAACAATTTGTGTCGGTTGCACCTCTTGATGATGTATTAAATTTCTTGTACCGATAACGCTTCGGTCTTTTCAATATAGTGCCGTCGATATCTACAAATTAGTCGATTTTAATTGGTAGTAATTAAAAGTATTCAATTGGGGTATTTACGGTTGCAAGTTGCGTCACAGGTGGTCCATTCTCCCCAATGACAAAATTCACTGAGCAGCTCGCACGTTTTCTTGCAAATAACTCTTGCGAAATTACAGGAACAGTCGAACCTAGAATAAAGATCGGCCCGCCATAATTTTGTTAAGTATCTGGTTTAATGTTTGCTACGTAAAATATTAAAAAGTACAGTCAAATACATATTATTTTGTGAATATTTTTGTTTTTTTTTTGAGTGCTTGGGGTTTGTTTTATTTAATACCTTTTTTGAATGTTGTTACTTAAAAAACTTGTTTATACCTTTTAAAAAGATAGGTACTATTTTGTGAAAGAAACGATTAAAATGTATTTTTAAAAATTTTTTTATTAAAGAACGATTTCATTATTAAACTATTATTTCACAGGACGATCTCACATAATTTTATATGTAACTAATATGTATGCGGATAATTTGTAATATATTGCAACCACCACAAAAGTCTTAGAGGACAGGTGATACGTCGTGGACGTGAGAGAAAGTAAATTTACTTTATTCTTTTGCTGGGCAAACCGAAGCTGGGGACATTCACTCGCGATCGGTTAGGAAGTCAGTTGGCAATTATCATTTCCATAATGAGGCATGTATCTCACAGAAAAAAGCTATTTTTGTCAAAGCACATCGTCAGCAGTTTCAAAGAATCACCATAAAATAAATATCGAAGGCCTTATTCCCATCAATTAAACACCTTTTATCATCTGGCTCAAAGGTTTGAGGCACTTTTCGTGCTATCACAAAAAATAATTCACTTCTGCTGAGAGACTAGTAGGCTTTATTTAAACGATAAAATAGTAGATTTTTCTCGAACTGCAAACGCAAACGCAGCATATTCGTGTACGAGGGGTTAAAATATACCTTTCTTTTTTATCAAAATCCACTTAAATTGATATCGAAAAAGCACAGTTTTATCATTTTTCGAGGTTTTATTTTCTGGGCCAAAACTAGGCCTACTAGAATAGGCTAGCCTAGAACAGCTGGGTCAAGTTAAAGCACCTAAAGATTAGAGTTTGGCGCTTTTACATTTCTTACACACACCAATGAACATTGTGATCTAACTTTTTCATAAAATTGCTTATGTTGCGCCACTAAATAAACAGTTGATTACGTCATATCTGTAAACACAACACATGGAGCGGTGCAAGAACGGCGGAAACTGATGATTTTGAATGACGAAAACCAATGCTTGTTCAACACCATCGCTTCCAAAACCTGACCGGGCAGTAGAACTGCCGAGGGTAAAAATAAATTGCACCTTGGCCCCAATCCGGTTTGCATCTGACCCGAAATGGATGCCCCTCCAAACCAAAAATGCTGATATTTTACCTGCAGATATTTTTTTCTTGTTTTTCTTCGTAGCTCCATTTAGACCCACTTGGCCAGAATACTCCTTTTCCATCATCACATTCGCACTCGTCTGCGTTCACACAGACGCCGCTTGTTTCCGCGCGCATTTGCAAGAGCTTGCCGCTCTCGCACGCACACACAGGCAAACATTTGTTGGAAAGATCGCAAGCGTCACGTGACCCTTCAGTTACGAAATTTTATATTACTTTAAAGTGTTTTCAATTCAATGTTATCAAAATAATGTCGATTCGACTACTTATCTGGTAATGAGACGTTGTCACTCATTTACAAAAATGTTGCAACAACTGCTTTGATTTTTCGGCTTTCGTATTAAAAAAGTGAGTTAAAAAATAAATAAGTTTTTTTTACACGGAGTGTTTTCCAGATTGCATGATAAAATATTTGAAATTTAAATAGTATCAACACGATGAGCTTTAAAAAAAGATGAAATAAAAAGCTAAAATAAATTTGAAAACAGCGTAAATCTAATCACTTTAATTTTTTGAATGTGAATACATATCTATGACTATTTTTTTCGTCGGTGTTTTACTTAATGTTCGTAAAACATTTAGAAGTACCAGTTGCAAACTCGCTGCATGTTATCAATAAACGTCTCCCGTGTTTTTGGTTTCCATGGAGACGACACAGATTGCAGCTATTGGTCAAGACCATGCCTCGTGGGCAGGGCAACGACGATAGGTTGTTGGAACACAACGGAAGTATGCACATTCTAATCACCATTGCGTTTCCTTAAAATAGAAAGATGCTTAAAAGATTGACCAAGAACTCATCCACTTAATGAGATACCTGGGCAAACTTTACCGGAAGTTGCAGCACTTTTGCTTGTTTGCTGCAGACAAAGGCGATTGCGCGTTTGGGTTCCCAACCCACAACGGCCGGAACAAGAAGTCCACTGCGTCCACATTGACCAAAAGTTCCTACCAGTTGTGGATTTGCCACAGAGCTTGCCGTGGCATAACGTTGATTCGATTGATCGGTTGCCGACTCGAGCAAAGACGTCGTTTCTCTTATTTTGTATGACGTTATCGAGACAAAAACGAACAGGAAGTCTGCGAAAAAAAACTTTCGAAAAATTGATGGAAACTCTCAGTTTAATCAATTAATTGCTTTGTTTGCTTTATGTCGCAGTAATCAAATTTACGACTTCTTTCTGGAAACCAAGCAAGTTATAGAAATTCAGTACGTTGAACAATCGACTTGCAGTCGAAATGGCACGAGTTCACCCGTAGGACTGTAAATAAATAAATTTTTTTCGAATAGAAAAAAAACAAAAGGTCGAGTGTGATGAGGAATCGGTTGCTGATTAAAAATCGACGAGTTTTGTTTTTGAAAAAACCCAATGATATTTTACATAAAAAAAGTTATTTGCTGAATTGTCAGTTTACAATCACAACAAAACCTTGCTGTTGACGCATAGCAACTAAAAATCAAGTCTTTTAAACTCGTGGAAAATGCATCAAGCATTACACGATCGAAAGGTTTTAGGCTTGCTGCTAGGTCTGCAAGCTTGTTATAATAATAAAAATACTGAAAAAAAATTTTTTTCTCAGCTTTTGCTTTCGTCCGTGGATATAAACATTCCGTTGCTACTGCAGTGAAAACTTTAGACAATTTGTAAAAAGAAATTTTTCCAACTCATCATCGAGAAATTGCTTACTCGTTAATATCGTTTGTGCAGGTCCTTTGACGTGTTTTAATCCCTGAAGAACAAGAAGAGCTGCATTGTGTCCACGTAGACCAGCTGGTGAAAGCTGGGGGACAAGGGCTTCTAAAGAAACATGATATGACAGTATCTCCTTTATTGAACTTTCTATCGTTGGTTCCCGACACCCGCTTTCATTATTTAAATGATTTTTTTTTCTAAAACTAGGAAGTTAAAAAAAGGTAAAACAAGAGGTTTTTTTAGATACACAACATCTTATTTTTTAACGGTGACTCGAAAATCTCTTAAATCACACTCTTTACTTTTAAATTCACTGTAATAAGTATTCAACGCTGATCAAGTCAATTAACTCAACCTTAAAATCAGGTTCGATTCCAGGTCAAGTCATTCAGAATTTCCTTAAAAAACCAAAAATCAAAACTAAGATTGCGGAGTCAGAGAATTTTTTTGGAAATCGGAGAAATCGGAGTAACTCCAATTTTGACTCCAACTCCAGCACATCTAGAGAAAGCAACTTTGATTTCGACTCCGACTTTACCCTAAAACATGTAACTCCGGCAACTACGACTCACAATATTGTCATAATAACCTTGATTGACATCAACAATTAAAGAGTTACAGAAATAATGGTTAATTCTTTCTTTTTTAGGATTTTATTGGGAGTTATATTCTACGGTGGTTGTGTCTCAGTTTTGTAAAGATAAAAAATACAGGAAACTCTCATGGAAAAACCTTTTAACAAAAACTAAAAATAGCTTAATAGTATTGCAAAGCCCAAAGTTTAAAAAACTTCATTTATTATTTATTTTATTCATTAGTACTACGTATAAAAACCTAAGTCCGTATTCTTGCATAAAGTTAAATAAGTAGCCGCTAGAACTCATTTCAATTATCTCCATATTTAACTTCCTGACGCGCAAGAAAGCGACGCAAAAAAACTGCAGTATAGCGTAATAAAGTTATCACTGTTAACCGTAGACAGTTTTGTTTAAAAAAATTCTTATTTTGAACTTAAATAAATGCCGCGTATCACAAAATTAAAAGTAATATGGCGATACCTAAGGTTGCATTTTTGAATCAATTTTAGTGCTATGCCATCACAGTTTATTTTTTCTAAACAATTTCTGGTCCGGATTTTAATTCCTCCAAGCTTTCCGCAAGATTGAGAGCATTTACTCCAGATCCCCCAAGACGTTACTTTGCAGGACTTATTCACAGCACAAAATCGATTCTGAAAAATTAATTGAGTAAAAAACGGAAAAATTTGTTCTATTACAAAGTTTTTGATTGTGATCAACAATATATCAGGCGATGAACAATATTTCTACACAATCTCGAACAAGCCAACTAAGACTAAAAAAGTAGGTTTTCACTTCATTTAATGAATGTTTTTACATCTTAGCTTCTATGAAGAGGCATGTGAACGCCAAAATTTCTATGTTTACCAATTTACATTTTTTAGAAAACAAGCCGCTTAAAAGAACAAAAGCACCAGATTCGAGTTTCGCTCTTATTAGAGCGCTTATCTCACTGCGAATCGAACCGACTACCTGTGATCTTCCACGAACGAGACAATACCACTAGACGACATAAGCCGGACGATAATTGGACTCAAAGCAGCTATAAGTTATTCCCGGATTTACTGAACAAGAAATAAGAGACTTCTCGTCTTTTAAGCGGCTTGTTTTCTAAGTAATTCTAAATCCTCATAACTATAAAACCTAAACTATAAAATTTGCATTTTTGTATTTTTAAGTTTCGCGGCTTGAACAAACTAACTTCTCTCCTTTGCCTCGGAAACACTGCTTCAGAATGATTTTTTTTAACCTCACATAGTACAGTATGTGGCTCCTCTATGGAGATTCCTAACCCTAACCCTGGTGCCTTTTGCTTGTCGATTCAGGCGTGTTTTGGAACAATTGACTTTTTTGCCAAGTTACCTATGCATGCCATTTAGACACGTATTTGCTCAATGCTCCATCAAATGTCTTAATTAATTTCGTAAAACTATTTGTTAATTCAATAGGGAAAAAAGTTTTTTTTGTCAGACTCTGCCCGGTTTGAGTTGCGACCTGCGTACATATTCGTTTTATTTAATTTGTCAACTGTGCATTTTCTTGTTTTCTTCAACTTTAAATAAGCGCTTAGTAATTAAGAAGGATTATGGAATATTTCGATTAGCTTGTGCAAATGGATCGGGTAGTTTTAAAGTTGTCCATGGTGGTAACCGTTGGGTTTGAATTGTTCGTCACAGGATTGAAAAAACCGTTTCGTCGTCTTTGTTTCCGTCGTTTTATGTCGTCGTCGTCTCCGTCGCCATCGTCGTATTTAGATCCAATTTAAGTTTTTTAATATGATCAAATTATCGCTTAGAAATGGATTGCCGAAATTACGTTAAAATCGATTCTGGTTGCTTCATATTGTATTACAAATCTGAAATTATCCGCTTTTCAACTGACAATTAATTATATTTTAACAACATCGGAATGTTATCAAATAAAGATCAAGGCGAAAAACGAGTATTTTCAATCAGCGGAGATTCAACAAATTCCAGTCAAGTTGATTCGATTTGTTTGAATCAACACTGTTTTTACGTAGTCTTAATTTAAAGGTGATTGTTTTTGAGTGCAAAAAAGAAAAAAATACTTTTTTATAACCTTTGTTTTTCAAAGTTTGCAAAGAAGGCGCTAGAACTATTCAGTAGTACAGGGACAATTATCTATTTTTTAAAAGTTTTATCAATAACAATTATTTTTAAATACACCAATATATTTTATTTGTATCAAGTGAATCTAACCTTCACCGCAAAACGTAGGCTTAATTCTAAAACCAACATGCATCTCTGCTCTTAATTTCTAAAATTGCTTCTACCTCTGTGTTGGGACCAATGCAATTTTGTGGCGGGAGGCATGCTCTTACTCTCCACTGAACCCCTTTGCTGCCACAAGTGATCGAACATTTTGTCCAGTGAGTCCACTCACTCCATCCGGGAGACAAGAAACTCGACATATTGTCATGTGTAGAACATAAACTGTCTGTGAAAAATCAATACAAAAACAAACTCATTTAAACAAATTCGATAGGCCTAAATGTGATAACAGTTAGATTACAAATTCACTTATAAAAAATGCTACTTGCCTAATTGGCATTCGAGTTTTCCACCGGGTAAACAAAGGCACTTTTGACAGTTTCGGGTATAGGTAGCATTAACCTTAATGCGAATCAAATCTAAACAGAGCGAATTTGAACAAACAAAGCTTATGTCCGTTTCAAGGAACAAAAGAGAACTCAAAAGAAACCAAGACTTACAATAGAAGTTTTTTTTAAATCTGTCATAACGTATAATGCCAAAAATAACAATCCACTTGATAACCCAATCACATTTAAAAACTCACAACAATGTTTATAAAGAAAATTAAAAGATAATCCTGTTTATGTCGAAGTTAATCAGCATTTTCTTTGGTGTTGTAAAAAAATCAACATTAATTTGGTCAAGACAAATAACGGCTGAGTAAAATCTTAAAAGTTATAAATTTTGAAAAAAAATCAACGCATTTTGCCGAGGATTTAAAATTGGTAAATATTTTCCGTATTCATTTCAGAGAATTAAAAGATTAATCACTGTATAGTTTTATGATACCATAAAAAAATAGTGTGTTGCACATGTATTGATGAAGTAACAAAAAAGAATTCATTGGTTTTTTTCAACAAAGCTTCAATTAACCATATCATAATTGGGGTAATGTAAACTGACGCACGAAAATTTTTAACAAAACATAATCGTGACTATTATCGACAAATTCATGAGAGCACTTGATTTTTCCTATAATTTATTTAAGCCTCATTGAGTTTTTTCAATGATTGGATCTTGTTTAGTTTAGTTCAACCAGTGTTGGTAGTGGATACCTCTCAACACAACCGCGTGTATGTAGTGGGTACTCAAATATTTTTAAAATTATTAAATGCTTTGAAAGAATGCTGCAATCACCTTGAAAAAAAAAAGTTCTTGCGGTTGTTTTAGTTTTTTAAATACGTATAAGCGTTCAAAGTTTGTGAAATTCGACACTCCCTTTAGAGTGTGGTTTCCACTTAAAACCGAATTCAGAACAGGATTAAAGAAGTGTGTTTCTTATCTATCGAAGAGGTTCCCAAAAGGGTTGGAATCAATTCAACTAGTCACGTGTCTAAAACTTAACTACGCAACAACAAAAGAACAACCGATGCTAAAAATGAATGTGAGTGTGACGTCATAAAAAGTGTAAGACATAAAATGTACTCGTACATTACAGATTGTGGAAAAAATGGATTTTTTTTACGATAGCTTGAGGGTTGACACTCGCATATTTAACTGAAGCGTTAGAGCCTTCATTGTAGAGTACAGCTGCTCTTAACATTGAAGATACCGTAAAACCTCTATTTCACCGCCATGGCGCTCTATTTTTCAACCCTTCCCCCATAGTGGTGTTCTATTAGAGGTGACGTTCAATTAGAGGGTGGCGCTCTATTTTTCGACTCGCTGATCAGAATTACGAAAAGATAAATTTCATGAATGAAAAGAAAAAACATCTAACACATTTATACAATTGCATTCATTCATTCGTTTGTAATCGTGCTGTACCGTGTCGAATCGTTCGTACGAGCGTGCGTGTGCTTCAAGAAGATCAGGCGCAGTCTGTGTTGATTTTACCGCTTATTCGAATAGAGTCAACACCGATAGTGTAGTTGGCGTTTAGGCCACCGCCATTAGTTAATTTAAAAAACTACAGCGACTTTCCAGCGTCTAAAAATAAGCGTGCAATTCGACAATCCATTCTTCCCTTCTTACACCTGGAAAGGCGATTTCAGCCGTAACTATTGCTAAAATAGAAGAATTCATCAAAGTGGCGTTCAATTAGAGGGTGGCGCTCTATTTTTCAACCCTTCCCCTATAGTGGCGTTCTATTAGAGGTGGCGCTCAAATAGAGGTTTTACGGTAAGAGTATAAGGCTTAGAAATTTTTTCTGCTACTTTTTAAGAAGTTTTTTTTAATGACTTCTAACTTTTTGCTACAAGCAATACAATTAAAAACCTTAAAATTTTACTTTTGATTGTGGTATCGTTTTCAGCATTTTTTAAAAAGCACGAACAACGATTCTGTTCTATGCATTCGTATTGATAATTGTCAATGGTTGGATTGAGAAGTTGACCCGACGGACAGGTGCATTGTGGGATGCACTTACTCAAATTCTCGTTTTCATCTAAAATATTACAATGTCAATTAACATTTTAAAAACCTTGAACATTAGAATGAATTAGTTACAGAAAATCTATACGAACGTTTTTCGTGTAAATCGATCTGGATTGCGAATTTGTTTCGTAAACAAAACCCTTTACCTTTTTTCCATGAATCTTTCCCATTGAAGCATTGCACAGAACTGGACAAATCCATGCATGTTTTGGGACAATTGACTTTTTTGCAAGGTGAGAGGTGCATGCCGGGTGGACATATATATTTGCACTTCGATCCATCAAGCCTATTAAAATATTATTTTGTTTATCAATCAATCAAAAATACTTTCTAGTTGTAAATTTAATGTTTTTATTTCTTTAATAGATAGGAATATCTTGGCATTTCCCAGAAGCAGGTCAGGATAGTTGCTTGACAGTTGCTTTATGTACAGTGGATCTGACACTTTCCCTCAAGTCAGGAGAATAAATATAGAAAAAAAATAAAAAAATGATGAAAAAGTTAAAATTCCGTCTGCTTTAATAAAAAAAAAAGATTAAAAATTACTCAAGCAGCAAAAGTCCCTGCAATTTCGGTATAAAATATGGCTGCTTTTTAGTGCTCATAGAAAGATATTTTAAACAAAATTTAGCCTTTTCTTCTTTTAATTTTCAGCGTTCGTTTACCTTTGCTGCTTTACAATAAATGGCGAAGTGAAGAACGAACTTTGGTACTTTATTAAAAAAACATACTGGCAAAATTGATTTAAGAAAATAAAAGATTATCTAATGCGGATACTAAAATAATTAAGATAAGATAATAGCTACCTGCAGGTTTTTGTTTGGATGGAAATACCATCGCAGTCTGTTATGTTTGTATATTGAATGCCGACAAATGTTGAAATAAACTTTAAACATTGTCTTGTTCTGACACTAAAAGTAGATTTGCATAAGCATTCACTCCATGCTTCCCACTGACCCCAAGCGGCAGAAATATTTTTTTCAACCAAACACTCAACAGAATACGGACAATCTTGTTCTTCGATTTCAAAAGCAAGCTCGCTTGAAGGTGTTTGGACGACGTAATCAGAAGTTTTAATGCATTGTGGTCGGTTTAAATGATCGCAGGTTCGAATACGGCGTCGGATCTGCTTCCCGCAAGTTCTGAAAGTTTTTTAAAATGATTGAGTTTTTTTCAGTGGAGAGTAAAGGGCATGACTCAGTAACTGGTAATTTTTAACCCTCAAAAAATATAGAATAAAAAACACCTAAAATTTTAAAGCTAATTTAATAGATCATTGAAACTCTCCAACTACGATGCTATTTACACTTTTTTACAACTAAAATAAAAAAAGATACGAACAGCAATTAGTAGAGCATGTCGAAATGCGCGCGCTAAACAGAAAAACTCTTAAAGATAGTACGCACAAGGGCTCGTTTCCACTACGAGCGTTGACGGGAATATTCGTTGTTTTTTTACTGATTTTTTTTATTTCTTTTCCAAATTTTTATTTTTTTTACTTCTTAAGCGCTAAGAGAAGCAAAAAAATCAATAAAAAAAACCAGGAATACTCCCGCAACGCTCTTAGTGGAAACGAGCCCTAAGCCTTTGAAGCTGATCCAAATATTATAACGGAACATTTTAATTTAAACCTACTAGATTTTTATATTTTTGCAAAATGGGCGTTTGTTTTGCGTTGTTGTAAAAAACAAAATTTCTTTCAAGCACCTTTAAACTCGAATTGCGACAAAAATATTCTTGCTTTAAGTTTCTCTCGGCAATTTTTAAACCTTGCACCAGAACGAGAGAACAGTTTTTACCTAGTACAAGCACTCCAGTGGGACCATGGATGACTTGAAGAATTCAAATAGCAATCTCCGCAGCGGATTATTCCGGATTCACACTTGCACTTTGCTCCACAGCGGTTATCGACAAAAGTCTAAGACACAAAAGTTTTAGGAATAGGTTTGCTTTGTTTTGCGTTTGGAAACCACTTGATTTTGATTGAATCTGTTTTTGATAACCAAAACGTGACTGGTGTTACAGTTTTTAAAAAGATTTTTTGATTTAATGTCTTTTCCTTACAATTTGACGTGCTTGCTTTTACATTAAGAAAAATTAGACAGAACAGTTGGCTCAACAGTATAAATCAGTGTTTCTCAACCTTTTTCCGTTTGCTGCACATTTTTGGAATTCTTTAAATATCGTGGCACCTTTATATCATTTTTATTAATTTTTGTTCCCAAAATAAACTGTTTTCTAAAAATAAAAAAAGGTCTTTACCCAGAATTGCGCTCTGAAAACTAGCTTTCATCCCTAAAATCAGTTGTTTTTTAAAAATACTTTTGTTTTGGCCGCGCGGCACATAATTGTTATGCTGCGAAGTTCGCCGTGCACTTGAGCTAGGGTTCTTGATTTCCTCCCCCAGAACCATGTGACCTCTAAAAAAAAGATCTTCACCTATTTTTTCGTATCGATTTCCTATTTTTCATCTCAAACTTTAGAATATCCCTAAAAATAAAAAAATTAAGAAACGCTTTTGCCACAATTTTCCGCTCGGATTTCCTCATTTTTGCCGCAACAATCAGATGTTTTCTAAAAAAAGGTCTTCATCTAGATTCACGCTCTCTTCCGTTAATTTCATTCCCAAAATCAGTTTTTTCCAAATAAAAACGATCTCACATCCGAATTTGACTTGCTTCACGTGCAAAATCCGCAAAATTCCACGTCCGTAGATAATTTTTTTCGAAATTTTTTGCGGCATACAGGTTGAGAAACACTGGAATAATATGCAATAGCTTGCAACACCCTAGCGCAGGGGTGGGAAAACTACGGCCCGCGGGCCACATGCGGCCCCTGACGACGTTTTGTGCGGCCCGCGGGGCTCTTTTTAAAAAATACATACCCTTACTTTGAGCCACAGTTGCATAGAATTATGTCGGGAATACCCCAGTTTCAGTTTCTTATGTTTTAATGCTTTTAGAGAACACACCAAGATTTTGGGAGAGAAATAGTGAATCACAGATCGAATGTAAGTGAAGACCTTTTTTTTAGAGATCACTACGATTTTGGGAGAAAAATAGCGAAATTTCAGATCAAATAGAAGAGAAGACCTTTTTTTTTTAGGGATCACTACAATTTTGGGAGAAAAATAGCGTAATTTGCGACCTGCGAACAAATTCAACATCTAAATGCGGCCCTCGGTTAGCTTCCACAGCCGCAAAGCGGCTCACAAGCGAAAATAATTGCTCACCCCTGCCCTAGAGAAACGAAAATAAAACTCCCGGCTGAGAACCACTGGTATAAATCAATGGTTTTCAACCTTTTTGGTATCACGTAACCCTTCAAAAATTTTTTTTTTTTGAAAATGAAACTTTTTAAGCACTAAAAACTAGATGAAGACCAAAAAAGAAAAAAGTTTTAACTTGCGACCACAACAAAGATACACAGAAAAAAGGTCTTCTTTTCCAAATTTCAATTCATAGATATCGATTTTTTTTGTTTGGATACGCTAGTTTAGTGATTTAATACCTAAATTTAGAATCAACAAACATACTTGAGCTGGAAAAGGGCTATTTTAGATCAAGCTTTTAAAAGTTTTTGCTTGGCTAATCCTTCAATTCGATTCCTTTTTGAATGGAAACTACTAAATTTCCCGTATGCTCAAAACAAATTATGTTTTTCAGCAAAGCCGATTGTATGGTTTCAAAAACTGTCAGTTTTTGAATTTTTAGTTTTAGATTGAGTAGATTAAGCAGTTTTTTGTTAACGAAATATTTAAAACTAAATACTGGGGTTTCCCGGATGTCCGCCCTGGTCCGTTAATTGGAAAAAAAACAAATTGAGAAAATAAGACGTGAACCAAATAATCGGCCGGGCTGTTATATAGCAGTTGCTTGGCTACTTTCAATTTTACAAAATCGCATTAATTGATTGATAAATAAAAACACTATCATATTAGCACCATATAAACGCTCACCTAAAGTAAGCGCCCATGGGCGGACTGGGTAGTTTTCGGGAAAACCCCGGTAAGCTATTTTTAACTATGACTAATTTTTAAAAATATTAATAAAAAAGAATTACCTCATTATTTTCGTAGTGTTCTCCGCTATTAACGTCATAACAACCGCAGTTCTGTGGAAAAATACAGGCTGTGTTGCCATGGTTAATGACCATTTCTTTGGAACAATAACATCCGGGAGAACAGATGATTAGCATCTTCTGAAAGTCAAAGCTTGAAAAGAAAGTTCATTGTAAAACTAAACCATGGCAGAAAGGTTACGGGCATTTTTCACCCCTTCTTTACGGTGATGTAAATTTTACACTTTTTATTTATTAGAAAAGTAATTGGCATTTTTGACAACTTAACTCTTTTTAAAAAATACCAAATTAACTACTGATTTAATAAACAAGTAAGAATGAGTCAAGTTAAGTCAATTAACAAGCAAGTACGGAAAGGTCTATTTTACCCCATTAGGACTCATCAGGACACTATACTTTAGTTGGAAAGATATGCATCACTGTCGAGCTCTAACAAGAGCGAAGCCAAGTCTGGTGCTTCTCGTTTTAAGTAGCTTAGTTTCTAACCACCTTTGATGTTAAGTTGAAAAGAGAATATTACAACTCGCACAGCTTTTAATTTGATTTACGCCGTTACGCTAGAAGTGCTTTGATTTTATAATATCACTTGTTAATTGTAAAACAAATTCTTAAAAGCTAGTCGCTTTCCAGTTATTACTTTTGTTTGAATGAGACGAAGTATTGATAAAATTTGTTTAAAGAAATCTAAAACATAATTTTTATTTTGCAGGTAAAAGTTTTTGAAAAAGATTAGTTTACCTATAGTTTGTACTAACTAAAACATCAAGGTTGTCATTTTGTTTATGTTTTAATTTTTCGTCTTGAGAAAAACGAAAGCTATCATAAGCTTTCAAAAATCAGGGTTTAAGATAAGTTTAAAACCCCATTTTTATACTTTTTCGACTAGGATTCGTTCTATAATTTTTTTATATTGAAAATTTTTCAGGAAAATATTAAACCGTAATTTAAAATCATGACATAGAGCAGGGGATTGGAAATCTGCGTTCTGCAAAATATTTCAATGTAGCCCGTGTGTGGTTGGGAAGCCGATGTGCCGCATTTTTTTGGTCTTCACTTTAAATTCGACCTAAAAGTTAAATAAATTTTTGGATTAAGATAAAAAAGGTCTTGACATGACAAACCAGATAAAGAAGTGTGGTCTGTCAAGAAAACTAGCTTTTGCTAAAAGCAACAAAAAGTTTAATGTGGCCCGCACCTCACTTTCAATTTTGGGGTGCGGCCCGCAAATACAATTAGTTCCCCAGTCCTGACATAGGGTTTAGTCTTAAACTTAAAGTTTGTGTCAGCTTTAAAGTCTCGGCAAACTGATTTGTGCGTCAGTTTTAGGGATTTGTTTTGTTCAACTGCAAAACAGGTACCGTTAGTCCAGAACAAAATCGAATTGATTCTGGACCGCATAAGCTGTAAGAACTTCCGGAAATCAAACTTTCACATTCTTCATCTGTGGAAGGTGGTGTAGTTCCATTAGCGCAGACTGCCTCATTGTCAAAAAGACAATTTCTTTGCTCCATTGATGGTCCCGCGCAATATCCATCTGTTTTATGAAAAATGTAAACATAAAATTTAAGGTTAAAAAAGTAAAGATTTTAGATGGTAAGGCAAAACTGAAAGTCATAAAACGACAAAAATTCATTACCACTAGCTTACCAATGATAATGATTATTTTATCATGAATCTTTATTTACACATTTTGTTTAATAGTTGTCATTTTAAGCTACATAATGTAAAAAATAGGTTTTTGCAACGAAAGCACATAAAATAAAACATTGCCTTTAAAAGTTTTTGCCGCTCAAAGTAATAGTTAGGAAATCATTTCTTCTGAAAAACTAGTCAGAATTCGTTAGCCTAAATTAAAATTTCCCACCAATCTCTGATGAAAAATAATACAAAATCATCAGCAAACCTGATGAGAATGATTCCTTATAAAAGGACAAAATAGGCTTGTTGGTGTTTGCTTGCTGGTAGATCTTGCCGACCACTTGTGATTAAATAAACTTATTGTAATTTTTTTCAGATTAAAGAACATATATTTTTATTGAACAGGGCTTATGCTTATTTCGCAAAATTAGGACAGAGCTGCAAAAGTTTTTATGAATTTTAACAAGATTTCACAAAATCTAATTTTCGAAATGTTCTCAAAGGGAAAACTAAAACCTTCCTAATCCACTAATAGCCTACATCATAATTGGTCGTTTTTGTACGCTATAAACTATTATAATAATGACTTCACCTCCCATGCACTTTCTCGTGCGACGTTTGTAACTGTTTGTCGAGCAATTTCTATTGTTCGAGGGTGGGCAATCAGACCAACGTGACCATGGCAACCAGGTGCCGACTGATGGACAAGAGTTAAGGTCTGTGAGGTCACATGATGATGTTTGCGTGTCGAGTCCTTTGCAGCTGTTTGTTCTAAAATAAGTTTGATAATTGAAATTCAAAAAAATGATAGGAAGTAAACAATTAAACTTTTTTTAATCACTGCAAATGCCTTTGCTTTAAAGAGGAGATCACAATGCCTGAGAAAATAAATTGAAAATTAGAATATTTTTTAAAACACGGTTTCTTCAAAAAAAAAACTGTTTTCACCTGGGAATTTTCATTTTATTGCTTTTCCGTCGATAAAAACTACAAACAAATTAATTGAATAGGTGTTTTGCTCTCAAAAACTATTGGAAATTACGTAAAACAAATAATTAAAATTTGAAGTTATGGCTTGCTTTATGTCCTTTTTTAAAAGCACAATAAATTTTGCTACTATTTTGGAAACTTTGTTTTTAATCTTTTTTTTTAATTGCAGAAACTATTTTCAATGTAAAAACAAATAAAAAATTCATAATATCTTTCTTTTTTTCCTAACTTGGATAAAAAAATTTCCTGTTTATACTTTTTTACCTGCTTACGTGTTTATGATTTTCGACCCAAGCTGGGAATTAAAGCTATCGAAAATCAAATTTTATCTTAAAAAGCCAGAAAGAAGGGCTAAAACAAGCAAACAAAGCATTTTTTACCTTCGGCACTTTGTTTCAACTTTACGTAGTGCATTGAATATATTTCAAGTCTTGTGTAATAAAACCTTGAATTAAGGCCCGTTTCCACTACGAGCGTGGAAAAAAGCATTCTTTGTTTGTTTTATTGATTTTTTTTTGCGCTCGCTTCAATTTTAACCGCTCGCTTCAATCGAAGATCAATAAAAGAGACAAAGAATGCTCTTTTCCACGCTTGTAGTGGAAACGGGCCTTTAAGTTTTATGAAGCGGTTTTGTTGTAAGCCATTGACGCTTTTCTTGACAACCTAATCAACGCGTGACTGTTAAGTTTTCAGTTCAGAGGTTTAGCAGCTATGTACAGATAGTTGCTGAGTTTTGAGTTGTGAAAAATAATAGTTTTCTGTTGAAGTTTAATTTAATCTATTTGTTTATGTTGTGTTTTATTTAGATGCCCGTAATCTTTTAGTTAATTAAACGCAAACAAATGTGAAGTGTAAATAACATTACATCTTGTTTCAATTTAATTTAAATTAAATTCTTACAAATTTAAATTAACTTTAGTGACCTACTAGCGGCTTTGATAATATTTAGATCTATATTGTATTTCAATGAAAATTCAACTTTCTGTTTGTAGATATAGGAAATCATACGCTGAACCCGATAAGCGAGAACGACTCTTTTCGTTTACGATTCGTATCAACCCCTTGAGTTGCTTACCCAAACAACTTTAATTTTACCTTCCACAGCATGTGCGATATCTGTGGCGCCAGCTAGCGATGGAAGTCAAGCACGTTGAACTGCAATCTCCCCAGGAAGACCACGTGGTCCAGAAACTTGAATTGAAACTTTTCGAAAAGTCGCAAAAGTCTGCAAAAAAAAAAAGTTTAAAAGGTTTCGGTGAAGTTCCTGCGAATATTCTATTTTATAAAATATTCTTATTTACGGTATATACCTGATTCGCAGAACAACCACAAAGACGTGAAATTTGAAGCAACAGCCATGCTATTACAGCGGCTTGGTTTAAAATTAAGGGATTTAAATTAATTTTTATAAATTGTAAAAATTTCAAAATTTTTTTTGTAAAAACCTACATTTGTAAATAAGAATAATCTAAAATTTATAATACGAAATCAGAAGTTTGTTACGCCAAATGGTTTCGTTTACCAGTTTGATTACACTAAAACGACGAAAGCCTTTGTCGATAAGAATAATCCAACGATAAATGAAATTCATTTCACATTTAATCCTGCATCATTCGTTATTTTCAATTACCTCCATTTTTTTCTGACGAGTCAGGACAGAGTTGAAGGTTGCAGTCTTCTTCTTGTACTGCTCTTTTGCGACACCACGTGCCAATGTACTTGTCGCCCAAATCAAATGCAGCAAAACTGTACGTTAAAATATGAGTAATTTCAAAATCATATCAAAATAAATTACATAATCAAGTTAAAAAAATTGTCTATTTTTTTGAAAAAAGCAAAGCTAAGCCTTCAACCTTTTTTGTGAATCAAGAGAATAAATACAGAGATGAAAAAATAAAAAATTAAAGATTTAGTCAAGATTTTTTGTTTAGTCAAGATTTTACTCAAATACTTTTAAATTTGATACTCTATATTGAGGCACTTAATTGGGAAGCAGAATTCACAAATTAGATATTTTATGTAGAGATATAAATTGTGACTTTAAAAAAATTCACAACTGCAATAAATAAGCGCGTTTTTTCTATGATTTTAAATTTTTATCCTTTTTTAACCTGATTCTCCTTCGGATTCCGATGTCGCAAGATTTTGAACAGGAAGTCCAACCGGTCCACGTGACCTCATCGCTTGTTGCGTCATAGCACGGTTGACCGAGATGGCACACGAAAGCTCCATTAGCGTCAAGTTTTGGTCCGCAATTAACCTCACCCCCACTACACGAGCACTCCGTACAGGGACCAATTGTAAAGTTGGATCCCGATCTTAATTAGAGTAGGATTTAGGAGTGGTTTTTGTTTCTTAGCAAAGTTTCACTTTTTTCAGTGTAATAATACGAAATAGAAAAAGGATTTAGAGAAATAACTGGTACAAAAGAAAGGAACTTTTATTCTGATAAATTTTTTTGAAAGCCAAGTTTAATTTTTGGAATTGCCAAGTCCTATTTGCTATTTATATACTTGTTATTGTGATTAGTAAAAACCGTAAAACTGCCAAAATTTAAACATATTTCTTTCCTTTATTGTGTTCTGTAATCAATTTGTGTTGTTTTGATTGTTGCGCAATCATTAAATTTTATTTGGAAAGTCTGTTTGTAAAGTTTAGCTTTGTACTCACGATAAAAAATTGTTTTCCTCGTGCTTTCGCAAAAGCAAATTTGTCACAAAAAAATAAACGAACTTTAATGTAAATCAGAAAAGTATATATACAAAAATCAAACCAATTTATTTAAATTCTATGTAAGAAAAAGAACTACACTTTAATTCATAAAACCCAAAAGATGCTTTATGAGCTAAATACTGTAAGTTAATATAGAAACGTTTTTAATGATTTTGTAAACCAGTAAGTTCTTAAACTTTTAAAGTCTAATGCACTTATAAAAAGATTTGTTAAAATTGCCAAGTACTTTTTGAGATAATTAAATTTTAACGTTTACATTTGAAACATGAAGAAACAAACATATATAAACAAAATTCAAATGCAATTATAAATCAACGTCACAATCAGCTTTACTTAAGATTGAATTAATAATTTTCTTTTACATCAGGGTGTCTAAACTTGTTGGAACACATGGACCACTAGGCTAATTTTGTAAAACTCGGTGGACTTCTTAATGGAATTTTTCACCAGCCTAAAATTTTTTCGAAAGTCAAGTGAAGATAAAAAAAGGTCATCGATTGGAGGTCAAATGCTATTTTTCGTTACGCGTCAGGTTAAGACTATTTTTCGTTAGTAAGTTCTAAAATTTTTATACATGTAAATGCTTTTGATTATGTAAAATGTAAATAGCAAATCATAATTTTATAGAAAAACCCGATAGACCTTGGACCCCAGTCTGAAATTCTCTTATGCAAAAATCTTTTTTACAGAGTTACGATATAAATTTATCAAACGTTTTCAGAAATTGAAACGATGCATCAGAGCTGTGTATCACAAACGTAGGAAACCACCAGTAAATCTTTTTTGGTAATTCAATTCTCTTACATGTAATTAACGACCTTCAAGATTTTTGTGCAGCAAGTTAAATATAACTATAAATAACCAAAATTCCAATACACGTGGCAATTCGTTCAAGGCTGAATGAAAAAAATTGTTTTGTTTACTTGCGTAGTTTTCCGAAGGCAAAGCAATTGCATTGATTGCGAGTTACGCAGTTTTCATCTTGTCTAAATAGTCCAGGTCTACATTGACAAAACTTTTGCCTTTTACATTTTCTATTAGTGTTTTCTTTTTTCCCAAAACAGCTTTTATCTTTCTTTATGTCAGGGCTTAGAAAAAGACAGTGTCGTTCTAAAGCAAAAAATGTTTTAAGAATAAAATAAACAATAAATATCAAAACAATAGCTACAATAAATAGACTTTTTAATAATTTTAATGAAAAGCAATAAAGACTAAAACAATTTTAAAAATAGTAAATGTTTTGAAAAATGGCCAAGAAAATAGAAAGTTACAATTACAAAAAAAATTTGGAAAAATTTTTTAAACAACAAATTCTTTCAAATTTAAATCGCTGAATTTGTTTTTATTTAATTCTACAATTTACATTCTGATCAAATGTTATTGATAAACAAGCGACAATGTTTTGATAAAAAAAAGGTATGCAATATATTTATTTAGATTAAAACACCACGCATAAAAATTTAAAAATTTCAACAAATTGAATTTGAATAAAATAATTGCCTGATGAGCCGTTTTATGGCGAAAGAGACTGTTGCGGTTTTAACTTTTTAATTTTTTTGTCTATTGTTTTAACCTAAATAAAAAAATTTTTGCTCTGATTCTGATAATAAAGCACTGTAATAGCTAAATTGAAAGCACTTATCGTTGTATAAATACACTTTAGGACATTTCTAGTTTTCTATTATTTTTCCTGCCATTCTGCAATGTTAATATTTTCCGAACGCGACGTAACAAAACGAGTTAAAACTAGATAATTAATTAAAAAAATTGTAATTTAGAGTTTTAAAATTGTATTATACCATGCTGAGAACAAGTAGAAAAGCAGCTGTCGACAAGATTTGACCCTGCAGGACATGAGAAGGCACTGCATGGGATTGTCAAGCACTGATTTACCTGTAATTACTGAAACACTTCACATAATGCAAGTAATTGTTCTGAAGTAAAAGCGGCTTTAAATATTGGAATAGACTGCGTCTCTCACAAAGTAAGTTTCATTATTATCGAGCAGAAAGAATTTTTTGGTATTGACCCAACATATTCACACAGAACAACGTATTGACACAAAACGTCTTTATTGTAAAGTAAACATCAATGTTATCATGCAGAAAAAAGAATTATTTGGTTGAAAGTTTTTAAAAATTTTGTCTTTGCATTGACTAAAATCTGTACAAAAAAGGGTTCAAATTTATGACTTTATAAAATAGCTACTTACTTTATAACTCAAACCTTGGCATCGACCAGTTTTGCAAATACGCGAAGAAGTTTGGATTCCAAGGCCACAGGTTCTAAACAAAAAATCGTAAATAAGGAAATAAAATTCGCTTTAATCATTATTTTATTAAGTTTTCCTCAGACCAAAAAAAATTACCTTCTTTGGATTTCAATTATTCTTTTTTAGTTTTTTAATTTACAGTACAATTTAGATTCTTAAAATTCAATATCAAACAAAAAATGCATTATGAATCAATGCTTCAATAAGTGCTCGATCAAGATGTTAAAGCTGAATTACGAATCAAGTGGATACTAGCAAAAATCAAGACAACTGCGTCGAAAAAAACAAAAAATGCTGCTTAAAAAACCGAGATAATGTTAATAATCAGAAAAAGTTAAAATTTAAATCTATTTTTTTAATAAACCAAAAATAGCTTTTTTTTCACATGATACATTTTTGAAATATAATACTGTATCATTAATAACAATTTTAAACCAATCTTTCGATTAAAAAAATCGACTTATTTTATTAACCGTGGCTCAATCATATTTCAAGTTGAAGATTTCTTCACCTGTCACATGGGCTCCATGACGACCATCTGGTCCATACGCTTTCATCCGGGCACTTGTCAAGGCCGCAAGGAAGAGCTTCCTCATCCACTCCATCACAATGGCTCTCGGGAAGTGTTCGAGCTGCTTTTTATCAATGAAGAAGAAAATCATTAGCGATAAAAGACAATTTTTGTGATAAAGAAGCTTTTTAACCATGACTTTTTGCGGACGGGCTCGCTACGTAGCGTCACCATTACGTCATTGGATGTGTTGCTCATCCGCCATCTTGCGAATATGGCCACTTCGGTGACGTAACTCGGCGTACGAAGCCGTATGTAGCAAGAAGCTGGATTTGTTTTTAGTTGAATGTAAATATGCTTCTAAGCGTGATTCTCAAAGTGATTTATATCCAATCTTAGAGGTCAATTAGACTATCCAAAGATTTTATAAATAGTCAAGGGGTAAAATAGGGGTCAATAAATGGCAGGGAAGTCAATGAATAACTGTTGAGTCGACTGAAGTATGCTTTTTACCTTTTTATCTTTTTTGCGATGGTACTAAACTTAAAAGTTGTATAACCTTGTTCTAATTCTTGCTTTGAAGCCTTAAAAAATCCATAGTTAAAGTAAAGGCTTTTTTTTGGTCTTCACTTGTTTTCCTTCTTTATTTTATTTTTATTTTTTCTTTCATCAACATATAACATAGTTAATTGCAACATTGTACAACAGGGGGGGGGAAACTGCGGCCCGCGACGAATTTCTGTGCGGTCCGCGAAATCCTCAAGCAAATCGTTAAAAAGATTGATTAGAATTTTTTTTCTGCAACTAAATTCCAGGTAACTACTTTAAGATTTAAGGAAAAGACCTATTTTTTTAGAGATCACTACATTTTAGGAACAAAAATTAAGAAATTCAAGACAGATTTTCAAAATCATTACATTTTAGGGACAAATAAAATTTCATAACGACTCATGATTATTAAAACATAGCAATGTCAATTTATTTGCGGCCCGAAAGTCATTCCAAAAGCTCCAATTTAGCCCGAGATTGAACCCTGATGTACAATATACATATAATTGAAAGAAACATAATTGCATGTTAGTGAAGTTAAAAAAAGGTCTTCACTTAAGACTTTAAAACATGATTTAGAAAGTTGTCCATAATTCTCTGTCATGTGTCAATATTACGTTAGTGGTCAAGTTGGCCAGCCGCAATGTTGCGGATATAAACACTTTGATGACGTACCTACTGCGACGTATGAACAAAAGTAACATTTGTTTTTGTTTGATTATAAATATCTATTCAATCACTGTTTTTCTTTTAACGTTATCCAAATAAAGAAATTAGATTTTATACCATACTAAATACACTGTTTCAATGCAAAACGCAAATAACTGCCAAATAAGCATAAAATTTTAAGTCATTTTTGCTAAATACCCCAAAACGTAGCACGAATCCGTCACATTCAGTGATGGCTTTAATAGGGTGCGAATGGTGCGGCCGCACCAAGCCCTCCCTAAAATGCATCAAAAAGTGGCCCCTCTCTACAAAAGATATTGCTCTATTTCTTTATAGTAGCACCACAACGTCTGTGACATGACAAAAAGAAAATAAAAAAATTTTGAATCGGCAGTTGCAGCAAGCTCGGCTTCTGCTCGTTAGGTTGTTAATTGGACTTCTTGTGCTTGTTAAAGTAAATACCTTTATTTTTAGAGATCACTTTGTTTTGAGACACTAAAAAGTGGCTCTTCATGCTTTAGATTACTCAATAGTGGCCCCCCTAAATTGAAGGCCTTTTTTTTAGAGATCACTTTGTTGTCATACAATAAAAATGACTCCGGCTACCTTTTTTAGTAAACTAAATAGTGGCCCCCTTACTTTTCTTGCACCGGTCCCCTCTTTTTGTAAGGCCATCACTGGTCACATTATTGGAAAATCAAGGCGCTTGCATGAAATCATAACAACGTTGGCAAACTGTTGACAGCACTGTCTCTGGTCGACCGGCCCGGTAATTAAACTCATACCAACTGCTCCAAACTAAAGCCAAAACCCGATGTAAAGAAGAATTCCTCCTTAAGAATTAGCCTTATCTTACCATGAAGTACCATTTTATTTTTAGATGGCAAGAAGAATTGAAGGCACTCCCAAAACTTTTCGTCTGACACTCTTTAGAAAAAATCATCGAAATGAAGAAGAAAGCCGAACTGATTTATAAAAAAAGAGCCCTCATTGATCGAGAGTATTCACCAATAAGAAAAGAAAAAGGTGAAAGAGCTTTAAACCAGGGGTTCCCAACCTTTTTTATTATCCGTACTCCTTTGTTTCGTTAAGAGATTTGTCGTATCCCTTTAACATTAAAGATGAATTTTTTCTATTTTAGTTTTATTCCCTTTAGTATATAGGTTTAATATTGCATGTATTAATGCATTGTATTTCTTCGTAACAAAATTCAAAAAACAAATTAAGTGCCCACAATTTTTTAAACTTTTAACGTAAAAGGCAAAATTATTTAAGAAAACTATTGTTGCGTAAAAAATTAATGATCTACTAAATTAATTAATTATAAAATATGTACAGGGTTTGTTTGGTCACGTCTGTTTCTTGATTGTTTCAATTGAAAAACATATTTTGGATAATTCTAACCATTACATTAACTTTAATAGCATAACTGTTTTATCAACTGCAAATCATTGGCGCAATTATTAATTAAAAAAAGTTTACTTATTCAAAAATTTGACCACAATCTTAATATCGATAAAGTTCTGTTCCCTTGTACATATTTAATAATTAATTAATTTGGTAGATCATTAAATATTCTTTATTACGCAACAATAGTTTTTTGATAATTTTGCCTTTTACGCTAAAAGTTTAAGAAACGCATTTTTATTATTTTGAAAATCAATTAAGTTATGTACTCGAAACGGCGAAATTAATAAAATGGTAACTACAGCATTAACTCTTTGTTTTATTTTAAAGTTACTGAAACGTTTCAGCCATCATGCTCTTAAATTCAGCTTGTTTAATAAAATACTTTATAAATAGAACTATAACATTTTTGTCTGAGAAATGCTTAGAAAGTGTGGCTCGTTGGTCTAGGGGTATGATTCTCGCTTAGGGTGCGAGAGGTCCCGGGTTCAAATCCCGGACGAGCCCTAAGTTTTATTTTACTTTAAAAAAGAAAACAATTTACGGTTTTAATAGCTCAGTGTGTTAAGACTTTAAACTTGCAAACACATGGACGCCAGTTCGATACTTATCTACTTGAGTTATTTCTGTTGTGTCCTCAAAAGAGGCATTTCACAACAAATACCTCAATGAGATTACGCAACTTAGCAACAATGGTGAATTCGCTACTAAATTAGAAAGCAGTATACCAGACAGTACGGTCACACAAAAAAAAGTCACCAAAAGTTTCAACATTCTTTTCAAAAAATTTTGTTTGGTTGTATTTCATTTTTTAAACTTTGTCTGTTACCATTCTAAGTTTTAATCAATTGCTGAAAAAAAAATTATTTTATTTTATCTCTACATTTATCCCCCTGACTCGCAGGAAAGCGCTAAAGGCGCTAATACGTAGGGCAAGCAATTACCCTAACCTGTTCTGGAGATGCCAAGATATTACTGTCCGGTTAAAAATTTTTATTTTGTTTTTTTAGTTTTATAGAGATATGACTGAAATTTAGGACTGCTTGCCAAGACCACCAAGCAGGAGAAAGTGCCGTAAAACGTGGTCGAGTGGTCGTGGTCGTGGTCGAGTGGTTAAAGCACCGGACTGATGATCAGCATGGTCTCGGTTCAAAACCCACTTGCGTCATTCTGTTTTGTCCTTGGGAAAGACACTTTACGGCACATTCCCCTGCTTGGTGGTCTTGATAAGCAGTTCTAAATTGCAGTCATATCTCTACTAAATTACTAGCGGACAGCAATATCTTGGCATCTCCGGAAGCAGGTCGGGGTATTTGCTTACCCTATGTATAGCGCCTCCGTCGCTTTCCTGCGAGTCAGGAGGATAAATATAGAGATAAAAATAAAAAAATAAAAATAAAAACATTTTTCCTAATAATACAACAAAACCGAGACCATGTCCATCACAATTGCGGTGCTCCAACCACTCGACCACGCTGCCGACAATTTAATGATATAAAAACAAAGTAACAAACCTGAATTCACAGTTGACGAAACAAGACACTGACGGAATCTCTTTGTCTTTCCCGGTTTTGTCTGACCAGCTGATCTGATAAACAAAATTTTTGTATTTTGACAAAAAGGGCAATTTTTGTTGAAGTTAAAAAACCAAATTAAGTTGAATTTGATTAATTTTTAAACGTTACGATTCGCAGCTTCATGCCTCGCACGCCTTGCTTACAATGTCACGCAGTTTTGGTCACATACGGACCAACGACTCCAAGGGCTCCACGTTCGAATCGCAGCGGCATCGGGAGGTTTTGTTACGTTCGAGCAATTTAGTTTTCCTTCTACGCATCGACATTGGTCGATCAAGTAATTTGAATCAGGATCAATCAAAGGATTTGGCCAA
Source organism: Diplosoma virens (assembly GCA_963680785.1). NCBI lineage: Eukaryota > Metazoa > Chordata > Ascidiacea > Aplousobranchia > Didemnidae > Diplosoma > Diplosoma virens. Next base: position 13,532,671 of record OY796887.1, on the reverse strand, counting down.
AGAAATTGATCGAAACCAGTTGAATTGTCGCAAGAACACTTTTCGAGAGGTACGCAGTGACTTTTCTGAAATATAAAGTTGAAATCTACAGCACGATCAATTGTGCAAATTAAATTTATTTAAAAGTTTCTCTTGTGTTGACTTTGGTTTTTTTCGGCATTTAACCGCACCTGTAGGCATTATAGTGTGGCCCTGCATACAATATGGGAATCACTGTTGGAGTAGATGGCAAAAAATTATCTTTTGTCATCAGGGGTGCCGGAACGTCGGAAGGGCAAGGGGGGGCAGCTTTTTCAAAGGGCACTTTCAATACTGTAAGTACAGTCATTTTTGCCCAAATTTTGTGACGTTTGCCCAAATCATGATTTTAGAGTACATTTCGGATATGACAAAAAAATTGTCTGAGTTTCTCAGACAAAAACCAATTTTGTCCTAAAATCATGGTGATCTCTAAAAAAAAAAGGTCTTCACTTAAATTCAGTCTCCTAATTTTCAATTTTCGTCCCAAAATCAAGGTGTTCTCTAAAAAAAAAAAAAAAAAAAAGGTCTTCACCTAAATTTGGATTATTATTTCTTGCAGTTCCTCATCATCACCTCTCTAAATTTCCTGACTTTGCCCAAATTTTCATATCGCTGCACGAAAAACTATGATTTTGCCCAAACATTTTCTTCTCACTGCCCGAAAAATCTTAATTTTGCCCAAATCTTCGAAACTTGGGGGGGCAATTGCCATCCCTGCACCTCCGGCAGGTACGGCTATGACTGTGATACAGGTAAACAGAGATATATACACACTAAGAGGTTACAGAGCAGGCATTTTGCTTCGTTACTATCGTACTGGAATGCAAAGGGCAGTACTGCCCCCGTTGCCCCCCTTGGCAAAAGGGCAGGGGGGGCAGCTGCCCCCCCTGCCCCCCCTGTTCCGGCACCCCTGTTTGTCATTTTAGAATTGAAACAAACAAGGTTTGTAAACAGTTTCGAGTATCAGATTTACATAATTGGTAGTGTACAATCGTCAAATTAACTTTATTGGGGGAAACTAACTTGTGCATACAATTCATTTGGACACGAACACATCCAAACACATTTTTCCATGCAAAACGGCTTAGACAGAGCAACGTCACAAGACCGTGGACACGAAACGCAAGAATACGTCATCGGTGCTGAACAGAAAGAGCACTTCCGGTCATTTCTGGCGTTTGTACAAATTCGACGTCGAGCAAAAATTGACGTTGAGTAAAGTCCAAGACAGAAAGTGAAATTCACCAAAACTTCATCAACTGGAATTTATACAGTGTATGTAAACTTTCAAATAAAGTGTATTTAAAAATATATTTTGGTTAAAACATGCAAATTAAAACAGCTTGTTTGATTTTGATAATTTTAAATTAAGCAAACAAAAGTTTTTCTATTGAAAAAATTTATAAAATACATATTATGCTTCTTATTTTTATTGGATTTAATAAAAACAAACAAGCTGCACCAACTTTTACAGCGCCTGATTTGAAATTGTTGACCAACTCCACATGAGCTTGAACACCGACTCCACGAACTCCATGAAGTCCAGGTGGGGAAGCACCGAAGATATGGGCACGGTTTCGATTCTTCTTCAACTTGACCACAATCGGAAATCGATAATTCCGCTTGATGGCGTATAATTGAAGATCGAAAGCGGACCATCGATGCAGTGATCCCGCATGTTCTTAAAAATTTCATGCTATTCAACGTCGAAATAAATATCGATAGTTTTTTCTGCCATTGGCGATTGTAGGCTACTTTTTCAATAGAAATTCATACTCTCTGAATACAACTTGGTATTGCTCATTTTATTGACTGGCCGTTAAGTAGAATCACTTAAGTGATTTGGTCAGTTTTCTTATTTAGCTGTAAAAAATTTTGCCACCAGCCTAAGCGTTTGAAACGTGCCTGGGCATGTGTAAATGCATGAAGTTATTTATGCGAAATAAATAATTTTTGAATTTTGTTATTTGGACGTCAATGTGTTTTATTTATATTTAATGTTTATTTTATAATTAAAGTATATAATATATTGCTACACTTCGTGGCTGGATAGATTACAAAGATACTAAGTCATTGTGAGAGACCGGGCAGAGGACCTGAGATAGAGACTGCGAGGGACGCAGAAAAGATTTGGGGATCGTGGCGACGGTGGCCGAGACGAACAAGAATGTTGAAATAGAGAATCGTGAAACGTGAAATTGCTTAACGCATCTGTATTTCTTTATATACTAGCATTCGGTCTGACAATTAATTGTATTAAATAGAACATATTGAACAAATTTTGAGCAATTGTGAGCAAAGTTATATCGATAGTCGTACCACACCCAAAAATTTTGAGGGTAAAACATTTTGGGGGCAATACATTTTTGCCTAATTTTCTTCGACGATAGCCCGAATCACGATTTCGCGTGATTCGACGTAGATGTCTAAATTTTACTCAAATTTGTGAGGGCTTTTTTGTCTTGATTTGTTTTTTTTTAATTGTAAATGGAGCAGAAAGAATTGATTTACCAGATAAACTTTTGAAGACCAAAAAAAAAAGTTTTCACATTGAATCTTAAATGTTTTTATTCATTTATGTTAACCGTTCTGAACTGAGTATCTTTTTTTTGCCCAAATAGTTTATTGTTGGTGTTTGAAAAAATCTGATTTTTTCCAACTTTCGCGCGTCTTCTCTCCCCGCCCCGGAAGCCGCGTCCCGGCTGCGGTTATGTCCTTTTCGATTTTTCTAGTCAAGCGACCTTTTGTCATTTAAATCAGTCTTCGTTTTGGGGATCACTATTGCGTTTGGTCGATAAGTGCCCTTCTGTATGTTAGCCATTCGCCTTTACCCGCGAGAATAAAGTTGTTTGGTTTAGCTTAAAAAGAGATGACGATAACAGAAGGTGATTACATCTATTACCAACCAAAGAATTGAAAAAAAACAATAAATATTTGTCATCTTTTTCATGAAAAAACAATTATATTGTTCAATTCCGTTTTTGACAATTTGATATTCTTATTTTATAAGATCAAAGTCATGTACAAAAACACAATTAAAAGAACCAGAGAAGTTGGGTACAAGCGAGGGTTCAAGCTTTTTTGAAAGTGACTTTAAAGAAATATTAAAGATATTGTGCTAGTACATGTACGTAAAGTAAATTTTTTTGACACTACACTCTTTAGTGAAAACAATTTCATGTTTGGATCAGTTTTGCATTATAATGTAAATAAAAAATTTGTCATAAAATCAAAATAAATAAAATAAGTTATATTTGTAATAAAATTAAAATAAACAGATATCGTCATACTTGTCACACGTGGACCATGGCGTCCACCTTGTCCAGATACACTCCTGGCTACACTTCAAAGAACACAAAGAGGATCCATTTACACATTGGCACTCGCATCCGTTTCTTATAAATCTTGCCCCTGGTTCGTGTTCTAGATTTCCTGCAGTGCATCTAACAAGAAAAATGTAAAAGCATGCAAATTGACGAATCACCAAACAAATTCACAAACTTTTAGACAAGACAATTTTAAACCCTATCCTGTGTATGACCGTTTGTTTGAATGTTTGCAAACTTTGATTAATCCGTATATTTTTAATTTATTTTTCTCACTTGCAGAATTGCGAAATGTTATACTTGTATGTACAAAATACGTTAGGTCAGAAAACCTACGGCACGTCAAAGTTTAACCATAAAAAATATTGGACAAGTCATTAAAAAGAGTGGGTCATATAGTTTATTGCTAGCTTCGACTGTGTATTAGGCCTATTATATGCAATCTACAGCAAACACAAAGAGTTATTTTACAGTAGATTAGTGTTATAGATTATTTAGGCGCGTCAAATATCCTGCTGCAGTATCGAGAAGCAGCAAGCAAGAATAATGCAAAAGTTCTGGACTGCAGATAAAACCAGAAAGCCAAAATGTACAATTATTCCATTTCTTTAAATACACGTTCAGCTTAGCTCGCGCCCACCTCCGCGTTTATGACTTTTCTAAAATGACGTGCGTGCAACGTGAGTTCAATGACGTCAAGGTACTTGTGACGTATTGTTTGTTCAAGCGTGAAGCAATAGAATAAAACCAAAGTTTTCGCGCCAATTCTTGAGATTGAAAATGTTCAAACTAATAGTTTTAAAAGCTTCTAAATGTGCCCGGCTAGCTCAGTCGGTAGAGCGTTGGACTCTTAATCCAACGGTCGTGGGTTCGAGCCCCACGTTGGGCGCAATAAAACCTTTTAGATGTAATAATTTTGTAACAAGTGATTTTACTTGGTTGCAGGTGCTTGCAATCAAATAACTCCTACAATGAAACGTAAACTGAAACAAAAGTATGCCGTTGCCCCGCCTTTCTGCTTTTAAGTCTCAAAAGGAGAGGCATACAACCCGAGAACGGTGTGTTGTTTTTTAAAATAACTTATACTAATCAAAGAAATCGTGTTTCCAGAAAAATTTCTTTTATACGAAATGAAGACTCAAAAAGTTTTTTACTTGAGTTCGAAAGTAAGAAGCTTTTTTAAGACCAAAAACAAAGGTTTTCACTGGTAAAATTCTAAGATCTCTAAAAACATAAAGAAAATAATAATCTGACTTGAATTTTTAGATGTACTGATCTCTAAATAAAAGAATTTCTATTATCAGCAGTAGTTATTGACACATATTCCTATTACTTCTTTAATTGTCGTGGAGGCCGCACAAAAAACTAATGGAGACCTGTAGCAATTAATTGGACAGCTCAAATATAATTTCATATTTTCACACGAAACACAGTTTTAGTTATTATCGGAGATACTGTATAAAATTTGGTTTAAAACGTTGAATTTAACTTGCACTTACTCTATTTTTATGCAATTTCGAATTTCACATCCTGCCGTTCCATATCGTATGATCACGTGATAATACGCCCACTTGTATACAGCGATGTGGCTTAGTCACAAATTGTAATATAATGAGTTGCTCTCCGGCAGATATCGCTTAGATAAGTTAACTTCTGTTAAGATTATGTTATGTTCAATTGTCTCTATTATTGTAATTATTTGTTTTTAATTTTTGTTTTGTTTTTATTTCTATTTGAATAAGTGAATAAACATGCTGTAAATAGAATCAAGTTAGTGGTTAACCTTCTGACTTTGAACTGCTGCAATTAAACTTGAACATAACGCTTCTAACCGCTATAGACCTCTGCTCTATACCTCTCTGTAATAACCATTTAATTAGTTACGTTTAAACAGAGGTTTTAAGCATTTGCAACGCCAGTTTTCTGAAAAAATTGCGCAAAAGCTTGCAAAGCAATTATTTTAGCCATAAATCAAAGCGAAAGTGCAAGTTTAATTGGTACATATTTATAAAAACTTCTAAAAATCTTAGTTTGTCATAAAATTGCAGTGCTTTCGCTTGTTCGTGTTTAGAGAAGGGTTTTTTTGATTATGCATGACTTACTGTGAGATAATACAGCCATACATTAAAAGGAAAATATCATATTCTTAAGAAAACTATTTTTGATTTTTTTTTAATAGTTTTTTTATGTTTGCATAAACCGTAATTGATCATCATCGTCGTCAGAAAGGACATCAACTTCGGCTCAGACAAAAACACGTCTAAGGCAGGGATTTATCCTTTTACTAGCCCAGGTTGCTGCTGTGGTTTCGCTTTTTTTATCCAAAATTTTTTTCTCTGCTTAATAAAATTCTATCACTCAGCTTTTGGAGTGATCAAGAAGCACTTTTTGTTAGTTGTCATGGCAAAGCTTTTTTCTTAGCGACTTTTTAAGACGATAAAAAAAATCAATCTGTTTTTTATATTGCGTTTGCAAATGTACCAAAAAATAACTATGACTGATTTGCAAATGTACCAAAATATAAATATGATTGAAATGTAAAGAGCTGTGTGAAAATTTTTTGAGCAGAGAAAAAATTTTGGATTTTTGATAGATTGAAAATATGAAGATTACAATTTCATGGGTACAAAATTGAAAATTGCGGCCGGATTAGATGTTGGCAGTGATGGTTTTGTAGCATCGGGTTTCATCATCCAGAACCGTCAAACCACGTGCTCCATGTGGTACCCGAAATATGTTCCACGCTGTTAGGACCTGGTCTGCAGTTTACTCACTTGAAATCAGTGAAAAAGCGAGACCCTATTTTGTATAAACAAATTGAATCGCTTAACACCAGACTGCAAGCCATTTAGCTTAACCCAAGTTGGTTCTGGGGAAGCCCATTCCACCACGCCAAGAAGTCCTTTTGTTCTGGGTATAAAAGCACAAAATCTGGATGTACTCTTACAGTGCTCCATGTTCCAAGACAATAGATTTAAGTAGATAAAAGCTTATTATTACCTATGTTGTAGATTTTGCCTCATCTTACGTCTACAATATTAGTAAATTTGTGTTTGTCGCTTGTCTTTTCTTTAAATGAATTTTATTTTGCATAAAATAATATGTTTTCATTGTTAAGTAAAATATTATGTGCATTGCTATCCGAATTTTAAATGTTAAAAGAGTTTTGTGGCTCCCGGTGTTTTTTTTGGCAGGACACAGGTCCAAAATTGCTGTTTAAGCGATTACAGTTGCAGAATTCTGTTATGTAATTTTTAAAATCCAGTTTCGGTATTTTTTAAAGTGTAGTATGGCAAAAAATATTAAGGTTGTTGTTTTTCTTCATCACCCGTCCTTTTAAATTGATATGGTTTTTTCTTTTTATTCAACGGTTCTGGTTTCAAGGCTCACGTTGGGCGAGCTATTAATTTTTGTAAACATCGGTCCTTTTTTTAAATTAATTTTTGCTTCGAGGGGATGTAATAAAACTGGGAGTTCTTTCGAGATTTTTACTGATAATCGCCATTAGGCCTACCTGCAGTTTTCTTTCGACACGCAAAGGCCATCTTGCAAAAATTGGCCTTCCAAACAAAAGCAGCCACCGATGCCATTTTCGGCGATACACTTGCTTTTGCAGACAACATCTGAGCTGATGTCACGGCATGTTTGTTGGCAAGTTTTGTAAGCATTACATCGCGTTTCATTGACGTAAATTTTGTTGCCATGGCAAAACTCTAGAAAACAGTAAAAAAGCTTTTAGATTGATGCTGACTTTGAAGGACATGTACGACAACACAATTTTTGCATTTTGGAAAAATGATAGCCTTGGCTTATAAGAAATATTTTAAATGAATTTTAGAGTCTGCATTAAAGCAGTGCTCTGCAACCGGTGTGCCCCAAGACAATACTATCATAGCAAGTTGTGCCCCAAGACAATACTATTATAGCAAGGTGTGCCGCAGGATAATAATAACCCCCAATAATACTTTTATTAAAAAAAATTGAGCTTTAAAACTGCTGGACAATTCGCTGATTCAAGCTCTCTAGCTTATTAAAATAAATCATAAAGTCAATTTCGTGTTTAAAAGTATTAAAATGTGCCATGAAAGAAAAAACGTTGCAGTGCAGTGCATTAGGGATACAAATTAAGTGGACATTTTTTATTAGCTTTTTTTGTATTTACATTGCAAAAAACTGATATTTAGAGCTGCTCGCTTAGAATCTGAAACAACGTTCCTTCTAAGAGCTTGCTTAGCGTGCGCGGAATGAAAGGCCGTGTGAACAGTGGAGGATATTCAAATTTAGGGATCCGAGGCAAAGATTTTCAGAAAATGATGTAAAGAAGTTTTGATTTTGTCTTTGAGTTTTCTCTCCCAAAATCAAGGTGTTCCCTAAAAAAAAATAAAAAAAAAGGTCTTCACCTAGAATCGATCTCACTATTTCGCAATTTTTGTCTCGACTTTTCGAGGTTTCGTGCTATTTTCGAGGTGAATGCCTTTTTTTTTTAGAGAACACCTTGATTTCGGGAACAAAATAGGGAAATCAAGAATGGAATCAAAGTGAAAACCTTTCTTTTTTTTTAGAGAACACCTCGGTTTTGCGAGGAAAATAGGGAAGTCAGAGATGATACCAAAGAGAAAACCTTTTTTTTAGCGATCACCATCATTTTTGAAGTAAAAACTGAAAGGTGAGATGAAAGCTATTTGAATATCCACCACTATGTGGAGCTTGCTTCTGGTTGAAAGCACGTATTTCGCTTGTCTTGCCAATACTTACGCAGTGCGCGGCAAAACGAAAGTACTGCGCGGGGGTTCTAGGCTAGCTGCAGCTTAGAGGAAAGGTTGATCCCAAGCTGAGAAAGCTGACGTTAAATTTTTTCCAAGCCAAAGAGCTTTCTGAATCCTAATGGACTTGACAACACGTGGTGGCACAAGGGCGCGGCGTTAAAGGCCTGACCTGTCTTTAATAAAATTAAATTGAAAATTTTTTATATAGTATTTCGATTTTACCGAAAACAAAGTCACTTTTGGACTTAAAAACAAAGTTAAAAGGACAAAAACTGCTGATAACTTTAAATCTAGACACTTTGTAGAAGCTGATTTAATACTGAAAATTAACTTTTAAAGCGTTCTTGCCTTAATAGTCGGTGTTTTTTCTTAAATTATGGATTATCAAAAAAATAATGATTGCACTGTGCTGCATTTGCTGTAAAACAATAATTTAATATGAATTGTGAAAGGATAGGACAATTTTTTTAGCACATGTATTTGGCGTTTTTGTCATTTCGTATTTTTCTGTTGATAGCCTACTATATTTTCCAACAGGTGTTATTCTTAGTAAAAATATATTTCATTTTATTTTTATATTTATCCTCCTGGCTCGCAGGAAAACCACGGAGGCGCTATACATAGGGCAAGCCATTATCCCGACCTGCTTTCGGAGATGCCAAGATATTACTGTCCGGTTGAAATTTTTTATTTTATTTTTTTAGTTTTATAGAGATATGAGAGAAATTTAAAACTGCTTGTTAAGACCGCCTAGCAGGAAAAATGCTCTAAATTGTATTTCTCAAATACACAACAAAATGGCGCAAGTAGGTTTGATGTCGATCACAATCATGTTGCTCTTAACCGCTCGACTATGCTGCCGACGAGTAAAACCGATTTTGGGTAAAAGCATTTGCACTGCATTTCTGACCGAAATTGTAGAGTGGGAGTCGTTTATTAGATGTGCTGGAGTCGGAGTCGTTAATTACGCTTCCAAAGTTGTGGAGTTGGAGTTGTTTTTTAAACATGCTGGAGTCGAAGTCGTTTTTTAGATTTTCTGGAGTCGAAGTCGGAGTCATAGAATTTTAAATAGCTGGAGTCAAAGACGTAGTTGGAGTCGAAAAAATTTCTCCGACTCCACGACTCAGTTTGAGACCATTATGATTTTTTCAGTGATGGAAAATTTTTGTTATAATGTTTTTTTTTAAGTTGGGAAAGATCGAAAAGTATTAGCCTATACGTTTGTATCTTTATCTAAAAAATTTTGTCGCTGAGTAAATTGTAGCAATAACGTTAAATATTTAGTTTTCGGAAGTAATCTCAATTTTTCTAGAATTTTCTTTGAATTTTTTGTTGTCTTCAATTACCTTCTCGACACGGTCTGTAGTTACAGATTTTTGTTTCGATTTGAGGTCCTGTGCACTCTTTACCCCCGTTTAGGGGTAAAGTGAAATTACATTTTCTTCGTCGAACTTGAACTCCACCGCCGCAAGTAAGGGTACACTGAGACCAATGTTGCCATGGGGACCAAAAACCCTCACTTTGGCAAGCAAGAATGAAACAAGGTCTGTCGTATAAACAAGTTAATTTAAGAATATGCTGGTTTATTTTTGAAAAAATTATCCAAGAGTTTAAGTAAGGTTTTTTTTCGGCTAGTGTAATTAATTTTCGGAAAAAAGCCATCTTACTGAAGCTTTTATAAAATGAAAAACTATAGCGTCCCCTATAACCAAATTCCCAATAATACAAATTTCATTCGACCCAGGATTGAAAATGGGTTTCTTATCCACGTACCCTACGAAGAACAGTAATAAACAATTATTAAATATTCGCTGTGCTATTGATGGTTCTTGGGTTTCTTCAATCGATCGAAATCCTTTATTATTTGCGTCATTTGTCAATTTCAATTACAAACTTGAAGGCTTGGTAAGGTCCATCGCACGTGCTGTTGCTGGTCTGCAATGAATGCAAGCCTCTGTGACGTGTGCGCTCCCCGACACCACATGATTGGCTGCAATCTGACCAATCAGACCACGAAGAATACAGACAAGACTCGTCGGAATAAAATGATTGGCAAAAGGTCAAATTTTCGTCATCACCGTCGTCACAATCAACTATTCCATTACATAAGAAAGACCTAAAAGTGTTGTAAGCTCGATATACAGTTGCAGAAAAATCTCTGTTATTAAGTTATAAATATGATAGTTTTTTATTAAATTTTATATGCCTAAACATTAATATCTTGAATGCTAAAAAGCTTTAACTTAACTGGAAGCATATTAGCTTTAGCAGTACTTCAACTGCACTATGAAATATTTTTGTTTAATACTGTAAACTGCTAAAACATATTACGCTAAAGATCGCATGTGTCAAGCAACATTGTCGTTTTAATAAAAAGCATAGTTTAATGAAAAAAGATACACAAGTTTTTAAAGTCATGACTAAAGGCTCAGTAAAAACTCAAAATTTTCACATAAAAATGGCGACTCATTTAATATACCTGAGAAGGCAAGTTAGGTTTCCATTATTTTTGCATAATATTCCCTCATTGCAAGGAACATTCGAATCTATCGAAAATGGTGGAGTTTTTTGAGGAAACTAAGAAGAAGAAGCAAAAATCAACAAAAAGTTCAAGTGCGATTGGAATATTATAAAAATTGTTTAAGTTCGGGTTCAATGCTCATAGAGAACGGTGCTGGCATAGATGTACAGGAAGAAATGCAGGAATCCAGTTTCAAAGTTAGAATTTTGCTGATTATTTAGGCAACACAATGGTTTACAATTTATAATGGAGATTTTTGTTGCTCCGCTCTTTATTTCAAAGGAAAAAACGACCTTTAGCTTAAAATAAAAACCTTTTTTTGATCTTTACTTGTATTAAAAAAAAATTAGCCTACTCTTTTGATCGGAAGCGTTACAATTTTTTTGATATATGTTTTAAAGGACAAATAATAGAAAATACGAATAAAGTTTTGTCCTATCAAGAAAAAGTTTTACTTCCGAACATCTAAAGTTAAAAAGCTGTAAAAACAGAAAAAACTTAACTGCACATTGCAAATGACACAGCTTGATTTGCATGAACTATCAGTTAATCTTTTATAGTTTGTTTTGCTTTATAAATAAATAGCTACTTTTAAAAGTCGAAGTTTTTTTTCGACACTACAGAAAAAATTTGGTTCTGTTCGTAAATAAGAATTACAATTTTGGTTGCCTTCTGTATTTAACACGCATTAAAAAACAATTTTCTAAAGTTACTGTAAAACTAATTATTTTAATTTTGTTTGGTAAAAATTCAACTTTTAAATTATTTTACCTGATTGCTTTGATTAGATGAAAACTCTAAAAATAAAACATGACTTAAATGTTTAAAAACTATTTGGAAAAGTTTTAACATCAAATAACCATAGAAAAATACAACAGCCACTCATTAAATAGCGGCAAAGTAAAATTATGCTTGAAAAAAATGTGCATAGGCGTTTTTTGTCAAAATGTGGTTTTACCCTACCTGACGTTTTGCTATGAAATGAGTTCAACTTGCAGTAACAACAACTGTTTGGTGTTGTTGGAATTACAAGGGTATAGTTAGGTAAACAGTCAGTTGGAGAAAGTCCGCAAAATCTAAAAAAAAGGTACTAAATAACGAAATCGAAAAAATAATTCAATGTTTTAAATACTAATGTTGAGCTACCAAGTTTTTAATTTTTTCTTCAAAAGTTCGTGCACAATACAATACAATACAAAGCAAATCTATTCAAGTAAGTAACTGGTTTTTCCTTGAACTCAGCTTTAGCGCAATAATGCACAAGCTTATTAACTGAAAACTATGTTGTTCAAAAATTATAAATTGGAAATCTTCATTTGATAAAAACATATAAAGTATTTAATTTAAAGAATGCAAAGCGGTGGTTCTCAGCCTTTTCGCGCCTGCGTACACTCGGACCAGAGCGCAGATCTCGATTTTCGTCCCTAAACAGCAGTTTCCAATAAAGCTAAACAAAAATAATTGGATGTTTGAGAAAAGCGTCAAAACTAGGCCTACCATATTTTTGTTGCCCAAAAAGAGGACAGGTTTCGCCAGCAAGCAAAATGCAAGTAGGATAAGACCATCCCACTAGGCTATATTCAGCAAACGTTACGGCGAAAAAATAGACACTAAAACAAGACAAATTTATTTGTCAGATTGAGCCCATGAATATTTTGCAGTTCCCTTAACTTTTTTCAATAAGGAAGGAATCAGCTTTAACGTCATTATAAAATTGCTTACACGAAATATGATTGGAATTGTACACAACCTTTAAGATGTTACAAACGGACTCAACTAAAAGGCTGTCTCTTTCCTTGCACCATTATGTCTGCATCATAGAAAATATGCGTTCTACATTTGCATTATGAGCCATAATGCAGAAGAAGAATTGGGCAATTTTTAACAGTTCACTATAAAACTCTATGGTTCTGCAATGTTTGAAATATTCTTCCCATTTTTCTTAGGCCTTCATTTCAGAAAACGAAACTTCATCAGTTTCAAGCCAGCTTTGCACAAATTTGCACAAGTTTTGGTATTGATCGAACAGTTTAGCATCATCAACGTCAACGTTTTTCTCTGCCAGATACCTCACGCATCGTTCAACGTTACCCCATTCTTTAATTTCAGACAAGAGCATCCAGTCAAAACATTTGAATTCGGTAAATGAAGTGGTCCATTCATCCAAGTAGGCAACACAGGAATCGTGCAATGAAGATACATCGGACATGAATAAATCACACTCCTGCTCTTTTCCCTCTTCTCTGAGTTCTGCCAGTTTTGATTTAACTTGAACAGATACAAACATCTGTCTTTTCCTTTGGAGAATGATTGTCTTTACAGAGTTGAGATTAGCAACAACTTCAACAAGAGATATTTTTGATTGTTCAATGTTTTGAACGTGTTTATGAAAAACATCTACAAAGGATTGCAGATGCTTCAAATAAAGTTCACTCAGCGAATTTTCAAAAAAATGTTTTAGAAGAACAGGAGGCTTGTCAATGGATAAGAAATACGACTGAATAGCAGGGTACATATGGATCATTCTAGAAAGGCTAGGATAAAGTGAAAGCCATCTGGTCACGCTGTGGGAAAGGAATTTCTTGAACTCTATTTCCACAAATGCACAGTAATCTTTTAACTGCTCTATACGAACAATATAAATGGAAAAATGCTGATAAGTCTTGTAAATAATACTTTCAAGATCAAGACTCATTTGATTTACACCGTGGTGTAAACAGTTGTTTAGAATATGTGCTGGGCAACCAACCCCAACCAAAGCAGGTACCTCACTTTTCAAATGAGTAAAAACGTTGTTTCCTCTCCTTTGGCGTATACCACCAAAATTGGTGTTGCAATTATCACCAGTAAAAGAAATGCATTTGTCAAAGAGTCTCCTTTTCTGCAGTGTTTCCTTAACTGCATTTGCAATAGTCAAAGATGTTTCATCTTTAAGGCTTCTGACATCAAGCAATTTAGACTGCATGCCTCCATTTTTCCAGTCAAAATATTGTATGACAATAGGAAAAAGTTTTGTAGATTTATGATTACTGCCATCAGTGGATACTCCGAGATACATGATCTCATGTTTTTCTATATCATTCAGCACACATTGAACAGCCGCTGGAGCAAGTACGTTATTTACGATGGCTTCAATCTTTGTGCGAGCACAAGAGAACTTCTTTGCAGTGCTGGAATCAGGAAATATCTTTGCCATCAAAGTGGATGTGCAGTCGTTAGATTTATAGCTGTAATGGTGCTTTACAGTATGAAATGCCATGGTGGCTTCGGCAGCTGCAACTTCATCTTCTGATTTCGTGCCAGATTTACAAAAATAGTCAGTCACTTTAGAAGATGAAGTTTCACCTCTAATTGCTTGTTTATGTTTTGTGGTTTTAATATGGTCATCGCGGCTAATACTGCCTTTGTTTGCCACAGAAATAAATGTTCCATATCCACAAGTAATGTATTCAGCTTCAAAGTCGCTACGTCCTTTTTTGAAACAAGGATACTTCTGCCGTAGTTCATCAGAAAACACACTTTTTCTCTTTGGCATTATTGTTTAGTTTTATTTACTTTATCAGAAAAACCTACACCCTACAGTCACTGCTAAATGCTCTCTCAACTCAACTCGTTTGCTTTACTTTCTCACAATTACTGTTCTTAACGTCTGACAAGCGAAAGTTACTCGTGAAAATTTAAATTGATTATTACATTTGTGATGTAACAACAGAACGAAAAATTATCAATGGGTGTTGTTACGAATTTGGAATAGAGCAGTATAAGAAATAAAAATCTAACTTGTAAAAAAGAGGACATTTGGTTACTTTTGAGTGTCCTTGGAGGACCATTCATTTTTTTGAAAAAAGAGAACAAATTCTCTTAAAAGAGGACGTATGGTGCCCTAGTCAAAACGCGTGATCAGCGCATGATTTTCAAGTTGTAAACAAACTCTTTTTGGTGGCATAAATTTGGCTTGTATAAATTGATTGTAAATAACTTCTAAAGCATATAAATTAAAAGACAAACAACCAAATGAAAGAATAGTAAATTTTTTATCACTGCAATTTTTATGGCACATAGGGTTATGTAAAAGGTGTTGTCCAATCGCCAACTCACTAAACATGACTAAGGTTGAAGGTTTGTCAAAACGAGTGGAGTTGTTGCGAGAGTTTGGAATTTGGCCAGTTCTAATAAATTTTGGAATATATTAACGAATTCTGTCTTGTAATCGTTGAAATATGCGCCCTACGTATTGACTATCACAGTAACACGAAAAATTATAAATTACATTGTTCAAAAGCGAAGCAGGCAACACTTCCTTTTTGATTACAGGAAGAAGTGAACGAAATGTAAAAATAACACGCTGTTCTACTGCAAAGAAACATTTTTCAACACTTGCTTTGATTTTATTTTCAAGTCCAACCAAAGTAGTTACCAACCAGGGCAAATGAAGATCGACAGGGCATTTCTTCACCATATGTGAAGTAGGTGATGTAAATTCATGAATGAGCCACTCATGAATGGTTACCCGGACCACGTCATTTAGAAAATCATTACCCGTAAGTTAAAAAATTTATATAACCTACTGTTTACTTATTTATTTATATTAGATTTGTGAAAAGAATTTTTTCCCAATAATATTAATATTACGCAAAATGGGATTTTTTTTCTAGCATTTTGTATAAACGCGCGGAGGGGAAGGGATTAATATTAAATAATTATTTCTTTTCTTGAATTGTTAGGGTTTGTCACGAATTATATAGCAATAAAAAAAATGTAACAACCAGAGCTTTTTTCTAAAATGAGAAAAGCTTAGCAAAAGTTTAGTCAAGCATAGCAAAAAAAAGTTTAGTCAAATTGAGGTTGGGCACCACTGATTTAGACTGTTTATCAGGTAGAAATAAATAACATTTGAAGAGATTGCAAGGTGAGATAACGTGTGAAAATCGTTGTTTTTAAAAATAAAAAAGATTGTATGTTTATCTTTAATATATTAATTAATTAATAACTATAGTTCGCCGAGATATTTTGAAATTCTTATGCTTTAGCCTACTTGACATAACAAGCAGGGTTTCCAGTTCTGGGTTTTTCCACCCAGATCTGGGTTTTAGTCCCATCAGTTTAAGCATCGGTTTTAGTTTCTAGGTTCTATTTTTTGAATTTCCTTCAAATCTGAATTCTACAATAAACCCAGTTATAAGTTGAAAGTTTATAAAGTTATTACGGCAGGCTCGTGTTTGAAACAATGATTGTCTCAAAGTTTGTTTTGGTGTACTGGAAACGCGCTGCTCCCAACTTTTGTAAGTAATTGTTTTGGATTTGAATAATTTTATAGTTTTAATGCTTATATGAGTTCACTTTTTATGGCTTTGTGTTTATATTCTCTAAATTTTAAGATTACGAGAAAACAAAAAAATTGGTTTATTTTTGAGCGATTTTTTTCAACGTCAATTAAAAACAACGCGGAATTAAAGCAAGTTTTAATCAATCAAAACAAACTTCGTAGACCACTAAATGTATAATTTGTTATTTGGCCGACCACTAATACGAATTTAGGAAACTTCTGAAAAGACTAAAAAAAGTCTTTAAAATTCCTAACTTTTTATATCTGAGGTGTAAAAATTGTTCAGAAATCAAGAAAAGATTTACAAAAAAAAACGTCTTGACTTTTAAAATTAAAAATACCTTTTAAAAATACTAAAAAAGAATTCTAAAGACTTATGGGTATAACTTGACTATTGGTCTAAATGATTTTACTGTTTTAAAACAAATAAGCATTCTGTCATCGTTTCGGTTAATCTGCAACCGAAAAAGGAATCATCATATTAATAGCTTTATTTAATGACAATTTTATCTCTGTAACAGCTTATACGTAAAAAACCTTGCCTTAAGTATGCGTTCGTTCTTTTATTCTATTATTAATTTTATTCTAAAATGCTGATCTATGTAGCCGACAGCAAATTTAAGCTGTTTATAAAAGAATTGTAGAGTATTTGTAAAAAAAGGTTAACACGCTTCAATTTCAAAAACGAAATATTTTCTCACCTAATTTGAAAGTGAGTACAAATACGTCAGCAAACAAACAAGAAAAGATATAGATGTAGAGATTGGGAATTGAAAATCCAATAAGGTAAAAAAAAAGCTAAAAAAAAGAAGTAGAAAGGTCTACCAAAATTTTTTTTCATTTTTATGTATTTACAAAATGATAGGTCTACTCCAATCGGTTTCTAATATAGAATTTTAATGATATTGAACTGCTTCTACAGTACAAACAGTGTACTTGCTTACCATGGTTTATAAATAAAATTATTTTCATGGCTTTAAAGTTTTTTAAACTACACGAAGTAACCCCGTTTAATGTCTTAAAATGCTTTTTCGGGGTGACGCGGAAATTAGTCTTTTAGCTAAATGTTGTTTTTTAAAATTTACTAGTTTTTATTTTTTATACGATCGCTAAACCTTTTCATTTTAAAATTTGGGTAGAAAAACAAAAAAGATTCAAAATCCACATTGTCAAGCCTAAAAGCACAATGTATTCTAAAGCGTGAAAGCAATATCGTCAAGCCTAAAAGCACAATGTAGTTCTACAGATATCATTTGCTTTAAGTCAGTTCGCAGCAATCGCATATTTTAAACCAAATAAAGCAGTCTTGCGATGCTGCCTTTTCTAACACGAATATTTTGTTTTTATGGGAAAATTAAACCAAGCAAACTTATTTAAGCCGGCACAACCTACTTAAGACACGGCCTGATATATCACGCTTTCCGCACCGTTGCTAGCAAGGCTATCGATATTTTTAATAATACGGTTTACTGTAGTTGCAAAACTAAATAACGTTATTAAAACCTCATTGTACATGTAAAGTAAATAGCATCTCTTAATTAATTTTCAACGATCATCTGCTGAATATCAACTGCATTTATAGTTTTTTGCTGACGTCATGAAACAAATACACATATTAAAGTTAAATCGCGTACAGTGATGGCTTTGATTCGGAGCGAACGGAGCGGCCACACTGGGCCTCCCCTAAAAAAACGTCAAAAAGTGGCGTCCATATTTTTCTTGAACCAGGACTCCCTTTTGCTAGGCTATTACTGATCACGTGCTTTATAAACCAAAATCAAGAGCTCTAAATTCCAGGTAGAAATAACATTTATGTACGTATAACCATTGATTTCGATAAAAAGTATTGTTATAGATATAAAGTATCTAAATGTTTTTATCTATTGTATATATGAATGAAAAAACTTTGGTCCCATTAGCAATTTTGTAATAAATCAATTATAGTAAAAAGTTGTAAAGAACATTACAATGCGTAAAGAACGCTAAAGAACACAGTGTGTATATGAAACACATTATTAACAAAATTAAGTTATAAAATCTATTCAAGCTTGCCCATATCTTCAAACTTCAAAAAAAAGAACACATCAGTTAAAAAAAAGCTTAGGCATACTTTAAACTCAAATTGCAAGTGTTATTAATACATTTTCACATTGATTAATTTTGAAAATGATATGCCTACTTATAATTTCGTATTGCTAATTTTTTTGTCGTCTACATTGAGCAACTTTGGCTCCCTAATAAATCGATTTAACCCTTAAACGTCAAATGCTAACTTGAAGCAACAAACTGAACTTTGAATTTGTTCTCACGTTTTCTTCTAAATTCGTGCGGAAGAGCGGTGTTAACCCAAAACAACATCTATACTTGTTATGTTTCTTGAAACAGTTTTAATATATTTTTAATTTTTGATCACGTTTTATCAAGATTTTGTTCGGTAGTCATAGGTATGCGGTTTTAAACCAGAATTTGATTTTCACAAGCAAAATTTGAAAGCTCGGTGGAAAGTACAACTCCAATTTTTTTTTCATATGTAGAAAGATTAATTGTTTTTTCAAATTTTACACTAGTTCAACGTTTTTTAAGTAAAATAAACCATCACTTTGAAACAAAAATTTGTGTTTTTGTGACAAATGTTGCTTTGAGTTAACAAATCTAAAAAAATTGTTATGAATATTAATATTCAATTTTTCTTACATTTTGTGCTTCATAGTGTGATTACAGTCTTGCGTAACTAAGCAAAAAATTTTTTTTATCAAAAGAAAAAATTTGGTCCTTTAAGGGTTAATAAATAAACTAGCCAATATTACTTTGTAGTTGCTTTGCCTTCTGTCTTTTCGGAAAACCTACTATCGTATCTTTCAAAAAACAATCGTTAGCGATTTATTCATTTAAAACTATTTTTACAATAAATAGCATTACCGAAGAGGAATAATCATCGCACAAAAATTGTGACATGACAATTATTGAATAAACATATGAATTGCACCATTGTAAGCAGGTTAAAACAAGCTTTTGAACGAATTTTTGTGAAAGTCTGACAATGCAAAACCTTTGTTTGCTACATCAGCAAGAGAGGCAGATGCCTAGATTTTACAGTTACACCACTACGAGATAAATCATTGAAGTAAGTTACTTCAGTCCTTTCATCAGTTCAGTGGCATAACGTGCAAAACAGCTTTTTTAAAGTTTTTCAACAATGTCTTAAGCAATGGCAAAGTAAACTTTTGCTCATTCAAAAGAAAGATCTAAAGTTTCAACATCACAAGCACCATTTTCAAGCTCAGTCATAAATTTATCTGGTGCAAATGACTGTTTTAAAGTGTTCTCTTCCCCGACATTTACACTTTTTTTAAGCAAGACTTGAATAACAACCTTTTTTTGACTCTGAAGCACTTCTCGTAAATTTACTAAAAAGTTGTCCCCAGTTATTTGACGGTATTGTGAAATTCGTTTTTCCAAAGGGTCGCTTTAAATAGTTGTTGGTTAATAAAGACATAATTCTCTTTAAATAAATATGCACTATACTCAATTGTGCTGGATTTCGGAGAGTTTGGATAAGAGCATTAAATATTTGCTTTGACAAAATACAAAAAACTTGCTGAATGAGACCGAGTATCTAGCCAATTTGAAAATACAATCAAAAACTTCTCTTTCTATAGCATTTTCTAATTTATCTGCAGAGGACCGCTTTTTGACATTCCATTAAACATAAACAAACTGCGGAAAACTTGAAGTATCTTTTCCATTGGAAAGGTAACATTTAACAGCAGCTATTGTTCCAAAATGCATTGGGTTTCATTAATTTTCTAATAATAGAGTTGAAAACAATCTTATTAAATGACGTCATGACTGAGATAAATTGTTTGGTGGGCCGGGTTAGCAAGTGAAAGTGGCAAATTTCGCCTGCCTCAACTGTTTCCTCTGCACGAACTTCCTTATCAGTTATAGCCTATATCAGAGTGGACCTGATGGGTTAATTTTAGATTGTCGGGTCTGAAAATGACTTTTTCTACGCACAATATCGCAGGGTTGCAACAAGTCACAAGTTTTCACTTTATAAAAAACTGGAGTCACTTCAAGAAAAGTTTGAGCACGACTGATATCACTCGACCATCTGCAATTGTACTCGTAAAAAATTGCGACACGGTTTAATTGTTTTTGTGGTATATAAATCAAAGAACAAATTTCTGGCATTGAAGCGGAAACAAAGTATCGTACAATTTAGTACAACTCTCTCCAACTTTTTTGTATAATGGAACCTGTGAGCAAATTTTTCAAATTTCGCGAAACTCCTATTCAATATCTTGCATAAGAATCAACGGAGAACAACTAACGTTACCGGATCCCTGCAAATGTTTCAAGAAATCCTAGGATCAGCGGATACCCGGTTAAAGAGCGCTGTTTTTCCGTTTTCAATCCGTTTTCATTTCAATCCATTCCAAATCCATTTTCAACAGTTTTTACCATTGCTTTTGTTTTAAATTGAAATGATGGAATAAATTTTGATAGTGTGTGTTTTTCTGTAGAAAAAGAAATGCAGTGAAACTTTGTTTTAAGGCGATCGTCGTGGTCCATAAAACGTCATCGCGCAAATAACGGGGTCGCGTTGTATCGGGATTCAAACATATGTAACCACTTTATTTTTAGCATCACTTGAAAGCCACTGTAAATATAGTAAATCCACAATTTTACACAATACTGCATATCGCCATTTAATGCCTTTCAAAGAAAGTGTCTATTGTGCACTGTTTAAAAGAGAAAGGTTTCCGGCTTCTCGCAAAGTCTAAAATGCTCTTAAAGTTGCAGAATCTTAATCGGATCCACTTCCTGTGTTTCTAACCAACTAAGCCCAGCCTCCAGGTGCTCGATGGCTTCAAGCACTTTTGGGGTTATGTATGTACTGTGTTGTACGTAAAAACGAACCAGAAATTATGCAGTCAAAGTTTTGCGACTTGCCTCACAACCACGCTGCACACGTAATTACGCGCTACACGACACGCGTGACAAGTGATAAAGATTTTGCATGTTGAGGTTCATCGTTTGCTCGCGTAATATCTAAATTTGCAACACATCGAGGCAGGTTATAACGACGTTTCATTGCAAATACACAAACTTTGGTCACGATTTGAAAATCGAAACACAACCATGCAAATATGATTTTCGTTTGATCCAAAGCTGAAAAAGTTTTGGTAAAGTTATATGTGTAAAACAAAAGCATAATATTTTTTTCGACTAAAATCAATTATTACTCGAATACATAACCGAGGATGAATATTTTATTATGCATAAAAACGCAGGCTAAGTTTGGTGTTTTACGTTCAGCTTTTTTAAAAGAACGATGACTCAATTTTTAAAAGGATTAAACTTTAAAGTAATAAAATGCTTCACTAATAAAAGCAAAAAATTTAATGGCAAAAGAATTTGGTTGTAACAATAAAAGATTTTAAGTATCAATACTAAGTCATGAAAATGTTGATAGCTTGACACAACTAATATTGCAAAAACTTCCCAAATTTTAAAAAGGATGTAGCTAGCTATTATGTATACTCATTCAAACCAAAATGAAAAATAAAAGAGTATTTTGTTGATCAAGGTAAAATTTTTTGAACAATAAACCTTGTGAACAAAAAAGAATGTCATGAAAAAGTAAATAACTTGACGCTGTGTTTAGTGTGATCTCTATGTCATGGCTAATACAGTATAAAAAGCAGAAAAACTTTTAAAAGATCTTAGCTTTATTTACTAACCGTAGATACGCTTTATACAATCAATGAACAGTTTACAAAACTATCGAACGAATTAGCATTCATTAGAACCAGGTAGAAATTGAAGACGGATAGTAATAGATCAGTCATTTGAATTATGTATAACAGCAGACAAGATATTCTTTTTCCTGTACAATACAAATTCTCCAATGGCATATTATGACTTGCAAAACACAAAGAGAATCGAATTTTTTTAGTCTATTTTCGCCTAAAGTGGCATTGTGGCAGTATTTTTATCAAGTTTTTAAGCTGTTTATCAAGTTATGGCTAGAAAACGATTTGAAAGCAGATTATACAGTAAATTAGTCATTAATGAGGTAGTTGTTGATAATGTATACTTGATATTTTCTCATTAAATTAGGGTTTTGCAAAAAATTTTAGATGAAAAACTTTGATTTCTTGGTGCAAGTTTTTGCATGCCATGCAAGCTTGCTTTTTCACAGTAAAGCATTTTTACTTGCATATGTTTGCTTTGCTATTTTACCAAAAAAATATCAACCTAAACATTATGTCGTAACTTAATATATTTATTTTGAGCTAAAATATTTTTCTTTTCAGAAGAATTTTTTCTTGCTTTGCTTCATTTACTTTAATAATTAAATAGATAATATCTCAGATAAAAAAAATAGAAAACTATGAAAGATATGCAAAACCCAAGTTTTATAATTGGGGTTATGCAACCAGAAAAAACTAAATCGGAGCATATTAGATTGGAGTTCTTTATATCTAATTCAAACCCTAACCTTATTGATAAAATTTAATTTAGATTAATATATTTGGTTTTCAATTTTATTCCAACTAGAAAGCTCACCAATTCATGCACATTTAGTTTTTCCTGCTTTGCTTATAAGCCCTTAAATAGCTTAAAAAGCTTAGTTGATACCATTAGCCATGGATGACTCAAGCTTTAACTTTACTTATCATCTTGTTCGTTCTGAATGGTTTGAAAGCAATTTTTTATTGTAAATTAGGCGTTAATGAGATACATTTTGATATATAAACACTATTGTCTCTTTAAATGGGGTTTACAAAAAGTTTCAGACAAAAAGGATTTGTTTCTTGGTGTCAAGTAAACTTTGTACTCACTCGCACTTTCAATATCAGTATAGATGAGGTAAACAGTTGGTGGTTTGTTAGTTGTTTTGCTTCTAACTACTTGTGATTTCCTTGAAAGTATTTTTAATTTTTTAAACTGCATGTTCAGACGAGAACATTTTCTTTTAATTTTAACATAGGCTACTGTATTAGGAAAGAATATTTCAAATTTTTTTCGAATTTACAGTTTGAAAAAAATTGTCGTGGCCGAGTAGGTTGAAGTGTGTCCTTAAGCCATTTCACTTCTTGACGATCTCAGCAAGCAGTTTTAAAAGTGGAATCATATCACTATAAAAATTTGAAAGCACTCAGAAACTGTCAATCGGAAGCTATAACTTGGCATCTCCAAAATAAGGTCGGCCAAACTTGACGCCTCGAATAGATATTGCAAGTAATGAGGATAGATAGACGAAATAAAATGAAACCGGAAAACCCAACAACCTTTAGTTGGGTTTTGTAATTTTCTTTAGACAACCTGTCCATATTTTTTTGCGATTCATTCCTCATGTTGGTTGTGGTGTTTTTGCGTACTTCGCGGATTATGCATGCAATGTTACAAGATACTTATGCATTGTTAGGAGATACTTGTTCTTTGATAAATTTATTATCTTTAGCCAAATAAAGATATTTAAGTGTTCATCATACTGAAACTTTTGTGAAAAAGCAGGAAGAAGGTTTAGCAATGACGGCGGTGAACCCGGACCAGCACATAAAATGAAAACTTTAGTTCAGTCTTTATTTGGCCTTTGAAAACAATACGAACTTTTAAAAAACTTTTTTTCAAGCTTTGATTTAAAGTTTGTGAGCCCCCAGAAACCGATACATTTCTTAGTGGCCTTTATTCAACACCTATACAATTACCACCAACATGAATAATAAGATGCTCCATACTTCATTTGCAAACAGAAACATTTCAAATAACAGCAATAAATCTTTTAGCTACTCACTTCACAAAACAATGACAAATATTCTTTGTCTTAATTTACTAAGTTTGCAAAAAAATTGATAAATTTATTAAAATTTAGAGTCAATGTGAAAAACTATATGCATTTTGAAATTTGACGTACGTAACTTATGTTTAACGTAAAACAGTTTTTGCATTAAAAACCTTAAAGAAAAAAATTAGAAATTGTTGATTGGTATAATTGTCTCATTAAGGCGTGTCATGAGGAGAGACCAAGAGTATGTAGGAAGAAAGATGATGGAAATGGAGTAACTGGGAAAGATGAAAAGAGGGAGGCAAAAAGAAGATTTTTAGATGTTGTGAAAGAAGATATGGAGGAAATTGGTGCAAAGCTGACGGACGTTGAAAATAGGACGGCTTGGAGAAAGATGATACGCTGTGGCTACCCCTAATTGAAGGGAATGGTTGAAAGAAGAAGAAGAAGTTGATTGGTATAATTAATATTGCTTTATGGTTCTGTAGTAAATTTTTCCAACCAAAATGCCAAAAGATTTTTTAAAGTTTTAACGGCAAATTGGTCAAAACTTTTCAAACGATAGAATTTATGAATAACTAAGGAATCATAATAGAAAACTAAGAAAAAATATTTCATTTATAAAAGCTGCTGAGTAGACTTATGTATTATGGTGAAATCCTTCTTATTTATTATAGTCTTAATTAAGAATAAAGAAAATTTGTGATAAGTAGTAAAATAGACTTTTTTTAAAATTTTATTTATCCTCTTGAGTCGCAGGAAAATGTTGAAGCAGTAATACTAATTATCTACTAGTATTGTAGAAGGAATAAAATTTCATAAAATATGATAAATCGAAATAATAAAATTTTTAATAAATAACAAACTAAAGCAGTAAATTTAAATGCTATAAATGTAGTAAAATTAGTTGTTTTTTTTTGCTTAAGGTAAAACTGCAGCGGAAAAAAAAATGAGTATGTTTTTAACTAAAAATTTTTTTACAAAGCAATAAAAATCGATAGCATGTTTAAAATGTATAGTGATTTTCATTATTTCTAACTTTGTAATATCAAATAAAAAATTAAAGTATCTAATTGTAAATTAAACGAAACAAATACCCAGAAAGAGCCTATGTAACCATTTAACTATTTTAATATCTAAGAATAGATACTTTGTTTCGCTGATCAATAATTAAATCAAATT
The DNA here is from genome assembly GCA_963680785.1 of Diplosoma virens. NCBI lineage: Eukaryota > Metazoa > Chordata > Ascidiacea > Aplousobranchia > Didemnidae > Diplosoma > Diplosoma virens. The sequence goes on along the minus strand of OY796887.1, from coordinate 13,507,731 downwards.
CAATAAACGCTAGTTAAAATTTATATAATTTCTGTAGTTACTTTATTCAAAAAAGTTATTTCAATTTTTTCAACTCGTTCTTGAAAAATTTGCTGAATTAATTAAATCTCCTTATCACAACAATGCACAAAGTTACTTCTTTGAAACCATTATGCTTGGTCAGTTTTTTTGAACATAAAAGATACTAAAAATTTAAAAAATGTTTATGCTACAAAAGACTAAAAAATGAAATAAAACATACTTTTGCGGTGTATGAAAACCCAATAAAAGACAAACAACTAGTAAATCACAGAATCTATTTCATAAATTCAACGACTAAGTTGTTTTGAAACAAAACCGTTTTTTTATTCTGAGTTCAAAATCTTTTTCTAAGATTGTATTTTAAAAGAAAATTACCAATAATTTTCAATTTGCTATTTTCATTGCAGCTATTTGATATTGAAGTTTGAAGCATTTAATTTTAAATTAACTACAATTATGCTGCTGTTTATTTTCAATGCGAAAAGTTCTTGAGTTAACGTAATTGATTCAAAAAGAATGTCGACTTCAAATTTCATTTATCGTTGTCATAATACAACCAACTGTCTTCTCACTTATGCAAATCAAAGCCGAGGTCAAGATTTCTTCAATGACGTTATTATCAAAACCGATTATGATCAAAACATTTCAGCCAATCGAATGGTTTTATCTTGTTATTCTAAATACTTCGAAAAAATGTTCAAATCACAAATGAAGGAACAAAACCAACTTTTAGTTCAAGTTGAAGGTGTTGATGGGAAGTCCTTGCACTTACTTATTGATTATATTTACACAGGTCAAATATTAATAAACAGTGACAATGTTATGAGTACTTTGTCTGGTGCTGATTATTTGCAACTGGATGAAGTGAAAGAATTTTGCTTTGATTTTATGGAAAAAGATCTCGCATTACATAACTGTTTTGTTTTTTTAACAATGGCTGATCTTTACAGAAGCGATTCATTAAAAAACAAAATTTACGATTATTTTTGTAAAAATTATAATTTTTTAATAAAAACGGAAGATTTCTTTGAGCTGTCCAAAGGTATTCTTGTTGAAATCGTCTTAAATCTGAATTACCGCAGGGTACCACAAACTGATATCTGCAATTTGATTCTGGATTGGATAAAACACGACAAAGAAATAAGAAGTGTTAAACTTTATGATACCTTTAATTTAGTCGATTTTAAAGAGCTTCCTTTGGCTTCTTTGGAGAATTTGCTTTTTGATGTAGTGATTCAAGAAAGTAATGATTGTTTAAAACTTATAAATGATGCAAAGGTGCAATTACCATCAAATGTAAATAACTTTTTTAAATCAAAAAATAAAATACTAAGCATTGGCAGTAGAAAAAACGCAACAAAAGTATTTGAAGTTTACAAAAAACCAAATCAACAGTCAGTTGATTATCCTGAATTGCCCAAACCGCTTCAACAACACTGCTCGTTATTAGTTGATAATTGCATTTACTGCATCGGCGGAGAATCTAACGGGAATAATGGCGTGGAAGTTATAAGAATGAACCTGAGCGAAGAAACTTTAAAGTGGACAAGAGTAGCTTCAACAATTGAAAATAGAACAAACTTTTCCGCGACAGTATTCAACGATTGCTTAGTCGTCGCAGGTGGTCGTAATCAAACGTATGATACACTGAATTCAACAGAAACATATATAATTAGAGCAAATGAATGGAAACTATTTTCTCCATTGCAGCATAAAAGACAAGGAAATGAGCTGGTAACTTGTAGTGGATCTTTGTTTGCCCTTGGTGGCTATGATGGAAACACACGTTTATCATCCGTGGAACGATTAGATGAAAAGAGCTATAGGTGGCAAGATGTGGCACCGATGCGTATAGCAAGATCGAAATTTGCTGCTGTTAGCTACCGAGATCGAGTTTATGTTATTGGCGGTTTAAACAACGAAGAAGAAGCTAGTAAAACTGTTGAAATGTACGATCCTATTTCAAACACTTGGACTTATGTTAGTGACATGAACATTGCCAGATTTGATCATTGTGCATGTGTTTTTAATGATCAAATTATTACAGTTGGAGGAAATAATTCAACAGAAGAAGCAGAGAACAGCATTGAACGTTTTGATCCGTTACGTGACGTGTGGAATGAGGAAGAAGGCACAGAAAAATTGGAAGAACATTCGTTAATTGTATTATAGAACATATAAAAAGTTTGAAAAAGTTTTTTAAAATTTGAGTTTAAAAAACCCGTTCTGAAATGAAATTAAAGACCTTGCTTCCAGTAAATATTTTTCTCTCTGGTTTTTAACGCGACTCCCTGTAACTTGATTATCACTAAGAACCTTTATTTGTATTTCTCTTGTATTTTCAAATATTCATATCGTTTACACAAACTTTTGTTTTACTTGTACATAAACATTATTATAATAAGACTGAATTCATTTGATTCGTGGCCAACTCAGGTCAAAGCATGAAGCACACACGATTTGTTAATTTTATCAATTTAATGTTTTGTTTAGTTTTTAAATTATTGATTTAATTTTATTTTTCCTTAAGACGCATGTAGATTATATGTCGCCGCGGAACAAACCCTGATCATATTCAAACAATAATCAGGTTAAATCGATTTAAGTGTTTTTTTTTGAAAAATAATAAAATGTTTTTCTATGCAATTAAACTCATGTCGGTTGTTTTCCAAAGTTCGAACTGATCTATAAACAAAGTGCCGGCCTCTGTCAGTAACGAATGATAAATTATTGTTTGCTACATTCTAATTACTTTTTTAGACTGAGTGAGAATAACAGATCTAACACTAGATCATTTTTAATCAACTAAGCAGCAGTTTTCAAGCCAATACGGCAGTACCACGAGCTTCACTGGTGCTTATAGGAAAAATGTTGTAAAAACGGCACAGCGAACTGGTTACACGATGTGGTGTATGAAACAAATATAATGAAATATTAGATGACATGGTCGAGTACATTATTCAAGAATGGAGAAAAATAATAAATTCTTAAAATTTCTTATGTACGCATATACTCGTACATATATTTATACTATATAATAAAGCTAAGTAGATGGCCAATATCAGACAGAAGCATAATGCAATGAGAAAGACTGAGGAGACTAAAAGACCGAGGAGACTTTCTCACTGTTCTTACTAGCAGTTATACAAAATTATTAAAAACCTATTTAAAATTACTCTTACCACTAAAAGTCATTGCCCATCAGCATTTAATTCCAAAAATGTGAGTCGTCATTTCATAGCATTTTTAGGCTGATAAAGTTAAGTCCTCAGACAAAATTCCTCATACACTTTGTCCAATATATTGAAGAATTTTTTCAGCCCCAATTACAAAATATTATCAGTGGATAAATTCGCGTTAAATAAGTCACAGTGTCCAATTCAAGGGACATGTATTTTTGCTTAAACGTGCCAAAATTTTTCTTAAATAATAATGAATACGTGATTTTTATCATAATTTTATCTGAATTAAAAAAATTTTGTAAAAAATTATTTCAGTTTTGACCACTGACTGAGGAAGTTAAAAAGGTGCAGTGACAACCAACACTTTTATAAAGTAAGAAACCCCAATGAATTTTTAGTGGATTTATTCACTGTAGGTTCTTTATACAGTACAGTAGTGCATTTATTGTTTTTATTCCCAATCACTATTTAACGAATAAGCCACACAGAGAAACCATAAAAATTTAATAAAGATCAAACAAAAAAAAGAAGCGGCACGACATTAAAAGTTAAAACATGCAAAAGGTAATTAGAAGAGTGCAAAAAATACAGTAGAAGGCAAGACCGCAGTTGATTTAAATATAATTTGGGTACAACACAAAAACATTTAAAAAAACAAAAACTTTTCGTATTATAATCCCCGTGAACAAAAACATTTTGCATGCCCGACGAAACGTAAACTGTTGATACTGAAGAAATCTTTTGAAGTAAAAAATAACGTTGCTTATCGCCAATAAAATTTATGCTCCAGCACACTTCAAGTATGCAATTGATGAGCTTGCTTAAAAGTATTTAGCCTTAAAGCAAAAACAGAGGCATTTACATAATGCAGTTTAATAAGTCGGCATAGTCCCAGATCCGATATTCTCTTTTTTCAAATTATTGCCGCTCATGCGGCAAGGGTTTCTACTTTCTAAGTATATATTATTTTAAACAACTTATTTGGCTTACAATACGTTTCAATTGAAAACAGCATTCAATGATGGCACAATTATTTTATTTTATCTCTATATTTATCCTCCTGACTTGCAGGAAAGTGACAGAGGCGCTAATACATAGGGTAGGCAATTACCCCGACCTGCTTCCGGAGATGCCAAGATATTGCTGTCTGCTTGTAATTAAATGGAGATGTGACTGTAATTTAGGGCTGTTTGCCAAGATTATATTTATTTAACTATTTGAATAAGTGACCACCTTACGATTCAATAGGATGAAACAGACTGTTGTGGTTTTAACTTATAAAGTGTAGTGTTAAATACTCGTAAATATAATATACTTGCTCTAACCGTGTGTTATTGAGCACTGTACCGGCAAGGTGAAGCATCACTGGATTATATATATATATATATATATATATAGAAATGTGGCAAGCCAAATAACACTATCAAGGTTCCCAAACTTTTTTGGTCGCGGAACATTACGTCTTATCATTTTAGCTTACGGAACACTTTTTCAAAAAATTTATTGAGACAGGCTTGTCAAGTAGAAATGGATTTCAATTTTGCTTGTTGTTATCAAAAAATTACAGTTACTCTCCAATAGAACAACAAAAAAAAGTAAAAATTTTAAAAAATTATCCAAAGGAATTTAAGATATGTAATGTGAAGGATGAGCTTGCAAAGAAACAGAAATACTTTCAATGTATGGTGTGATATTTGATAGGTAAATATACATATCTGCTTCGACATGCAATCTGTTTCTGTTGCAGGGTTGCGGAGTCAGAAGGTTTAAGATCCGACTCCAAATCCTACAATTTCTAGGATTTATCTTCAAAAATTTTAAGAATTCCGACTCCGACTCCCCAATAAGGACAATAGTATTATGCAGAATACAATTTGCTTAAAATTAGGTTTTCAAAAACGATCTTAACGTTGAATTTGTCGCGGATTCATTAGTTTTTCTTCTTAAAAAGATAATGTTTTCTAAAAAATTCGACTACGACTCTTTGTACTCTTAAGAGTCCGAATCCGACTCCTTCTTAAAACCTCCGACTCTACCCGCGTTCTGAAGGCCTACTTAGTTTTAACACATTGTGTGACAACCTTGTTTCACATAGTTAGGTAGTTGCAAAAGCCAAAAGTTTCTTCAGAGCTTCTCTTGCAAGTGTAGTATATGTATTTTGAACATTTATCCAAAACTTGCTCGGGGTTTGACTTTAATTTTCATTTTAATTTCAAATTCCCATCGCTTGAAAGTTCGATAAACTCTTCCATATATGTCGCACAAACCGCAAGAGGGTTAAATAACTCAACAAACATCAACAACAATTAATTAGAAAACTTTCCAATCTTATAAGCGTTTAAAGTTTCTAATCTCCTATCAACAAATAGAGCGAGAAAAAACTAGCCTGACTTCGCAGAAATGCGAATTTCCAATCTGCCAGACATTTACATAAATTAACCTTTGCAAAATGCGAATTTGACAGTCTGTCGGAATTTGCATTTTGCGAATAAAACTTTGAGGAAAAGGAAAAGATAGTAAAAGGGTTAAACTTTGAGGAAACTCGCTGAACACTTTAAAGAGGCTCACGGAATATAGTTTGGAAACGCTGAACAATATAAACTTTCTTCAGTAGATAAATGAAATTTGCTTTCATAGATTTTTTTACGAAAATCCTTACATATTGGAATGATGAATCAATGAAAAGGATTGGCTACAAAATTCCTATTCCGAAGTTGCCTTTTGAAAGAAATAAAATATCTAGGCAAACCGTTTCATTTTGTTTTTCAACATTCTTACCTTAAAATATGTTACTATTGTTCGAATGAAAACTCTTTTAAAATTATTACGCTGTTTACATATGCCTACCTTTGACAGGAAATCGTTTGATTAGACAAACACGTGCATAGATTGCATTTCTCTTTTCTCCATCTTTCCCCGATTTGACGGACTGACGTGACGCCTTCGTTATCATCGTGACACGCGACACAATCGGATGTTTTGCAATGTTGTGATTTTTTGTTTGAACGAATGCAGCGACGTTCTATTCCAAACCTAAGGAATTTGCTGTTTTCACTGATTGATTTTACATTCTATACTTTGAATACATGAGAGCAAATCGGCTGTTGAAAAAACATCTGATTATGGCCAATTAACGCTGTTTTAAAGCATGAAAAAGTTTTATACTAGTTAAAGGAAACATTATTACGCCACATTTTATAGCATAGAAATAAAACCCAATTAAAAATCATGATATTCTTTAATTAAAATTCAAGTTAAAAGCATCACCGTAAAACATTCTGATAATCAGGCAAATCTGGGTTAAACGTTTTTTTTAGCAATTGTTCAAAGAATATTGTTTACAAATTAATGGAGAAAATTTTATGGTAACGTACCTGTTTGGGTAAAAAGATATACGAAACGCCCATTGTGTGCCGTTTCGGCCACAAGATCCGTAACAAGGCCCCCAGCTTGACCATTGACTCCAATCACAAAATTGCGACACACTGCAAGAATGATCGTCAACGCAACTTTTCCAACGACCACCAGAACCACATTTACAAATTTGACAAAATTTATCATTTCTTGCAATTTCACCTTGTGAATACATCTAAAAAGGAAAATAAAAAAAAATTTTTTAAAACGGTTACAAACAGACAAAAACTACTAACGCTCGTAGTTTGCTCCACAAGCAATTTTTAACGTGACTGACTTAAGTTGAATTTATGAAGGTTAAGAGTCTTATAAATTAGTTGCTTAATGGTTTAAACAATAATATAAATACCTTAAGTGTAATTCCGACGTGCTAGGACAATTCGGTTCCGGACAATTGAGTACCGGACAACTCGGTACCAGATGCTTTGATAGCAGGACAATTCGGTATTAAGACAAATGATTTTTCCGAAAAATTTAATGTTATTGAACGTATACTGTTTTCACTATCTTTGGCATTCTTTATCTTTAAAAGATTAAAATACAATTAATTCTTAATACCGAATTGTCCGGACACCAAATCCGACCAATGTGGTCATATATTATTTTAAAAGCAAACGAACCGTGTTTAGGATTACTTTGTAGGAGCGACACTAAATCAAACCAAGCAAAACTTTTAATAACATTTTCAATAAAATAAAATTGTCGAAACATCAAAAGAGTTGCGGAATACAGCTCCACATCATGTGTTTGTGTGCATGTGAATTTTGCCCGTGGCAAAACCCATGGAGAACTTCAGCAGCGTCCGCGACATAACATCGCATTTATCGAGACTGAAAATCAAACATAAATCTTCTGCACACAAGCCGTGAGCTAAGCCAAGATAAACAATCGAGCCATCTGCTGTCCAAACTGGAAACTACTTGTAAACCTGGCCAGGCCGACAAAATTATCAAAACAGAATTTCTCCATGTCAATACTGTTTTGGGTCATTTAAAGGTTATCAAAATTAAACAAAAACAAATAGGAAATGTGAGAAATATAAACTTTACGACTTTAAACGTACTTGTTCGTCCAGAAAACACGGGCAGTCGCTAACAGCAATACATTTCTGACTCTCATTTCCAAGTAGCACGTATCCACGTGGACAAACACAACCGGGTTGGCAGATATTTTGATCTGTTGTCATAATGCATGCCACACGCTTCTCACTTCCAACGTCACGACACGTCATAGGACACGTAACTTGAAAAGATGTATTTTTCTTGCAGTCATTGAACAATTTTCCATCTGGTTTAAACCATACGATTAAAAATAACCAAAAAACTCATTGTTCTAAATATAACTAAAGGCAACCCAATTAAAATTTACTTGCTTAGTTGTTAATTTGTAAAATCTTATACAATATTTTATTAAGTAAAATTTCTTTCTGCCTTTAAAAGCCGCTTCTGCCTATTATGGTTTCTACCTATTAGAAAAAAGATTGAACTCGGCTTTGGTTTGAACCACAGTTGTAGGCTAACCACGGAATTTTGTACGAGTTCAAGTTTTAATTGGGTATTTTTTGAACATTTTTTAAATAGCAAAAACCCTTAAAAAGCTAACCGGTACATTTGTTTCCGAAACAGATTCCGCGAGAACACGATGCGACTTCTGATAAAACCGGGGGAGAATCAAGTCTTCCGCTGTATGACGCCGCTGAGCACGTTCGCGTGTCATTTACGCAAAAGCGGCGCCTAGTTTTTATTCCGACCCCACACGTCACGCTGCAAGTTGACCAATGAGACCACGGAGTCAAATTAATCGTCGCATCTGCCGTGAAAGAACCAGGCTCTTATTTAACATTCAAAGTAAACATTAATCAAGGTAGTATTTTCCGCATGCGATTTCGACTCATAGTTTGATTACTTCGTAAAACAAAGGGAATTTTTCAAGATTGAATATGTTACGGGTGCGAAAAATAAACAAAGACTTTGTAAATAAGATAGCTTAAAACTAGATAAAAAATCAGTATAACGAAAGATAATATCACGTAAATGTTTTCATTTCCAGCGCTTTCAAAGAGGGGATTAGGTACCGTTTAGAATTACGGCACAATACGGTTAAATTTCGAAATACGGCAGGAAATTACGCTCAGTACGTTATTTCTGGTATAGTGTGGTACGAGAGTACCGTTTTATTTTTTCCATACCGTATTTTTTTCCTGCGGCTTTTTTTCCAGAGGTCCTATTTAAAGTCTCCAAAATGCTTGCTCTGTTAAAACCCAAAGTTACACAAAATTCCAAATTCCAGTGTCGAGAAAGAAAATTCGGGTTTAAGGTACATTGTAAATGAGTTGAGACTTGGGCTTAAAGGAAACATAATCAAGGCAATAATATTTCAGTGTGGCAACACTTGAGCTTTTCGTTTGCAGGGTAATTAAACTAACTTTTAAAAAGGTTTAAACAATTTTCCTTACAATGTGTTTTGTTCATTGCAGTTTTTTTTATGATGATAAGCTGATAGCATCAATACCATCGCTGCTTTGATTGCTAAGTGTAAATTCAATTGCTATCTTATTGAACTTATGTCCTTTACTATTAAATTAAGCAGCTGGTTAGCTGAGTTTCCCAGTTTTCTGCAGAGGAATTAAAATCAGCGTAGCCACTCTACTTCTGTTGATATTTATCTTAGCACACATTTGCTGGAACAGAAGAAGAAAAACTAAGCAGGTACGGAAAGGCACGGGTTATGGAAATTTATTCCGTACGGTACCGTACCTAATCCCCTACCTCAAAGATTGAAATCACTGATCTAAGCAAATTATACAAACAAAGAGATACCCCTTACTCTAAAAGCAACGAAAGCAATTGCATCCTGATAGAAACGATGAAAATAATAAAAACGCTTTTGGGTTATCGGAAAAAATAGACGACAGATGTAAGTTTTGCTATTCACAAAGATTTTTAAAAAGAAATGCATAGAACTCTTTTGTAAGCAACATGTACTTCATGTCTATCATATTATAAAAAAAGACAAACTTTCTCGAATGACGTCATGTTTCTTTGAAATATGTTTTTTTGACTAGATTTTATGAATGGTCTAAAGCTAGTTCAGTAAATAAAAGGTTGTTTTAAAAATGAGAAACATAATTTTTTAAATAAGAACAAGTAATACAATATTTATTAATAGATTAGAATGGAAATTTTTCATTTTTATTGTGAAATATAAAACTTATTGTGTGCGTATAGCCTCATAAAAATGAAAGAAAATAAAGTTAAATAAAATATTTTTTAAAGGGCCTTTAAAAATATTATCCCAGTTACCTTAATACGCAATATTACACATTTTTAAGTTTTATTTAGTCGAAACTTTTTTGCGTGAGTTTGTGATTGCAATCGTGTTTATTTCTATAAAAACAAATTTATGGTTTTTACTCCAAGTTTGGAAACTGAGCAAAATCAACAATATATATTTACGATGGTGGTTACTGCATCTTAGGTCTAACTACTGTAAATGTCTATTAGACTATTAACTGAATTTACGCTTATGATTAAAAGGTACTAAAACAAAAATATTACATTTCGCGTATTCGTATTCTTCTAAAAAATTAAAACAAAAACAAAAAACTAAAACGAAAAAGATCTCATTTTGCGTATTCAAGATTAAATATGTTCATATTCACTGATGAAGTCACTCGGAAAAAAAGGTAACGCGAATGGGAACTGAAATGAAGCTAGCCAACATAGCGGAATATCCTGCCAGAGGCTATTTGTTTTCTACAGCTTAAAAGACTCAGTTAATTTAAGATTATTAAAGGTTTTACTTCGGCATGAGGTCACGAAACAGGCCCGAGACTGGTGATTGTCGCCATAGCAACGCTGCCGTAACGGCTCGGCTACGTAAAAATTGTCGCTTTCTCGCTTTTCCGTTGAAAATTCGCAATCTCGAACGCGCGCTTGCACTCCAAACCCGCATGAGGTCGCGCAAGGGCCTGCAGAAAAGTTACTCGCCCTTAACCTCAACTTCATTCTAGTAAATTGAAAATTTTCAGCAAACCCCATGAAGACCAGACGGACCAAGCGGCGCAAGCAAATTCATCCGATGACGATATTCCGTTGATGATGTCATTACAGTCGTTTAATCCATCGCATATCTGTGGCGAATTTAGAAAAGTAAAAATTATTGAAATTTTGATAATAAGCATGAAGCGCAATTACTGTACTTACGAAACTTAAAAAATAACCTCTCCCAAATTTGTTTGTAGAGTAAATATTTTTCTAACAACGACGTAAAATACTTATAGATATCTGATATTTTGGACCTTTACTGAAGGGTACTTTTATTTGACAAATATCTGCAAACACGAAAGCTTATAAAGACCTTTAAACTCTTTATTTAAACTTACTTTTTCAAGCAATATGCAGTTCCCATTTAAGCAAGTATAGGTGGTACAAGAGCGATTTTTTGCATTTTGCTCTAAAAAAATTACGAAAATTACATCTTTAAGCTTTCCAAAACTTTTCTAAGTTTATATTCAGAAGTTTTTTAATAACAACTTGTTTTGAAAGTCTTTATAGACATAATTCAGTTTAACAGCTCTTTCATAGAAAGAGAATTTTATCCTCATAACAAATTGTTTTATCAAAGAATTTATTTCACTTTATTGTAAACCGGCGCGAGTTATTTACAATTCAGTTAGACAAAATTATAAAGTCTCTGTTTCTTTGAAAAGTGTACCAGCAAGTTTACTACTGAATGTTACGCATTTTATCTTTCAGAAAAAATTGGGTGAAAAGCCTATTGTGACAAGACACTGTAAGCCTGCAAAACATACTTTCAAATTAAAGTTATTAAGCAAAGGCTTTTTAAAACAATTTTCTTGTTTTATACTTCAGAACATCAATAAAAATAGTGTGAGTTTGAGATCAACTTTTACCGTAAGTAAAACCTTAAATATTGATGAATTTAAGCAATTACCATTTTAAACATTTTAACTAATAAAACAACAATTGCAAACTTAGTTTATTATCGATTGTTGCTTTTACATGTGTTCAAGATCATATTAGAACCTTTCTAGGCGTATACCGAATACAGTCTAGACCAGTGGTTTTCAATCTTTTCGTACTGTGGCCCATTTTTCAAACTAAGGTAACTTAACGACCCACTTCGGTCAACAAAATTAAATTCCCGTCTCAAAATGATAATCTTCTCTAAACAAAAAAAAAAACAAAAAAAAGGTCTTCACTTGGAATCGCTCTGAAATTTTCCTATTTTTGTCCCAAAATCATAGTGTTCTTTAAAAAAAGGTCTTCGCGTGGTTGACCGGACGGGACGCCGGGAAAATACCTAAAAAACGGGTTGGATGGTAAGCCTAATTATACATATTGCTTTCATTTTGATTTATGCTCTGTGGCCCACTAGAAAAACCACTGTGGCCCACTATTGGGCCATGGCCCATAGGTTGAAAACCTCCGGTCTAGACCAAGGATGTCCAACCTGCGGCTCACTGCTAACTCCAATTTTTTAATACATTTTTATAATTGTAAAGAATTCGATGTCACTGCTGTCATAGTAACGTATAGGAAAACAAAGTGAATACGCCAGTTGATAGTTATGTCGAGTGACCTTCAATAAACTGATCTATGAAAAGTTTTTTGGGCAGACAGTTTCATAAAGACCCTTGCCCCAAGCATCATTTTTAATATTTAAATTTTTTTGCGATTAAATTAATATTGAATGTGTTATTTCTAAGCCTTTTTTTACAATATCAAGTGATAGTTGCTTATGACTTTAGTAATAATAGTAACTTTGAACCAATGCGGAATGATCTGGAATAACCTTAGAAATAGCAGCGATGTTTCTATATAGTGGTAAAAAAGGAAATCGTGTAGATTTATTGGTAGGGTGGAAGTCGGCGAAGACGAAGCTCCGCTGTCTGGATGCCTGAAAGAATGGGTTGGTGGTCAGTTGGAGTGGAACGTAGGCATCCCGTAACAATGCGCAAGGGTTCATACAAATTACGCACTGTCTATGAAGCGCGTGCGAGCGCTGCAACACCTAAATGGTGAGCAGTACTCAGCTGTTGAGTAATATTGGGTTAACTTTCCCAAGTGTTTCGGTACTAGTACTCCATCCTGAGCCTGTAAATTACCTCAGCAATGTGACAAGCTTATATAATGTTTTGCGCAATGCCATAAGATGGCGATGGAACGTGAGCGATCTGTCCAATTTTAACCCAAGATAAAAAAGGCTTGAACAAAACCGTAAAATTCTATAGCTGTTGTGTAGTTTTAGCTTACGTTTGGCCTCTTCGTTATATAAATGAAAGACTGGCATGTAACTGTCTTTGCGTGACTGAAGCTGAACTTCCAAGTCTGAAGATACACTAAAAGTGTAGTCATGTCTAAACTGAAAGTCACCTTAATGATCTTGCAGTTTCCAGAAGAGTGCAGCAATGCTAGATCTTATCCTTAAGTTAGCTTTCAAGAAATCGTGGAGAGCAGATGTAGACGTAAATATAAAGGTTGAAAAGGAGGGCAGCCAAAACCGATTTCTGAGGAACGCCGTTTCTCAGACGGCAAATCCTATTTTGCTTGCTGTCATCGGTAGTAAGGATGACATTTCGGTTTCGGACAAGCTGCACAATCATTCTGATTATGTGCTTATATGGCAGAAATCTCAAGTAGCTTGTGCGTAAAGCTGCGGTGCCAAAAAGAGTCATATGCCGCTGTCAGATTGAAACAATAAATCGACAAAAAATCATTGGTGTTTTTTGTGAATAGAAGAACTTGATATACGGTTGACTTCCCCCGTCGAAACCCAGCCTGTTCTCTTGGTAGCAGTAAATCAATAATTGGTTCGACGCGTGCGTAGATAAGCATCTCGAGGATCTTGTAGCGGAGAAGATCCTCGAGACGCTTATCTATTTGGCTTCCCACCGGGCATCATCGGCTTTAGCTTCGCGACTACAAGCCTTCTCCAGATCTGGAAAATTTTGAGTCGGTGCAAGCAGAAAGAAAGGAACTTACGTACCTGGGACTTCAAAACAGTTCCAACATGGACATTTTTAATACTAATTACGTAATGATTTTGTTAGTTTTATATTTCACTTGGATTTCCAATTAGTTAATAAATTTTAAATTTGTATTTAACACTCGTCATTTGGTTATGGCATCTAATACTAAAAACAGAAAATTTCATATTTTGCGGCCCCGCTGAATTTACTTTAATTTATAATTTGGCCCATTCTGAAAAAAGATTGTACGTCCCTGGTTTAGATTCTTTCGTAGGAAATTGAAAACAGCGGAATTCATAAAACAAAATTCAAATTTCTTCACCTGATAAAAACGATGTGCTGAGATTGGCCTTCTTTCCAGAACATCCGTTCTCATCCTCCCCAAACTCGCAGTCAATCACTCCGTCGCATACAGACCGACCGTCAATGCAAGAACCGGTTTGGCATTGAAAGCTTTGAAAAAACCTTTGAGATTTCTAAAAAGCTTTTAGCTTTGGTTGAAAACAACAGTTGCAAAGAAGTTGATTTAACTGTAGCAGTGACTCGGAATTTGAATTTTTATTGAATATTAATCGCTTGACGACATTGAATAGTAATTTATTTGTTCTCATTCTGTTGTGGGGGTTTTTGCGGCATCAATTTCTTGCCAATATTGAAAAAATAAACACAACGAGTATTATTTCGATAAGAATATCATATAAGTATGAAAACATGGAATTGATGATTAAATTACTCACCCAGAGCAATTTCTGCGTGGAGTTGTTCCTTTTTCGTCGCACGTTTTTTTCGATTCGTCGCTGTGATCGTAACAATCAAAAATCCCGTTGCATAATAACGAGATGTCAATGCACGTAAGACCATGGTCACAGGACACTTCATTCTAAAGTCAAAATATTACGTGTGAAAACCTCACAATGAATTGTCTCGCCTATACAAATCAACCATTACTATCTCCCTGATTCGTTTTCTAAAATCTAAATATTTTATTTAAGTTCAAGCAAGCAAAAGAAATTTATATACAAAATTACTTTAAATTATTATTTTAATAGAAATCAATTTTTTATATTCTATGATTTTATTTGACCTGAGCACAGTTTTTCCAGCAGCTTTCATTTTCATCTGAACCGTCTTCACAATCGTGGCGTCCGTCACACACAGCTGACCACGGCAAACGGGAATGAGAATCGTTAAAGCAAGAAAAATGGGAGCAATCTGCAGCATAACATTATACAGTATTTAATTGTGATCGTGCTTCACTTTTTTTATATGTTTCTTTTACATTAGCTTTGTTCATACAAAGTAAAACACACTTGAATTTGCAGGGTTTATTTTTCCCATTTTCAAAAATCCAGAGTCAGTTTCCTTTTTACATCCTAATTCATCCTCTCCACCCGAACAATCCGGTTCTCCGTTGCATTCCAGAGAGCGATCAACACAAAGTCCATCAGCACACGAGAAGCGATTTGGAGGACAAACGCAATCAAGCTCGTCACTTTCATCTGGACAGTCGCTTTCGCCGTCGCAGCGATTAGAACGCGGAACGCAAGAGGAATCGTCGCACAAAAAATGCTCGAGAACCGAACAATCCTGGGAAGAAGATGAGCAAGATGTTTCGATTTAAATATTCAAACAAAAAACTTATTTTAAGTTTGCAACTTCTACCTATCATTGCTACACCAAAAGGGGGGCACTGTGCAATAGCAGCAAGATGCTTGTAGGAGAGCAAGATAGCATTGATTTGCGCTGCCTGTATATTTGCCATGCATGGAAAAGCACTCTTAAACACTGTCTTCTTCTATTCTCAAATGAAAAACAAGTTTAATAATTTGTAGCAGAACTCGAAGGTAAATCTTGATACTAAAAAGTTAAAACTAAAAGATAAAATTGAAATTTTCTTTAGTCTCTTACTCTATATTTGAAAAACATATTAGAACAGTAACATTAAATTTGAGGTGTCAAACGTTTTAGATGAATTTTTTAAAAAAATCAAATTTGACACTTCCAGTATTTTTGAATATTTACAGCGATCGCGCTGAAAGATAATTGTGCTTGTTAAAAAGACAAGTTCGCGGCACGGTAAACGTATGCTTCGTACAATTTAAGTAAAAATTGTGGAATTGAAGTTTATTTTATGGCATGGGTCATGTTACTTTATGTATTGATATTATTACTTTAAACAGCAAGTATCGATAAAGCCAATGAAAAAAGTGCACATTTGACATTTTTTTTACATTTCTGGATAAATCATTTAACATCTGGAAAAAATTATTTAAAATCTGAAAAAAACATAAAGAACTTTGCAATACAAACTGATCGAACCGAGTCCCTCGAACAAATAAAGTCTTTTCTATAAGATTAATATATGAAGTTCAATGAACAAACCGGGGTCGAGTAGAAAGGCCGAATGCTGACCAGACTGTTTTACCATGTGATAGGAAGGACACGATTTCACTATTCAGTTTAAGCAAGTCGCTAATGGCGCATTTACAACACGAACTAATCAAAGCTTTGTTTTTTTTAACCTCGGCACACTTTTCTTCGTCTGCGAAGTCGCCGAACCCGCAGTCCAGAATTCCGTTACAAACACTGAAATACGGAAGGTACTTTCCGCTAGCACAAATAAATTCCCCGCATTTATCCGGTTCATCTTCACATCCGGTTTCGTCACTTCCGTCTTTGCAGTCTGTCTTTCCGTCGCATCTTAAATATAAAAACGTTCAGAAAAAAGACAAGAATGCTACTCTTTTGCGTGCAGGGGCGGTTCACTCATAGAAGCTGAAGAGCTACAGCACCCCTAATATCTGTGCAACAGTTTTAACTATTATTAGCAACACTTAAAAAATTATTAATTTTGCTAAATTTTAATTTTTTTCAATTTTTTTTTATTAAATTTCAGTTTTGTTGGGTTTTCAAAAAAATTTGTTTTAATTTTAAATTGGCAACTTCTTGAGCTGTTTAAAGTTCAGCTCAAAAATTTAACGCAAAGTGCCTTGGAATGACGCATTTATTGACCTTTTATATGGTAAATTGAAAGTACGTTTGAGCTACAATAAACGTACTTCACTCGATATAAATCATAGGCGTTACAAATACAACGTTTTGCTTTTTTTGGTATGAAGGTATTTAGTTTAAAAGTTAAAATAAAATGAAATACTTGGTTACCAATAAATTTTAATGTCCTTCAAATTAGCACACAGTATGTTTTATAGATGGCAGATTGAAGGGCGCAAAAACCGGGAGACCAGGAAGTAATTGCTTTTAAAATTCGCAAGATAGAAGCATTGTGTTAGATTTGTCTGGTAACATAAAAAAGGTCTTCATTCGCAACACGAACGTTCCACTTTTTTGAGTAAATCAAAAATATCTGTAGGTTAAGTAAATAAAACACCGCGACCAAAAAGTTAAGACCTTTATTTATTTTTTAGTCTTCACTTAGTCTTTTACTAAAATTTTTCTAGATTATACCTACGCTTAAAATTTGGGTTTGTTGAGAGCGCTTTTTGACCGAAAAAGCGCCCTTTCTACAGTTTTGCTCCGCTCGCCAAAAAACTTTCCGTCTCCTCTTACTGCAGCACACCTTTGTTTTTTCTCACCAGCTTCCGCTGATTGTGTGTGTCGCGTTATTTCAAATTAGCGAATAGTCTGGCGCTGTTCTAGTGTTTCTGCTTTTGGCGCTGGCGATCTTGGTTTGATTCTTGGTCCGGCCAAATCTGACAGTGTTGCTAAGGACTCGTTACGGCTGAGCACAAAATTACAGAAACGGATGCGGTGCTCTTCCGCAAAGTCGTGGAGATACACCACGAACTCGGTACTTGCTTCGGCGTAAAGACGTGAGTGTAATGAACACTTAAGTATGGTTTAAGATTGCCGCGCTAAAATAATCAGAAAAAGTCGTTTTAGTAATTTTCATCTACGTATTATATCGCTAAATTTTTGGAGAAATAGCTTAGTGCAGTGCTTTTTCAACCCCTGGGTCGCGACCCGAAATTGGATCGCCGACGACTGTAGTTTTTTAAGGAATAAATGACTATTTTTTAGAAACGAAATTTGAGAAATCCGAGATGGATTCAAAGTGAAACATTTTTTTAGAAATCACTTAGGTTTAAAGTCGAAAATTTAAGAAAACCCGAGACAGGTTGAAAGTGAAGACCTTTTTTTAGAAGATTACCATGGTTTGGGGACAAAAGTAGAGATTTTTATGTTTGTAATAAAGTCTGTAAAAACGATTGGGTCGCCAAAGCTTTTTGTCTATTTTCGACTAATATTTGGGTCGCCACAAAAAATGTTGAGAAGCACTGGCTTAGTGTGTTAACACTCTGACATAAGAGCAGAAGTACACGGGTTCGATGCATAGTCTAGTTGAATGATTCCGGCTGTGCGCGAGAGAAAAAGAATTTCACGACAAGTTCCAATATGGAGCCATGCTGCTTACCAAAACTGCGGACTTCGCTTCAAAACAAAAGCAGCAAACAGATCGATATTAACTAGCCATACAAAAATGAACGTTCTTTATGGAACATTAAAGAAAATGAGTTTACGACATCTTTTATTGAAAAATCAATTATACGATGTTTGTTTTATTTCACTTTTTATTAAAGTAACATTAAATAAACATTGTCTTGTACAGTATAATGTTTGTAAGTCTATCCTAGATAAGATTGATAAAATAATTTTTTTTTCAAAAACATGTATGTTTACTTTTTTTGTAGCGCAATACAAATATTGTTGTCGCATAAGTGGCCTCCAACACGTTGACAATCGAACGTCAGCCAATCGCATTCTGTTTCGTCAGATCCGTCCAAGCAGTCAATTTCTAAATCGCATTTCCATAACATTGAAAGACAAAACCTGTTGTCAGCACATTTAAATTCATTCCGATCACAAAGTAACGTCTCCAAATGGCAGGGTGAGCCCTGAAAAACAGCCATATGTGTTTAGTAATGCATAAAAATATCTTTTTTTGCTTAAATTAAAAATTTTCTGTTTTGGAGGTTTTGAAAAGTAAGTAGAGAAAACTAAAATATCAATTGTCACTGGAATCCTCACCGCACAATTCCATTTTCCCTGAAAACAGGTGCAATTTTGACAATTGCTAATCGCAACACTGCCTGGTAAATAAATACCATCGTCCAGTTGGCATGGACAATCAATTTGTTTTATGCATCGCTGCTCATGCATGACCATATTTTCGGGACAAAAACACCCTTCGATACAAGGCAATAGGTCACAGTGAGAACCACCAACTACTCCTGCAAAAAAACGTAAATAAAATGGCCGAAGTGCTAGCTTCTGCTATAAAACATCTAAGTTCAATTTCAGACATATCGTCAATTAAACTCTTTAGAAATGATATTGACCATTCAAAACTTTGTATCTGTTTATGACTATGGGTTTTGTTTCCGTCAGAATCCAAAAGATCATGTGTCAAGATATTTTTAAAAATTTTGCTGTATTTATGCAGCCCAAAAACAAATAAATTTAGGCAATGTGGTCGAGTGGTTAAGAGCGACGTGGTTGAGGGTGAACGTGATCGAAACGGTCGCGGTTCAAAACTTAAGGATACAACAGAATATCTTTAAATTAAAGAAGATCTTTTACGACACTTCCTCTGCTTGAATACTCCTCTAAGTGAGCAACTCTAAATATCTCTAAATAAAATCAAATAAAATTTTTTTCAACCAGACATCAATATCTTGGTATCTCCGGAATCAGATTGGATAATTGCCTGACAGTACCTCTATTTATAAAGCATCCGACACTTTCCTGCAAGTCAGTAGGACAAATATAAAGATAAAAATTAAAAATAAATAAGTAAATAAAAAACATGTAAATTGTTTATTTTTCAAAGCTTTTTGTCTTCTTCAACTTCTTTTAAGAAAAACTTAAAATGAATTATAACAGTATTGCGTGAGAATAAAGAAAATTAATTATTTATCTATGATTGTTTTTGACATTGTGACAAATAATCTAAAGCAAATAAAATTGTAAAACAATTTTTTAGTTTTGTTAAATTAATTGAGAAAATGTACAAATTTAAATAAAAAAAAGTAGATTGAAATTTAAAATTAAAAGAAATCAAAATTTATGTAAATTTTAAATTTCAATCTTATTTTACTTTTATTTATTTAAATTTGTATATATTATTAAATAATTTTAAAAACTACTAATTTGCTCTTTAACTTTTATTTGCTTAAGGTTATTTGTCACTATGTCGAAATCATTCATGCATAAATAACTTTTTTGTTTTTCGCCTTATTGTTAAGTTAAAGTTTTTTTTATAAAAGGCATAAGAAATTGAAAACGTTCGAAAAATAATTTCTTTTAAGAATTTGTTAGTGTTGCTTAGTATTGCAACATAATAGTTAAAAAAATATATTTTTTATCAAAATCGTATCTTAAAGATTTTCAAGCGAAAGTTAAGTTTACTAGAAATCTATAAACCACACTTACTCTGAAAGTTTAACACTTTTCTTGCTATCACAAACATGCAATTAAATACACCTAACAGTATCCACCTTTACTAAAACATGTTTTGGGGCATACTGGTCCACATGCCAAATAAATCATTCCGTGTTCGCATTGTATTGGACATAGACTCTGAGTTCGCCACCTTACAGGCACGTGTTTATTCGCACAAGCTTGAGCATAAGCTGCCACCTGAAATTTACACTGTAACCAAACCTTTAACCAATGCATTAACACAATATATCCAACAGTGAAACTTCTTCATTTATATAAAAATATTTTGTTTATTTCAAACAGTTAGTAATTTGTCTACAACGAAAATGATAGAAGCCGCAATAGTTTTTATCGTAATTGTAATAAAAGCTGTTCGTTGAATACGAGATAAACGAATGATCTACTAATTCTACTCTTATGATTTTTTATTTTTTTTCCGGTTCTTCCAAAATCTTTGAAAATTTATTTAAAGCTTATTCGTTGCCTGTAAACATTACTGGAACGCGTCATCGAGCTCGCAACTTCGGTTCAGTTTATTTTCGCCGCTAAAAAAAACAAGAAACAGGCGTGTAAACAACAATACAGAAAAATTTATTGAACTTAACGACAGGAAAGCTGTGAAGGGACCGTGAGGTGATCAATTCTATAGTCACCCCCTTAAGTCAATATCCAAAAGTTATAATGAAAAATAAAACCAACTAGAAAGCGCTGAATTTATAGTAGCAAGTTGTATGAGGGATATTATTGTGTATGACAGTATTGCTATTGTTTATTTACTTTCCAATTATTGCTCCAACAGATTTTTCTCCCAAACTGGGAATAAATTTAAACAGTCTACAATTTAACCTATTCCTATTACCTAATCTATTCAAGATGGCCGACGTTGATGGATTGGACAACTTTCCAAACGAATTTAAATTATTTTAAACGGTTCTAGGTATATTCCACCCCGATCACTTACATCCAACCCTAATCCTAATTCTAACCCTGACCCTTTTACCGACCTATAATTAACCGGGGTGAAATTAACCAGGGTGGAAATAACAGGGGTGGAAATAACAGGGGTGGAATTAACCAGGGTGGAAATAACAGGGGTGGAAATAACAGGGGTGGAATTAACCAGGGTGGAATTAACAGGGGTGGAAATAACAGGGGTGGAATTAACCAGGGTGGAAATAACAGGGGTGGAAATAACAGGGGTAGAAATAACAGGGGTGGAATTAACCAGGGTGGAATTAACAGGGGTGGAAATAACAGGGGTGGAATTAACAGGGGTGGAAATAACAGGGGTGGAATTAACAGGGGTGGAATTAACCAGGGTGGAAATAACAGGGGTGGAATTAACAGGGGTGGAAATAACAGGGGTGGAATTAACCGGGGTGGAAATAACAGGGGTAGAATTAACAGGGGTGGAAATAACAGGGGTGGAAATAACAGGGGTGGAAATAACAGGGGTGGAAATAACAGGGGTGGAATTAACCAGGGTGGAAATAACAGGGGTGGAAATAACAGGGGTAGAAATAACAGGGGTGGAATTAACCAGGGTGGAAATAACAGGGGTGGAAATAACAGGGGTAGAAATAACAGGGGTGGAATTA
Source organism: Diplosoma virens (assembly GCA_963680785.1). Taxonomy (NCBI): domain Eukaryota; kingdom Metazoa; phylum Chordata; class Ascidiacea; order Aplousobranchia; family Didemnidae; genus Diplosoma; species Diplosoma virens. The sequence continues at coordinate 13,486,063 of OY796887.1, read as the reverse complement.
ACCAGGGTGGAATTAACAGGGGTGGAAATAACAGGGGTGGAATTAACAGGGGTGGAATTAACCAGGGTGGAAATAACAGGGGTGGAATTAACCAGGGTGGAAATAACAGGGGTGGAATTAACCGGGGTGGAAATAACAGGGGTGGAATTAACAGAAGTGGAAATAACAGGGGTGGAAATAACAGGGGTGGAATTAACAGGGGTGGAAATAACAGGGGTGGAAATAACAGGGGTGGAAATAACAGGGGTGGAAATAACAGGGGTGGAAATAACAGGGGTGGAATTAACCAGGGTGGAAATAACAGGGGTGGAAATAACAGGGGTGGAAATAACAGGGGTGGAAATAACCGGGGTGGAATTAACCAGGGTGGAAATAACAGGGGTAGAAATAACAGGGGTAGAAATAACAGGGGTGGAATTAACCAGGGTGGAATTAACAGGGGTGGAAATAACAGGGGTGGAATTAACCGGGGTGGAATTAACCAGGGTGGAAATAACAGGGGTGGAATTAACAGGGGTGGAAATAACAGGGGTGGAATTAACCAGGGTGGAAATAACAGGGTTGGAATTTACCAGGGTGGCATTAACAGGTCACCATTTTAAACAAAATGAACTCACAGCGGAACACACGCATTCGCAGTCTCCTCCACTGTCGCAGCGACATGCATCGAACACGCACCACTTATAATAAATCGAGTGCGATACCACTTCCCGACAGGACTCGAACATGTCACCATCCGATATAACGGAACACTGTGATCGACTCCAAGCTGAACGGTGATAATGTAACTGGGCAAAATCGAAGATAACAATTATAGTAAACTGAGAATTTACCAGGTGACACTCATATTTGAATGACGGCCAACCTTGCACGGCGAATAATCAATTTCAGCTTCATTTGTGATGGTCGTTTGGCAAGTTGAGAAAACTTTCCAAGAGTCAACAAAGTTGGATGCGTAACTTTCAATCAACGATTGAGGGGTGGTAAATTCGTTTTGAATGTTCAAGTCGAAATTTCCGCAAAGACCTTGCAACTTGCCCATAAAACGGGGGGCCAGTCGTAAAACTACTCGGGTTTCTAAAAGTTTTTAAAAAAACAAATTTTGTGCCGTTAGAACAAAATCAAGCAAAAGTTTAAGCTTTATCGGGTTGCCATATTAAGAATCAAATTTGAAAGGGTTGCCATATTAAGAATCAAACTTGAAAGGGCTGCCACATTAAGAATCAAATTTGAAAGGGTTGCCATATTAAGAATCAAATTTGAAAACGTATTTTAAAATACAGGAGTTTTATTCTGTATATACTGTAGTGTTTTATATATGTATATATTTTTTTAATTTTGAATTATAGTAGTATTATACTGTATTGTTGTAAGAGGTACTGTGGTATATACTGTAGTGTTTTACAATCTTAGCCTTCGGCAATAATGTCAGATTCAATCAATTTAACTTTCAAGCTTTCAAAAAGTTTGTTGCCTTCAGCGCTCATCTTTTGATATTATTTTGAATGCTCAAGTGTTTGAGTAAACTGCAAATGGTTCTCGCTTATAGATTAAGTAAATTTCTTTCTTTGTGGTAGATGTTTGAGGAAAAATAAAGGAGAGAAGGTCAGTTTAAATCTACAGCTCAATGCGAAGACGTCAATCTAAAGATAACTTATACTTTTTTAGTTACAAAATTTTGTTTAACAAATTCAAACGTTGTTTTGTATGGTGTGTAAAAACATGTATGGCTATTCAATAGAGGCATACTGTTATAATGCTGTTTCTTCTAACATCACAAAAGAAAAAGGTTTTTGAACTTACTCTCATCCCATATCACAGATAATCCCACCAGAGGCCAGCTGACAACCACATAGATTCCGGCCTTATGAATTTGCAAAAAGTTGCTGTCATCTTTATACGATTGGTTGCCGTACACGCTTGAGGTTATGCCAACTGGTCCGTTGTTAATTGTAACTCTTTTACCACGAAGCAAATGTACTGTATTGCCGCCTGAGCCGAAAAACTTTCATATATTTCATTACTTGAGCTTGTTGTCCGTGTAAGTCGGATATAAACGTGAGTTATATCGATGTGTTTGCATTGAAAACACTTTTCAAAGCAAAAACAATTACAAGTCGACGCTTTACACTCAGAACGTAAATCTATTTTACGAGATTACGTATTTTCAGTCGTTGCTTCTTTGATTAGACAATCTTGTCGTTGACTAATCTTTCAAAAGAAGAATCTTTTTTCAAAACATAGATTGATTATATTGATGGCAAAATGAGTTGACAGGTTACAAGATATAGATATTGTTTTAGTGGTATTGAAAACTTGTTGTTTACCGAAGATTTCAAGATATCTTTAGAATATTTTGAAACACTTTTCTTTGAGATTATTCGAAAAAAGTTTTGAAGTACAAGGCTCTGAAGTCGTTATTGTTATTTTTTCTTCGCTTGTTTGAAACATAACAAAACCACTGAAATAACAAACGACACAATGATCTTTCGGTTTTTTTGGTTTATAAATCGCACCTTCTTTTTGTAAAATTTTTCACAGTTCAGGTCTTTTTAAAAGTACTATGATATTGATTGAAGAAGTAGGTATTTTAGTGCAGGCTTGTATTTAGATAGAGATAATCTTTATATAACCTTTCTTACAAAACTGAAAAGTTAATCTGTAGTTTAGCGTCAGTCCAATATAATACAGTTTAATCCTCTGCTGGTTTGAGGCCCGTTTCCACTATGGATGTTGGCGAAATTATTCTATTTTGTTTATTGAATTTTTCACAATTAACCGTTGCGAAAAGTAAAACAATAAACAAACAAAGAATAACGCCAACGCTCGTAGGAGAAACGGGCTTTTACCGCAAGAAATTTTATTGCTATTTGAGGCTTCTATTAAGAAAACAATTACAGGGACAAGCAACGAAAAATAATACTTAACGGGGTTACGCAGCGGCAAAATTGATTAGTGCGTCGTTGATTTTAAAATTAGCGTATGCAATTGGTAATAAGTAGTTTCAGTTTAAAACTATTTTTACTGCCTACGCAAGCAGCTTTAATTGAGCGTATTTAAAAAGTACTTTGGGAAATGTATTATTTTTTCGCTTTGATTGCATTCCTTACTATCTGAAACACTTCTTAAGTAAAAATCTATTTTGAAACGTTGTCAATAGGAACGACGATAGTATATCAACACCTTGTTAATAAATGAAATATTGTTTTTATTTGAATTTTCATGTCAACTTTGTAGAAAGCACTAAAGTAAATTTTGCAATTTAAATATTGTACTTACCAACTTTTATATAAACAGACTTGGAACAGGTTGCCTGAGAATAGCCGCACGGAATGTTCTTAATAGTTACTTGAAACAAGCTATTTGCTGAGCGAGCTAAAGTATACAGACAGGAACCCTGCAAGAAATCGTCACGTGACTTAGGCAGATTTAATCAAGTACAAGTGGCCAACATTGCGTGCGTTCTGTTCGGCATAAAACCTTTGATGCCAGAGTTCTTTTTGTTCAACGTTCGAATATTGTTCAGTTAAAATAATTTTATTTGCTTAACTTTAGTTATGTCAAAAAAAAATTGAATAGGTAGTTTGAACGAAGCAGCGAAGGGTTATCAATTCATGAATATTCAGCTTTTACGTTTGTAATTTCCAGGTTTTATAAAGTGTCTTTCAACCAGCTGTTTCTATTGAATGGTCGCAGCCAGTGCTATTGCAGTAAAATCACTTAAGTCCAGATCAGATATTACAAGTATTAACACGGTTTATACAAAATTTTAGTAGCGTTCAGAAACTTACGTTGCGGAAGCGATAATGATTCCATGCCATAAAACCCTAACTCCCAACGCGATAAATTGTAAAGGTGAAAAAATTAATGGAATCTCATGATTCGTTGGCTATTAATTGAGTATGAATGGCAAAAGTGCAAAACATCAAGACTCATAAGCAGAAGTAGCTTAATACGATAATATGTGAGACTAGTCAAGCCGTTTAAACACTGACATTTAAATGCACATGGCGATGCTAAAGTGATAGAACTTTTCTGGAAAGATCACAAATCAGTGGAGTTTCTAAGTTTATAAAACTTTCAAATCGCTTAAGAATGTAAACGAACAGTCTTCTTGTCCGAGTGCCAGGTTGATTGCACTATACCCTTAAGTCAAGCAAGTATTAGATATTACCTGAATATAAAATTCTAGCAAGCATAACAAGATTCGCCCGGGTGGACGAGTGGTATAGAACGCCGTTTTTATATCGGTAGCGTGGTCGAGTGGTTAAAGCGCCGTGATTGTGATCGACAATTTTGTTTTTGGAAAAGACACTTAACGGCACTTTCCCTACTTGGTTGTCTTGGCATTCGCAAGCAATTCTAAATTTCAGTCATATCTTTGTAAAACTAAAAAATGAAAATAAAAAGTAATATTTTGGTATCTCCGATAGCAGGTCGGAGTAATTGTTTGCCCTATGTATTAGCGCCTCTTTCGCTTTCCTGCAAATCAGGAGGATGAACGTAGAGATAAAATAAAACAAATAAATAAATAAATAGAAATAATGGCGACCGTCATCGATATGGTCTTGATTTGAATTTTACGTTTGTCATCTGTGTTCTGAAGAAAAGCTTTTTTGGCTTTTTTTGCTTGGCGGTTTTAAAAAGCAGCTCCAAATTACTGCGGTCATATTATTGTTTACAAACCAAATAAAAAACTTTTCGGACAGCAAATTTTTGGGATCTCAGGTAATCGCTTGACGGTTGCTCTAAGCTTCGTCTCCAACTGTTTGTTTTGGACAAAAACATTTTTGTTTGAGCGGGTGATTTTAACTTTAGTCTTCCAAGTCTAGTTAATTGCTAAAGTTAAAGCAAATTGTTAATATTTATACTCATTGATGCTTTTCATTTATTATGTAATTGGACAAATATAGGCCTACTTACGAAAATTATGTAAGACTTCAAAAAATTTTTGCTGCTATAATACCTGGTAGGTATATTTAGCGCCATCAAATGTAATGACATGCGAATCTCCGTATGTCATGCAAACACCAGAACAAAAATGATTTGTGCATGCCCATTTTCCAGCGCTACAAGTGCTGAAAAACAATTAAGTTTTGATTTAATAAAACTAATAACCTTTTTAGAAAAATGGTAGAAAATATAATTCAATCAGTTTACTAATTGATTTATATCTGTTAGTTTGCTAATTGAATTATATCTGGTTATCAAAAAACAGGTCATAACAAAGCAAACATTTTGATATTAATTCTTTTACATTAAATTCCTACGTAAAAACAAACCATTAGCAACGAAAGAGCACCTTACGTAATTGTTTTCTTAATATTGCGGATGATGTTTGGCATATTCGTCATTTGAAATCTATCGAAAAAATGGTATTGCCGATGCTGACTGAGCAAATACTGGACGCGCATAAGATTTGCTTTCGTCAATTTTGGATAAGTATGTTTATCTTGAGAAAAATCAGGTAATTTTCTAATCATTTCAAATGAAATTGCTTAACGTGACTCCTCTACGAGATCAATAATTGTTGGTCAAAAGTCATAAAAAGATTTAGAGTCAAAATCTGCTGTCATTTTACTGGAATTTGGCTTACTGTACTAAATTTCTATAAAACTGTGCTAAAAACATTGTCCACGGATCAAACAAAAACAATTAAAAAGCGATGACGTATTCGCTTGAGATCTTTCCAAGCAGTTTCTTATATTTTGTCACAACTAAGTTACCAGTAAATTTTGGGCAAAACGGACCAAATTTTTACAACTTAAGAGAGCAAACCAAAAAAATCGATCCTCTGTTTTTATAATAATTAAACACAAACTTGCTTTGTCTTATAAGTCTGTTTTTTATCAGGTGAAGTTGAAATTTTTTTTTTGTTGCGACTCTCGAAACATTGCATGAGTTCGAAAATCATTATTTCTACCTTTCATCTAGATTAGTGTATATGATAGCATGTTTTGTGGGTTAAATGTAAGAACTGTGCAGCTTAAAGTTAAAATAACTTTCAAAAATGTAGTTGTACTGTAGATGGTGTTGAAAAAGAAAAAACTAAACAAAATGCAAAAAAACATGTCAAAATATAATTTTTGCATGGACAAGAAACAATTTAAACTTACCACTGATTGCAATCTCTCTTTAAAGAATCATTTTTTTTGTACAGTTTTCCAGCATGATAGCAAGGGCAATCTTCATAAAGAATACATTTTCCATCCTAAATTTATCAAAATTGCAATTTTCTGGTTATGCTAGCTGAAAAAGTACAGTTTGAATTTTTTTAAAAACTAATTTACACATTTTTTCTGTTTATATACAAAGCATTTGGTCGCACAGTATTTTACAGAGTAATGCAATAAATTCAACAAACGATTAAATAATTAAATTCTCTTTACAATATTTTTGATTTAAGATATTTGAAAAGGACTTGGTATATACTCAGTGGTTTTTATTCTATCCATTTTTTTTATAAGTAAAAATCTATTTAGAAAAAGTTTCAACTGTTCATTAAAATCGCGTCTACTTCTTTACTATGTACACAATGTCCAACTTTTTGACAAAGGTAGTCGTTTGTTAGCTGTTCTACGGTTCCCGCTGAAGTTCAAGAGTTTAGGAACACATTTAAGCTATGAGTGATTGCAATTTGTGGAAGATTAAATTGTACGGCGAATTTCTAAGTCACAAAAAGTTCTGTAGTTTAATAGCAAAAATTAGCTTTAAGTTTTGACTCAGCTTGTAAGTCATGGTAAATATAGTTTATTATAGCAAAAATAAAAAGTGCCATATTTTCCATTTTAAACTTTAACAAAATTATCAAAGAAATCAAGCTAAAATATAATGGCAAAATTATTGCAAAAAATAACAAAAAAAAAAGAAAAAAATTGCGATACCAAAAGAAGGATAAGTTTTATGACGTAAAATTAAAAAGCAATATTTTGTTTTATCGATCAAGATCTCAAAACTTCAAAAATTTGTTAATTTCGTAACAAATTACTTTTTTTGATTTCGACTTAAATCATACTAATTAGAAAGTTTCATCTGTGAAAAGTGCAGCAGTGGCTTATTTCTTTACATAAAACCACGCCCAGAGGAATATTAAGTTTGCACAAGAGTGAAAATTTCACGTAATAAAGTTATCTTTGTTTGGATTATGACGTAACAACCAAAAAAGAATAATGTTTAAAAAAACGCAAAACGATACCTTGACTGTGTTTGTTTATTTAATAGCAGGTCATGATATGAAGCGGACAAATGCTAAATGCTATGTAGGAAGCAGTTTTCTACATTTTTTAACGAACTCACGTAAATTTGGCATCTTGCGAACAAGACCTTCGTTATTCTACAGAGTAAATTGCAGTTGGGCAGCAATTTTGTCATATAGTCTTCGAGGAAAACTAATGCTTACGTGCAAGAATTACTTAGAGTTAACGAAAACCGAAAAGACAAGATTTATTTTATTTGATTATATTTCACAAAGTTTTGAAAAACTGCCATTTTAAAAATTTTCGATGATTTCATTTTTTTTAATCAAAGCTTTATGGTAGCCATAAAGAGTAAAATGGGCTTTTTGTGTGGATGAGATGATCGCTACAAAGATCAAAAGTTAAAAGAAACATGAGAAATGCAAAAGCCTTGTAGTTGAAAGGTTTAAAATATTTTTGATATGATTGAAACCAAAAGACATGCCTGGCAGTTTGCTTACGATTCGAAGAAATAGTGTGTAAAGAAGAATTGAAACATGAAAGAATTACAAACTACTTTCACACAGAATCACTGACCATGATTTAAAGATATTTTTGGGATTGATGGGGGAAGCCATAATCTGCCATGAACCCAAATCTAATCATATTTTGACATTTAGACCGTGATTGGCATATTTTTACTGAGGCAGATTAAATAAGTCGTTTTTTCCTGTAAGATTGAACATAAAGCAAAAACAGGTGCTTAAGTTTTATCGATCTTATAACCCAGCAACATAATCAATTACTTAAGAGTTAAGAACACAAGTACATATTTTAAAGTTATCTGTTTTAGGCATTAAAAAACCTGCAGTGCTTTTTTAAGGTCAGCAACGTAACTTAATAAGTTTTAAGAAAATGAGTTTTTTTAAATCTGGAAAATACAAGCTCAATGGCGGCAGCTCGAAGTCCAAAAACAATTCATCATACCAAGCTCCTGCCACAAAAGAACACTTTCAGGTTCTTTCCGGTACAACGCCATCCAATTCCCAGCCAGCAAAAGGTACAAACTTCGAGAGTTCTTTTTTGATTTGCTTCAATTTTATGGTTCACACAATTCAGATATTGACAAGGCAATAGATAAATCGGTTTAAAAACGAAATAAAGTCACATGATCAAGAAAAAGATTCTAACTATAGGACCATGCCTTATAGTTAATAATACCATGAAGGCAATTTTCGATGACTGTTTACTTTAAAGAATGATGACGTTAACTTTACTCCAGTCTAATTTAATAGTACCAATCGTAAGAATCTAGTGTTTTATCCGCCAGCCTTTAAGCAAATAAAGCTTTAAATTAGAAAGAATAAATTTAATATGTTGTAAAAGTCTTTTGTATTTGTTGACCTTGAAGGCTTGTTTATTGCTTTAGGCAAAGCTCCACCCAAACCGGGAACTAGTGAAGATCAGTTGGTTCGCTTTAACAATAAAACGAGATTCGACTGGAAATTGCACAACAGCGGAGCGAAAAACGTCTTTCCCGATCAAATATCTCCCAAAGAAAGCAAGCAATTGAAACTGAACAACATTCAAGGCCCAGCCCAAGCCACCTATTTCATCAATATCACGAGCGACGACGGCGAGATGGAATCGTTTGAATTCGATGTTACTGTGGCAAAAAACGAAGGAACGTTTGAGCTCATTGTTGATTGGAAGCTGCTAAGTGATGTAAACGGAATCCGGTGCAAACCGGATTTTTCAAGTTCTAATCATCCAATAAAACTCGGCGCTGAAGAAATAGTGGTTGAAATAGAACTAAAGTAGAAATCCGTACCAATCAACGACTGCACTTTACATCTAAAAACTTTTTAAACCCTAGGTTTTGCTACTCCAATAGTATTCAATCACGCCCAGCGTATGAAATCTGAATATTTGGAAGTTCAGTTTTTACATACAAGACATTTTTTTCTATTTTTATGAGCAAATAATGTCAGGCCTCAATAAAAACTATAGAAAGTTATTTCCTCTTGTTTTACTCTGAGCGATTTTATTACAATTTATATTTCTATATCGAAACAACAGCAAATTGAACGTTAAATTTCTTCAATTATGTATTTTTCTGTTAAAAGATTTTGAGAACTTTGAGAATCTTGTCGGGTGATCTGCTTGTTTAATCAACTAAGTTTTAAGCCGAGTTTTTTACTGGCAAATTGAATGACATTGTACACAGACAAGAGGTCGGCTAACTAATCTTAAGTGTTGTTTTGATGGCGACAACAGTCAACATAGTCTCGGTTTAACTCTTATAGCCGTCATGCTGATCTAGCGTTAAAAAAGCACTTTTCTCTTTCTGGCTGCAAGACCGACGTAACCACCATCCAAGCGCATCAATTTATGCAAAAAAGGCTTGTTGAAGGAGCGATTTTTTGGTTGAAAAAGCCACTATCAGTAAAAGAAAATTTTAGAGCATTGAAATAATTTTTACAAAAAAATTCCTCTTGATCTCAATCTCATTTTTTTTGGGGGCTGGAGCTCCGTTAAGCTTATGTTGGCCCTGCCTAGCGGTTCTAATAAATAACTTTAAATACTTTAAATTCTAGCTATGCATTTAATCAAACAAAAACCCTTTGTAACTGCACAGCGATAAGTTGGCATCACCAAAAGTAGATCGGATAATTGCTTGACAATGCCAATAATAAAATGTCGTTTTAAAACTGTTTCAAAGTTGTGATAACTGGCACGGTCGTTCTGATTGCAAACAATGCAGCTCAAAAGCATAAGCTACAGGCTTGTCTTACCCTAACCCTAACCCCAGCTTTACCCTAACCCTAACCCCAATCTTAACCCTAACCCTAACTTTTGCCCTATTCTTAAACTTAACCCAAACCCTATATCTAACCCTAACTCTTAAATTATAAATGCTTTTGCAAAAGCGTAATGTTGCATTTTTTAAAAAGGTGATAGTGTGAACTGTGAAATGGTTATAAATTCAAGTTTTTTACTTTTGGGGATTCCGGTGTGGATGAAAAAGAAGAAATAACGTTAATGCAACCGTAGTAAGCAATATTGTAAACAAGTTTAAACCAACTTCAGTTATGTAACTTTCATTAATTTTTGAATCGATTTGTACATTGCACCTATAATACATATTATAATTGTAATGATGTTTCTGCTTCTCTCTTCCGTTTGCATTCATCTGATTTCTATTTGATATAATGCAATTATGAAGACTTTTAAACCTGCACGGCTTTTTGTTTTTCTTTTGCATTAAAACACTTTTGTAATACTACCGTGTTAAATGTTACTTTTTCAAACATCTATTATCATATGCTTTTGAAAAATCATTTTGTTTTTTGTCAGCTACAAGTGACAGTTGTAATTTTTGTACAAGTGCTCAATAAAAATTATAGTTATCCTTTCAATTTTTGAAGAATGAGGCAATTTTACAAAAACTTTTAATTGTGGCTTTTTAAAAAATCATTGCGACCTTTATTGTAAATACCTCATTTAGCATTCCTAGGGGACATTTGCAACCTTCATACATAAATTCTTTTTCGCATTCCCTGCTTTGCTGTAGTTGACTTATATAGTGAGCATTTTTGCAAGTAATGTAATCGCAAGAAGTCACGTTGCGGCTGAAAATCATATTGTTTGGGCACCGGTAGGTGGAGTTACAAGTCGCAGTTGAGCATTTCCATTGACCAGTCTGGCAAGTGCTACAAAATGCAAAGTGTTGAACAGAACAAATTGTTCTATATACAGTATACGTATATAATACCGTAGACCTCGGTTAATCCGGATTCGGTTAATGCAAAATTTCGCTTAACTCGGATAAAACTGAAAGTACAAATGGTTTCCTTTATTCTGTAATTCTTAATAAAAAAAGCTTCGGATTATCCGGATCTTCGCCTAATTTGGATGATTTTGTCTGTTAAATCGAATCCGGATTAGCTGAGGTCTAGTGTACATACGATACTGTTCTTGACAACTGTAAATTTTAATAAAACGAGTAGTGAAAATAGTATTTTTGTAATTTAATAGTTGGCAGACTTTAGAAATAAATTTATTGGGCTTGATCAGGGAGCATTGCTTGATTTTTTTTGTATATTGTCTAAAACTCAGTCCGAAGTATAATCTATGCGTGCTATTATAAGATAAACTTCCTTTTACGGAATGTGGCGTGATACAATGCTGTTAAATCATAAGCTTTATAAATTCTAATAGTATGCGTAACGGCAAATAATATTTCTCAAGTCAATGAATGTTAGGTCAAATAAATTTGAGCAAGTCAAACAAATTTGAGCAAAACTACAGACACTGCGCAGTCCAAGCGTTGATGTATTGTCATAATATGGCTTCATATTTTATTATTGAAACGTTTTCGACAAGAGTTGGAATCGAACAAGTAAATTAGCAAATTAAACATCAATGTTTTTATTAACGAAAAATAGGTGAACTTTTTTAAAGCATAACTAATAGTTTGGGAAATCACTAAACCCATTACTAAGTACTGAAAGGCCTATTATAAATAAGAACAAAAGATTTTTTGTACTTTGCGGTAAAATAAGTAAAGCTAATAAGCTAAAGCTTCAAATTTCACTCTTAAAATTTACTTCAAAAGCACTGATTTAAAGAAAATAAAAAATAATTACAAAATTTAAATTTTTTGTAGCAACTTGTAGGTGTGAGTTATGCATCATAAAAGCTTATCTCACCAAGTTTCGCACCCTACTTTTACTTTAGCATCATATTTATGTTTATTTCCATCTCTAAAGCAGGGGCAATTACTGATATCCACGCAGATTTTTTCTGAATCATCTCCAGTCAACCATTTTGATCCTTGAAAACAAAAGCGTAATAATAACTGTTATTTTTGTTTTGGAAAAAACTTTGACTCGGTGTTCTACAGCAATTTTTATGACATCCTTATTTACATGAGGAATTTACCCGAAAGTTTCATGTCGTAACGTTTTGTTGATTCAAAATTTTGAATGATTCTGTTTGACAATATAGCTTTTCCGTGACCGCACACGCAACCAGGGAAACAGTTCAGATAATCAGACAGTTTTGCCGATCGCCGTTGAGGGTTTAATAAAGGGAAACTAACATCAGCGCAGGAACTATTTGCCGTCTCAGCACATTCTTTAAATTGCATTTCTCCTGGGCAATAAATATCTGAAAAACAACTTTATTTATTTATATTTTTTGTTACATTTTTCGGCAGAACATTACGCTTTAAAATAGTTCATTTGTTAACTTGCCTTCTTGTTATCTGAGGTTATTAAAATTCTTTATTCTTCCCGACCACTTTTCAAAAAATTTAAGAACTCACGAGTGGCCAGTGGTCTGTAGTTGTCCGAATGAATCAGCGATGATTTGGGTTATTTTTAGGTGCAATAAAATTGTGAAAAACTTGCGTTTATTATTAACAAAATTTGCCGTAGGCAGTTACATTTACGCACAAGCGTTTTAAACAACATTGATTTACTCAAGCGTTTTATTTCAAATAATGCTAAATATTTCCAAACATTATCTGAAAGGAAATGGCATCTTTTGTCAGCATTTAGTGTTGTAGCATGCTAAAGTTGCTATACAGTGCATAAAGTTGTTCGAGAATTAACAATATGGCATACGGTGCTGGACTGGTGCTTAGCCATGTCATTTGTACAATTGCTTATAGGTCAATATTTAGTTAGAATCAGTGATCCAAATATAATTTTATTCCAGTTAGATAGTTGTCAAAGTCAAATGTGTAACCTGTTTTTTGTAAGCTTGACTAACGGTACATTTTGGGTTCTTAATGTTGTAATAGAGACGCAGCTAATTTGTCTGCAAGCCAAAGACAATAGAACTATACTGGAATAGTTCTATATCATGCTTTTTAAATCGCATTTTTACATTTTAGGCAATACTTGATAAAAGCTGCGACAAAAAGTTGCATGTAAAAAAGAAATTATGGCAAAAAGTTGCAATATAGAAATTCTTCGAAACAACTTAAAACATTGCATGACATAAATCCTAAGTACTGAGAAAGCTGTTGCAAAAGTTGCAAAAGTTGAAAAACTTGCCGTAGTGTTGTCTGAAAAACTTCATAAACAAACTAACTCACTGCATTTGTTGTTTAATCTTTTGTCGTTTCTCCAGTCACTAATTTGTTTCAACTTTTTGTTGCTGTTATTGATTTGCAAGCATCTCAACGCATATGCTGCAATTGATCTGCAAGCTGCAGCTGGAGTTGCAGCGTATGTTGAGCAAACGTCATAAAGACAGGACTCTTCGTACTCCGCTGGATCAACATAAGATTGACATATCTATAACAATTTATTCATTCATTTTAAGATTTAAAATTTTTTTCAAAATTAAAAGTACCCAAGGCTAGTAACCCAAGTGTTTTATTTTTCTAAATTAGAACAGTGGTTCTCAACGTCGGGCCAGGCAAAATTTTGGTGGGGCATGGAGGTTTAGGTCTTCACTAGTTTCTTGAGACGAAAATAAAGAATTCAGAGACAGTTTCAAAATGATGACCTTTTTTTAGTCTTTACTATTCTTTTGAGACAATATTCTATGCAGGTGACAGGGTGTTGAGAGTCTCTGGAAAGGGCCAAGCGGACCATGAAAGGTTGAAAACCACTGGATTAAAAGAAACAAACTAACCAATTGACGGATCAATATTATTTGCTAACCGCCTTTTAATTTCTTCAAATATGTTCGCTCTTAAAAGATTTGCCAAATACTAAGTCGTAGCCTTTTTGTACTGACTCCATCGCAACTTCTATTTCAATTTCGCGATGTTTTTCTCTTTATCCGTTTATATTTGATGCTATTAAAGCAAATTATGCCAGCTGTTTTTTCTCGTTACTGATTACATTTTTTTGAGCCAGGTGCTCGAGATTAGTATTGCCTGTTCAAATGATTAAATAAACCATTAAATGATTAATTGACTTATGTCAATATGAATCAAATACATCTAAGGTTCATTTACTTTGCCTTTTATTGTCTTTGATGGCTATTGACAGCTTATAAAAAAATCAGCAAATCAGCAACAGTGATTGCCATTATTTTCATTGTTTGGCAATATTTATTTAAGGACATATGCTTGCTCATCACAACTCATACTACGAGTATAACTCAAATTATGATAGGCGAAATTGAAACAAATGCTTCATGGTAAAACAATATGTTCTCGTTTTCCTTTTTTGTAAAAGCTTTTGATAGGGTTAAGTCGTATTCACAGTTTTTTGAAGAGATTGTAAACTTTGCTACAACTTAAAAATCATAAAGTTTGCAAGAGAATAGCGGAATAGCTCATAATATTACTAAAAATTATTTCTTGAAAAGTAATTTAAATTCAAGAACAAATGATGGTTTACAAGGTAGTAATCTAATAATTGTTTGTTACAGGTTTTTCTAATTAAAATACTTTGGCCAAGAAAACAGCTTGCAATAGCTTAACATGTGGCGTGTTTACAGTGTGGCCAACAGGTTCAAACTTGTATATCTTCTGTGCCAAAGCAGACATCAAAGCGGGAGGTCGTGTGCAGCTCTACAGAAGTATTTGTTGTTATAGTTATACAGATTAGAGCTTTTCCTAGCAGGTTGGATGAGTTATACCATAGTGTTTTTTTAATTTGGAAGAGAAATATTGTTTTTTAAAAAAGAACGTTTTTTATAGGAGAGTACCATATGTGTACAGATCGCGCGCCTGGAAAGTTCAGCGTGAGCCCATATGGTGCACATTGCGACCAACGTGCTAAATTTAGCTGGTAGCAAGTAGCTTGGTTATGGCATGAGTGCAGTAAAAGATATAATCTTACTGCCATTAATGAATGCATCCTCATCACTGGATGAAGCAAATGCCAAAAACCAGAGATTCTGTTTCATTTTGACTCAGCCGTAGATTGCGTCGATAATGCAAACAATATTTTCTTAATCATAAAACACTACAGCGCCATTTTTTCTACATCTTTTTCAATATGCCGCTGTTGTTTTGGAAGTTTTTGTGATCACAAAAGACCTTGATACGACAGAAGACATCTGGAAGAACTTGTTTTGTTGTTCTGGAAATTGAAAAGATGCGAGTTGTTGCACCTTTGTGCACAGCTATAAAATCTTTTGCATCTTCAACTATGCAATCGGTCATTTTAGGTATGTACATCGGGTATAATTAGAAAAACTGAAAGTGACCAGAAACAACCGGCTTGGGTCGAGTCTCCTTAAAATTTTGAGAATCACAAGCAATTTCGTAGCCCAAAAACAAAAAAATTACCGGTCAGTTGGGCGGGTTCATGCATACAAGCTGAAGTTGAAAAACAATCAAAAAGTTTGCCTACCAAAATTTTACGTTTTAAAAATTTAATTTTTTAAAATAAAAATAAGACATGTAATTATATGGTTTAGTTCAGATTAAAACAATTTTTAGACCAAGAACTAGGCAAATTTTAATAATTTTTAAAGCTGTTTAAAACAACAAAAACTTAGGGAAACAACATGTTTCACTCTTATACAGGAAAAGGTTGGCGCAAAAGTTTATATCCTTACATCAAAAATTCTAACTTCTAAAATCACCATATATAAAAACAAACTCTAAACATGATTTTATTGCTTGTGAACATTAGTATCTTTAATCTCTATAGACCTACTTCAGGGTCATTACTACTTAGGAAACTGTCAAGCAATTACCTGACCAGCTTTCCGCGATGCCAAGATATTGCTTGAAATGTTTTATTAGTTCGCTATCTTTTTATTCATAGAGATATAACTGAAATTTACCAGGCCGCCAAGCAGAGGAAAGTGCCGTAAAATGATTTTTTAAGGAAACAACAAAATAGCGGGAGTAGGTTTAAACGGAAACCGCATCATGTTTGCCACAATATAGCGCTTTTACCCATTGGGCCGCGCTCCTGACAGTTGCTTTCGATCTGGTACTTAGCAGGTTTGTACTTTATTTGAACAAGAAGTTGCAGCAGTTGCAAAAAATCTTTGAAAAAATTAAAATCTCACCTTCAGTTGAGCGCTTTTAAACACTCCACACAAATAGCGAGCATAGCGGCTTCGTTGCGCATGCGCAATGCATGGGTTTAAATCTCCTTGGGTGCTATTGGAAAAAAACTTTTTTTGATTGTTGTCCATTGTTATGCAGGTTTGGCCCATATCTAAAAAAAAGAAAATAAGAAAAACCTTGAATAATATTTAAATTTTGTCTTGTTTTAAAGATACGAGTTTTGTTCCATTTATTTACCATTTAGTTGAAAACTTTTTATAAACAATTTTGTATTGATTTCAATATCGCCATCGGGTGTTTCAAAATCATCATTTGGATTCCACGTGAAGGTGCCACAGAGTCCCAAGACCTAAAAAATTATTTTTATCTACACAACGTTCCAAGATGATTTTGTAGCTCAATCTTATTTAAGTTGAGTGTAGTGCGATCTCTTTATTTGTTTGTTTTTTGTTATACTCGCTTGATGTACATAATGACCAAAGCACGAAACCCGTCAATGGCGCCCATTTTTACAATTTCACGCCTGGTTGTCGCAGCCTTTTACGTGGTTTTCTTGCTACGGTGGCAAGCCATAAACAATACTGGGTCATGTTTGAACGTCCCAAAGATCGAATTTTAACCTTATGTGATGGAGATAAAAATAGCATTTGCAACCACGAAAATTTTCCAATCTTTTTTAATGGCTCGCACAACTAAAAAGTTTTTAAAAAACTTTGCATTTTTTATTTACGCCATAATCTAATACGTTTATAGTAATAATAAACTTGGGAAAAATTGACAGCTAACAATGCAAATTTCTGCCATCAAATTTAACACACGCGCTGCATAAACGAGTTGCAAACAGTCTTTTAAAACTGAAAAATTGATATTTTACATTTGTAAGAAAATTAAAAAACTTTTTGCTATTAATTGTCACTTATGATTTTTTCATTTAATAGCGCCTTGTAGCTGATTGCAACTCGCATGTCCATCTGTGCATTTAACAATTTCAATTGAAATAAAAAGTTTTTTGATCTTTGATTAAAAGACTTAGACAAACTTAACAATCAAAAACATGGTTTAAAAGCAAAAAAATTCTGTTTAAATTTATTGCTAAAATACCAAATACATCAATAATATGATCAATCTTTACTTGTATTTGTCTCAAGACTATTACTTTTTTAAAGTTTCATTTGCAGTATATTAACTTACTCTTAAAGAATAATAGATAATAATCAAGGACTTTTAAGCATAAAAACTAACAAAAAATTTTGCTGACATTTTTGAGACAATATTTGTTTTCTTTGAAGATACGCTTTCTTGATTAAAAAAATTTTTTAAAGCTTGCGTAAAAATTTTTAACAAAGGCAATTGCAGGCTAGTCATATCAGCTTACCTTATATGCATGCACGAGAGAAAGATGAATTTCAATATAGTCATAATCCGGAATCCAAGCAAATGTTACACCGAAAGCTTGTAAGATAATGGAATGAGTGGAGGCAAAAAAGAGAACGAATTCTTTATTTCTAACATAGCAGGAGCAATTTTATTTTTTTAGCAAGTGATTAATAAAATTTTTTTACAAATTTGACAATTAATCTTTTTAGAGCAACAAGCTTTTAAGCGTTAATCAATACACCACAATGTACGCTTGCCCTCTACAACTTTTATTCAAAAAAATTTAAAAACTAATGATTTTCACAAGTACTTTTTGTCCCAAATTATGTATTACAGTTATTTAATAATTGTTCGACATTTTGAATTGCGCCATAAATTTTATAATTCAGTGTTTTCCAACATTTTTTTTAGAGGCAAATTTTGTTATGTTAAAAAAATTCAGGTCTACACACAAATAACCAGTTTTATCGTTGTTAACTGCAACATTAAATACTGAAAAAGTCAATGAAACAAGTTTTAAGTCTTAATGATAACTTGCACTCGAACCATACAAAACAGTACCACATATTTGAGTGAATGCAAAAAATTTATCTAAAAATAGAAAAACACATTAATTTGGCCACCCAAAGAGGCTTAAGCTGCTATCAGCAATCGATAAAATTTTTTTGTATAAAATAATTTCTAAATTATTTCACTTTTTGAAAATGAAAAATGTTTGTGAAGTCATAAAAAATATGGATTTTCTTGTAGTAACTTTTGATATATTTAAAAAATCCCTCCGACCCATCTCAAGAAGTACTGTTACAAGCAGGCAACCACCAAACAATTACATTACGTCGACCTAAAAATTTCTACTCCGAAAGAGCATTTTGCTTTTGTTTTAATCAGTTTTAATAGTTATTGCTGAAATCTCAAACGGTTTTAATAATTCGTGTTGATTAAATGCAACAAAAAAAATTAATTTTTATTTTATCGGTGATGTTAGACATGAGCAACCTACGAGTTGCTTGAACGCTAATGCTTAAATTGGACTCAATCGAATGGGTCAAAACATGCCTGTGTCGGAACAAAAGAAATTGCGATTGCTTGAAGCACACTGAGAAATCGCTTTGCCAAACGCACTCTATACAAAAGTAGGGCTTCTCCGCAAATCTTCTAGTCGCACACTTCTTGGGATGGGGCACACGGTCAATGAATGTCTTTTAATATCGAATTTGCGGTTTTTATCTGATGTTATTCTGCGCTGAAACGAATGAGATTATTATTAGGGTGTTTAAACCTGTCTGATCGTTCTAACCAATTTACTGTGTTGAAGCGAGTTTATGCAGGCTACTTCTCAATGCTTTGTAAGAATATAGACTTAAAATATTTAAATATAATATCTTTACAGTTATTGTTACGTTGAGAATGCTTCTTAAAGAAAAAATTAAGAAAAATGAAGAGTAAAACTCTAATAAAAAAAGCAAAAATGTTATCACAACGTCGTTATATTATACAATTAATTAGTAAACATTTAAAAAGTTCTCATAAACTACATAATAATAGACTAAATAATTTCTTATACTTTTAATTGTTGTTTAAGCAGTGTTTATCTAGTATTGACCTGCACCAGGGATGAGCAAACTACAGCCTGGCAAATTATTTCACGCAGCACGCTAAAAGCTTCTATGAAGCGTTATATTGCGTCATACTTGTTAATTTTAAAGGACGGAATAATCGCTGTGTGAATCTGCACAGTACGCTCGCCGCAAAATCCTTTATTTTGGCTATTTTACATATTAATTATTTTAATTCAGTATCTCAACATAAGTGTAAGGTCCTAGGAAAATGTGCTTTTTTAAATACGACCCGTGCAGTAAAAAGTTCTCCCACCCCCAACCTATACGGACATTTAAATAAACGAGTAGCAATGTTACCTGATAGGTAGTTTCCTTTCGCTTCCATTTAAATGGACTTCCATATTTGATCTTAAATCTATTCGGTTTTCTGCCACATCAATACGTAATGCAGTAATATGTTGAGTACTGGATTTTACAAAACTTTCTGTAACTTTTGCCAAAACTCGAATTTTTATTAAACTTGACTTTTTTGTTTGAAGCAAAACGTTCCAGTAACATCTCGAAATTTCCAATATTAGTCTAAATATAATTCAACTTGATATAATGGTAACTTTAATTTAGTTCAAATTCTTCAAACCTGCAAAACTCAAACAGCAGAGTGGCAAAGGCTTAGTTTTAAAATTGAATGATCTTTTTTGATACAATTAACTTTGCTTCAAAACACCCAAAATCAACTTTGACCATCAGCAAAAAGATGACATTGTCCACAAAATGTTTGGCCACATTATTTATAAAATCGTGATTTAGATTTTTAAATGAATTTCACAGGCCGCCGAAAAAATTTTTGGGCACAGGAGCAAATTTTAAAAGAGGGCACTATTTTGGTCGAAAAGCCACTCTTAACAAATGAAACTTTTACAGTATAACAGAAAATTTCAGTAAAAATCGTAGAAAAGACAAAAAGTCATTAGCTGTAAAATTTGACCGATATGTATTATTTACTTGACCGAATATACTTTTAAAAAGTCAAAATGGTTTTTAGGTTAAAAAGTGAAGCTTCTTTATTTTTGGTCTTCAACAAGTTTTCGGCAAAGATTTTCTCCCATACGCTAAAATTTACGTTACCTCGCTAATTTGCTGTTATTTGCTGTGTGATTCTTTTCGAAAAAAGTTTGGTGACCCCTTGTTTTAAACGGATATTTTACAAAGTTTTTTGGATTTAATTTTAAGATTATAATTGTAGAAACGGATCTAGCATATGCTTCTGTCTGGTGAATTTTAAAGGGTACTATCTGCCCTTCCTCACCCACACCTGAGGTGCCTGGATTTTTAATTTTCTGAAGTCAGCAAGGAATAGATGTGTAATAGTCACTAAGAAACTCTTAATCTCAGGCTTCCACTGTTTCATTTGAAGAGCACCAGCAAAATTGTTTCACGGCTTAATATTTGTCCGGCTGACGAGCACACAGGTTCTTTCTTCATTATCTAGTGTAGCTGGTGCTAGGCTTACGTTTGTTTGCTTATGAAAATTCCTTCGTTTAGCGAATTCGCTCGGCGTATTAAACTTAACAAACAGAAAACATAAGGTGAGCTTATTTGCCAGTTACAATCTAATGTGTCGCAATAGCAAGCCTATTATTACATAACAATTGCTAACCTAGACGAGTCAAAAGTGTTTAAGTAAGTTGAACCGATTAGTCGGCATACTCCTTCACATCGGTGGGTGGTGCAGGACCATCGGCCTTCGTGTCCACACGTACACTTGTTACACTTCATGGATATCGTGTCGCCGGATTCATATTCGTTATTCTCGTAAAAGCAAGGGCATTTGTCAGGCTTGATGCAATGCATTGATTTTGGGTTCCAGTTTTCGACGGAACGCTTTAACATCGTTCCTTTTGGACACTACATAAAGTTTTAAAAGTGAAACACATATACTTGGGAATATTATAAAAATTGTGTGCAATGATGTTCATATTTTATTGCAAATTACAAAAATTTTACCTGGCAACCTGGAAAACAATCCTCGTAGCATTCTGAAGAAAAGGATTGATTTTGAGTTTTGCACGTCACAGGGCATTTTGTGGAGCATTCAACAAAAACCATAGCTAAAAACAAACGTAAATGTAAAAAAACTGTACTGAATCTTAGATTTTTGCAAATATTGTTAAATTTTACGAGGAACCACTATGTTGTTTATGCAATAAAATCTGATATTAAACTAGGTCACACTGCAAAACCTACTGTGGTCGTAAAAACAAAGCTTCTTACCCGAAGAACATCCCCAAGAACAATTCAAAGCTTCCATCCATGGAAGTACTTGAATTTTATTTGAGACGCAGATAAAAAAATAGGATGTAAGAATATCGCAGATTAAGGCTTGAAGAACAATCTCTGAAAGCTTTTGGGAGCAACTCAAATGTTGACAGACCTGTTAAAGCAAAATTAAATATCTTAAGACAATTTTTAATCTGAAAATATTTGAAAAAATACATTTTTAGTCAAATTAGATAAGAATCATATGCATCTTGAAAACTAAATATAAAGATAAAACTAAAAAAGATAGAAATTATTAAACGCGGATTTTAAATCTTTTTTTCTAAAACCGCTCAAAATGGCGAAGAGTAACTACGAGGTGTTCAAGTCAAAGGGTCTTCTATATTCCTTTACACTCTTCCTATATATTTAATCATCAAGCTGGGAAGCTGCGAATAACAACTTTAGAATCCTTTGTTTGACGTGACTTGGAATCGATCCCTCGTCAGTCGTTCTACTTAATCAACTAATTAAGCGATATTTTGAAATATACTTTAAGAGCCTTTTTTTTCTTCTATTACATTGCATATATCTGGTGATATCCCATCAGGCTAACATTAAATTGAAGCTGCGCCGGCTCTTGGCAATAAGTATTTGTATTTAAAAGAAGCAATTTCACTTCGGTTTTAACACCAGATTATGCATTAGACTGTATATTTATATAAGTCCCATGGACGATGACCATGACGACGATTGGCAGCGATCCATCCATGGATGATGGATCGCTGCCAATTATGATGAGTGGGGCCTTGAATTTTTTTCACAGAAATTGGAATGACCATCAACTTCTCGAATTATTCTATGTTAGCTATTACGAGCATGACTCTTGCTTTTTCTTTGGTGCTTCCAGGCATGGGCACACATTTGAGAGGATTGGTTGCGTCCATGCTATTCTTGGGTGTATAACAGGATCTTGCTTAATGGTAGTATACCAAAAATGCTTTTCTTCTGTTCTTTTTATAAATACAAAAGCTTCTACTCCCCAGGCATGCGCTGGGTAAACACAAGCAAATAGTCTTGGTAATGGAACAAAAATCCTATTTTCTTCATAAAACTTACTTTTTTAATAAAAATAATTTTTACCCGAAGTTTTTTGTTAAAACAAACGCTTCCTCAAGTAAACATTTGCATAGTGTCTATTCCAACAGAGTGCAGCGTATCAAAGAGTCAAAAATGAGGCAGCAGGATAATAATTATGCCCCTGCTCTTTCGCTCTGTTAAAATTGCCCCCGTGCCCTTTTCCAAAAGGGAGGGTACAGCTGGACAAATACAGAAACAATGTGTTAGATTTGTCTCTACAATCATAGAAAATCTGAAAAAGCCTATTGATGGTGAAGCCTATTGCTGGTGAAGGCTTTTTTTGTTTAGATTTTTTCTTGAATTTGGGGGTACCAATATGGAGATTCTAAACACTGATTTAAAGTGATGCTTTTACTGGATTTTTTTAGTTTTTATTAGATTTTTTAGTTTTTACTAGATTTTTGCGCTGAAAACAGTCGTGATTTAATGAGGAAGCACTATAAAATTGAACAAAATCATGATTTGTTGAGCATCAATAAAATTTGAGCAATCTTACATTGAAACCACACTTTTTTTGGCTGGAATAACTATAAACCTTGACCAAAAAATTCCAAACATGGTGCCTTTTTTTGAATTCTTTCCGCCACAAAAATTTCTGGCGCCCTTATGTGTATCTGGTATAAACTTGACGTACATATTGAATATTGGTAATTAAACAGTTGGAGTTGCAGACTAGTATCTAACTGAAACAAAACCGTGGACTGTTTCATGGACACATTAATTAGTTAACTTAGCTTACTTGAGTTTAAGTCTCATTTTAATCACAAACTTCCATGGGGTACTTTCTAATAATATCTCTAATAAAAAAAAAAACTTATTTACTTGAATGGTTGAACTTCCATCAAAAACATTTCGAAAGTTGGCAAACTCTAAATTGAACTAATATTGCAAAAAATTAATAAGAAACAACATATAGTATGTGGGATCTACAATGGTTGAACTTGAACCGAACTTAAACCTGAATAAATGCTCGATTGAGTTTGCGGCTCTGGCAACTGCTTGTCTGTAAAAGTAAGATAGTCTAACTGATTTTTGTCAAGAGCAAAGAATGAAGAACGAGAAAAACTAATTTTCTATTGCTGGGGTTCTTAAACTGGGATGGAGAATGAAAGGTCTCAGGGGGGCGCGAGCAACGGGCTAAAAACTGAATTGATAGCTGTAATGATAATTATTTTTGTCTACACATTGAATTTGCGATGAAAATAAAGAATCTGATAATAGGGCCTGGGTTTTGTTTTTTGTTGTGTTGCCAAGGGGACGTGAGTTTTGTTTGCGAGAAAAAGAGGGCGCGTTTCAAAAATTTCAAGAACCCCGGTTCTATTGTTTAGTACTAACGCATCGATTATTGACGCACGTCATCCTTCTGAGCGGGCCTAGTTCACGAGTTAATTATTCCCCGGACAAACTAAAGATTTGAAAATCATTGATTTAGAAAAGGTTCTAAAATATTATCGCTGCACTACGCAACTATTATAAGTTGTTGACAGAAAAGTTTAAAATTGTTGCAATTTGTAACTGCCATTCGTCCTCGTTAGGTGGCACCGGTCATCTTTAATTTAACCAATCATCGTTTGTTGCCTTTTCGTTTTCTGTAATCACCTAGAGCGTTTTAATTTCCACGCACAATGACAGTTAATTGTTTGATTTGCACTAAACGCATCAGGTTTTCTTTTAGTATCACTTTGGAAGTCGAATAGATTGCTTAACTCAATTTTACTAACGTGGTCAGTTGAATTGTAGCTAGATTAGGATTAGGAATGTGTTTTGTACTTAATGTATTTAAGTTACGTGTATTAATTATATCTTTACATTCTATTTGAATAAGATTTAAATTAATGTCGTTTGTTTAATAAGCTATAAATTTTGCTTTAAACGACGCCTATCATTTCTGGATCAACAAATAAATTCAAGACAAAATCTGTGAAGTGTTGGAGTCCGTTTGACATACGATAGCAATCCAATTTTAGCAACGACATAATTGATGCGCTTCGTCCTTGAAATAGGTCAAAAAACATTACTGACACATTTCTTCTGGAGTATTTTTATTTAAAAAAGCATTATATGAATTTTTATCTATTTGCACCCACAAAGTTAAAAACCAATTTCTTGGCAACTACAAAAAGTATTCACAGAAACTATGGATTAACCTGATAAAAAAGATCTGCTTCTATAACCTCTCCGCATTGCCGAAAAGCTTCTGATTCCAAAATAACCTGACATTTACTGAAGTACTTTTGGTGAAAAATGGAACGAGTTTTACACAAGTTTTTTGGAAGTTCTTGCACAGTGCAATGTTTTTTTTTCAATTTGACTGACTCGCCACCAAAAATTACATTTTCCGGGTTACTGATTTCTGAATGAAACAAAGAAAAAACTGAGAAGTTGATAAAAAAAATTTACAAATCTTTGCGATGGACCAAAAGTGTAAGAAAAAAAGAAATAATTTTACCTACCATCAGAAATCCAACGTTGTGACATTGAACGGCCTTTTTTGCATAAGCCTTGAATGTCTTTAAAATTATCATCGTTTTCAACTGTTAGCAGATAGAATCTACTCCGCTTCCATTTTAAGGTTACTCCGAAATCGCTTTTTAACATTGTAAAATTTCCAGTTTTTTCCAAAAAAATTCCTATTAAATAATTGTTTTATAGAAGAGCTGTAAAAAGAAGTATAATTTGTGCCATAATTAGCCCCGAGTATTTTAAACTTGATCCTGACCCCCGCCTAAACCCATATCTGGTTATAAAACTTGGGGTCGACCTACTGTTAGCAGAAAGTACACAAAACTTTTTCATGTCCATCAATTTTGTGGAAGTGCTATGACAAAGTTTCACCGCACCATGATTACGAAGATATGAGTTCACAATTCAGTTTAAACATGTATGAATTGTATATTGTTGAAAAAATCAAATTCTTTGACAATTTTAACATGGTTTTTATGAATTCTCTTCTCGAAAAATAACAAAGCAGGAAAAGAAACTTTTAGAAAACTTTATACATCAAAACGATTGTTTTTTAATAATTCTTGAGTGGCGACTTTGACAACGTTGGAAGATTCTTTCTGTTACAGGTGAGGAAAAATATAAATAAAGACTTCCTTTTCTAGAAAATACGGTTGAATAGTTTTAAATGATTTACAACTTTTTCGAAAAAAGCATATCTATAAACATTAAAAAAAATAACGGTTCGTTAATATTTGAATATTTTCAATAAAGATTGGGTGTTCGTTAACTTTTTAAGTAACTATTTTTTCAATAGGCAGCACTGTCTTGTTTTTCTAGTCGTAAACATAGAAGACAGTTATTTAAAAAAATCAGTAGATAAGGAAAAATTTTTGTGGCAGGGAAATGAAACTGGTATAGAAAATTTTTTCATTATGTATAGTAGTTAAATCCTATTAAAATAAAAATTATCCAAAACTTGTTTGTAAAAAATTTAATGAAAAAATGCTTTTTTTTCAAAAGAAGTAAAAAAATTTTATTATGGGTTAACTGTAAAATTTAAAAGCAAACCTTTAAAAGAAAAACTTTTTGTAAACGTTGTTCTGCGATTGTTGATAAAAATCAAATTCTCGATCATCGTCACCGTTACGTCATCACCGAAGCGACACCGGAGTTTCTGTTTGCATCGCAAGACGTTGTCACAGCCTTCAAATTGAAAGTCGATCCACCTTCAAATTATCAAACAAAAATTTTCAATAAGTAAAAATTTTTCTATGAAATGTACGTTAATTTAAAAAAGTAATTTTGGACTCTTTCTGACTGTTTTTTGATTTAATTGAAGTCAATACATTTTATTCCATCTGAAAGAAAGAGAAAAAGTCCTTGATAAAGAAGTTTTGTGGTATTGTGCAATCGATGGCGTAGTGTTTTCTTAAACGCTTAATCTTAATCAGCGCCTTCTGCTCGATCAATTATTGGACACGCGTATCTCCAAGCATAATTGTAACAAGTTAAATTTGCGCATCTATTTCGGTTCATCAGTCAGTTCAAAGTCATCAAGCTACTACAGTAAACGAACTAAAAAGCATTCTATTTCAATACGGTTATTTTTGGCTGAGTATTTTTTGTGAATATTTATTATTGTTATTTAATAAACCTGTGTATTCGTGCAAAGATACAACAGGCAAAAGTGGCGACGAGGATGGGATCTCACAGGGATCATCATCTTAATCCGAACCGTATCGAGGTCAAAGTTGATCAAGATGTCTTCTCCAAGTTGGTCCTCGAGGAATGACTCGTACGTTGACACTTCGTGCACCATGGACCTTCGTAACTATCGCAGGCACCCATCGTGGGTCACGATCTCTTCTAGGGCCGAAGTACAGTGCGTAACAAGGGTCTCCTAGTGTATAATGATGTTCGACTTTCGAAACCACTTCCGAGTCTTCAGCATTTGAATGTTTGCTCGATTGTCTTGACTGTATTTGGCTGTAGCGTCTTTGTGTTGCCGATAAGATTTTAGAAATATTGAGAATCGGACGCTCGCTTTCGTCTGCAAAGCGATGAAATAATACCGCTCCGATTCCGCATTCTGAGGCGTCACAAGATAAACCCAACGGAAGAGATGGGTCATAGTGAGCGAGAACAGTCTCTGTGCATAGTAACCGTTTGATCTTTTTGAAAGATGTAGCTTCCTCTTCAAGAAGACATTTTGAAGTTTTTTGCATTTGATTTGAAGTTGAATACAGTACTGTTTTTTATTTTACTTCGGTGAAAGATTAAAAGAAATTCTTAAACAGCAAAATTTCAAGAGTTAATTTCCAACAAAAAAACAATTGAAGTTCACTTTAATCTCTCTCTTCAGTGCTCATAGTGCTAACGGGATGGAAACACAGTAAACCGGCTAAAAGTAATATAGTGGGCACATTACAACTCATATTCATAGCTGCACTAGACTCAAATATTTTTTTAGGGGGAAGGAGTTGGGGGTGAAACAATTATGCTCAAATTTTTGCAACGATTATCCAAATTCTGATTTTGCAGCATCATATGGAGATGCCAAAACTTCAACAAGATGTAACATGGATCCCCTTTTTTTGGTTGTCATTTGTTTGTTTAGTTATAAATTGAACAGAAACGTGTATTTGCAGAGGATTAGGTTGATTTTGCCGAGATAAATTTTTGAAGACAAAAAAAGCCTTCGCATTACACCTTAGCTGTTTTTGCACACTGATTTGGATCAAATTTTTTTATATTGGAAGACAATTGTTTCTCTGTCTTCCCTTTCGGCTTTTGTAATACTATTAAAATAAACTAAACTGGTGAATTGGTTTCAAAGGTAAGAAGTTAGGCAAAACTAGCGCTTACCAAGAAGAATATTTATGTTCAGCCATTCGATATGTACAATCGGTTGTCATTTCTCTCAATGTTCCATCAAAGGTTATCAGAAATCTTCCATTCAGGACAACACAAGCTTCTTTTTCTTTGACTATTAAAAAAAAGTTCGCTTCTTTTAGCTTATGGCCAATATTAAATAATCATGAACAAAACAAGGCTATCTCTTGAAAAAACAGTTTATAAATTTTGCAGAGATTAAATTATTTTGTTTCTTTGCTGTGGCGCAAGTTAAAAAGCTTCTTCAATAAATTCCTTACTCCACACTCGTTGCATTAAATGGACTTCATGTGAAAATCAAAACAAACTCTAAAATTTTTTCGAAAGTTGGTCAAGTTGCTTTTATTTACAATTGCTTTTATCACCAAAATTTACAGTTGTTATTGAAAATGATAAAGTTTGAACTTTTTAATAACACAAAGAAACTTTTGACTGTACAAAAAATAAAATCGGGTCTCGGTAAACAATTAGCCGTGACAAACCTTGAAGGATTTGTGCTTCTCAGAAATTCAAAAGCTTAAAAAGTGGGCTTGGCGAATAGTTAACTAGAACCAAAATGCGCTACATCGATAAGAAGCAAAAATTGTTAAAAATACAAAGATAAGAATTAAATTCCATTCATAAACAAAGATTCGATTATTTAAAAACACAAGACGATAACTTTTTTTGAAAAGTAAAAAACCTTCAAGTGATCTTTTGAAAGTTTTGGGTTTGGAGAACGGAACAAAATTATGAAGAGTTTTTTCGTCTGGACGAAGACACATATGTGACATTGGTAAGAACTCAATTCATAAAATATAAGCCTTGCTTTACTTGAATTCCTTTTTTGATTACAGTCCTTAAAACTTTAACCTTTTTATGATACGATCTTTGGTAAGTAATAAATGCTTGAACTGGTATAGATTAAACAATAAAATAGATATAAAACCTTTTATAGTTTTGTCTTCCCTGACCAAAGAAAGTTTTTTTTCCCATTTAAACAAAAGTTAAATGTTTAAAAACTTGCTTAAAAGTTAATCATAATGCTTCTTTATAGTACTTAAAAATTTAAAGACCTAATTTTTCTACAAATTTATTATTAATAAATAATTTAACTGTTAAAAAAGTACCGGAGAAACTGCAAACGCTTATTCTGTTCGTTTGAATCAAATCAAATTTACAAAAAGAAGCTTGTTCGGCCTTCGACTGCGATCTCACATTTGCGATTTAATTTTATAGCTGTTGGCCGCTCTGAGTTATATCGGGGGATACGCGCTGCGTTCCTTTGTTTGTTTGTTGCATTACAGCGTGCCCTTTTTCACTAAGCGTAAACACCGAAATTTAATAAACAAAAAAGAAGGAATCCCGATTGGACTACGTGCCGAGATTGTCGCTTTGCAATTGCAGCTGCTCAAAGCAAATTTTTCAACAAAGTTTTATCTCCCTCGAGAAGGGTCCCTCTTGTTGAGCTAGTTTTTTTTGCTTGTAATTTTTTTTTCATTTCATCTTTATATTTAACCTTCTGACCCGTAGAAAAGCGACGGAGACGCTATACATAGGGCAAAAATTATCCAGACCTGCTTCCGGAAATACCAAGATATTGTTGTCCGGTTGAAATTTTTTACTTTTTATTTTTTTTTTAGTTTTATAGAGATAAAACTAAAATTTAGAACTGCTTGCCAAGACCGCCAAGCAGGGAAAAATGGCGTAAAAAGTTTTTTCTAAGGATACAACAAAATGACACAAGAAGGTTTTGAACCGAGACCATGTCGATCGGGCTCTTTTAATCACTCGATTAGGCTACGGACAATTTAATTTTTTTATTTAAAATACGAGTATATAAAAATCGAAACTTTTTAAGAGTGGCAAGCACACGCCAATCTTTGTTTCCAGCAAAAAGATTTTGTGGGGAACTAGATTTTACTTTTTTAAAATAATCAACTCTTTAAACAGTCCAGTTTAAGTACAAAAACACTTTTTTAGTGAATCAGGAATCGCTATATGTATATCAGTGCGCTAGGCCCAAGAAGGAACAATATTTATTTTAGGTAGGCCAAGCCGTGGTTCTCTTTAAACCTTTCATTCATTGCATCAATATAGTTAGATTTCTTATAAATTTGATTTCTGCTTTGTTTAAGACCGTAACCTTAAGTCCATCTTCCCCAACTGCCAACGGTTGAATCACAATCAAAAACAACGAGCAAGATTAGTACCTACTTTTCGTTTGTTGGATTTCGGAGCTCTCAATTTCATCACATGATTGACATTTATTATCCCAATTAACAACTTTTGAACTCGAAAAAGAGGCTTTCCATGCTTTACCCCCCAGCGAACCACAGCAGGAGTCTTTGGTGATGAACGACTTTGTGTAAACCTTGTCTTGCATAGAAGGACCGTGGTGGGAAAAAGCTTTGTGACAGTGAGTATCGTAAAAACAATTTCCAACTTCTTCATCACCTTCTATAATATTTTAAAGAGTAATATTTTCAATTAACTGGTTATAAGATGTTTAACCACTTTGGGTGTGGTGATTTATATTTCTGATTTGGGTGAGGTACAATGCTGTTGTTGCTGATAAATTGATTTATAAATTATCTGATGCAATTATTCACAGGACCAAATTTTTTCTCAATCTATAAAGTAAACGAATGTCAATTTCTTTAAGATAAAACATTTTCTATCATATGAACAAATTTTAACGGCATTATTATCATTTATCGTAATTGTTGTACCAAAAAGAATTTTTATACTTAAAAAAAGCTCTTTGCGATAATGAAACTTTTCGCTCCTGCGGCTCACCTTCAAAACTTTGTGGAACTTGTGAGCGCAGTTAGCTTGATACTATCTTAGAAAGCAAAAATCGATTGTTAAGGCGTTTTTTTAGTCTTCAACTCAAACTGCCATTTGAAATCTAATCTTTACTTTGATTTCTAGATTTAAAAAATGAGAATACCTATTGTTTAACAAGATGACGTTTTTTCGTCTTCACTTTAAGTTCAACGTAACGCTGCCTTTCCGGAAACTAGTCGACAATTTTCGCGGAGTAGATTTCAGATCTCAGACGGCAGTTTGAGTTGAAGACAAAAAAAGGTCGTCACGTTAAACAACAGACATTCAGGGGTCCGCAGCTTGTATGATTTTGAAAAAAATTTCATGACTAAAAAAAGAATTGGGACCCACTGGTTTAAACGTTTGTTATTTCTGATCAAGATGTATAACATTTAAAAATTTTTCGCTGGCGACAAATGGTAAATATTGCGGGCGACATGCGGCCTAAGGTGCTGGATTTGGACCACCCTGGTAAAACTAATACAGTCTTATATGACCTAATTCTCAAGGTAAATTTTTAAAAAATTAAGAAAAAATTATATTGAATCATTTCCCAAATTTGCTGAAACAAAAACGAACTCAAAATGCAGGTTTCTTTGCTTTTATTGTCGCAACATCCAATAACTTCTTTTGTTTGATTCATGATTATGTAGGAGGCTGGAGTAAACACTTTACACATGGCACGTCCGCCTTGGGAGCGAAAATATTCAGAGATGCCTTTTTTTCCTCCATAAGTCATCTAGATAAATTATATTGCATTTCAGTTTAAAACAACAAAAAATAAACAATACCTGATGATTTTATTCTTAGTTACTGTAGCAAACGTAGTCATTACTGCAATGCATGATATAAATTGTATTTAAAACTTTTGTTTTTACTCAGTAGAGGTTTGAACCTGTAGACTGCCGAATCTACTGCAGACGCTTTCAATATTATAACATTGAACTACATTGGTAAAAATTATTTAAGTCAAGACTAATTACCGATAGCGGATCAATAATTTTTGAAAATGGAAATAAAATTCTCTAAAGCAGCAGATATCTTTGTTTAGAAATGGCAAAGTACCACTTTAATAAATGTCATCATTTAATAAACGATTTACGTTTACAATGTAGATTACGTTGCTCACTTTCATTCCGAACTCATCGTAAACCCATCCTTTTCGAATGTACTTGAAAAGGTCGAAACAGGGGATGGAGGCGTTTTCCCTTTTCTTTTTCAAAACTTTATCTTGAAAAGTTTCGCTTTTTCTGCACCACTGAGAAGACGTTTTATGGAAGTTTCTAAATTAAAAGGACTAGTTAAATTTATCAGTTATTCAACTTACGATCAAAAAATTTTTTTATGTCGCCTGAATAGTATTTACGAAGTTTGGCAAGTTACAAAGAGATAATAATTTATTACCAATCACAAAAAATTATATAAGTGAGTTGTATATAT
Source organism: Diplosoma virens (assembly GCA_963680785.1). Lineage (NCBI taxonomy): Eukaryota > Metazoa > Chordata > Ascidiacea > Aplousobranchia > Didemnidae > Diplosoma > Diplosoma virens. The sequence goes on along the minus strand of OY796887.1, from coordinate 13,453,973 downwards.
ATATATATATAGTCTGCAGTAAGAAAAAGTGTTATTAAAAATAGCTTTCAAATTACGGATATTAGGCTTTTTGTAAGTTCGCTTTTCGTTCAACGATATTTGAAACAAGGCTGTATATCCAGTTAAGTAGCAGTGCTTCTACCGTAATTAACCTAAGTCTATATTAGCCTTTCGCATTTTGTGTGAGATTATTTCGTGTGTGCAAATTTGTAACCTTGTAAATGTAAATTTGTATGTTGTGAAAAAACGAAATGATTATAAAAATTTGGGAACTTTCTCGACGTAAACACGGTTGTAGACTAGCTATAACTCGATATCAATCGCATAAAACTCTTAAAAATGAAAGGAGACAAAAATTCGCTTACGCAACATATTTTTTTTATTACAAATTGTTTTTCAGTGTTTGCTTTCTGGTTGTGCTACTAGCGTTTTGTTTCGTGTTACTGAAGTATAAAAAAGAATACGAATAAAATTTTTAAAAATTACACGACTTTGATTTTTTCTTTATTGGTATTTGATTTTTGCTATCTTTTGCTTCGTCGATCAACATCCTAAACGACAGTTAAACACGAGTTGATGGATAAGAAGGCAAATTAGCCAATTAGTTAATTTAGAAAATTTTTTCTGGTTTTGGCTTTTTTAAGCGAGGTTTTTATTCCAATAATCTGGCAACGTTATGAGCTGCAAACTTTCGTACGTAATTTTTGCACAGCATACAAATCGAAGAAATCACTCAAACTTTATAAACTAAAAAAATTAAAATAAAGTCACAATTTTGCACTCACAAACTCATGTACATTCCAAAAAGAATAAGCAGCAACTTTTTAACCACCATTTTTATCACTTAACCAATTTTCTATATATTGTAGCCTTAACCTATACTTCAAAAAAACAAATATAAATGATAAAAAAATAGAATTAACTAATGACTCGGACTCGCCCAAAACCACAGCGAGTCTGATCAGTTCGACATTTAAATTTTATCAAGCATTATTGGTTTAAAGCTTGCAAAGATTATACAGAACATTGCTCGACAAAGAATTACTCACAAGGACAACAGCTGATCTTTGTGTGTTAAATTTCGATATTCTGATAGACACCGACAGAGTGCAATCAAGGGTTTTAACTTCTTTATCAATTAATGGCTTCTATCTTAATACTGCAATAGTTTTTATCTTCAACATTACAAAAAAGCTTAAATGTTTTGGTTTTAAAAAAACTTTGCAAAGCATTTAAAGCGAGGGTCTCCACCGCTATTCACAGAAAATTTTAAGGGGTCAATACAAAAAAACAAGAAATTGGAGGTTTATGATATTATTTTGGTGGTTTACAAATCAATAAAAGACATTTGATTGCACCGCCCAGAGAGCTAGAATTTGGCCTCAAATTTAGTCGAAGAACAGAATAGAAATTTATTTGTTGATTAAGTTTGACATGTCCAAAATAATTACAACAAAGTCATTACTTTAACCAAGCAATATTTTTGCGCGGGACTGATTCGCAAATGCATGTAATGCCCTGGCTTTTCTTTTTTTCTTCACCGGAATGGAAGAACTGATTTTAATTGCCAGTGAATTGGTTTTAAATATATTCCGTTGAAATCTAAGTGAAGACCAAAAAAAGTCAATATATTGGCTTGTAAAATAGTTTCTCTCCAAAATGCCGGTTGAGTTCAAGTGGTGACTTTTTTTGTTCTTCACTTAAATTTTAACCAAATATATTTGAATTTAATACGCTGGCAACGAAAAATCTGTTCTCCAATTCAGGTGTAGACCAAAAAAAGAGATCTTGAGTTTGATTTCTACAAAAAAATCGCACATATTTTGTTTTAAAATCCACCAAATAATTTTTAGAACAAAAAGGTCCATGAGTCGAAAAAAGGTTGAGAGCCCCTGATTTAAAATAACCAAAAAATTAAACTTATTTGAAATATAATCAGTTCGGAAAGAGTAAGTTGAATCGTTTCGCTCAAGTCTTTTCTGTTTTTTGAAACTTGCGCTTACAACCACTCTCGGACTCGCTTCAAAATTCTGATGCTTAGGCATGTCAAAATTTGACAGTTTTTTCCGGAAGGTAGAGAAGTACTCGTCAACACTAGCGTTGAAACTATATTTTTAGCTAGGTTTGATACGCTTGTACTAACATCTGCCCGGCGAACCCCCTCCCCGATCCCCCAGTTCTCTTGCCTAATTCTACTACTATCAACATGTCGATATGACTATAAACGAGCAGTTTTACCACTGTTGTTGTGCTAGTCCCCCTAGTTCTAATGCCCTTGCTTGTCATTAATATTTAATGAGTTCTTTTTTGACCAAAATCAGTTCTTTAAATTTGTTTTGAAAAAAATATAAAAACTCTGATATAAAATTCGTGCTGAATTTTTAAAATAAATTTTTTGAATACTTTCAAAAAGCTCTCTCGCTGTATATTCTGTAGTGTTTTGTAAGCAAAAGCTGTAAAAAGGGCATTAAAGCAAATATACTTTTTATTTAATTCAACTTTTAAAGTTTTCAATAAAAGCAATAAAAAAATCCCATCTTTATTTAAGCATCTTTATTTAAATGAAATTAATAATCGATTCTAATAAAGCAAATCTTGATGAAAACGTGAAAAAAATTTTAATAAAAGATTTTTTTTAAATATAGCTGTTTTGATAACCCAAATTTACTTTTATCCGTACATCAACGTAAAAAATACAAATTCAAACCCAAAAAATCTGATGTAACCAGAGCTCAGCCAGTTTAACAGAAGTCTGTTAACAATTTTTTAACCAAAAGAGCTTTTTGCGAGCTTTTGATTAACAATCTTGCTTCAAGACATTTTTATATATTTGACTTTTTAACAACTTAAGTGTAAGTGTCGGTTGAATGAACGCTTCTGCCATTAACAATAATTTACAACTGACAAAGCTTATTGTTGTGAAATGAAATGAAATAATGCTTTCATTAAGAAGTTAGCATTGTTTGGAATAAACCAAGCACGAAAAAACTAAAAATAAAATGTAATATTTCAAAATAGTTGCACAACAAATCAAATGTTGGTTTATTTACTTATAGCAATAATGGGTTTGGCATGCAGCAAAGAGAGCAACAGAACCATGCTCCATTTAAAAACATCAAAAACTTGCCTTTTTTTATAAAGGCACCATGAAAGCTTTAAAAAGTTGTTTTAATCAGCTGAATAATTTTTTTGGTTTTTAGTTGCACAAGATTTTTGTGAGGTCTAACCTGCCTTTTCTTTACGTTTATTTTTTCGTCTCAACATGATTTAAAAAGACAAAAAAGGTATTCACTTTAATGATTTTTTTTTCTTCCGAAATGAATATTCGAGTAGCTTCCCCTTTTTCTTTCTTACAGCAAGCCCCCCTTTCTAAAGCAAACTGTTATATCTCTGCTGATTGAGTTTTGTTTTTCTTACCTTGTTTTATTCAAATAAGTGTTACGTCACAAAGGACATAAACTTGCTTCAGCTTACGTTTTTTCTTAGCCATTCACTTTAAAAATAAAGGCCCGTTTCCACTACGAGCGTGGAAAAGAGCATTCTTTGTTTGTTCTATTGATTTTTTTTTGCGCTCGCTTTAATTTTAACCGCTCGCTTCTATCGAAGATCAATAAAAGAAACAAAGAATGCTCTTTTCCACGCTCGTAGTGGAAACGGGCCTTAAGTCGCTTTGTAATTTGATTTATTGGATTTAGATTGGAAATTTAGTTAAAATCGTCTGTTATGAATCAATCAATAATAAATTTTCAATAATAAAATTTTTAACAAATATAATCATACGAAGACGAGTTTTTAGTCGAGTGTGGCAACCAGCGCTAAATCCAACCAATGTGCTGCTACACAAACAATGCCTGTAGGAAAAAGCTTATACGCAATTTTTACTTTTGTTATGCACAAAACCATAATTGCAAATGCCACGCAAATGTATTTATTTAGTTTTCGAAACGTTTAAGAACTGGCTGTGGGTGAATTTTGAAATAATTTTGGTATAAATTTGGACATTATCTTGAGTGTTTAAACCAAATGGTCTCAAGGACGAAAAGATTTATATTAAGCAAGGACAGCAATTCACTATCAAACAAGAAACTACCAAGAACACAATAGAAAAAAAAATGAGTGGCAAGTGTATGCGACCAGTGATGTGATTAAAAAAGTTCGCAAGCAACAGTATAAGGAGACAACTTTATATATTCAAACAAATTCTTTTGATAAGTAGATAAAATGTCGCTTGCCTTTAAAGCAGTGCTTTTCACACAACTGTACCAAAATTTTTTAAAGGTGTACCAGCTTGATGGGGTGTATGAGGTCTCCAAAGACTTTTTCTAGTTTTAATGACTGTTAAAACGTTTATTTAAAAATAAGCAACCCCTTCTTTTTTAAAGTTGCTTATCTTTATCTGGAAATTTTGGGGTTCTTTAAATTATTTACCTGGACTTAACGCCGTTATCTAACGTACAGGTATAATCCAATGTAATACAGAGGTTTATATTTACCGGGACTAGAGTTAATTATATCGTTGAATTAACAACCCTAACTCTAACTTTACTAAACCAACAGGTAAGTTGAATAACCTAACTCCTTATCTTTACGTGGGAAAGGTTGTTGCTGCTTATCTTTACCTAGAAGATTTTGGAATTGTTTAGCTTTACATGGCTCTTAGGGTTACTTACATGTATCTTTATAATCTCCAAAAATTGTAGAAGCAAGGTGATGATCTTTTTTTTGACTTTAATCGTTCTTTAATCATGTTTTTCATTTATATATTTCTTGAAAGGAAAAAAATAAGTGAAGACTTACAAGAAAAGCCCAATAATTTTGATTTAGATTTAAAACTTGGGAGTACAAGTTTTTTCAGTTTAGACAAAAGTGAATATTGTTGGAAAAAAGATTGAAAAGACTTTTTTATGTAAATAAATCTTCTGTAAAAGGCCGTGATGATTTGGCTATAATTTTGCTTATAGCAAGACTCGCATTTACAGGTTCGTTTTCCTAATGATGACTTCAGTTACTTTATCTTTCGTAACATTGCCTCTGTACGCATAATCTTTATCTCCATGCATTGTTTTGTATAGTGTCGACGCTTGTTGTACGTTTCATACCCGCACTTATGTTTTTCTGACAAATAAAACAATGATTAATAGGCCACCGCCGATTGCGCTAAAAAATAGAATCTAGTCAATAAAAAAACTCTTTCTCACTCTGCAATGTTTTTGTTTTAAAACTAGAAAAGATTGATAGAACAAAACTTTAGTTGTCAAATAAAGTAGTTTTTTTTCTAAGAATAATCTTGATAACAAACTTTAGTACAATCACTAAGCCCTCTTTTGGTTGATGCAGTTTAGCAAATGTGCTTCAAAGGCCGAAAAATGTTTTCACAGGTCACGTGTTGGAGACCCTTGGTTTAGATCAAACATTCTAAACTCGTTGGAACTCAGGATCTAAAGGCTAATTTTGTGAAACTCTATGGACTCTGAATGCCAATTTTTTACGAAAGCTCCGGTAAGTTAATTTTTGGTAAGTTATTTTTTCAACAGTAAGGATATTTTTTTTAATTAAAACTTTTTTACATTTTTTTCTAAGTTTTTTTAAAAAAAAGGTCTTTATCAATAGACTGTTAAAAGAAAAAACTTACTTAAACAATTGAATTTTCAAGTTTTTAAAAAAGATTTTGGAAAAAGGAAGATTAGGTCATTACATTTTTTACAGAAAAACTTAGGGACCTCAGGCGGAAACCTGGGTTTAGATGAATAAGCAAATGCTTTTTTTGTTGAAGAGGTTGCTCAATCTTTTACTACAATAAATTTGTAAGCCTGCTATATTGACTTTTAATCTTCTTTATTTTAAAAAGAAACAAAGTGTTTTGGGAATGACATTACATGTTTTATTCCTTTTGCAAACTTATCTTTTGCAGTTTATTAATCGGTGCTGCCCAACCGCGCCCCGCAAAGGAATCTTTAATCAGATCGTCAGTCGGCAGTGTGGTTGAGTTGTTAAAGCGCCGTGATTGTGATCAACATGGTCTCGGTTCAAAACCTACTGGTGCCATTTTGTTGTTTCCTTGGAAAAGACACTTCACAGCACTTCCCCCAACTTGGCGGTCATAGCAAGCAGTTGTAAATTTCAGTTGTATCTCTATAAAACTAAAAAAAAATAGAATAGAAAATTTCAACCGGACAGTAATATCTTGGTATCTCTGGAAGCAGATCCGGATAATTGCTTGCCTTATATATTAGCGCCTGCCTCGCTTTTCTGCGAGTCAGAAGGATGAAGATAAAAATTCCTCAACTAATGATGCTCAACCAACTTGAATTATTGCACTGCCTCTAAGCAAAACTCAGAATACAAAAATTTTAGGCCTTGAAAGAGGTTCTTTGCTTTAATTAAGAAAAAAACACTTATGATTAAAGTAATGATTTTCAATTTTTTGGCCTTCACTTGATTTCGATTACGTAACTGTGGAAGTAACCTCCTAGATAATTGGTTTTTAAACCACAGATTTAGTTGGAGACAAAAAAACGGTCATCAGTTTAATTTTTACACTGATTGTGGCTCGCTATAAGCTATCTTGAAAAAATTTTACCCGTAATGTATAAAAGATCGGGCACCCATGCTATAGATTAATAAACTTCGAAATTAGAATTTTTTTTTCTTTTTCGTATAATTAGGCTATGACCTACTTCATTGCCCACCAACTATACAGTACATTGTTTAGATTTTTTCAAAACGATTGTCGCTAAATAGATGGGTAAATAAACAAAGTGATGTTTTACCAATACAGAAAAACAAAAAATTACAAAAATATAGCAACAACAAAAGCAAGAACAACTACAAAATGAAATCAGTCAGATGCGGTTGTGCTGGTGTATCCCAACTAAACAGTCAACAAAATAGCATTAGCACCAACTCGCCCGATAAGGTAACAATACAGAGCGAAGAAGAAAATAGAAAAAAAGGTATAAATATTTTGATATATTTACGTGAACAATTGTATCATTTCTAAAAACACGAGAAAAGGATTGTATTATTTTCAAAAGACAAGAGATAATTTATTATATTCTGATTGATAAACAAATTTATGTAATTCGTGGTAGCGAATTACAAAACTTCTTTCATGGATTGTGCAAAATTTTACGGATGTGCATATTTAATTATTACTTATGATTTTTTATTTACGATTAATAAACTTTTGTATGTAACATGTTTTTCAGTGCAAAAGAAATAAATATTAATACTTTTTAAGAAAAATCGAAAAAATTACTTTACTTGGCAAAGAACGAGAAAAGCAAAAACCACTCAATAATATATTTCATGTCAGGCTCAATAAAAGCTTCCTAAACAAGTATTACTTGAAAAAGCGTGCTAAAAAGCGCTTGTGAAAAGATTAAAAATACGCTGGTAGACCACATTGTAAGACTTGGATGAAAACGCTTGGGTTTTGGTGCCAGTAAAATAAAAAGGTGGTAGATAATTCCTATGAGGGCGATGGTTGTGCCGCCGTTGGAAAAGTAAGAGGGCACAACACTTTCTATTTTTTCTTTTAACTATAGCCATCAAAATTAAATGTTAAGCTATAAAGAAAAAGAAAAAAAAAAAAAAACTCTTCACTTCACTAACAAAGGAAAAAGCTTTTTTGGCCTTCAGTTTAAACCGAAGATTTATTTTTATTTTTCACTTCAGCATTTCAATTTTAAGAGAATTTTGAGGATAAATTGTTGAAAGAGCACAGAAATTAAAGTAAAATTAGAAATGGGGCATCTTTCCTCTAAAAAGTCGGACCTCTCCTGAATAAAAAGGACCTTGCGCGCTGTTGATGGTGGGAGATCATTTGAGTTGATGAAAAAAAAACAACAGCAATATATTGAGTTGTGGACCGACAGCACAAAAAAATGCCAACTGCGGCATTGTGGATCACACAAGCCGGATCCAGCTCACTGTCCAACTCACTGCCCACATGGTTTCGAGTTTTGTTTTATAGGAACCCACAAATTTAATAACAATATACGTTGAAAATATATGTCACCAGTCTACCATATTATATTTTCAATTGTTAAATAAATTGCAATTAGAATGAATGAATGAAGTTGTAAAATTTAAGAACCGCAGTGTAAAATGCTGTGCAAACAAAAAATTAAAATGCAAAACTTAATCGAATTATTTAATAGAATAATTATTACAAAGAAAACAATGTTCCACCAGCGCAACTGCAAAAGACACCGCTAAGCCGCAAGGGCATACTGGCGGCGGTTCCGATATGCTAACCACATCGAGTTAGCTAACACGGATACGGGTTAAGACAAGCAAAACCCTGCAGTTCCCATTACAAACATAAGTAAGAATGGTCAAGTCAATCAACAAGCAAGTGCCGACAGACCTGTTTCGTCCTAATAAGGACGAAACAGGTCTGTCGGCACTTGCTTGTTGATTGACTTGACCATTCTTACTTAAGAATAATTATTGTTTTTATAGTTTTTTTAGAGACAAACAATTCTTTATTGTGAAAAGATATCCGAATCAGTTTGCTTGTAGGGAATAGTTTGCTGCTTCTCTTTCTTTTTTGTGAAACATCTGAGTTATTTTTTTCGAAAAAGAATCCTCAATAACTTTTCAGAGCTTGTTGCCCAATTGGCCGATCGGGTGAAATCTTTAAAATCATCTTTCTTCGGGAGCATACCGTACTGAAGCATAGCGTGGCCAGTTGTTCTTCAAATATTAAATCAAAAACAGCATTTGGTAAAAGCTGAATTTTGAAGATAATTTTTCCATTTTTGAATTTTTTTTCCAATGGGTCCGCTGAAAAGAGCACAGACATTTTTTTCTATATCAGCTTGTTCTTGCAAAAAAACAAGGTTAGAGATGTGACATCTTTTAGAAATGCAGCGTGTTTTATTGTTGGCTTTTCTTCTAATGGTTGCTGGTCTTATTTTCCTCTAAAATTTAACAAACAAAAATAATTTTCAACCTGCAAAGAAATTCTTGAACCTAGCTCACAATATTTATGCAAATGTGATATACACTGATCACGGATCAGCTTCTGGTGTGTTTGACTCTCCTTAAAAGATGATTTTGAACAATATTTTGTCTTTGATATTCTAAGAAAATAGGCTTACGAAAACCCAAAACCAAATAAAAATTTTTAAATGATTAACATATATCCTGCCTCCTTGAAACGCAAAAGATGCTAATTTTTTTCATTCATTCATTTCTTTTTTTATTCACGATCGCTATAGTTCACAAAAGAAATCATAAATATTAGAAAAGATCAAGAAAAGGAAACACCAGCACAACGTTAGACGTTAAAACATGCATAAGATAATTAAAAAGTGTATGTACAAATCGGTAGAAAGCATGGCTGCAATATCTTGTTCAGTTAAAATATAAGAAATGAGAAAGAAAAAAGAAAAAAGGAAAGAAGATTGAAATATCACGAAAAAAATAATCAAACAATTCGCAATAACAATGTCACTGTTATTTTATACAGAAGTGGCAGTAACTAGTTCATTGATTCTCAACCTTTCATGGTTCGTCGCCCCTTTCCAGAGATTCTCAACCCCTGTGTCCCCCTGCTTAGAATATTGTCCCAAAATACTAGTTACGACTAAAAAAAGTCATCACTCTGAAACTGTATCTATTTTTGAAGACTAAAAAGGTTGTCACTTTGAAACTGTCTCTGATTTCTTCATTTTCGTCTCAAAAAAGGTCTTCAGCAAAGGCTTGTGGTACCCTTTTGAGAAAAACTGAACTAGTCACTTTGCAAAAATTTGTGACTAGTTACAATTTTGACCTAATTAAAAGTTACTAGTTACAGTTGCTTTCTAAATTAAAAGTTATTTTTTCTCAACACAACCTACCACCAGTTTTCAAAACCACTACGTTAGTATGCTTAGTTGAGCGTGAAGGGTTTAAAATGTTTGTATTTTTGCTGAGATCATGAGGCCAGTAACTAACCGTTGCCGAAGCGCGTGGCCAGCGAACGAAGCGACCGCATCTGCTTCTACCCAAAAAATATCGTGAAAGTACCCTCCTCTTAGCAAAATGTTTCTTCATCTTTTGATAGAAGCACAATGACGGTGGCCCCCTACCTTCCCGCTTCCGACAGTTGCCCTTCACCCTGCCTTTTGTCTGCACCCTAATTTTAGGATAAAATTACGGATCATGTACTCGATTGAAAGTGATGACCATTTTTTAGAGACCACTATGTTTTTTCTGACAAGAAATGCGCCTTTTGTAAGGCCATCACTACGCGTGGCGTAATGTTTTGTTACTCGACTGGTGATCAGAAGTTTTTGATTTTGTTACTCACTTGCAGCATTGATGTTGCTGAGGTACAGTGGCGGCCAGCAAGCAAAAAGCGAAGAGGTGTTGTTATAAAAGACGCCGAAAAGTTTTTTGGTGGGCAAGGCAAAATTTTGAAAGCGCACTTTTCGGTCGAAAAGAGATTCTCAAAAAACAAAAAAAAAAAAAAGCTTAAATGAAGAAATAAAAAAATGGAAATAATAAATGGAAAAAATTATTATTGAAAAACTTTGTGAAGACCAAAAAATTAATAAATAAAGGTCTTCACTTTTCGACCGCGGCGTTTCATTTACTTAACCCGCAATCTTTTTGATTTAGGCTACTCAAAAAGGTGAAACGTGTTTTTTGCAAATAAAGACCTTTTCTATTTTGCACTACGATGATTTACACCTTCAGTTCAACCTCAAGTTTTTTTTTGGTCTTCACAAATTTTCAGAGAATTTTTTTTTCCAATTCGCTATGTATTTTTGTTGAGAGTGCTTTTTTAACAAAAAAGTAGGCAACCTTTTTTTAAATCTCGCTATATTAGGCTACTGTTATATTAGATGGCTCTTTTCAAAAAAAGCTTTGTAATCCCTTGTTTGAATCGATATTTTCAACCTTTGTTGGATAGATTTTGGTGGAGATGTATAATTGCAAAGAAAAATCTAACACAATGCTTCTTTGTAATGATTTTGCTCACCAGGCAAAGTATTGCTAAAAACTTTAAATGTTCTACCAGTGATAATAGCCAACCAAAAATTAGCAAAATAATTTTATTTAAACTGACGTTTCGTCAGTCATTCAACCGACATCTTCAGAGATTAAAATGTTTACAGTAATAACTGCTAAAAGCTCTTCACTTGACGAGTTTTTTTGCTGTTACGATATTAACGAGATAATAATGTAACAAGTTAAGATGTCGGTTGATTTCTGACCGACAAAACTTCAGTTTAAATAAAAATATCTTGCTAATTTTTGGTTTGTTATTATCACCGGTAGGACATTTAAAGTTTTTAGTAATAATATGCTTCTACGTATCTTGCAAATTTTAAAAGCAATTGCCCCCTGGATCACCATTTTCGCCGCTCTTGAACTTGCCATTTGTAAAATATAAATTGTGTTAATTTGAAGGTTATTAAATTTATTCCTAACCAAGCATTTTAACTAAAAAGTTTTCTGCCATAGAAAGCGAAGTGTTGCTACTTGTTACACCAGTAGTTCTCAACCTTTTTCAAATGGCGGCACATTTTAGGACTTTTTCAAAATTCGCGGCACACTTGCTGCAGATTTCTTGATTTATGTCCCCAAAAAGAGGTGTTCTCAAAAAAAAAAGAAAAAAAAAAAAAAAGGAAAAAGGTCTTCACTTTGAATCTGTCTCGAATTTTTCGATGTTCGTCCCTAAAAAGTAATGTTCTCTAAAAAAGATTGCGGATCAAAGGCTTATGTTGTTTAAAAAGTTTCGCTGCGGATTGGAAATCCCTCAAGGCAATCAGGTTGAGAAACACTGTGTTACACCTGTAATTGGATTGAGTGAGCTGCGTTTATTGTACATTTAATATTTCACATAAAGCGTCAATGAAATGCATCATTTTGCGTCACTTTGCATAAAATTTTTGAGCTAAATTCAAAATAGCTCAAGAAGTTGCCAAATCAAAATTAAAAAAAAATTTTTTTAAATCCAAGAAAAAGTTAAATTTACTTGCTATGAAAAAAAATTGAAGAAATTAAAACTATTAATTTTAAGCGTTGCTGATAATACAGTCATTTGCAAAAATATAGGACCACTCCAGTCGCAATGACATTTAGAGGCAAAGCTTTATTAAATCGTCCAAAATACATTATTTCATCAAACAAACACATTATTGCCTCATAGTGAATTATTGAATCTTTCAAAAATTTTAAATATATATTTGCGACCAGTTGCAGTGCAGATTAATGTACGGTTGAAGGTTATTTATAATCTCTTTAAAAGCAGAGAAAAATGGGCAAAAAACTTTCATTATTGGCTGTTGAGTGTGCTTAGATAATGGCTTTGCATATGGAAAGACTCTCAGGAAGACTACAATGCAGCAAAAGTTCAGTCTACTGCGCCATAGAAAAGTTTAAAAAGCATGAAATTTATAATGACATAAAAAAAGGCGATAGACTCGTAAAACTTCACAAAGAGATGAACATACCATCTGACAAGCAGTCATGCGATCCCCTAGTTCTTGTCATAAAATACTTGTCAATTTGCTGAAAAAATGATACAGACATTAGTATTAACACGGTTTTAGGTTGTTTGACCAAGGAGTTTGGTTTAAAATCCTAGAAGCCAGTTACATAACCCGTCTCACATCTTATGAAAAAGAAGAGATTATTTTTTGCCAATAAACATTTTCATTTGACTGTGGAAAAATGGAGAACAGTTTTTTCTCTGACGAATCTACAGTTCAGCAGTTTGCAGTGCGGAAAAAGCATGTTTATTGTTTAAAGACCAAAATTCCAAAGATTCAATCCGAAGTACACTTTCAGTACAGTAAAACACCCCCAAGCCAGATAATTTGGAGGGCCATAAGCAAACATGAGTTGCTAGGTTGTATTTTCTTGCCCCAGGTACCACAATGAATGGCCTAATATATGTTCAATTGCTTCAGGAAAAGCTGAAAATACACATAGTGGTGCATAACACCTCTATATTTGTGCACGATGAAGCACCATGTCAAATCAAAAATGGTTTCGGAATACCTTCAGAAAAGCGAGATGAAAGTTCTTGACTGGGCTGGAAACAGCCCAGACTTGAATCCCATCAAAAATTGTGGAGTTACAAAAAGAATAAAGTGGCAGAAAAACAACTATACAGTGCTAAAGATTTTTTAACTACAATAAAAGAATTTAGGGTGAAGGAAATCAGCACCGAGTACTGTGCATTTTAGTAAAAAGTATGTCCAGAAGTTTTCTGCAGTAATGCGAGAGAAAAATAGACACACAAAATACTAAAAACAGCCTTCTTTTTTGAAAAAAAGTAATACTGAAGTGCTTCGAATATTTTTCATTTGATTTAATTTTGTTTGATTGCCAATAAAACTCTCTTTTTTGATGTAGAACTGATTTTACCTTATCGTAGTTTAAAAAACTCGGAAAATTTCAAGTTGGTTCTATACTTTTGCATATGACTGTTTTTTAAATTGCTGTATACTTGACGGTGCTGCAGCTCTGCAGCTCCTATGGGCAAGCGGTCACTGCTGAGATGTATAGTGTAAATGTGGTAGATTTATTTATATACTTTTAAAAGAAAACTAAGTTTCTTAAATTACTGAATTAGCCCTCGTAAGTTGCTTAAGACGAGAACAAAATTTAAGCAGCACCCCTTTAAAAAATTTTTTGATGCTTTCATTGTAAAAGTAAAAGTAACTGTAACTGTAAATTATAACTAGTAACTTTTTAGGCTAAAGAATTGTAACTTGTATCCAGAGTTATTTATACAGTACAAACTTGCTAATTACTGATTTAGAACAACCACGCGCAACTTTTTCTAGCAAACCAAATAACTAAGATTGAGAATATGACCTGGATCAATTTTTTATAACAACATTTGGTATCATTTTCAAATTAAAGTAGTTCATTTAGTGAAGAACAGCAAGTTGGATCAGGTCCAAAAACATTTATTGGTTTTTCGAGAATGTTCGGTAAAATTTTTTAATGCTTTCTTGGAACATAAGTATTATAAATGTTCAGGTGGTTGTTTTGATCAAAGTCTTTTGTCTTATCATAGTCGGTCGGCAAACAAATAGATTTGAATGGAAGTTGATCTAGCTAGCCCATACTTTTTTCAGGGGTTCCCAAACTGGGGTACATTTAGGCTTCTCAAGGGGTACATTATTATGTGACAGAATGTCCTTATTCAAGTTAAATTCCATGTCCGGAAGAAATAATAGACTCAAATGTCTAGAATTTTCAAATTTGGTCGATTGTAATTACGTCCAACAGGACAATTAAGAGGGAAGACTTTTTTTTACAGATTACTGTGATTTTGAGTTTGAATGGGGAAATTTTCTGGCTGCTGTAAAGTGAAGACTTTTCTTTTTTTTTAGAGATCACCTTGATTTTCGGCATAAATTCGGAAAATTTGTATCTGATTCAAAGTGAAGACCTTTTTTTTCAGAGATCACCTTGATTTTGGGCATGAATTGGGGGGAAATTAGTGGCTGATTCTAACTGAAAGCCTTTTTTTTACAGAAACGTCACAAAATTTAGGGGGTTTATGCAAACCTGCTACAGTGTCCAAAGGGTACCGATGAACTAAAAGTTTGGGAAACTTTGTTTTATAAGATAGAAAAAATATTAAAATTAAGATTAAATTTTTGAAAATCCAACTTGCGAGCATCAAAAACAGCATTCAGTTTTTCTACTAAGTTTCTAATAATTGATGTTTAGATTAATCTATAGAAAGATGAGTAGGGAATCACTCATAAATCTGCCACTGCTTTATTGAATATGACCAAAATCACTTTTGACCTGCAGTATATTCAACTGATCGGGAAAATGCACACATAAGGGTAATTTGACCTCTTATTATTGAGGTAAATGACACATTACTGTGGGAAAGTGCAAAGACTCATTCGATGCACACATAGGGGTTATTTGATCTCTTATTATTGAAGTAAATGACACATTACTGTGGGAAAGTGCAAAGACTCATTCGATTTCTACCAATATCACATTGTTTTTTCGCTGTTTACAACCGCATTCTCTTGTCTTAGTTCCTGAAAATTAGCGCAATGCGGTCGTAAACAGAGAAGTCAGTCGGCAGCATGGTCGAGTGGTTAAAGCGCCGTGCTTATGATCAACATAGTTTCGGTTCAAAATCCACTTGCGCCATTCTGTTGTGTTCTTGGAAAAGACACTTTATGGCACATTCCTCTGCCTGGTGCTTGTGGCAAGCAGTTTTATTAATATATTACAATTATATCTCTATTAAATTACAAGCAGACAGCAATATCTCCGCATCTCCGGAAGCAGGTCGGGATAATTGCTTACCCTATGTATTAGCGCCTCCGTCGCTTTCCTGCGAGTCAGAAGGATAAATATAAAGGTAAAATAAATAAAAAATAAAATAAGTACCAATGTGATATTGGTCGAAATTGAATAGGTTTTTGTACCTTTTTTATATTTCTAATTTCTAATTCATACTTCTAATCATAATTATTAGATTTATTTTTCTAATCATAAATTGTTAGTAGTTACTTTACTCACATTGGTCGGTGGTAAAATCACAAGTTCTTTCAGGAAAATTGTTATGTAAGTCTTTAATTTCACCCCAAGAAAAGTCGCTATCCTTGAAGGAGAAAGGGACTAAAGACAAAATGCTATTGTTTTGATTTTTAGCATTGCCGAATATGGTTTATGAAGTCTACTATTCAAATTTAAATTTAGGCAAACCTTAAATCAGAAAATTTTTGTTTTTTTCGCCTTAAACAATTTTAATCCCCTTATCAAAAAGCAAATTTTATTATCAAACCAAAACGTTAAGAAATTTTGCAACCAACACCATAAGTTCGATGAAATGCTTTGGTTCATATCAATAAAAAAATTATGCAAAATCATCATAAGTAGAAATAAGTCAACCGTATCTGAGAAATTTTTGCGAAAATTACTGTTTCCAATAAACTTTAAAGAATATCTAATCCACCGATTAGACAATAAATATGAAAGCTGAATCAGCTATTATAAGGGTTCGTCTCGAGCTGTTATAATTATTAAGAACTTCAAATTTCACACACAATTTAAATTTTACACGAAAAGAGATGCAAGGTTTGAGTAAAAAACTCACAAAAAACCTTTCATAAGCAAACATTAACTTCATACTTTTTTTATTCATAGTTGAATATAAACTTTTTATGTTTTTTTTTAGTAGAATTTTGGCTTTATGCTTAAAAGTACGAGTATTTTTAAAAACTTGTGGTTTACTTTAATTTTAAATTTAAATGGCCATGTTTAGATAAATCAAAAATTGTCTTTTCTCAAGTTACCAAAGTTATTATTACTATCAAAAAATTATTTATTTTTTTGGATATTAAAAGAGTTTTTTCGTCAAGAGTTTTGCCAATGCGCAAAAACCCTTCCGTATAAAAATTGCAAAAGGATGCGACGAACTTAACACATTAGGAATACGCAATTTAAAAATCAATTTGTGTTTAATCATTTTTCTTACTATTCCATTGCTCCAGTAAAGACTAGTTGGAGCGTTAGAACATTTTATAGGAACGTCTTCATTCTGAAAAAAAAAACAATCCGTCAAGCACTTGAACAATTTGTCATTTCGCACGAGAATTTAATACCTTTAATATGGTATTTCTTAACTCTTGTGTCCAACTAAAGAATCTTTCAATTTCTATAAGTACGAGTCCGCGATGGCCACATTGTCGCTGCACAAAATTTCTTGCGCTTTTATTCAGAAACAGACTTTGTGCTATTTTTACGTCGAATCTTGTTGCACTTCGATTGTTCGAAGGAATCTGTAAAGTGTTTTCAAAATGAAAAAAGTTATTATTTACTGAATTTAATTTAGTCAGCAAATCATTTTCAGATTTTATTCTTTAAAACGCAAAAACCTACTAGCACTACTAATAAGAACCAAGTCAGTGCAAATTGCTAGTTTTCGGGTTGGAATTTTTCGCTGATTGGTTACAACCACAAGATGTCATAAAAGATAATTGAAAATTTAAACTTATCAATTGTTGCAAATAAATTAAATACCATTCAGTAACTAAGTAATTTGGAAAATTAAACGATAATTTTTCTTTGTTTGAATTAGTGATGAGCTTTCAAAGTTTCATTAAATATACAGTACACCTTTCATATTCGCAGGGTTACGTTCCTTCACCCCCCGCAAATCCCGAAACTACGCGAATTATTGATGCGGTTTTAAAACGCTTATGTATAATATCATATATGCTAAAATATGCTTCCCCAAACATATTCTAAAGGTCGACTTACTCATTAATATAATAGTAATGCATAGTGTATTCGTATTCCTGACTGACAATAGAATACTGTAGTTACCCGTATAAACTCGTCCGCTCTCTCTCTCTCTCTCTCTCTCTCTCTCACACACACTTTTCTAATTCTTTATTTTAAATTAACTGACATTGTTGTTTAGAAATTATTTACCAGTTAGGGTGAATGTGAGCGTTTTTCTGCTAAAGAGAGGCCTAAGAAATTCACGAAATTGCCGGATCTACCACAAATTCAAATACATTAATAAAAACAAAAAAACTTTGAGAGCAAAATCCGCAAGTATGCGGAACCACAAACAGTGAACCACGAATAGAAAAGGGTGTAGTGTGCACTTTTACTTTTAAAAACATAAACTTTTACAAAAAAAGAGAATTAAAGTCAGGGTTCAAAACTAAACTAGATTGTATGAAAAAATGGCAAAAACTAGCAGCAAAAAACGCTTTGTTTCATTTTGCCCATATTTCGTAAACGTCATCAAACAAAATTCAGCGACTCTTTACAATGCATCTTACGGGGGTAGTTGCCAGGCAATGTAAAATAAAATATCAGGAAAGGGTTGGAATTATAGCTGAATTGAGCGAGTTTTTTTTCGATGGCAACCGAAGTCGACAAAATCTCGGTTCAATTCTAACTTTTGCCAGATGTTCAGTTCAAAAAAAATCAAACAAAAGTTTTTTGAACAAAACAGCTTCAGAAAAACCTTTACCTTTAGAGCAGTGTTTTTCAACCAGGGAGAAATTCTTTTCCAGGGTGAAATTTCTGAGTTCAGGAGAGGAATTTGTACTTATAATAATTTAATATGAAAAAGGGTTTTTAACAATAGTTCTTAATTTGACCTTGCAATAGTTATTATTTCCAGGGAAGGCAATTAATGAAAATCAAAAAATGGTCTTCCCCTTATGTTGGCTTTTTTGGTCTTCATTTGAATTTTTTTTTTTTTTTTAATACTTAACATAGATTGTTATACCCGAGAAGGTTACTTGATTTGTCGAAAGGAAGAATAAAAAATTTTTATTTTATATAATGGAGTAATAATAAGTTCCAAAATCAGCAAGAGCGGGAATCCATTGAGAAAGATAAAACCACGCTTTAGAGCATTTTCCTCTGGCAATCTCAACAGGCATCTCTCAATTATATTCATATCACTTTATAAATGCTTAAAACTCAAGTAAACAATGGCAACCGGACAGCAAGAAAGTCAAATCCTTAAAAGCAGATCGAAGTAATTGTTTGACGGTTGCTCAGAATTTAACGACTCCGTCATTGTCCGATAAATCAAAAGGATAATTAGTTGCCGATGATGATGATGATGATGATGATGTTGATAAAGCGAAAAAATCTCATTGTTGAAAAAACCCTGTTTTACGACTGAAAATTAAAGCAATGTCATTGTATTGGTTATTTAGTGGTTAGTGAACAATGAGAAAAAACTTGAATAGTTCATTCGACGCTAAGGTTTTCAAAAAATAACTGCCAATGGAAATCTTTTTAAGATTATTATGAAACCAGAACAGATTTCATTCAATCAGTTTTTCATTGAAAGTAATCTATACTATATTAAATATTTCTTTATATTAAAATTTGATTCAATGATATTATAGTCTTAGATAAGTAAACAAAATCAAGTAAAATTTTATAGTAAATTCAAGCAAAAATAATTTGAAATCTTGCCTTATAGGTATATTGCGTTTTGCATCCCTCTAGCGTTTATTTAATCAAGATAAGGACATTTTATAAAGAATTTTTTTTTAAAGTTGAAAATTTGCTATTGAGATAAAAAAAAAAAGAAAAATCATTTGGTATAGACCAATTTTCCTAAACTTGATTTAAGTGCAACTCAAATTTGAGTTTAGTAAGGATCTCGCGACCCAAGCTTTGGTCAATCAGTTTAGATTAGCAAGAAGAAATTACTGTTTGGTTTAATAATAAATTATTATCAATTTTTTTTAAACCGATGAAAATCATTAAAAAAATATAATTTTCTTTCCAAATTTAATTTAGCTTAACATCTTGGTCGCATGTAAAGATACATATGGGGAAGCTTCATATCACTCCCAATTTTATTTGAAGTTTGATTCCCAGTCTTTACTTCGAAGCCTGGTTTTTGATTGTCTCGACAAGACCCATCTTTCGACCTTTGGCAATTTATTTATCAGTCGCAACCCATACTTCGGAAATAGACCCAAAATGTCAAAGGGATGTATGATTTAAAAAAAAGAAAATATGTTGATTTTTTTGTCATTACCCTTTTGTGGCTGGTTTTCAAAGATTGCATAATTTTTTCGTGGGTATCCAATAAGGAAGTCTGAATAACTACAATTTGTAAAGAAAAGAATAAAAACAATACTTTCTGGAGCATTCTTTTACTCAATATTAATAATAAGAACAATTTTTGTAATTTGAAAAACTCTGCAAAGAGAATAAATAAAAATAAAAAAGAATTAAAAGTTTTTCCGTCTTTTATGGTCAACAGCGCATTAAGTATTTCAAAATGCTCTTGAAAAAATAAATTTTGAAAGTCTTGATTCAGTTACTACTGTGAAGCCAGATCATTGAGCTTTGAAATAAACCGCTAAACAGCAATGAGTTTGTCTATGGTAGCGAACATGCAAAAATTAACCGAAAATTCGAAAAACAACACAACGACTCATAGTTTATAAATTCATCTCCCACTAAGAGCCTCAAGCAATTTCTTTTTCTAGAAGTAAAAAAGAAAGACTACAAATTGATTTGTCTATGTGATGTCATTATCCTAATAACATGTTATATAAACCACTAATCCTCTTGACTTCCGTAACAACAATGAAGGTTTTTTGCGTATTATGGCTCGCGACCGATAATCTCGAAGAACAACAAAATTTAGTTGTCTGGTTGGAATTTGGTTTATTTATGAAGCAATATGATTGTAATCTAGGGTGGTTTCTTCAGATCACCTGCAAAGGAATACAACGTAAAGTGATTTTTCTAATCGCAACCTGACGGACGCAATTAACTGGAACAAGGTCGCTGGTGTCGTCATTAAAACGCTTCTCTTTAAATTAGCCATCTTCACTTAATCGCAGCGTGTTAAATTGCAAAAAAATGCTTCACTTGCTAATAAGTTCATATAAAGGTTGTTGTCACGTCTTATCTCCCCATAATTCATAACGAATTGTTAATGTAATAATATAGTAGCACAGTTATTACATTGATAGATAACGTAAATTATGGGCAGCAGTGAAGTGTCAGAGCAATGATGTGATTTATGGTGTCATAATTGGCTTTCAGTTTTGAACTTTACCCTTTTGCAAGCAAGGTCATTCGCAGCAGATTTCTGCATCAATCAAGATTTAAGTATCGCAAAATTATGTATCCGTTTAATTGCATATGGGATAGACTTTATCGAGTAATCATCGCAAACCTATGAAACACACAAATTACGTAAGAAGTTGCGCTAGTATTACCCATTTGAAAGGCACCTTTTCAATTTACAGCAACATGTGATTTTCTTTGCATCAAATGCTATATAAGGGTTAGGTTATTTATTTTCTAGTTTTTACTTAATTATAACAGTTTCCAGAAATCCAGAATTAAGGAAGCATTTCAGAGTTTCAGAATTCGTTATTATGCAAAATATGTGCTATTAATAACTAAAATGTTGTTGTTTTTTTCATAAATTTTAAGTGTGTAGGTACAGTGGGTAGAAAGTAAATAAAGCTAGGATAAATTTGACAATTTAGATTACAGAAAGAAAAAGATATAAAATGTTAAAGTCACCTTTTAAAAAAACGCCAAGGGCCAAGTCTTGATAACCTTTTTTTATGAACCGCTTAAAAAGTGAGAAAAGCATCTCTCCATTTACTCTTATTCTATTTATTTTTTGTTAGTTTTGATCAGTGTCGCGTACCAAGGATTGTCGAAGGGGGGGGGGGAAGCATACAACCACAATCAAATATGCTTAGTGAAAAAATTTTCAAATTGTAAAAAAAGTCTTCACTTTGAATGTGTCTCGGTTTTCTCGATTTTTCGTCCCAAAATCATAGTAATCTCTAAAAAAAAAGAAAAAGGTCTTTGCCTAAAAACGTATTAGTGATCTTCAAAGGGGAGCCATGGCAAAATCTCTCCCCCTAAATACGCCACTGATTTTGATAATAAATTAGGTAGGCGTTTAGCATGTTGCAACTAATTTAGTGAAAATAAAATGCAATGAAGCAGGTTTAGACCTTTGACACGGAGCGAATATGCTTTATTTTTTAGTCATTACAGTAAAAAACAGATTTAGAGCTCTGATATAAAATGCAGACTCTTTCTTTTTTGATTATCACAGTAACTGCAAATTTAGTGCAGTAGAGACCCATTTTGAAGATTAAGTTTTTCAATGCCCTTTTAATTAAAGGTTGACGATTTTGATTTGAAATGTGGTATTAATTAAACGCTTACTTAGCTTAATCGCCTAAAAAGTTGGGCAAACTGACTTTGCAATAAACCGAATTTACCGATAACATTTTAGTAACCACGTATTACTTTAAAGAGTATCTACAAGTTCCTTGATATATCATTCAATGATATAAACTTAATAAATTGCTTAAAGCGAAAAAGAGAATTCAAAAATCAATAATTTAAATAACGGGAATTTAATTTAGCCTAAGCTTAAAACAATTATTTAAAACTATATATTAAAGTTTTTATATCAATGGCTAAGTGCGAATATTTGCGTATTAAAAATTAACTATTGCTTTCAAATTTATCGGTCTACTAAACCGCTGTCGGTATTTCTTGTTCTCCCTTGCATTTTTGTTTCTTTTTGTCTTTCTATAGAGCCGCGCCCCTAGCTGTAACTCAACAATAGGTGGTTAATAGCTATAAGCAAATACGACAACTCTGTATTATTACAAAAAACTAATTTCAAATACTAAGTACGTGTCTAAAGCAGTCGCAAATGTTGTTAAGGAATGTTTGACGGCACAATCAAAAAGGACATCTAGCTCAATAAAAAAACATATAAAGCAAAGTTGAAACTAAAAAAGTTTTTAAAAAATTGAGCTGATTTTAATTTAGAAAAAATTCAGATGAACTCGAATTAAGTTTCATCAACTTCATATTTAGAAAGTGGCTGTTTAGAGAGTGGCAACATCTTTTTTGAACATTTAAAAAAAGGAAATACAAAAAAAGTTTTGAAAATATTTTTATTGACATTTTTTCACTAAGTAGAAGCTGCTATTTTTGTTACGTAAAAAAAGATAAATCAATTTTAGATAAGGTTGCTTGCAAAGAGCTGTGTGTTTTCTTACTTGAGCATACCGAAAAAATCTAAGACCAATAAATAACAGCAAAGATAAGTTGAAATTTTGATATATAAAATTCAAAGACACAATTGACCCTGTGCATTTCTTCCACGAAAGAATAGTTGCGTCTAGCATTTTAATTTTGCTTCATATACTCAAGTTGAACTTTTTTTTACTTGACAACATTTGTTTTTTAAAGTTTATTCGCTTATTCTTTAAAGATTTTTTTTTGTTTAATGTTGTATGTTGTAATTTGTTTGTATTAAGTATAAGTTATGAGTAAAAGCCTAAGCCGAAAAACAACAGAAATGATATTTAAAAATGCATGTGTTTTTGCACCACGAAATTGCCAGCGACCTTTTTGTAGTAAAAAACAACAGAGCGAATATATTAGTAGTGCCTTTTAAAAATTTTTCGAGGTTTTCGATATTCAGGCATTGATTTGTAACTCGGAAAATGCTTTTTACCAAAAAATAGAATACCAAAATTTTTCAATATACTTATCTTTTTAAATAATAAAAATTTTATGTTTTCTTTTTGCATTTTACTTTAATTTTTAATTGTCACCAAAATAAAACAATAGTCGATATTATGTAACCGATAATAACAGCTTTTTTTTTTATTGCAATCACAGAATTTTTGTCTATATTATTCAGACATAAACGAATCTTATTCATCAGACTCGAATCTAAAATTTGCTGCTGGCCTAATAATCCTAATGTTAAATTGTGGCATAAATTCAATGGGCAGCAGGCTTACAGATTTGCAAAACGTACTGGCTAAAGCAGCTAGTTAAAAACGATCGAATTACAAACAATTGATAGTTTCTGCATATATTTAATATTTTTTATTTGAGCCTCGTGCCATTAGATTGACCCAATTCATACCCAAAGCCATTTGGGACCCGAACCGAACCCAAAATTCCCCGACCGGACCATCATGGTCCCGCCATGGTCTCGTCACCAGACGAAAATATTAAAAAAATTCCTTAGCAGCTAAAAAATCAAAAGTTTTCCTTTTTTACATACAAAAAAAAATTTGCAAACTTTTTTATTCTTACTTTGCTGTTTTGCAAAAACAAGAGAAAAGCTCATTTTTGGCTTCCAAACTTTTGTCATATTTAGTGGTGAAAATAATTTGCGGTTTTCTGCGGTTACAGCAACTTTAACAACTACCTTTTCTATTTGATTACCTGATCAACACTTAAGATTATTTGAAAATCAGCGATAAGTATAACTAATATTACGTATCAGCATGGTAATGACAGCCCTAATTAAATGAGTATACAGCAAAATACCCAAAGTTTTGCAGAAGTGAAAATTGCCTTGTTTTTCGATTCTAATCGGCGATAAAATCAAGAAAATGATAATTTAATTCTTCAATTTAACAGTAAAATGGAAATTTCGTAAGAACTTGATCTTTTTTTTCTTTTTCTGAAAAGATTTAAGGTGAGCCTGAGGGGCCAAATGGCGCCTTTTTGATGGGTGAGCTTGATTGAAATCATCTTGGTTTAACCCATACCGGTGGTGTTGTTGAGCCCAGAAAAAGGGGCATTTTTTTTTGTTGTACTTTAAACAAGCCACTCTATTTTACAGTCACATCACTTTGTAGATAGTTAGAAACAAACAAAAATGTCAAGCCCACAGTGACATTTTTTGCATGCCGACACCAGATCGTGGTAAATCGCTTGACGATCCTTCCAAGTTCCACTCCGCCGAGGTCAATAATTGTAATTGATAGGATGATGAATGGTATAAAAAATTAAACTACTTTTTTATTAAAGTTTTTAAATTTATATAGATTATACTCAGTATCCTAGGTCTTGCCTGATCTCAAAAAATAAAGTGACCAATGCTTAAAGTAAGTTTTTTTTAAATAAAACCAATTTTTTGCCTTTCAAATTGAAGTAAAGACAAAAATGGTTTTTAAATTAAACTCCAAAGTATGTTTAACTTAAAAAAATTATTAATATTAATACTTTAATTTAATGTGAAGACTTTTACTTTACTTGCGTGAGAAGAAACACATTTTGGCGTAGCGAAGTGCATTCAAGTTGGGTTGAAGGTTAAAGGCTAAAGATTAAACTAACTTCTTTGTGAAAACTGATGGTGAAAAACGAGCAATTATCTGGATGATTTATTAATGAGAATTATCGTGCATTCAGTTTTTATTGCTATCGTTTTCCTTTCTTTTTATGTATTGTTGTCAATTACATAAGAATTAATACGGACTAGACTGTTCTGTTCGGGTTCGAATTAGGACTTAAGTTTAAAAAAAATTCAGACCTGATTTGGGCCTAAATGTTGGCCCATTTACTTATTCAAATATGGCTTTATGTTGCGTGTGATAAAATGATTAAAATTTAACATAAAAAAATAATCTATCAGAGTTATTTAATCACCTTTAATGTTTTTGCATTCAAGAAATTTTTTTTGAATATTTAGCCTCCCAGGCTTATTCTGCAAGTCAACACTCGGGCTTTGTTTCGGGCTTCAAATAAAGATTCAGATTCGGGACGAATCGGGGCTTTATTTACAAGGCCGTGACTTAAAAGTTTTTGGTAAAGACAAATAGAAAGTGGAGCTTTGGCAAAAATAAAAAATTGAGTTTCAATAGCAGTTAATAAAAATGTAATTTTCCAAACGATGCAGTTTGATTTTCGAGCTGCAGCTAGGCACAGAAAAATTTAGCAATTTTGCCTGAATTGTTCTGTTCGCTGGTATTCCTCAATGCTATCTTTATTAATTTAGGCGTATCTTGATTGACACCACATTTCGTTGCAGCTCACGTATTGAATAACTCTAGAAATTTTATGATTTGTGGGTAAAATATTGTATAAGTCTGCCAAAATTGTTCCGACAAAATAAATAATTCTTGGTTTAAGTACATGAAAGCAGTATTAAATTAAATTATAGTTTAGCATTTAAGCTTTAAAGAAACAATGCGGATTCTAGAAGAAGATCGGTAATATTTTTCTTGCCTGAAAAAGAAGAACACTTTTTCTGGATGATGCAATTAACTAGTAAATCAAGAGAACAGGTATTTGAATGGGAGACCGTAAAAAAATTTACTATCTTTATGATGCAATGCTAATGTTTTTGTTTATCTGATTCTTTACCCTATAATTCTTATTGTCGATCTAAGCTGCTTACCTTTTTTTGTATTTTAGAATTTTTTTATTATGATTTTTACATCCTATTTATATTTAAAGGCTAGTATATATATTGAGAGGTTATAGACCAGTGGTACGCCTCCCCTGGAGGGCGTAAGTAAATTTTTAAGAGAGTGCAAGCCCTAACCCATTTTACAATACTTTCTTTAGTAATTTATAGATGAACGTTTTTTCGCCCATTGTATGGTCGTTTTTAGTGCTTACATAGTGTCTGGATATTATTGTAAGTATATGTGGAACCATTATATGGTAATCCTGTTTTGTAAAGCAAATAGCGTATAATGTCATATTACAACTAAAGTATCAATTGTGTTTACTTCATTTTGATAATTTGGCTGTTGCAAATTGATGAATATATAGCCCACCATATGCTTCCAAATTCGGTTAGTGAAAAATTGTAATGAATTAAGGCAACTATCGCTCCGTTTGTTAAAGTAGCAGTGCAATATATGTAAACTTTGTAAAGCAATTTAGAATAGATCTAATCTTGAGAATTAATTAAGTTTATGTTTTTGTCATGTTGCAATGTCTGCGTAGCTAACTAATAAATTTAGATAATAAAAATGACAGAGAAAAAAGAAAGTTGCTTGATGTCTACATTCAATATGGTTTTGTATCGCTGCAAAAAAGTGACGCAGAAGTCCCGCAGTGTGTGATATGTCACAAGACTCTATGCAGAGGCCGGTAACCAGCAGCTTCGGAGCCGCATTTGGCTTTTTGGCCCATCTTCTGCGGTTCCGTGTGGCTTTGCGAAACATATGAACATTCAATAATCAAATTAAATTTCTTATTTAAATTTAAACAAAAAATTGCAGCAATACATTTAAAGCAGCGAAGACCTTTTTCTTTTTTCGGTATTCACAATGATATTACTGTAAAATTTTGAAATAGAATAAACTTGGCGTGCGACTTTTAGAATCTTGTTAAAGAAATTTTAAGATTTTACATTGAAATCGAAGTGAAAAAAAGATCTTCAGCTTGTTTGCTAACCGTTTTTGGCTCCCGATGTCTTTTTTTTTTTTTTTTTTTTTGGAACACGGGTCCAAATGGCTGTTTGAGTACCAAAGGTTGCCGACCCTTGCTTTTAGTAGTGATGCAATGTTTGAAACAGTTTGAACCTCACGTTTGAAACAGCACTTGACCACAACCCATTCTGCTTTAGTCGATAAACCTAAGGCATTTTTTGTAATAAAAAGTCACTCCTTGAAAAAAGCCAAGTTGGACATGAGTTGGACGTTTCAGCAGTTGGACGCTGCAAAGAAATATAACACAATTAAATACACGTTAACAATAAACTCTACATAAAGAATAGCTGAACTGAGAGATTGTACAAAAGAAGCAACTTAAATATCTCGGTTAAAAAGATTATTCTTGATTAATGACTGTACAAGCGTGTAATAATAAAAGCGAAACAATTAAACTAATTACAGTCTCTTGGTGAGTATAGTTCGATTCCATACGACATCAAAACCATTGTTCAAGGGACCAAAAAGGTAAAGAACCGCTGCTGTAAACGTTTTTTTCCAATACTTAGATTTACGGTAAGGAAAAAAATCATTTAAGTATTCAAAAATTTGCTCCAGAAAGAGAAAAAATTTAAATTTTCAGTTTTCGGTGCAATTTTCTAAAATTATTTTAAAGGATTCCCCCAGATATTAATGGAATTATAACCCAGGATCAGGGTTGAACTGATAAAACTTTATGGCCTTATTTTTATAATTTGACTTTTCCAAGGATCAACTTATTTTTCGTCTTTATAATTTTCATTTAAAATTTGATTTAAAATCAAGTTATTTTTTAAATTTATGTCAGTTTTAAAAAAAATAAAGTTCTGGAGGAAAAATTAAAGAACACTTTCACGGAGTGATGTGAAAAATAGCGCTTCAAATCGCCTGGACCTTTTTTAATATTTTATGCTTTCTGAATCCGATTTCTCTATAAAAATCTTTTTGCTTAGGCCACTATTTTTGCGTTTAATTTAAGCTGATAAACAGTTTTTCGAGCTTTTTTTTGGACCAGCACAAAATGCTAACACCGCTACTGTTTATAAAGTAAATTTAACTTAGATTAACCAACAAAATAAGTCGGTTTGAAGTAGGTAACTTTTATAGCTGCTCTACATTACATACCCTCGAGGTTCTTTCGTTTGTTTATTGAATTCCAGAAGCTTCTATGTTGACCCCACCAGTCCAACTTTAATGAACAAACAAAGGGATGTCGAGCGTATTCGCCAAAGGTTTACGATTGTACAATAAATGAATTATTACGAATTTTTATTTTTAGATATAATGCTTATGACGTAACAAGACAATTTTTGTATAACTTTTATAGTTTTGAGGAACATGGAGGAAAAGGAAAAAAAGCATTCAAGTTTATTCTTGCAAGTTATTTAAAAAAAAAATTAGTTGCTGTAGACAGTTGACTTCAATGCATATGTTTTGAAATAAAAGCAAAAAAAAGGTTAAAATGGTTTCACCAAAACAATTGCTTTAATGGAAGTATACAAATGCAGTCTTTCCCAAGAAGCTATCTTATTAGCAAAGACAGAATTGCAAGAACCTTCTACTGATCAACATCGCTCGAATTTCATAAATGACCTCAGATCATATTTCAAACAAGAAAACCCAAACGTGAAGTTGACAAAAGAAGACGACAAGTTCATATTGCAGTTTCTTCGGGCCAGAAAATTTGACATCCCGGATTCTTCTGCACTGCTTCTAAACTATCATGAAATCAGGGAAAAATGGCCTGAGCTTTTTGTCAAAATAAAAAATCCTCAACAACTGCTATCCTCTTTAAACATTGGGCCCGTTTGCCCTTTGAAGCAAAGGTCGAAAGACGGATGCTGCATTTTTTCAGTTCAATACGGAAAAGATAATAGTTCTCTGCTTGACGTCATTGCCATTGTTTATTTGACAATAGAGCATTTGCTAGAAAGCGAAGAAAATCAAATTTACGGCTTTGTCATGTTGCACGATCTGTCGTACGTCACCGTAAATTTTGCCACGCAAATCACACCCACTTTGGCGCGAAAATTGTTTCAAATTCTCGGCCACTGTTTGCCAGTGCGCATGAAGCATATCATCTTCACTAACCCTCCTGCCATCTTTTCAGGTCTACTATCATTGTTCACTGTATTTGCAGACGAAAAAATGAAAAAGCGAATTTTGATTGTGAAAGAAGATTACGGGCCGCTGTATGACCTTGTTTGTCCAGCAGTTTTGCCCCCTTTATATAATGGAACTGGACCTGAGCTTGATTTTGACCATTGGAAAAGAATAATTCTTTCAAAAGAAGCCAATTAGTTTCCTAATTGCGTCTTTTTTTTATTAAACAACTTTTGAGTAACAATTTGTTTAATATGATTATTAGGGTTTTTTTCTCAGATGCAAAGGTTTAAGTTTGATTCTCAATCTCGCAAGGTTTGACGCAGTGTTGCCAATGCCTTTTCACCGTTGAGACAATGCCACGTTCGGAGCTGTGTTACCCGGATGCAAGGTTAAAAACATGTTTTGTAAAAAAAGGTTAAAAATAAGGTGTGCTAACTTTTTACACGTATTTGCCCAATGAAGTGAGTTTTGTAAAAAAACTAGTTTTTAACTACTTTTTTCAGCCATAACATTTTTTGTACGATTTGGTAAGTTTATTGGTATTAAGTATTTGAAAAAAAGTCGTTAATTTGCTTGTGAAAAACAGTACGCGTGCAGCCATTAGTCTTTCAAGTTCTAGCACATTTTTGGTTTAACACTTCAAAAGAAAAAATTATAAGTTCAAAATAAAACAACTCCACCACATTAAAACAAAATAAGTGATATTTTACGCATGAATGATTATGTTTTTTAAACCATGTTCAAATTAGTGTAAAATTTAGTAACTAAACTTCGGAGCAAAATGTCTGAATCGGGATAGAACTTTCGACAAAAAAAAAGCCAATACAGTTGAAAACATTTTATTTAGATGCTGACCTTTCGGGAGTTGACTTTTCTCATTAGTTAAAAGTTTAAGTAAAAAAGAAAAACGCATAAAGGCGCGCAGAAATGTGATTGGAAAAAAGTCTTCAAAATTATTTTGTAAAAATCGGACCTACAATTTTGATTATTTTTCAAAAAAATTAAATTATTATGACTATAACAGTTATAAGAAGCCTTGAGGTTTATTTGGTTATCTTATTCTTGCACTTTTTATCTGATTGGTGAATTTTAAATGTTCTCTAATGTGAGTGCTTTTATGTTCCTTGCGTAATTCTGACAAAAGAATGGGTAGAAAATAAAAGAATTTTGAAATTTTTTTATTTTTCCCAAGTCCTCAGGTTTTTACACGAATACATTGATCAATTTGCAAGCTTAAACTTGACAGACATTGTAGCGTCAATTCAGCATTAAGCAATCTAGTTGGAGAGAGTTTGGATTGGAACTCTAGATCACGTGATAACGTGACGCAATATAACGCTTGTATATTATTTAAAATTAATTTGAATTCTTTTCAAAATAATCGTAAATTTTAGATATCATTTTATAAAATAATTTGGTTAATCTTTTTTTGTTAGAGGGTTTTAAACAGTCAACTTTTGCAAATCGGTATTCGTTTTAACTTAAAACTTTTCAATTAATAAAAAACTGGAAATATTTTCAATTTTACCGTTTGTTTAAATTAAGCTCAAAAACAGTTATTTGACTTTGGTTGATCGTCAAAGTAACAAAACATTTCTTTGTTTTTAAAAAATCTAATTTCTTTAACCGTTTTTTCATGAATTGAACCTTGACAAGCCGAAAATATTTAAAAAATAATAAAAATTTTTATAATTATCTTGTACCTGTTCAATTACCTGCAACAGCGTTGTGGTTGAAGAAAAATTTTTTTCTGTACAGAAAAGTTGAAAATTAAAAAAATCTATCGACGAATATTATTTTAAAAAATTATTTCGGTAAAAATGAATTTTTATCCTTGCCAAATTTTAATAATTTTCATTTTTTTTAGATTACTTTCAAAAAACAATATATCTATTTTTCTTTTTTTCTTGTTCGTCAAAATCTTTCAAAGAATCAAAAAAATGCAAAAAAAGTTCGTTTTCTACTTATTTACTTTTTAAAATATAGGAAATTAAATCTTTAATAAGAGTTTAAATCAAAGGCCTCGAAACTTTTTGCAGTTTTAAGCCACTGCCTTTTATGTTCTTTAGAGGTTTCTTTCTTATTAATTAATTCTCTTAATTGACTAATTGTTGTCTTTTAGCACTTTAATAGCGAAACATAAGCAGGAAATTTGGTTAAGATATATAATGTTAAAAATAAATGGCAAAAAACGCAAAACCTTCTTACTACTTTATTCTTCATCTTTCTACTAGTATTTAATGATACGAAAGTGAAACAAAATATTTCATTGTCGCTTTTATAAATTTTTAGAGTGCTGAAATTCCCTCAAATTGTAATTTTTTAATCCTAAATGAAAATAAGAACGTTTGAGTCTTATTAATTAACCACTGATTTACCGATAATAACCACTCTTTTATCAATAAAGAAATTGTTTTCAAAATCGTTTATCGAAACCATTTTTAATTCTACGAAAAACTAATTTTACTAATTTAGTTATTAATTAAGCTCTTGAATGAAAAGATTTGCCTGCGGTGGTATTGGTGGACTGTATTTTATAATACGGGGAAGCCCTGATAATTTCTTTTATTTGAGCGGAAAGCGAATTACATAGATTAGAACAGGGGTCGGCAACCTTTTCAACGCAGTGTGCCAGTTTTTGAATTTTGTTAGCTGCGCGTGCCGAACTATTTTTGATAATATAGTACAGGGGTCGGCAACGTTTTCTTTCCAGTGTGCCAAGTTGTGAAATTCAATGTCAAAATATACGTTTGCGTGCCGATGTCTTCACTTCGATTTCTAATCCGATTTCCCTATTTTTCTCCCAAAATCAGGATGTTCTCCAAAAAAAAAAAAGGTCTTCACTTCGATTTCATCTCTGATTTCCTTATTTTTCTTTCAAAATCAGGGTGATCTTTCAAAAAACAAAAAAAAGGTCCGTAAACGTGTTTTTTAAAAATATTCACGACGCCGCGTGCCGTATAAAATCACCTCGCGTGCCGGGGGTTGCCGACCCCAGGATTAGAAAATAGACGATGTTAACGAAAAAAAACACAAAAAAACAATAATTGTTATCTTTTATTAACTGTTTCCATGGAACAGGACTAAAATTTGTCAGAATTCTTTAGTTAATGTCAATAATAAAATTGCCAAGTTTTTTTATTTTTATTTTTGCAAGAATGATTTTCGATCTTTTTCGTACCTCACCCTTTTATAAGCGAACCAGGTTGACGGACTGCTTCAAATAAAGATATAAGCTGTATTTGCTTTACAAATGGAGAGTCTGGTGCACAAAAAAGGGTGGCCATTCTTTTAGATACATCTAGGGAAGAAAAAATACATGGTCTAATATATTATAGATCACTTTTTGCTCTTCACCTTGTTTTTTCCTCAAAAAGTCATGTGTTGTTCAAAGAATAAAAAATAAATATAAATTTTATAAAAGGCACGGCGCATTCTGCAAGAATGAGGCTTATGCAAGCCGGTGGCAAAAACCAGTGACGTGCCGTGAAGCTTGTGGTTGGTGAGGCACTAATTTTTTTAAATAATATTATTACTGATTTTATTGCTCGCCAAGACCACCAAGCAGGGGAAAGTGCCGTAAAGTGTCATTTCCAAGGAAACAACAGAATGGCGCGAGCAGGTTTTAAACTGAAACAATGTTGATCATAATCCCGGCGCTCTAACCACTCGACCACGCTGCAGGTCTAAACAATTGTCTGTTTGTAAAAAACTTGTAATTTTTTAAATTTCTTTTAACATTAGAATTGCAAAATCTGTTTATTTAAAGACAAATCAGTTCTTCAGGTTTTAATTCTTTAAGAAATTTGATTATGATTGAGAGCTTTTGATTTCACGTGCTTTCTAAAGCTTTTATGATCGGATCCAAGGGGGGGGGGGGCAAAGGAAGCTTAAATCCTTATATTTTCAGGCAAATAACCTACGTTTTTGGCACAACCATGACCTCCTACAGATATCTTTAGGTGGCAAAAAAACTTTTGATTGTGCATTGACCCATAACCTCCTAAAAATTCAAAAAAATTTTCGATGTCTCCGAATAATTTTTTTGGTGAAGTAAAAAACAACGTCGTAGTATAAAAAAAATCAAAATGGTGGAGAGAGGACTAAAAGTATTTTCTTGAAAAGAAAGACGAGACTTTAATTCTCACGCACACCGAATTGGAGACAAATAATATTTTTGAAGTTGGCAAAATATATGCATTGTTTAAAATGTGTAATTAAAACTGACCTCCCTTGAATTTTTTAACTCCCTTCAAGAGAGGCCTCTATTTTGTCAAGAATTACTGGCATAAATTAACTTCAAACTTAATCCCCGACGGTGGTCTAAAGATACAGTCCGATATTCTACATTTTCAAACTAAAAGTTGGAAGGGCTATTGTCGTTTACAATGGCAATTGTTTTATTAGTTTCAATTGTCTTCACAATCGAAGTAAAAAATTTTGCAATCAGTTTTTACAAGTTAAAGTAAGCGATAGTTTATGAATTAGTTTTAGTAAGAAATGTATGTTATAATTATAAAAATGCTGCCAAAAATTGAGGTTCAAACATTGAATTATAAACATACCAAAATTAGATTAAAAGCTTAACATTGAAAAATTTCTTAGCTTAGATACTTAATGATCTTCTATTCCTAAAATTCCTAATATTTATAATAAATTTACTGCTTTGCAGTTGCACAATGCGTGTATTCCGACTTACTCAGAAAAAAATCCATTATCTTGTTTTAACAAATGTCGGATTAAGAAAAAGCTTTTTTTCTAGTCGACGATGTCACAATTGCGGCATGCCTCAAATTTCTCTCATTTCAACAGATATTTTGACCAAAAGAGAAAAAAGCGCAATATTATTTCATTTCTGTTCTTTTTTTATCTGAAAAAAGGTAATCTTGAAGCTGCCTCACTAGCGTGTATTAGAAATTTTGTTGATAAGAACGCTTCACAAAATGATTAAAGCGCTGAAAATACAACCATTAAACGGTCAAAAATTACGGATAAAGAGTAAAACTGATTACAGCGCTACAGGTACAGTATAATTTTTACTAATTTTTTTCAACTAATAGCAAGTTACTGTATATCTATTTTGCAAAGACTATGACTTCAATATTTTATTTCTACTTTATTTGATTTTCACAGGTAAGGCACTGTCTCACTTTCATCGCTTGACGGCACGTCCCTGGCAAAAATCTAGGTATAATATTATAATTTAAGTATAATTTAAGTTCGGTCATCTAGACGGCGTTTCTTCTGGTTGGTCACGCTGCCGAATATTTGTTTTAAAATTGTATTGAAAAGCTTAGCGATGAGTTTTTCAATGCCTATTTGATGTTTCTTTTCGCATTTTTGCTTGACTTTCACTGCACAATACACATTTCAAATTGAATTGTTATCTGTTGCGTTGTTCATCGGAGAAGAAAGTAATAGCTTGGTCTTTTTTAACTGTAATCTGTAATTATTTGCAAGCATCAGTGTTTTGTATGATGCAAATATGATTATTTTGACTCTAACGAATAATTATAGGGAATCACTTTTTTTATGCAGCAATTGTCTAATGTCCAATATCAACTTTAATTCTCAGTTTCTTTACGTTTGCTGATGAGCAGCTGTGCACTTAAAAGGTTTTGACAAGATGTTTATGTTTTTCAAAAGTGTGTAAAGTGATAAACCTATTCATATTGTCTTTAAATTCTTAAGAAAAACTTTTTCAAGATATTAAATTCTTTACAACTCGTTAGAGCATTTTATATTCTGAATCAACATAAGAAAAAATTTTAAAATTAAAAATGAAAGATTCGGTTTTTGATCATTTGTTTATGCAACACAAAGATAAACAATTGGATTTACATAAAATGTTAAAAATGAAAATTCAGAGAAAGCTAAGTTAAACTAAAATACTGCTACTCAATAAAAATTAAAACATGTAAAAAGTTAATTGTTTAAAATATAATTAGTTGTACATATAGATTCGTTGACAAACTGCACAATGTTTTGAGTAAAGATTGAATTTCATTTTAGAGTGGTCAGTTGTACCTTCCGGTAATAGATAGTTGAGTTAAAACAAGATTTCTGATCTTGACAGTGCTGTGAGTAAGGATACTGCGAAACTTAGAGTTAGCCTCCGCCGCTAGAAGCTGCTGTGGAGCAATCAACCGCAGCTCCACCACAATTGCTAAGAAGGACAACATTGTATACAAGTGGAGCGTTAAGCTAGTATACAACTATAAGTGACAAAATTACTTACAATAAAGAATCTCTGTTGTTTTAAGTTATTTCTTCAACATTTTGCTTTTTTCTATGGAGTTAATTTTTCTTTATTTCAAAGATTTGAAACCATGAATTAATACAATATTTTTTCAAAGAGTCAATTGCAACAAATATCAAGTACTTCAAGTCATAATCTATCGAATAAGGATATTTCTTAATCTTATAATCATGTCCTTTATGAGACATAAAATTTTTTAAATTCTTTAATTTTTTCAAGAGCAAATTTATTCTTGTTTGTAAAATCTGGCATATGTTGTCAAAAATAATAGCTATGGAATCACTTTTCTACAAAGATATATTGAAGTTGGTATAATGTCCTTGAAAATTCAGCAAGTGTACTCTATATCTTGATATTGACAATTTACGTAAGTTGACCATTAAGTAAGAGTTACGAAGATAAGTAAGCTGACAATTTACTTAGACACTCATGTTATTCGTTACATAAAACAATAATTTTAAAGTAAAAGCTAACAACTGTAACTTTGTACAGAATCAAAGTTTACAAAAACTTTGTTTTTCATGTACAATGCAAGTAAAAAACCCAATTTTTCTTCAATCAATATTTATCTATTAAGAATATAATTTTACTATTTGTTACGAAAAAAAATGCTTGCAACAAATTCAAGTGGCAGGCAGAAAAAAGTCAGGGCCACTGTACTTTTTGTATCAGACCAAATAAAGAAATTATTTCAGAAATTCAAAAAAACTTGGCGATCCTAAAGATTTGGAATAAATAAAGGTGTAATGAAAGTTTTGAGAAGTTATTACCAAATTGACTGTCACCAAAAAAGACATGTCAATGGGTCCTTTTCTTATAAGAAATTCAAACTTATGACTCTTAATGAGTTGCCAATCAATCACAATTAACTTTTCAATTTTTTGGCTTTGTGTGCAATTAATTGGTAGCTTTAAAAAGACTCCAATTAAAATCTTGAACAATTTTAATCAACAAAAAACAACCAAACCTTAGCAAATAGAAGCTTTAATTTTCACATCATGTCATACAAAAAAGATTGAAGTTTTAACATCGATTGAATATTATTATGAATTTGAATGGTGGTCAAATAGGAAGATGGTGGTTTTAATGCTCAATCTGCAATAAACACAGGTCTAGCCGTGATCTCTATATTTTCATGTTGCAAGCACAATGATCTTTCCGAATTGCAAAAAAGTAACTGATAAATAAAAATTAATAGAAACAATCAACCGGTCACTCCTGAAGCAAGTCGTCTTACTTATCTTTAGCTGAGTTGCTTCTTAGAAAGCTTAAAAAATCAATTTTTTCTTTTTGTAAAAGTTTAAAAAATCCAATTAGGCTTTAAGTTTTTAATCAAAGATTTTTTTAAGTATTGCAAAATTAAATGAAAAAATTTGCAAACTGAAAAAAAAAATTTCTGCCAACTTTTTTATAATTTTTTAAGAATAACAGAATTCAAGGTGAAAATTTATAAAAACGTGTTCAGCCAATCATAAACATAAAAACAACCCTTTGTTTAAGTTCTAGATAACCTTCGACCAAATAATTGCACTTGAAATTTAGCAGTGTTTTATTAAGCAAATAACCTCGGTCCTATACATTTTTTTTTTCTTTTCTTTTTCTCTTTCTATTTAAACAATTTTATAATGAGGTGAAGCAACCTTGTTTCTATATTAAACAACAAGTCACACCTTTCATCGCTAATTAGCAAGACACAACGTCAACTCGTTTTGTTGCTTCTTCCTTTTTCTAACCCCGTCTTTAACAACACACAAACTTTTCAACATTTTGATATTTTGTTCATGTGGCGGAGCAGAAATAAAAGAAAACTGAACTGAACTGAACTGATTTTATGTGATTTCAGGAAACAAAGCAATAAAAACTTTTTTGCAACGCTTGACAAAAAACTTAGAACAAAATGGCAGCAGCTCAGTAACTTTTAACTTTAAATATGCGAAACCCAATCGCTTGTTTTGATATTTCGTGATATGTAAGATTATTAAATAATCACTTTTGAAATCACTTGGTGACTTAAAAACCTTTTACTTTTGCTTTAAAGATTAGTGATGAATGATTAGGCAAAAAAACCTATTCTAGTAAAAACAGAAAAAAGTGAAGCTGTTTTTCGGAAGGAATGTTAAAGATGCTGACCTATTTGTGACAAATTAAGACCTTTGTTAAATATCAACGCCATTTATCGTGTTTTTTAAATTTTTTTCATTAAGAAATTTGGACCGTTAAAGCATTAGTAAAAATGTTATGAAGAAAGTCGTAATATTCTAAAAAAAATCTGCGAAAAATCCTGCTCCTTAAATATTATAAACTAAAATAAGTGTCATTCAGTTTGATTGCGTGCAAAAAGACATTTTAAAATTGCTTTAAATGAAAATATTTAAAAAAGATAAAATACTTCAACAGAACGTGTTCTTCAAATATCGCTAATTGGCCTGAGAGATCTAAAATCTCAAACTTTAAAGCTCGCTGGCCAGCTTTTACAAAAGTATTTATTCAGAACTTTGTCCTATTGCGAAAGATTAGGTTTAAAGTAAAACTAACCTAACTTGACTGAAACTATTCGTTAATTTTATTAAAGTATGCAAAACGCATTCACAAAAAGAAACTTTCATTCTTTGCAAGTTCCCAAAATGATTTTTAGTGTTTTGACAAAATTAAAAATTTTTTTTAGTTTTCACAATTAGTCGGACTGAAAGCTTTAGCTTTTCGAAAGCTGGTCGCAACTTTGCAATATTGGCCCCAAATTTGGAAACCGTTTCAAGTGTTAGCTTACTATTTTATAGGATATTCTGTTTGAGATAAACATGTGTTAAAGAGATTGGAAAGAAAACTTAAGTTTTTGACTCGCTAGCAACAGCTTTAAATGAGCTCTCAGAAAATGTATGAGAGGTTTGATGACAACTTGATTAAAATGTTTTATTATGTCAGTTTTTGATAGTTGTAATAAGGCTGATTCATGAATTAATTTAATACAACTGTATAACACATGCCTTGAAATCTTGACGGCTAACACTTTTGTTCAAGCGTTAGCAAGAAAGTCGTAATATTCTATAAAAAATCTGCAGAAAATTATCCTCTACAAATTAAAATTAAGATATCTGTTTGCAAACTCTTCTTCTTAATTTTTCGAAACTGTCCAAGAAAATTGAATTTGTTGTAATTTAAATTGATACCATCCACGTGAGTGCAAATAATAAACTAAAAAACTTGTTAATTTATTAAAATATTCCAACTTTTAAATGCAAGTATTTAAAAAATTCATCCTCTAATTAACCAAAAAATTACTTTTTGATCTACTCAGTATTACAAAATTTTAATTGACCCCCAAATCAAAAATTATGATTTTTAATGAAATAAGCTTTTTTCGGATATCGACCCATACGTAGCACGAACGGTAGACTGCATCATCGCATAAAACAGTGCTCCGCAACCGCTGTGTCGCGAGACAATGTCAGGTGTGCCGCAGAGTAACTGTAACCTTTCTCTTCTTTTTACAAAATACCTTTCATCCTTTGCAAATTTGAACGATATTCTAGCTGCTTGAGCCACTCAAATCTAAATTCTGGGCTCCCCACTGTGCATTTGTGACGTAGGAAGAGAGATACGCGATGCATTTACGAATCGATATCGTTATATAAGCGAGGCAAAACAGAATATGTGTATGCAGAGTCAGGGCTCAATGGTCTTTAATTAAAAGTTTAGCAAAATGGATAAATTCCAAAAAAGAACATTCGAAACTTGTGATAATGAGCAATATAATGTACCTACCACAAGCAACGTTGTAAAGAAACAAAAACTTGTCAAAAGGCAATACAGGAAAGATTACGTTCAGTATGGATTTTCTTTGTGTGGCAACAAAGACGGTCCAAAGCCACTCTACGTTGTTTGTGGGGAGCAACTTGCAAATGAAGCAATGGTTCCTAGTAAACCTATTCGCCACTTAAACACGAAACATGTCGTTCATGCACACACGAATAAAAATTATTTCCAGCGAATGTTTAGTCAAAATAGAAGCAAGATTGTTATACGAAGTTATCTTTTACAGTTTCCGAAAAAGCATTAAAAGCTAGTTATCATGTCGCTAGGTATTGAATTGTCCGTCAAAACAAAAAACCGCATAGCCTACTATTGTCAAAAGTTTAATAAAACCAGCATGCCTAGAAATTGTTCGATTATTGCTTGGACCAAAGGAAGTTAAGGAGGTCAGAAAAATGCCATTGCTTGCGGATACTACTAAAAGACGAATTGACGACATGTCAAATGATATACTTGAAACTTTAATAAAAAAATAAAAGCATCCCCAAAATTTTCCATTCCGATTGACGAAACAACAGATATTAGCAAAAAAGCACAGCTGTTTAGCGAAGTACGCTTTGTAGATGGTTATTCCATAACCGAAAAATACTTATTTGGCAAAGAACTTCCAGAGCGAACTACTGGTCAGGAAATTTTTCGCATAACCAACCTGTTTTTTACAACCCATGGTATCATTGGAGTAACTGCATCAGCGTTTGTGTTGATGATGCTTCAGCGATGATGGGCGCAGATAAAGGCTTTGCTGCATGGGTAAAACGTCAAAATCCAGCAATACAAATTACGCATTGTTGCATACACAGGGAAGCTCTGATGATCAAGTTTTTAACACAGGAACTTATTGAAACCATGAGCGATTGCATCAAAATTGTTAACCTTATCAAAGCAAAAGCCTTAAATTAGCGAATTTTTTCAATATTATGCGACAAAATAGGATCAGACATCAATCATTGCTATTTTACACTTCTGTGCGTTGGCTTTTACGAGGAAAAGTTCTCGCAAGACTGTTGAGTTCCAGAGCGATGTAAAGCAGTTCTTATTAAATCAGAACAAGTACGAATTGTACAAACATCTTCAAGACGATCATTGGATGGCTTAACTTGCTTACATGGCTGACGTATTTGAACACATGAACGAACTTAATATAAAAATGCAAGGAATAAGTGAAAACATACTGACGTCTTCTGACAAGTTACTTGGGTTCCAACAAAAATCACTACTCTGGCAAAATGAGTTAAGGCTAGGATCTCTGGAAATGTTTCCAAAAACTTATAAAAATCAAAAAAATGTTGAAAAGAGTTTCTTGTTAAATTTAGCCAAAGAACACTTAACTTTAATACAGCAAAAATATGACAAGTACTTTTTCGCAATTAACACTGTACTCGTACAATATGACTGGATCCGAAATCCTTTCTCAGGTAATGCTGAAATGTCAACAAAAGAATTGCCCCTGCGTATTTGAGGAAATTTCTTTGAAGTAAGAAACGACAGTACACTAAAACTGAAATTCAGCGAAGGTCAACGTGATATCTTTTGGATTTCAATCAAAGAAGAATATTGATAACTCAAAGAATAAGCAAATTTCCAAAGCGGCTAATAAAATTTTGCTCCAATTTTGCACAACTTTTATGTGCGAACAAAGCTTTTCATCTTTATTATTAATCAAAAACGATAAACGATCTTGCATAAAAAAACGTTGACGACGAACTTCGAGTTGCTCTTTCAAGTATTTGAACCAAATATAGAGCGATTGTGCTCATTAAAACAAGCACAAATATCTCATTGATGTACGAGCATAAATCATATCGTATTTTTGGTTTTCTTGTGTTTTTAGTTACATTTTTTGTTGCGCTGCGCCGCCGAATTTAGCAAGTTTTGAAGTTTGCCGCGATTTAAAAAAAGTTGCGGAGTACTGGTATAAAATACAAAACTTAAGCAAATTATTGTAATTCATAGCTTTACCAGAAAGTCTAGATTTGAAAGAAGTGAATTTTTTAATTTGAAAATTATAACGAAATATTTTTATTGAAACTAATTAGGGCTTTTCGATTTGCCGCTTCCTCATTTTTTATAAAAACGCTATCACAAAGTTTTTCTAAGGAAAAAAAAGGTTTGCAATCTTTTATTAGAATGTGTTATAGATTATAAATTGTGTAAAGTTTTAACGGCTTGTTTTGTCAAACATTTTTGTCCACTATTTCAACGTGCATTCAACCTAGATTCCAAGCGGGATGTGTGCAATGGCGTGGCACTCTCAACAACCTCATTTGAATAGTAAATTGACAACAGACATTTTGATTAATTGATTGTTAAAAAATGTGAAGTGCTGTACAAAAATACGTATTCACGAGTTTCTTGCTCTTCTGAAAGCTTTGAATGTGCTTGGATTGTTTCTGTTGAAAATTACTTTCAAGATGAATTACGAAAAGTCGGTGGCAGTTAAGTTTCAAGACCATGAACGAATTTCATGTCGGGAAATGTTTGCTGACATAAATAGGCGGGTCTAAATGCTTGCAGCAAAGCTGTTGTAACCTTATCAAACATCCAAATTTCTTCTGCAAAATTTTCAAAGCTAAATTATTGTCCTAAATTTTATTCAAATGCTTACAATGATTTTAAAAATTGACAAGTTAACTTACCTACTAAACGGATCCAAGAAATGCGATCATCAGCTATTTTTGTAAGTTACCAAGTTTCATCCCATTAAAAAAAAGATGAATCAGAATTTTTACGCAATCTCGTTCGATTAGAAACGACAACCAAAATAAACAAAAACTATAGATTTTCTTGCAAATTTGCAACGAAGGTTTGAACGCGCATTTCAAATTTAACGTTTTATCTTGATAATTTAAAGAAAGTTCTTTCAGATACTTGAAGTAGCAGAAAATTGAAAGTTTGGATTGCTGGATAATACATTCTTGATTTTTTTTACAGTATGCCAAAAGGTCAATGCTATTTCTTTTTATCCTACAGAGTACAGATAAACTTCTTTAAAATGCGAGTTAATGTACGTGAGACGCTTCTTTTACAAAAGATGTTTCTCTCTACTTGTGCTGTCTCTCTACAATGAGGAATATCAAAAGTAGATCAAGTCTATTAGACTTAAATCATTAGCTGCAAAAGTGATTTTGCCGCCGGCTACCTGAATTGGTACTTCTTTTTATTACGAGTTTGCAACAATCCAGCTGCAATGCAAACCAGCGTTGCCAGATTTAAAATTTGAAAATAAGCCAAGATGTGAATAAGTCTAAGGTGAAAAAGAAACTTGAATTGAAAATAAGTCTAAGGTGAAAAAAAAGCCAAAATTAAGCCAAACAAAATTTAATTTTCGTCGCTGGGAAAAAGTATTCTTTGGAAAAAAAAAAGGTCTTTACTCAGAATCTGTCTTTGATTTCTCAATTTTTGTCCCAAAATCAGGGCTAGTTTGCACTCGGCAGTTGAATTTTATGGGCTCAAATTTGCAAACAACACTACATTTTAGAACTTAAGACTGCTTTTTTCTGCGTTTTGCTTAATATGGAGAAATAATTTGACATTATGCTTTAAAAAAATTGAAAAAAAAATTGAAACTAATTGAAAAAAAAAGAGCCAAAAAGCCAAACAAAATTTTTTACGCCAATCATACTAAAAATAGCCAAATTTTGCTGATTTGGCGTCAAAAAGCCAATCCGGCAACCCTGATGCAAACCGTGAAATTTTGTTTTCATATAAACTTTTACAAAAAGCTTAAAAACATATTTAAAAATTTTGATGTTTTACAGCGCCCGACTTTATTAATTGTTTAATTAGCTTATTTTACTTCAATTTACACACGTAATTGATCTTGTTTAAATAAAATCCATAAAACAATTGAACTTAAATAAAAAGACAAAAACTATATTCCATAAATTGAACACCAAATCTGCTATTTTTACCCGACCGTTAAAAATTGCCAAAAGCTAGGAAGCAAGAGACAGAGCCTTTAAGAAAAAGGTTTACTGCCTTGAACAAATAAACCAGAAACGCGCGAAAATATATGTATAAAAATTTTAAACTGGACGGCAATATCTTGGCAACCCGTAAGTAAATCGGAATGATCGCTAACCCCAAGTAGGCAAAAATGCTTTTGAATAAGAAGGGCGGAGATGATAATAAAGAATAAACCTTTAGCTCAATTTCACAAGTGTTGGATAAATAGTGAACATTCACGTTAAAAAGGCAAGCTATGCATCAGCTTCGTCATAATAAATTACACAAAAGAGAAAATTTTTGTTGTATTGATAGAGACACTTGTTTACCTGATTTTGTAATACTGAATAAGAATATGCAGTCGAATTTTTTATGAAAGTTACATATTTTTTGAAATTGGTCATTTTCTAGTCGTGTCGATTCAAGTCGGCAGCGTGGTCGAGTGGTTTAAGCACCGGACTGATGATCAACATGGTCTAGGTTCAAAACCCACTTGCGCCATTCTGTTGTGTCCTTGGGAAAGACACTTTACGGCACTTTCTCCTGCTTGGTGGTCTTGGCAAGCAGTTCTAAATTACAGTAATATCTCTACTAAATTACCAGCGGACAGCAATATCTTGGCATCTCCGGAAGCAGGTCGGGGTAATTGCTTACCCTATGTATAGCGCCTCCGTCGCTTTCCTGCGGGTCAGGAGGATAAATATAGAGATAAAAATAAAAAAAATTTCTATTTTTACTCTCGCGTTACAAACTAACTAACGTTTTTCTGTAATACCCGTTTGCGTCTTCTGAATAAAGAATTTGGAGTATAATAGTCGTCAAGCTTCAAGTCACAAAAGTTTAACCAATATATGCAAATTAGAACATGTAAAAGTTCATGAAGACTGTTGAAACAGACAAAATATGAGATTCCAGAAAAAAATTTGCGTTTGTGCTTCTTGCACTTGTATACTTTCTTGCTTGATGCTCATTCCATAATTTTCCATCATGATTTTTGCCCATTTGCTCTGCAGTGATTTTCCACAAAAATCAGGTCTTCCTGAAATTATTCACCTGGCTTATCACTAGCAGCCCTGTGGGTTATAGGAAAATCCTTCAATACGGCTTTCAAAAAAATGCACCTTGATACCCATTTTACATCCAAGGCCAAAGGTCGCAAAAAAACTGTAGCAGCATTATTATGACCAGCATAGACGTACCAGCCAAAAAATTTTGGGGGACGATGAAATTTTGACCAAACTTTGTGACATTTGCCCGAATCATGATTTTCTACTGCATTACGGATATGACAAAAACGTTGCTTGAGATTATAAGAGCAAAAAAAGGTCTTCATTTTGAATCAGTCTCCCAAAATCATGTTTTTTTCTAAAAAAAGGGGGTTCAGCTAAATTTGGTAACTATTTTGTGCATTTGGTTATTATCGCTGCCCTAAAATTCCTGATTTTGCCAAAATTTTTTTTATCATTGACCGATTAATTTTGGTTTTTGCCCAAATTTTAAAATCTTAGGGGCAATTTTCTTCTTTCCTCCCAGCAAGTACAGCTATGGTGACCA
Source organism: Diplosoma virens (assembly GCA_963680785.1). NCBI lineage: Eukaryota > Metazoa > Chordata > Ascidiacea > Aplousobranchia > Didemnidae > Diplosoma > Diplosoma virens. Next base: position 13,409,585 of record OY796887.1, on the reverse strand, counting down.
GAATGTGTTAATAACTGGCTTTGTTAACCAAGAAGTTTCGTGTAACTGTTACAAAAACTTGTCATGCCATTTTGTTCTTGCCATTCAACTAGTCGACGAATTCGTCATAAACTTGAATATTGATATACAAAAGTGCCAATCTGAAATGCATCAAAAGCCTTGCTTTTGTCAATCGAAAACAAAACTGTAAACCGAAAATTTTGTCAGTCGAAAACGAAACAAAACTGTAAATCGAAAATACTGTAGTACGAAAGCCAGCTACTCTGAAGTTGTCTTGATCAATGTTCAAAATCACTAACCAAGTTGTTCAATTTTATTTGGTGGAACAGATTAACCCATTCGTGCCTACTGCACCACAGAGTGCAGCTGTTTGATTAGGTTTATTTCACGGAAAACAATTGCGTGAAATTGTTTTCCGTGAAATTGTTGTTTTCCCATTGTTTGAGGATAATCACAAGTAATCCAGCAAACATACTAACCAGTTTTATTTGAAAAATATAATTTATTATTGAATTGTAGCAGTTGAGAGCAGCAAAGAAAAGAAAATTTAAAATTTTAATTAGGCACGAATGGGTTAAGAGTTGAGAACTGATTGGTATCATTAAAAATAATGTTTCCTTTATCATCTATACTGTGTTTTACTGTTTACTTGAGAAAAAACACTAAAAATAGGATCGGAAGGACTTGGCAATATAAAAATGGTTGAAGGAATGTTTGTATATGAGAATTTGTGTCTTTTTTTCTTGAAAACACCTTTCGTGTTGACCAAGAAAAAATAGTTCTCAGCGACATGGTTTCAGGGTTTGTAGGCACGCTTCACAGACAAATGACAATACACATTTGACTAGACCCGAAGTTCTAAACTAGGGGGCGTGGGGGGCGCGAGCAACTGGCTGCAAACCGAATAGATAGCAGCATTAACACAAAATAATTGGAAAAAAGAAAAGGTATGACAGTGATTGTTTAAACTTGAAGTATGGTTTTATGGAATATTGTTGTTTTGTTCAATGCTATTATATCTTTTAATATAACCAGCATAGCCGTACCAGACGGGTAGCACGATAGTTTGATAAATCATCCCGACTTAGAACGTTAGAGATCACTACATTTTCGGTAAGAAAATCGAGAAATTAGAGACAGTTTTGTCAAACGTCAATAAAATTTGAAAAAAACTGTATTGTCCCCCTCCCCAATATTTTATCGGCTGGTACAGCAATGGGCATAGGGCTTGGGTTTTGTTGGTATCGTCAAGAGAAAGCGCGAGTTTAGTTTGCATGAAAAAAGGAGCACGCGTCTCAAAAAGTTTAAGAACCCTGGACTAAACAGTGTATAACACTACATAAATGACAAAAAAAAATCAGACTTATTTTTACATCTACGTTTACGAAAAAGACCATGTTTATAGCTGATGTAACAAAACGTTTTGTGAGTCAAACAACTCCAAAAAAACTTTTAATTGCGCAGCAATAAAAAACATAATTCAATACAGTATATAGATTTAAAAAACATGACAGATTTAAAGCATAGTTGATTAACTATTTTCCGAAACAACCTTGGCTAACTAACAACCCACACAATGGTGTCCACACTTTTGACTCTTATTTAAGAAATTTTACACACTTGCATGCTCTTTTGGCTGTAGCCTATAGTATTACATAGTCATACATGACTACAAATGATTGTCACTACCTTTCTTTCTAGATAACTTTGATCCGCATTGTGTGCGGCTGAATCTCATAAGCAGATCGTATTAATGTCCGGTTTAAATTTTTCGATTGCTTTTCAGCACTTTACTCAAGGAGATATCTGGCTTTTGTTTACACCAATTGCATACTTCACTGATTGTATTGAATCTGTTAATTCATAATAAAAGCAAAAATTAAATGAGAGTGTTTGACTGTCAGCTAATTGAGACTTTAAGACCAAAATTCTATTTACATATAGCAATATAGATATGCAACAATTTTCGCAACAAAAATACGGATTATCAAATGGCACAGAAACTAGAGAATGTAAACCAAAGCCAACTTTAGATTAAAAATCGGCATCAAAAATTTATCAAGAGTTATTTACAAAATTTTATGCAACAAAAAATGCAAAAAAGTTGCTCCCTATGTATTAATATATTTAGTGTATTCCTCCAATCATACTAAAAATCAAAAGAACATCCTTTCAAAAAAAAATCGCCTCGTTATTTTTTACCGAAATCAAATAAATTGCTCAGGTTTTTACGTTTTGCATATTTAGGTACAATATAAAAAATATGCAACAAAATCCAATAAATTCCACCAAATTTTCCAAATATCAAAAGCGCCGATTGAAATATTTTTACAATGTATCAAGCTTTGTAAAACAATTGATTGTTAATAGCATCAGAGATGGAAACCGTTTCGACCTTCGAGCTTTATTAGTGCTGAGACGATCAGAATAATTAACTTTGAATACAACCGATACAAGACCGGATTTAATGTGGGCCGCCGCCGCCCCCCCAAAAAATGCTTAAACAAGTTATGATTTAATAGCTAACAAAAAACTCATCTTTAACCCTTTAACTGCCAGGCCCTTTTGTGTAAATTATCACAAAAGAAGAGAATTTACACAATTTGCGATATTTCAAAATCTACAAGAGCTGCATGAAAAGTGCAAACATGAAAGTTGTTAGAAAAAGCATAAACTTTTCAAATATGTGGCGTTTTATTTTAATTTTTAGTTCATTGATTAGTAGAAAGTAACTTTATAAATTGAATCTTGCATTGCCATTGTATTGCACAGCATTGTTTTGAATGTTAAATTTTTTTTGTGAGGAAGGAATGTATCACCCCTTTTTGGACTCCCAAATTTTATTCGTGTTAAATTTCGTGTGAGTTAATTTATTCTGGTGCTGCATAATTGCAATGATTCATGGCAATATAGTTAGTTTCAAAAAAAACTTGGTTTTGGTGACAGAACACCAATTTGTTCGTTACATTAACAGTCTCGAAAATGTTTTTAAAGATACTATATTTTTAGTTTCAACTTATTTAAAAAAAAAAATTTAAGTAAAAACACCCAAATTTTTTTTTATTTTTTTAAAGTTTGGTTAAGTACCAATTGAGCAAAGTCAATATTAACATGTTGCAGAAGTAATTTCAATACATTTTTAACGATACAAAAATATTGCTCTAAAAGCCACTATAGTGGCTGTTGGCAGTTAAAAGGTTAAGCTTTTCATCCGACACTCGTCAGGAGATAAACGTCGCAATGAAGAAAAGAAAATTCAATTGATTGTTTAATAAAGCTGAACGAAGATGATTAAATCTTTGAGAAAGGCGTCAAAATGCGTAATCAACGCATGATTTTCAAGTTGTGAACAGACTCTTTTCGACAGCATAAATTTGGCTTGAATAATTTGATGTAAACGAGCAGATAACTGCTTTAGAAGTTTTTGAAGGATGATAGCATTGCGTGCCAATCTCTACTGCTTGGCGTCCCCAGTATACACTGTACTCTGCACTGGGGGATTTCGAAGTGTAGAGTTTAATAATCACGTTTTCAATCTATGTTAGAAAACGTCAAATGAACGTTTACTTTTAGCTATCATTAGAACAAAGTCCCAAATTGCACCACATTTCAATGGTGATTTTGTAAAACTAAAAACTGTAAAATATCAAAACCCTATGAAATCGATTACGGCTGACTGTAGAAAAAAACCATCATTAATCTTATTAAAAAAATTACTTCATATAGATAAACATCATTATTATAATTTAATTTAATAAAATTGATGATGGTTATATTTAAGTCAAATAAATTTTATTTTAAAAATGTTTTTTAAATTTGAACTTTATTAAGTCCACGTAACAAAAAAACATTATTATTAATAATTAAGAAAGTCAGTTTCAATTTATGACAAGATCCTGCATTTCCACTTTGCCGTTTTTCAAAATACTCTTAAAGGATAAATAATCACTAAAACCCGCCAAAAAACTTGTTGCAGCACATTTTGAAAATTGTCAAGATATACTAAATGTGCGAAATTTAATTTAATTAAAAATTAAAGAATTAAAAAATCTTTTTCTTTTTAGTTGAAAGCAAAATATTTTTCTTTCTATCAAAATGAAAGAAAGGTTTTTTTTATTAATCACTTTGCTTTTAAAAAAAACAGTACTTTATTTGCTTTTAATTAAAGAAATATGCCTTTTTTAGTTTTTACTTTCTTAATTATTTTAAATCGAAGAACATTTTTAAGGCAGATCAAAAACAAGTACACCCCTTTAAAATGTCCGGAGCAAGTCCCCAGACGCCCAACTGCTAGGCCACACCGTACAATATGTGCAAAATATGTGAAAGTTTACTTTTTAAGCAGCCAGTAATACATCTTTCGATTTCGAAGGTAAAAGAAAAACACAAAAAATTAAAGCCAATTAATTTTATTTTTCTTATTTCGAAAATCAACGAAACCATCGAAGCAAATGACCAAAGGCTTTTCTTAATTTTCAATTGTACTTTTATGACTTTCAGTTTATAGAAGCCATTAAAAAACATAAAGCTGTATTGATTAAAAATGAATAAATCATTTTAATCAATGTTAATCAATTGATATAAGCAACAAAGTAAACAAAACTTTGTAACATGGGGTGTCTCATATTGCACGATGTGTCAGTGTTGTTAACATTATGTGTTAGTTTCAAGAAACGAAAACTTGCATATCCGCGTGAAAAATTTGAAAAAAACGAAATCTTGTAAAATGTCTTGAAAGTGACAAATAAAAAACGTACAACCAAAATTTTAAGCAAAAGAATGCTCCAGATTTTCAACTTAATTTTTAGTTATCTAATATCAAAGGTAGTTAGGGTTTTGCTGGTAATTTTTCTTTTTGCCTTTAAAGTGCTTTGGAAAAGAAAACCAGGACTATCCATTTCTAATTCAAAATATTTGATTATCGTCTCAACTAGTGGTATTTTTAACAAAAATTCAAAACTCTAAACATTTATTCGTTTAGTTTAAACTTTATGCATTGGAATTTTCTTTATTTGTTGATTAACTTATTCATTACGAATTGTTATTTCAATGCCCTTTCAAAATTGACTTATGCTCAAATTAAAAATAGTTTGCAAATCAAGCATCAGCATCTAAAATAGTTAACCCCTTTTTCCCCTGAAATGTAATCTGGTGACATTTCGACCCCTGCATCGCTGTGTCAAATTATTAAAGTCAAGCTATTAAGTCATTAATGTAGAAGTTTCGTTTCCTCGAAGTAAAACATACTAGAAACTTCTCAGTTTACAGATAAACTTTGCTCTGCTACAATGTATGGATGTTAGTTAATTGTGAATACTTTTGTGGTCATTATCATTTTATATAATATTTTTTCTTTTTATTTATTTTAAAGGTGCTGAATTTAATTTTTGTCATACCCAGAAAGTAGTAATTTCAAAGGTCAGAAATTGTTTAATGCATTTTATTCTAAAAGACGCACGTTTGAACAAGTTAAACAATTTTTAATAAAGTTTACAAAACAAACTGACCAAATACAATGAATATTTAATCTTTGGAAAACAAAACGAAATTGAATTGATCTCGGTTTTTATTACAGTACTTAGCAGAGCGAGAAAAAATTTGATGTTTTTTGTATTTTTCATTTAGATTTCTAGTATCGAAATGCACTGTGTTCAAGCAAAACAATTATTGATATATATTAAAGCTTTACAAATGACTTTTACAAAATTTATCTGATTAAAGCTGAAATGCCTTTTACCAAGGTATTAATGCTTTTAGGCCTTTTCCACTACGACGGTGGAATGGAGTATTCTTTGTTTGTTTTATCAACTTTTTTTACTTCTTTCCGTGCTAAAGCGCTGAGCAAAGCAAAAAAAATCAATAAAAAAAACTCTAATCTACGCTCGTAGTGGAAACGAGGTTTTAAAAGTGATCCTACAAAAACCTTTCAGCCGAAATTTCAACAGTCTCCGAATTAAAACTTTGCTTTATTTTTAGTTGATTTTTAAAGCTGCTGCAACAATAAAATTAAAACACACATTTTCATTTGATTGCTAAGATTTTGTGAATCTTTAATAATTTTCAAATGATTATTTCGATATTTTGATTTCTAAAACACCAGACAATAATTTTCGCTTTAATCGGTTTTGCAAACCCCTAAACTATTTTGAGCCAAAAAGTTTTCGAGTAATTACTTTTAGCTTCTTGTTGGAAGCGAAGCAAAAAATCAGCCGTTAATGAAAAACAAAAAGGGTTGCATAAAAATTTAATGTTTTGAAAATTTATTTTGAATAATGAAAGCAAATCATAATTTAAAATTATTTTTAAAAAGCAAGAAAAAACAGAATAAAAGTAAAACGGATTCTATAAGCTACAAGTAAGATTGCTTCGAATGTCCACAACGAAAATTGATCCGACAAAATGCGCAGAAGCGATAAACTGAAAAAAAAGTTAGAAAACATGACTTGATTTAATAACATTAAATTGTCACATCATTACTCTGATTGCTCAAATTAAGATAAATGCTTTGGAAAATTACGGAATTTTTCAAGCGTGACTTTGTGTTGTTATAATTGTTGATTTAGCACAAGCTCAATACACGAGCAGGTCTGCGATTATAAAAGCTATATATAATTTGCATGTGTTGCGTGAAAACAAAATCATTCTTAAAACAATGCTGCATTTAATAAATTCCCCGCAGCAGCAAACATAGAACATAAATTCCACGTAAATTTCACGTAATCCACGTAAATCCCATGTAGTGTTCACGTGAAATCCCGTCGCTATGTTTGCTGGGTATATCGTTGTCTATAAAAAATTTTTCAGTCGGCGATCCATTGCAAAATCTTTTGTACAATAGATTGTTGATTGAATTTTTCAACAATGTTGTAAAATATTTTCATAAAATGATTAGTTTACTTTGCTTAAAATATCCATCCCCAAACAAGTAACTTATTATAAACTTACAAAGAGTAAACTTTGTGGGCTGATTGCAGTCGAGTTTGTATTTTCTGGTTTGAACGGACTTTAAGCAAAACGGTTTGCAATTTATCTAAAAAAACAAAACAATAAAGCAAATCAAATTTTTTCATCTAAAATATTTTACAGTTGGAATTTTTAATTTTTAAAATTTATTTTTAATCATCGTTATGAAATTTAAAAACTTGTTAATTGTATCTAATTACAAGTATTCTAAGAATATTATAAATACTGTATATAAAAGGCTTACCCGAAATACATAATTTCCAACTTTTATTTTTGTTGAAAAGCTTGATGATATACTTCTTTTCATTTTGTGCATTACTCCAAGCAATTTGCTTCCTGAAAATTTTTGCTTTGCTCTTTCATTGACCTCTGAAAATATAACCAATTGTAAATTTTTTTCATTTACTTACATACTTTGCTGCTTTACATTCAGTTTTGCATTTATTTACCTGCATCGATTGCTGTAAAAAACACAAGAAGAAGGCAAAAGAGAATTATGGTACGTTTCATAATACAATTTTTTGTGAAGCCGGGGTAAATCGTGACTAACGCTTCAAAACAATCTAAAATAATGAACAAAATGATTGCGTTTGGTCATTAAATACCAAAAAAAAAATGTGAGTGCTATACCTTTTTCCTTCGCGAGTTATGTCGTTTTTTATGTTTGTTGTTACAACAAAAGAAAAAATACGTACTATTAAAAATTGAATTTGGAATTTCCTCCCAACTAGTTCGAGAGCGATAAGATCCTACTAATTTCACTGTTTAATTAAAAGTGCTTTTTGATAATTTTTAAACAGCAATTGGTAATTAAAGGTGTTACTCTATTATGCGATCTCATGCAATGAATGATCTCAGGATAACCGATACGTCAGATCTCGCACGTTAGTTGGATGAGATAACACGTTAGAGTAGCGCCCAAAATTCAATTGAAATTTATATCACAGTAGAAAAAAACTATTAACCTAATATAGAAAATTTTATCTTTTCTGCAACTGTAAAAATGTTTATTCCATATAAAAAAATATTTTGAATTAACTATGAATGGCCAATATTTTAAAAATATTGTTTCTAGTTATGCTTTTTAAATAATGGAGTAAACGAGAAAATAGAAAAGTATTATGCAACAAAAAATCTGACACATAAACGTGTTGATTGATCCAGAAAAATGATAAGCAAACGGGGGTAAAAATCAAAAGAGTTTAAAAAAATTAGGATAAGTTAAGAATCTTTTGTAAATGTGCTCGAAAATAATCTGGATAATTTTTGCAAAGTATTACAATCTGTAATGAATAGCTCAATGTTTGTAAACCAAAAAATAATAAATAAATAAGCATTACTTTTTTTTTCAAAAATATAGTATCATTTTTACCTATATTTTAGCAAAACACACCAGAACAAAGAAGAAAACAGTTTTGATTCACATGAAAAGTTAAATTTCATCATCAAATCAGCTGTGCTATACTTTAAATTAATCTGCGGTATATTTTGCTTAAAGACAGATATAATACAGCTGGAATACTTGGTTTGAGACTTGAGAAACAAATATAAGATATTCGGAATTTCAACATTGAAAAGGCCAGATTGCGTGTTAACAAGCGTTGCCAGCAGACCAGTCGGACTTGTGATTAACATTTCGTCTTTAAAGCGGTAAGTCTGCGTTTTATTTCTGGGCCAGCCAAATCTGACAAATGTGTTGGTATACAGTTTACTGGGATGGCTAAAATTTCGCGTAAATGACCATGTTACGGATATAGTAACTACACAATTGTTGTAGAATTTGGCGCGTGAAACATGTTTGATGAAGTCTTACGATTTAAAAGTGAGTATAACTTTTGATTTTTTTAACTTTTCATCATTTTTTATTAATGTGACAATAGGATAAGTGTAAACCTGATACCCAAACAAAGATTTTTAGGACTTTTAGATGTCTTGTTTAATTTAATCATTTTCTATTCTGTTAAAAGATAAATATTACCGTCAGTGTATAGTGTTATTATACCTGTTTTTAAAAAACTTTTTAAAAAGCTTCTTTAAAACTTAGCAGATGTTTTAACAATTATATATATCGTTATTTTTATTTTAAGCATGAACGATCCAAATTATATTTACAGAGCATTTACGTTAAGACAGGCTTGTTAAAAGAAATTAAGACAATAAAAAAAGAAAAAAAAAAAGAACGATTCAAACGATGTTTAATTTGATGATCACTTTATTACCGTCTTGTTCTAAAATAGTATGGTACTGAAATAGATTTGTTTCTCTTCTCTACGACCATAGACTCCTAAGCTACTATTTGGAAGTCCATGCTACGACTATTTAATAAAAAAAACTACTTCTAAACAGCACTCATTTTTAAACTTTTATAGGTTCTGCCATAATAATTTAGAAGTGCAATTTACACCACGGTAAACCGTCGTACCGCCTACAGTTATTTCGAAAAATTGCTTTTTAAAAACTTTTGACGGACTAAAACTTTGAAGAATCAACTATTTATGATAAAAACCTCAAAGAAGACTTTTATTTTAACGGAATTATAATAGTTATAATTAAAACATTTACTCTGTCTTTAATTCAAAGAATACGCCTGATATTGCGCCCAAATATTACTGATTTGTCCCTAAACTCTCAACAAGCAGACTTTTGGTCTGTGTTTGAAGCTTTCAATTATAATCTTTGATTCTTTTTCATCAAACGACTGTGCAAAAAATTTCGATTTACGCTTAGGTTAAGGCAAATTGTATTGGAATGTATATGACATGTCGAACAGTTTCAGAATTGTCGAGACAAAGTTTTGTCATAATTACCATCGATTATTTCAGTGTACCTCACATGTAAGAAATCTATGCTTAATACAAAGTTGTTGTTGTCCTGTTAATATCATGTTTTTGATATATTTTTATAAGCACAACGGATTTATTGAACAAAATTTCTCAAAAAGTTGGATTGAGAAAAGCCGAAATATTGAGATTTTGAAAGTAGCAAAACAGTTTTTATTAAAGAATGCAGTTCTTTTTTCAGAAACTCCTGATGCTACCAGAAAATTTATTGTAACATCCCTTTATTGCTTTCTTCACGCCGTAGTTGTCGAGAATGTCTGTAGGTTGAAATATTTAAAGCTTGTCGGTAACTACCAATAATTAACATAATTTTATTTCTTTTCAATAATTCTGTTAAATGTTTTTTAATGTCCGACCTGTTGTTAACTTAAATTCTTCACCAGTGTTCAACTAATCTAGCAAGACGAGCGTGAACAATGTTGAATACTCCTAAAAACAAAATGGAAGCCCACCAAACAATCCGTTTCAATATAAAGAAGAAAGTTTCGTGGTTTATTCTTGTTGACATTTTTACATAAAATCTTAAATAATCAAAACTTAAATGGACGAAATTTACTGATGTTGACCGAGTTTACATATGTATTCTTGTTAAAATTCTTCTTTAAAAGTCTTTGAAACCAGAGTTTCAGAATTCAAAGAGATCAATGAGTAAAATGATGGTAGGTTTTACCTGCTTGACTTTGGCGATAAAAAATTCTTTGCTTATTCTCCTTATAGAAATTGCACTATCTACAAACATGAAGGTATAATATAACATATGCAGTTGCGTATTTTTTCTTCAGTAAGTAACGAGCTGTCACTTAAACTAATATCTTCTTCAGTAATTTAAGGTGAAATTCTTGCAAAAAATAGATTCTAAATTGAACCACTTTTGAGAATATCAGCCATTATCAAGCTATACGGTTTTTTATAGAGAGATTTTCATTTATTGCAATGCAAAAACTTACTTTTCATTAGTTTGTCTTGTGCGTATCTATGTATATATTAATTGCCAATTAATCAAAACGCCTGCCGACGATATTGTTAAATAGGCTGAATGGGTCATTGTAAAATTTTCGCTTCAAATTATTTTTAAAACTGGAAAAACTGGAAAAAAACACTTTTTTTTACGACGTCACAGTCTTCGACATTTACTAAAATAGTACTTCTGACGTATTGTGAACATGCCTCTTGTTCACCATAGTAAGAAGTAAAAATCACAGGCGCATAAATCCACTTAGTGACGATTGCAATAAGATCAATATTATTTTCTTTCAAAAACTTTTTTTTCGTCTTACGTTACAAATTTATATTTTAATTAGGCTTACATGACTTTATGGTCATTCCAAAAAATTGCGTCATAAAAATAGTAACTTTGATAATTTTTTTCGAATCAATTACGTAGATAACAGTAAAAAATTCTTTATGCCGTTTAGAAAAAACAAGTATTTTTTATGCGGTAGTTACTGTGTATACGAATATCGTTTCAAGTTGATGTAAATATTACATTTTATTTTTAATTTGTATCATTTTCGGTTGAATATTTTGATTTACGTACGCGCTCAACAAATCTTAAGCTCCACAGCTGCATCTGCATTGGCTAAACCTGTTGTATAAATTGATGATCTGAAAACAAGAATTAGAAATTTTTCAGCATTTTTGCATGTCGAAAAGTTTTAAAGCTTTACTAAAGCAGAGCTAAAAAAACATTTCCTATACGCTGTCGCTTAAATATAATCTATTTACTTTAATAAGTTTTTATCCTCTGACCAAGAAGGCTTAAAGAATTAGATTTGAGAGTTTATAATTAAGTTCACATTGCAGAAAAAGCTGTGAATTTATATAAAAAAAATAGTTTTTATTCCATTTTTGAGCAGCGACTGGATTCTTTCAACGGCATAACTGTTGGATAGCAATAAAATCAATAAGATTTTCTCATTATGGTTTTTGGGTGAAATTTTTTTTCGATACTTGACCTTGCTGCCAGGGTTGTAAAGTCGGAGTCGCGGAGTCCCTTTTTTTAAGGAGGAGTCGGAGTCGTTCTTTTAGATTTGAAGGAGACGGAGTAGTTTTTTAAGTGTCGTGAAGCCAAAATCGGTAGGCAATGGTCATTTGTTGGTGTCGGAGTCGTCGCAGTCGCACTTTTATAGTGGAACTGAACAGACGACTCCGATTTCGACTCCGCCCTAAAACGGTAATAAAATTGGTTATAATTTAATAAAAAAAAACTTTATCAAAAATATGAATTGTTGGGTCCCAAAAACTAGTTAAATATCTTAAGGTTTGATTTGCAAAAACTACTGATTGGTCACATTGCGTCAAAGTGCTTTCTAAAAGTGTCACCAAAGGGAAGCTTGGAAAATTCTCAATTAAACAACTTTGAATTCAACATTTGCTCTCATTAATAAGATACATTTGCATGATTGTCAAAGAAAAAATAATCTCAGTTAAAATACTCTTTGCAATTCATTTACATTGAAGTCTTGACTATCCTAAGAAGTTTTGGCATTTTTCTGCGGTTTTATAAATATTTTTTATGGAGTAAAATTAAAATTAACTGTTGGGCTATTTAAAACCAATTTCACATTTAGACTTAATTACCCTTTTAAATGATGACTAATAAAAAGTTTTTAATGACCATTTAATTCAAAAAAATTATATTCTTTTTCAAAAACAATAACTAAAACCGAAGCAAAACAGCAGCTGACTAAGCACTAATCATGGCATACAAAGCTCGTATCAAAGAAAAAAACGGTGCCTTTTTGTATCTGATTAAATATTTTTTGTAAAAAATATAAAAATAATATTCAATTCAGAATGGTAAAATGTTCATTCTGAGATTGTTTTTGTTGCTGAAGCATTAGGTAGATTGATTTGTAAATGCGACCCCATATAAAAAGCAAGAGTGAATTGTAAAACTAATAAAAGGTTAAGAAAAAATAGTTCACCTATTCTTTCAACTATGAATTTGGTTAAATTGCTGGACAATGCGGATCAAGGCGCCCTACTTGTACCTTTGTTTTTAAATTTTTGAACAACAAAAGGTGCAAGGACGCTAATAAGCTTGAGCGTGCTCCATCTTTTTGTTTCTTCAGTAGCTTTCCAAGATAAACAGTCAGTTAAGGCTCTACTTGTTCATCATTCACACCTTATTTCTGCTCCCCTTTTTTTTCTTAACACTACAAACATAAATATTACAACTTCACACTTGAGGCGGAACACAAGAAAATGTGTGCAAGTATCGAAAAAACGCGGAAAAACTAATTATTAATGAACACAAAAAAACTGGCTTTAAATCTTGCAGTCGCCACAATGCTGGAGCGATTTCGAGCTATTATTTGCTTTTTTAGTTGCCGGTACAACTGTTTTTATTCGTTCATTTTACTATTTTTGCCTTTTTATGGTTATCAAGAGAAATTACAAACATCTCTATGCAGCAAAAAGTGACCTTTAGTTTCAAGGACCAACAATTTAACAAGGATACAAACAAAACCAAAGCCGCACCCATTAAAATTACTCTCAAACCGGCGCCGTGTACGACACAACTGTTCTGCAAACCGATAAAAACGCAATTAGTTTTTTTCTATCAACTTTATGTCAAAATTCTAACTATTCTTCAATTCACAATGTGAACAACTTTGACATAACCATAAAGGTCAAAAAAATAACATAATCAAAATCTGTTTTTTAATATACAATTGGAGAATCTTAAAAGAAAACAATAATATATCCAATTGCTTTTTTACAAAAAACATAAATTTAAATTTTTCACAACAATAATTTTAGATCGGTAGATTCGATAATACCAGACAAACTTGGCTTTTTAATTTAACGTGGAAAAATTGATCATTTGAGGACAGAAATTAAGGTTTTAGAGAGACAAAAAGAAAAACCCTGAAAAGATTGTAGGTGTCCAGGTTAACCTGATTAACAATTGAATTGAAGTTTTTCCAATGGGTAACAAAGAAGTGGAATATCAACATTCTTAAAAGTAAAAATTAATTAATAGCAAGTTTGTGACGTTAAAAACAATAACACTAACAAAAATTTCCCAATAGTTTAATAAAAAAAATCTCTTTTTCAAACTAGCCGATTATCTTATTAAAGTTGTTTTTTTAGAAAAATACACCGAAAAGAATTATGTTCAAATAGCAGGGATGTCTAACCTGCGGCCCAGTGCCTGCTCCAATTTTTTTGTTATACTTTTCAAAATTTTATTTCAAGTTGTAGCGCAGCGTTTCTCAAACTGTGTTTTGCGAGCCTGCTTTGCGCATTTTTGGGACGAAAATCGACAAATCAGACTCTGATTTAACGTGAAGACCTTTTTGCGGCCCATCGACTTTAGCTGAATTTAGAATTTGGCTCATTATACAGTAAAACAAGATTGGATATCCTTGATTTAAACTCAAAAACATTTCCGCTTTATATTTTATTTACGTATATGCCTTGTGAATAATTCCAAACACATAACAATTCTCCTTCTGAATTACGTTAACTTAAAACTAAACTAAACTGGTAATCCAAATAAGATAAAACTGATATTTGATTCAATCCTAATTAGTTTGCTTTAAAAATTTTTTTCAAGTTTTTAAAATTTTTACTAAGCCCAATTAAAAATCTTAATATTTTTTACAAATGACAGAGCACAAAAAGGTAATTTTTTTTACTTCCTTTTCTGTTTAATCTTTTAATGGATAGTTCTAGACAGTAAAAAATTTTCCAAAAAGCACAAAATTTTATATGCAGTGATGCTAACTGATTATATATTGAAAAAAAACTTTCAACAGCAGTCATTAAATTTGATGCTACGACAGTTGATCGAAAGACACATAATCGAAACGACATTTGATCGAACGACACTTGATCGAACGACACTTGATCGAAACGACATTTGATCGAACGACATTTGATCGAACTACACTTGATCGAACCACACTTGATCGAAACGACACTTAATCGAAACGACACTTGATCGAACGACACTTGATCGAAACGACACTTGATCGAATGAGATTTGATCGAACGACACTTGATCGAACGACACTTGATCGAACGACACTTGATCGAAACGGCAGTTGATCGAAATGAAAGTTGATAAAAAAAAGATTTTGTTTTTGTTTGTTTCTGCGATTAAACAATCTCTTTGTTACTGTAAATTAGATTCATAAAAAGCATAGGCCATCAGTAAAATGACAGTTTGCTTATAATTTTTTTATAATTTTTTGCCAATGTCAAGGTCACTGTTTCTTAACAAGGTCCCCGGGCAAAACATTCTTAGTGGTGCAACAAGTATATCTCCTGTCATGGTTATGTCCTGTTATATGTCTACATTGTAGTCATTTTTTGCATCCTTTTTACATTTCCGTCAGGAGGGTTTTTAGAGGGGGAATTGTGCCATGGCCTCACACTTGGAGACCTCTTGAAAAAATCAGAGACAGATTTAAAGGGAAGACTTTTTTTAAAGATTACTATGTTTTGGGACAAAAAATTGACAAAATTGGGACAGATTCAAAGTTGTAAAATTTCTCTTTTGTTATTCGATCAAGTGTTGTTTCGATCAAGTGTTGTTTCGATCAAGTGTCGTTCGATCAAGTGTCGAGTTACGATTAAATTCAACTTATAACAGGCTGTAAATATCGTCAATATAAAGTGTTTCAATTTTGTGACTTAATTGATTTCTCAAAAACAATGGTTTTCTATCTGGAGGTTGTCTGGCTATTTTCTGGAGGTCGCGGGAGAGTTTAATAAACAGAATGTTTGATTTAATATGAAGACTTTTTTAGAGATCACTAATAAGAGAAATCAGAGACTAATTACAATTAAAGACTTTTTTTTATTTTAATTTTAGAGATCACCAAATTTTTGCGATAAATATTAAGAGATCAAAAACAGATTCCAAGTGATTCAAAACCTTTTTTTTACTGTTAACTTTGAAAATGTAGTGACGCCAGCGTTAGATAGCCTGCAAACTTCTAAATTAAATTTCGTTTACCGAACGGGGCCGTTAAGTTACTTTGGGTTGGTAATTGGGTCGCGGTATGAAAATGGTTGAAAACCACCATTCTAAAATTTTTTAAGGGTTATAAGACTTTGGTTGTAAAATAGAATGACAATGGTTGATAATGATGTCACAAATATTTAAAAATTAGTATTATAAAAGCTTTCACGAAAATATTTTTGTTACGTTGCAATCACAATCATAATAATACACCAATGTACCACTATCCCTTAAAAGTTAGTGCCTCTCAGGTTGACTTGAAATCAAACCTGGTATTTTTGCTTGCGGCTTATAAACGATTCAAGTCTTAAGACATCTTTAACCCTCTGACTGGCATGAAGTCAAATTGGCACCAACTGTATTTTTGACAGATTTCTGTTTCTAAACCGTTGGCAGCAGACCCTTGAAACTTCTTAACTTTTATTTTATATAGAAGCGGTTTTGTGATCTAAAAATTTGTGAATACACGTCAATTTTATGATGACCTACTAAAAAAAGCAGCATCGTGAACCCAAATGGGTCAAAAATGACCCAAAAAAACTATACAAGCAATGAACTTGAAGAAACGCACAAACAAATAAAAGTAAATCATGTTTTCACTGCTTACATATCGTCAGACTAATAAAATAAATAAATGCCTCAGTCAGTTTTGGGAAAAAACGAGATATTTATATCAAAATGATCAGCAAAAAAGGCGCATTATTTGGTGCAATTAACTTCTTTGATTGTCCACAAAAGAGTCTTTAATACTCAAAAAAATGTAATTGCCAAAGTAGTGAGTTGGACTTAGAATGATAAAGTTTTTTTTTGTTTGATCAAAACTCAAAAAAATGACTTAGGCATTTACTTTATTTAACTGATAATATATAATAAATAAATACTTAGTTTTTTTCATTACCATAAAAAAATTTTTTATTGTTTTAAGTAAACGATAACAGTTTATAATCAAACGTAATTCTTCCCTAGAACAAAGCGGAAAGTGACATAGAGACTTAAGATATAATGGTTAGATTTTCAAGGTTTATTTAATGCAACAGTTTAATTGGAAGTTTGTTTGAGATTTTATTATTTTTATTTAATTGGAAGTATTTTTGAGGCTTTCGTTTTTATTTATTTATCTTCGATTAAGTAGACCTAATTTGGAGTGTATAATGACGACATTTATATTAGACTCGTTAGAATTAAGGTTGCATGTAGGATTAAGATTGCGTAATATAATAGTAATTTTGTTTTTTGTCGTTTTGTTTGGAATGTAATAGCTCTTATTGAACATGATTATTCAAATCAACTTGTAGCCAACCGCAAAGTCGTGATTGTTTAGTACTGTAAAAAGTTGTAAAGAACAACCGTAATTTAAAATTTTTTGGGTTTTAAAAGTTTTTTTTTTTTAATATTTATTTTTTATTTATTATTTGTCTTAAATAAAAAAAAAAGACAAGAAATCTTGGAAAAAAACAATTTTTTGTGTAAAAAATTAGGACTGAGGTCAATTTCACCTATTAATTCTATTCAATCAAACACAATTTAAATAGTCACAATATTGTCTCATTGAAAAACGATATCACAATCACAAACATTTATTACCAACATTTAAATTAAGCCAATTATTGATACTTTTTTACCGTTAAAAGTTTCGTATAAATAGACATTTAAGACTTTTGTAGCCTCAAGCAATAGTAGCCAATGGTTCTCATTTTCGTAAAATAAAATATAAAAAAACGCATCATCTGCCTATTTGATAAATGCATGTTTGAGTAATTGAAATACCATTTCGAATTCAACTTCTATATTCATTTCCTTATTTTTCTCTTGTACTAATTTGGAAAATAGCCAGTAAACAAAGTGCAATGTGAGTGACAGCTCAGTTTAGCTCAATTTATTTATTTGTTTTACAGTTGATAAAGCATCAATACACAAAATACAATATGAAAAAAGTAATAAGGTTTTAGATCACAGTTTATCAACACTGAAAGGATGGTAGTAAAAGACAAGAATTATTAACATTGCAAGGATGGTGCGAAAGGCAACAAAGTCACCAATGTCACCTACCTTAAATTTTTTTCATAAGTAGACAATATGAACGATTAAGCATATCAAACATAGTAAGACTACCTCAAAAAAATATATACTACAAACCAAACTCTAGCAATTCACAACTTCCTGGACAATTTGCGCACTAGTGGTTATCCGATCATCTGCTCTTCGATGGACTTTGTGACAGCTTAATTAAACTGGGCTGCAGAATTGTTATTGAAGTGCATTTCTGCATGAAGTGATTAACATTCAACCAGTTCACACTAAGCGATTCGTGTGTAGCCCATTCCTAAATGATTATCACCTCAGCAAAGGTAATTGCTAAACACAACGTTAATAGATATTACTATATGTTGAAACTTATTGATAAAATTCTAGATCGAACACATAACAGATGCTTTTAAGGCCACCACTCAATGCATGATAGCTTCCGTAAAAGAAATATGTTGTCGTTGCACCATGGAACTAACTCAATTATTTAAAAATATTTTTCTGAAATTGAACCAAAGCCAAAATCTCTTTTTCAAATTCAATGAAAGGACGCATATTTCTTGCAAAGTACTTTATAACAAAAATTTTAAAAAAAGCAGCCAATTTCAATTAAAAAAATAGTTTTTATCTCGCTCCCCTGGCTTTTTATACTTAATTTTCATTTTGATGACGTGATTAAGATTTTTGATTAAAGAACTATAATGAGCAAATTGTTCGTCTGGTAACATCTTCAAGTTCCTTGTTTACAAAAAAGTAAAAATAAAATAAAGAATATGAAAATTGAGAAAACAGGACACTTTGGCAGCTATGGTGTTCAATTTCATAAATACCAAGTGATTGGCCTAGGTGCCAAATCGGTTCTTTAGCCTCAAAGAAGCGTGTATAAATATTGTAGGCCTGCAACTTTCTTTTAATTTAATGTACAAACACAACCTATTTTCTTTATATAGCTTATTTTCATTAATAGCTTGATGATGGGTTTTAGCAAAAATATCAGTTAAGCTTAAAATGCTTTTGCGTAACAATCAATCATTCCTAAACAGTTTTCGCTCTTTATTCTTCTAACAAAATTTTTATTTTAAAAATTCAAAATTGAGTTATGACGTTATTAGATGAGAAAACAGTAAACTGAGTGTAGTAATAAGCAAAAACTGCAAATTTTTCAAGAGAGGCTTATGGAAACTATTCGAAATTAAAAGTGTTTTAAAAGCCATCGAAAAAGCTTTTTTTGTCTCCGAATCGATCGCAATAGACATTTTTTTATTTGCCACTTATAGGTTTTGCGTTTGTTCAGTGGCCCTGTGAAAAGATATCATAGCCCAAGACATTTTTACTTGAATGAACCTGAGCAATTGTGCAGCTGTATACTTGTAGAGGTAAAGAAAGTTACATTAGAACTGATGAAAAAACTTCTCCCTCAACCTACTGCCATACTTGCTTGGTACCCATTGCAGCTGCAGTTGCTATGTATAAATCCAGTCATTTGCCTACTCAATATTTTGCGGCGAAACTTTTTAGAAATAATTGGACGCGAATTAAAAATTATTTTAAGTTTAACTTGTATTTTTGGTGAACTTCTTTAACAAAAAACATAAAAAGGAAGTAGGAATGCTTGCATAATTGACTTCATTAGCCTGATAAAAGCAAAACGTGATATTTGGTCCTTAATTCTGATTCAAATGGCTATAATAAGAGTGAACAGTTTTGGATCTTGAAACTTTCCCTCAGTCGTGCTTTGATTTACTATTATTATAGTTTTGAAATGCACTGCTATTTTTAAAAATCAGACACGAATTCTTAATAAAACAAACTTTGTTTTGTTAATTATCATTATAATCGCTTTAACTAGTAAAGTCTTTGCTACGGTCTCTGTAGCAAGCCTGTATTGGCAAAGTGTTTGAGAAAATAACTTGCTAAAAAGCGATACTAAAGTTTTGGTTAAACGTGTATAAAAATGATGAAAAAATTTTTGAACACCTCTTTTTAAAACATTGTTGTGGAATTGCATTTGAGAGTCGGGGTACTTTCAATGTTTTGCAGTCGAAGAACGACACAAAAGCCAGCGCGTCAATCGTAGTAAGTTGTAGTTTGGCTCTTTTCAGACCAACCCCACATCTTTGATCACACAAAAGATTAAAATGATGATAATGAGTTTAAATTTAGCGGTTAAGGTGCAGCGAGCATGCACGTTATAATGACATTTACTATATCTGTACAGTGTATTTTTTGCATATCGTAATTGTTTTTTACTGCTTCCTTTTTATCAGATTTTAATGTGTTTTTGTAGTTTGATTTGTGCTGCTGCGGTTGAAAAACAAGAAAACATACATACCTCATACATGCATTTTACGCGACAATTTGTGAAAGTAATAGTATTATAATTTCTACTGAGAAATAATAAATCAGTAATATTCCCAATTTAAGCCGAAACGTCGAACCGGACCCGAAAACCCGTATAAACTGTTATTATTCTTTGAACCTGATCCGGAACTGAATCCGAAAAAATAAAACTTGCCGAACTTGAACCTGTACCAAACTTTATTTTAAACGGTTCCGGTTCTGATTTTAATTTTTGATTTATTAATTATAGGAGGCATAGATGGGTAAAAATTTTAAATTTAAAGTTGCCACAATTTGTTTGGTCACTGACTTGTTGCATGGTAAACCAAAGACGTCATAAACGACTTTCTTGGAGCAAAGTCAAAACAAAAATGGATCATGAGAGCTGAATAAAAAAAGCGCACTTTCAAATACATAGTATGCTAAAGCAGTAAAGTGAAAATTTTTTAAAATGGAGACGCACCAAAAATAACGAAGCAAACTTCTAGACAATACTCAATTCATAAATCTATGATGATTATTTTTAATTTTCTTATATATCTTAGGACAAACATGAACAACTTTTTTGTTGTTGCCCGCCGCATAACTGAGTTAGTTTTATAACCGCTAGTGAGTTATGCTAGATGAAAATTTGCATTAGACGCATAAAATAATAAATTTCATTGGTGACATGCTTTTTACTCTTACCAATTGTAATAGAACAAAATGTTACCATTTTTTAACGATCAAATATATTCAAACACAACTTGTAAAACATTGTAGACCTATTGATTAATGATTTCTAAAACTTACATGCTTGCAAAGCTGCTATTGTCACACTAAACCTGCTAACAAAATTGTATAGTCAATAATTCGTATTAAAGGCAACCAAAGTTGCATTGTTACAATTTCTCTGAAAAAGGAGGAAATTTAAGTTAAATTTGTAACGGAATGACGCGAGTAGATTTTGAACCGCGATGTTCGCCATCAATAAGGTGCTTTTTAACTACTCGGGCACGGTGCCAACTTTTGGCAACGAACATGCATTTAGAGACACATAATCTTTTCATGGGAATAATAGAACTACATTATTTTTACCGATTTTTAAATTGGTAAAAACTTTTACCACATCGATCAAAGATTTTTAAACTAAAAATTGCGCACCACGGGATGGGAGTTGCTAAAAATTTTTAGGAAAGACTCGAAGCTGGTGGAAAATTGTAAAACATGTAAAACTTATATTGGTAATTCAGAAATTATAAAGAATAAGGCGAAAAGATTGACGTTAATTGGTTCGCTGCCCTAAAAGTGTTAGAATAGACCTACCTGTTATAAAATGCAAAAACAAAATATTAAAACTGTTCATAGCTGCTTAAAAAATTACAAAAATAAGCAAAAAATTAGTTTTAGTATGTAAATTTCAATAAGATAAAATTTTGAATTTATTTTGACCGATAAAACTCGGTAAAAAGACTTGTGAACAAACGAAACTATAAGGTTGTACAAAGCCCTGAAAACGTTTGACTTTATTGACTTTAGCGGGGCCAAGTTATAACGTTATAGCATGCAAAAAAGTAAAAAAAATACTTACAAAGAGACTTCTACGGTGGCTACACCTTATTTGTCATATATTTTCGTGAAAGTTACGTGCAAAAGAGATCTAATAAATGCATACACAGACCAGTACAGAAAAGTTTTAAGATCTTTTAAACTGCCCAAAAACTCAAACAATTTGATATCAAAAATAAGATTACAAAAATTCTGCTTGCACTTTTCAGGTTCGCAAAATCATTATTGTTCATTCATTCAACTTTGTTAAAATATACGATGTGATTTAAGAACTCACATCTAACTAGCGTGTCGCTGAAAAGAATTAGTGTTTTGCTTTTTACAGCCTATAGATCTACCAAAAATACCTCCACTTTAAAAATGTGTGGTATGCAATTTAAAATATTTTCCATGATCCTCCAAGATGCGTGGCAGGCAAAAGAAAATTTAAGGGGGAAGGCAAGGGCCCGCTCTCCTTCCACCAAAACTATTTAACTAGTTTATGATTTGATCCACTGTTTCATTATTATTATCATTATTATCTTTCTTCATCCTTCTAATCCGCTGGAATTAAGCGTTGGAGACATTATAGGGTGACTGTCAATTGAGCAATTACCCCAATTTACTCTCAGAGACGCCAAGATATTGTTATCCTGGTTTTTTTATTTTTAATTTGTTTTTTTAATTTTTGTTGAGTGATATGAATAAATCCTGAAGCGGTTTGGTGAATTTGCCAAGCAAAGTAAAGTGCCCCGAATTGTCTTTTGCAAGGACGTAACAGAATAATGAGGGTAAGTTTTGAATCACAAACGTTTCGATTGCATTTCACATCAATACGGCGCTTTACGCACAAAGCCACGCTGTCGGCACAATAAGTTTTGGGGCTATTGCTTGTTACTGTGGAATTGATCTAACCAGCTAAACAAGCTATTTAAGCAAATCAGGCTACTGATACTATCCTTCTGGTAATTTAAAGACGATAGATGAGGCGTCAACCTGTAAAACCTGTCAAATTGTACTGCAGCTATGTAAGGTAGGGGCACAATAGCTTAAGAGTTTGTATGCTTCAGTTATGCAACTAATTTATAAAAAAAAACTTAAGTTAAGTAAATTCTCTCTTTAGAAAGAAAATTTTTTAGGTCAGGGATGTCCAACCTTTTTTCATAATGAGCCAAATTATAAATTTAGTTATAGTCGGCGGGCCGCAAAACGGCAATGAAGTTTTGCCCAAATTTTGTGACGTTTGCCCAAATCATGATTTTCTAGTAGATTACGGATAGGACAAAAAAATGGTCTGAAATCATGGTGATTTCTAAAAAAAAAAAAAAGATTCTCACTTGAAATTAGTTTTCGATTTCCCACTTTTCGTCCCAAAACCATAGTGATCTCCAAAAAAATTCTAGGACCTACAATCTCCTCTTATTTATCAATTTCCGCCCCAAATGTCTACCAGCAATCTCGCGGAACTCTTCTTCGTAACCTTTATTATAGCCAGAAAACTGGAAATCTTCGTTGGGTCGCACCAAAACTTTAAGTGGGCCGCGGGTTGGACATCCCTGGTTTAGGTTAAGGTTCGTTCTACAATGGTGATGATGCCATGGTGGGTAAAATGAAAGACTGTGCAAGCGTAATTCAAAATAAAAACCTTCTTTATTTTATCCAGTGGATTGCTTTAGCTGCAGGTTAAACTTAGTCTCGTCCAAATCATGCGAGACACTCATTTGCAACATGATTTTAATTTCCTCAGTTTGTTATTACACGAAAAATTTGCGAGGTTATAATTGCAAAAAAGTCAATTAACATTTAAGCCAATCTTATAGCGGTATTTGTAATCTTGAGTCCACTCTACAAATCCTGTGAGCAGCAGCTCATGCAAAATTTTATGATGTTTTGTTGAAGCTGAAAATTGAAAGCAAGAATTGGAAAGAGGCGAGTTGAGAATGCTTCGGTGCTGCGAAATCAGGCAGAATGGGGAAAATATTCTAAAATAATCCTGACAAATATTATCGTAATAATGATTTTATTCCAATTCCGAGTAGAATATTGTCTTCACTACTAAATGAATGAATTGGCTCTGACCTTTCTACAGTGTTTCAATAGGTGATGTTGTAGTGATCGCCGCATTTTTACGCTTGACATGTTTGTGTATTTTTTTGTTCGTTTATTCATTTTTTCTCTTGGATAAAAACGAGAGAGACTTGTGAAGCGTCAAGTATATGTAAAATTTGTACAGTTGGTTTTAAAGAATAAAGAACTAAAAGGAAAATATCTGTTCTGATTACATGTAGCAAAATACTTTTCAAAACCTATCCTCTACATATTAGCAGTGGTGGGCAGTACCGTGTACAAAAGTACCGAGGTACTTTTTTTATAAAGTACATTGAAAGTTTTTTCGTCTAATTCTAGGGTCATTGAAAGTTTTTTCGCAAGCATTGCGACATGTTTTTTTTTCGTATCGGTTGCAGCTTCAAAGTAGTTTCTTGATTTACAGTAGTATTATTACAAATTGACATTTGTCTAACTTAAGTGTTTACCAGTACTTTTTCCATCCTTCCTGTAGTAGTTTTACTAGTTAATTTTAAGAAAGGTCAGGTTTAGGAACGTTTTACGCACTTCATAGCCAGTAGCCCTTTTGCGACTTTTTATTTAGGCTAAGCTTACTCAGGCTAGTAGGGTAGTCTGGGTAGACTAGCATTTTAGTTATGTCTCAAATAAAAACTAAAAATGTAAATTAAAAATTCCAACTCACTACAATATTTTGGCATCTCTGAAAGCAATTATCTGCTAGATCTTCTGGTAGCTTGCGGGCCTGTACATATAGCATTAAATAAACAGGTACGGCATCGCTTAAAAGTTGCCCTTAGTATAACGTCTTCAACGTTTTTGTACGAGTCTGAAGGATAAATGGAGTTGAAATACGATAAAAATCAATAAAAATTTTAAATCTTGAAAACGAATGATGGAATGAAGCTTATTTTGTTTTATTTTTTTCCATCAATCTTAATCATGTTGTTAATGTGCATAGAAAAAGAAACAAATTTAAAATTGGTTGAAAAAATATTGTTTTAACTTATCGGTTTAAATATCAGGTTTTGTTTTGACTAAATTAAAGAAAGATCGTTAATTGCTTATGCGCTTGAAGTTTTACATTATATAATTAATTGTATCATTTTTTTATACGCCAGCGTCAGTCTATGTCATTCGACTCTGTGTTTTTCTTGAAACTTTATTTGAACTCCATTTTTTGACCAATTTTAACAAAATAAAAAGAGTTTTCTGAAATAAAATCAACCAATAAAATTCTAATTACCACAAAAAATAACACAATCATTTTTAAGTGTTAATATTGAACTTAACGGAAAACGCACCAACAGAGGTTATTTGACTTGTTTTTATTTAAGCAGATGGCACATCAAATGTAGCAGAGATAAAAGATCCCTGCTCCAGCTTTTTTCTTATATTTTTGTTTGCAACAAGAACAAGCAGAAAAATATTTTACAACACTACGCACCTGGTATTAAAATTTAGCATAAATGACTTGGCGTGAATAACTATTTTATTTTTATATGTTACTTTCTGTACAGTACAATATTTAGATAGGTGTGCTTTCGTTTTTCCTCCTTGTAAGTTTATGCTTGAAATAACTCTAAATAAAATAGCCTACTTTCTTTTGTTGCACTGAGCGTTTGATGAAAATGACCAAAAAATCGAATTATATAGATTTATTTAAAAAGTGAAGTTTTAAGAAATATTTGTCGCAGTTTGCTTGAGGTAATTGAAAATTATCAAAGGACTGCAGTCCTACTTTTGAATTATGCTGGGGACTGTATCGAACATTTACGTAAACAAGGTCAAAAGACATTCGAATAGCATACATATTGTGTTATGCTTGAGTGCAATATCATTAATTGGTTGCATAGGCGTACCAGCCAAAAATATTTGTGGGGGCAATGAAGTTTTGCCCAAATTTTGTAACGTTTGCCCAAATCATGATTTTCTAGCACATTACGAATAGGACAAAAAAATTGTCTGAGATTCGCAAAACAAGAACAAATTTTGTCCTAAAATCATGGTGATCTCTAAAAAAAAAAAAAAGTCTTCACCTAAATTTGGTAACTATTTTTTTGCAGTTTGATTATTGTCACTGTCCTAAAATTTTTGACTTTGCCCAAATATTTTCTTGTCACTGCTCGAAAAATTTTAATTTTGCCCAAATCTTAGAAACTTGAGTGGGCAATTGCCCTCTCTGCCCCCGGCAGGTACGGCTATTATTGGTTGTACCGATGTTTTATTTTTTATTCTAATGCCAAAATTCGTAAATTAAATAATTCTGAAAGAAAAAATGTCGGTGTCGTAAGTTGTGACAAAATCAATATTAAAATCCAACATTTCTCTTGGTGGAAATTTATTTTGATGATAATGACTATTTTGGAAAATGTTAGGTTGTTTTATACTCTGACGCAGGGATGCTCAATGTTTTAACCATTATGGTCCAACTTTTGTCGAAAAGTTTATTGCGAGTCGCAGTCGGAGCAGAAATCAAAGTATCTTCTTTTTTGTCTTTACTTAACTTTATTGTGTTATTTTTGAATGAACCTCCTTGATAATAGGAATTCGGACTACAAATTTAGTTAAAGACCAAACAAAAAAGGTCACCAGTTTGATATACCTACGTGTTTTATTCTTATATAAAGCGAAAAATCTCTACTGAGACGAAAATTAGCCTATTTATTCCGAGTTTTCTGCGCGTCATTGGATTGATTCAAAGCATTACTATAATTTGATCGATTATGTAATTACAAATTCTTTGGCAGGCTTCAATAATAGACATTGCGGGTCTCAGGTTGAGCAGCCCTGCTCTGACTAAATGTAAATAATTCAATGTACGGTAAATTTAAAATCAAAAAATATACGCCAGAGCATTAGTCAAGTTCGAGTATAAAATAGTCTACTATGTAGGCTAGACTAACCTACTAAAAAAGAAAAGAGCTTGAAAAAATCAAAAAAAATTAATTTCATCCAAGTAATCAATCTTAACTTAATTTTTTAAATTAGGCTTATTATAACATTTTAAAATAATTATATAAAAGTACGATGTGACACTTAAAATTTCAATTTTTTCTTAGAATGAATTGTATTTCTTTTTATTATATAAAAAGTTCATTTCCATATTTGTTTAAAAAGTCCAGCGAATTTTGAAAATATTCGTTGTTGCTAAGATCGAAGCATTTTAATAATGAAATCAGATTTTGCTAAAATAGAGTTTCTTCTTCTGTAAACAGCAGAAACCTCCGTAAGGGGATTCCAACTGTGAAATAATTTTACTTTTAATCATACAATCAATCAAACCGCCGAAGTCGTTAACTTTCTGAAACCAATCTTTGCTTTTCGGCCAATTTACAAAAGTTGACTACCTTTCGAAAACTTGCTTTCTCAATCCGAAATAATATTTTATTACAACATTTAAGTATCTATATCCAAAGTGTATGAAATTTTTTCTATGTAACCTTAAATAACACTTTTTTGACCCCAGCTGATTTCAGCTGTAGTGTCCTGACGAGTCCTAACAAGGACGAAACAGATCTGTCCGCACTTGCTTGTTGATTGACTTAACCGTTCTTACTTAATGTTATCAATGGAACTGCAGGGTTTAGCTTGACTTTACACGGGTCCGTGTTAGCTGACTCGATGATGTGGTCAGCATATCGGAACCATCGTCAGTATGCCCTTGCGGCTTAGTGGTGCTTATCGCAGTTACGCTGGTAGTGCATTGTTTTCATTAAACTGTATACGTTATAACATGTACAAAAAAATTGTGCATGGTCACCGCACCAGTTCTGCGAAAAAAGAGCAACGTGTTTAATGTGCATATAGTAATTATTGTGAAAAAAAGACATTGTAGCTTTGGAAAAAGTAGCATTTATGCGTGTAATTATGTCAAATCTTTAGCGCTTTCGGCGTTAAATATGGTATATCAGAAATTATAGGACTTAATCTTAGTGTAGTAAATAGTTTCTGAAGGTATTGCATTTGCAAGGAACATTCTAGTTGTCTAATTATAAAAATGGAAATATTTTGCATAAAATCAAAAATCCACTAAACACCAAATTTTATATTCATACCAATGCGAAAGTGATTTGATGAAATTTTGATTTCGTTGCTTTGCAAGCAAAAATATAAAAAATTACTATAACATTTAACGCCCAGCGAAGGCTGAGTAATTTTACTAAATTACCAAAACCAGAGTTTCCCAAAATGAGGTCCATGATGAGCGCACAAGGGGTCCGCGACGATATGACAATATTTGTCAACATATATAGCTGGTAAAGTAATCGATACCATGAAATCCGGGACAGATTCGAAGTGAAGACCTTTTTTTTAGAGAACACTTTTTTTTAGGGACGAATTTTTGTCTATAAATGAGCGTCCCGGTTTGCCCCTACGGAAATATGGTATGCCTGTTTATAAGCATTTATTTTTTAACGGATTTTGTGTTATTTATTTTTGGGTTTGTTTTATCTTTCCTTGTTGGTTGGGCAGAAAATTGATGTGACATAAGATTGGGGTTCATGATAAAAAAGATTTGCAAATAGAGGTTCGTGGCCCAAAAAGTTTGGGAATAACTTTGACTAAACCACTGTAATAGGTTATATGGAAATTAGTACGATTCCTGACAAACTTTTTTTAATATAAAAAACAAAGCAGAAGACAACGTATTCATTAGACTTTCTTATATCCAAGGCATAATTTATGCGAAAAATCAAGTTAAAAACATATTCACGCATGTTTTTTACATCCAAAGCATAATTGATTTTTGAAAGTGAACAGTTGGATACGTACGATATTGTTTTCACTTTGTTCAATACAATTTTTAAATGTCAAATGAAATCCAATGTATGACAAAGTTTTAGTCATTATCATTAATTCGTATTATTCAGAAGTACCGAGTACCGGTACCGCGGTACTTTTAAGAAGTACCGTGCCCACCACTGCATATTAGTGACCCCGACGTGATTTTGGATTTCAACTAAATTAAATTTTGAAGAATTCAAGCCCATTCACAGTTCAACCATCTACTAAAAAAAGAAAAAGAACTTATTTATGTTATAATAATGCTCAGCTTAATATCAATTTAGGTAATATTTATGCATATAGCAATTATATTTCTTGCATTTTATTATTTTTATGTAAAATATTTCCGATTTTCTAATAATCAAAATGAAACTAGTGAAGACTTGCATAACACTAGAACAGTTCCGCCATCTTGTTTTCAACGAACTAATAGCAACCATAATGACGTCACAATAAATGATAGTTATCAAGCTATGTTAGAAAGCTTGTCTCAACTTGATAGAAACGTATCTTTAAGTCTACCAGCGTTCTGGGAAAAAGAACCCATGGCTTGGTTTAAATGTGTGGATGTTTTTCTTGCTTCTCAGCGTATTTGTAAGCAAAGCGAAATGTTCGACCATGTGCTTAAAGCGTCTACCGCCTAAATATTTGGCGCCATTAAGTGATGCTATAACAGAGTGTTCGCAATCTATTAATCCTTACGACATTTTGAAGCGTGCTTTAATATCGCGGTATACCTTGTCGGAAGACGCTCAATTAGACAAACTACATAAAATCCAATCAGGTGAATGTCCCCAATCGAATTTTTAGCAAAACTTCGGGGTTTTTTGGTAAGTTTTGATCACAATGAACCTACTTGCAAAAGGCTTATAAAACAAATTTTCTTTGAGGGTATGCCCGTAATGGTTTGTCAATTACTGTCGACTTCTGGCGAAAAGGATGTTGATTTACTGGCACAAAAAGCCACCGATATTTTATCTGTAAGCTCCGCCAATCCTCCCACAGATAAGGTCAATGAGTATTTTGGTAAGCAGTTGGAAATATGTCGGACGCCGTAGACGAATTAAATCGAAAGCTTGAAAAGTTTATCTCCTACCAGCGTAATAAAGGTTCTTCACCCACATCAACAATTTCTAAGAATGGATTATGTTTGTACCACAACCGTTATGGCAATCGAGCTCATAAATGCATATTTCCTTGCTCTTGGCATGCAAATGACGCAATGTCTCATTTTCAAAGAATCATTTAAACTAATAGTCCGGTAAAGAAAGACGACTTTACCGGAAGAAATAATGAGTGCTCAACTCTTACGTCGCAACTACTGTACATAAAAAGTTCTATCACTAATTTGAAGTTTTGGATTGATACGGGCAGTTTTTGTTCTGTAATTCCTGTGGATCCTAATTCTCAAGATCATCCGCAGGATTACTGGTCTGCTGTTAATGGAAACTCTGTCTCTACGTTTGGCTGCATAAATATTACTATTGACCTGGGAGGTACTGTGACTTTAAAGTGGGAATTTTGCATTGCTGAGACGTTAAAACCCATCATTGGAATAGATTTTTTATCGCACTTTGATATCAAGATTGATCCTAGAAAAGGAAGATTGATATTTCCTGAACACATACCGCAATCTGAAAATATTAAATCATTCTGCTGGTTTCATCGACGTTTTGGTCCTCATGCTCAAAAATGTCGTGATCCTTGTTCTTTTTTATCTAAAATCGAACTTAACCCTAGTTTGTGTAATGTCTAACCTCCAAATTCCCCCTCTAATCTCCGTTTACTCTTTACACGGACCACAAACCATTAGTTGGTGATATATCTAGAACAGGGGTTCCCAACCTTTTTGTTCCTGTGTACCACTTATGGACTTATTCTGTAGCTGCGTACCACCTACCTTTAATGAATAGTTTTTGACCATAAAGGCATAAAAAAACTGTGCTAAAAGGTTAACAAACATGATAACATACAAATATAACACAAGTAAACCAATACGCAATTAAAAAAATACAAAAGTAAACTTAACTTATTTGCACATGTACGTACATAAACATAAACAAGCAAAATATATAACTTATCGACCAATAAATACTTTTAAGTTAATGCAATAGCTGCGCTTGTTTTCTTCGACTAGTTTTACAAACCGTGGAGATATTTTGCTCACAGAACATCGGAAATCGTGTTCTGGGTTTACGAGACGATTTCTTGTTTTCGACTTGATTGTAAGAAAAGTAGAAAACCCTTGTTCGCATTCTCATGTTGTTGGAAATATGAGAAGCTGAGGAATTGCATTTTTTGCTGGTGCTGGATAGGAGGTACTTACATTTAACCAAAAGTTAGCTAATGTATAATCTTTTAACTTCTTCTGTGCACCTTCATCGCATTGTAAATCAATGAGTTCTTCTTGTTCACCAGTTCACACTGGGAGGTCATCAGGCTCAGCAGTGAATTGATTCCGAATGTAAGTGCATGCTTGTGCATCACCATCATTAAAGTACTGTTTGATTTCATCTTTCAACAGAAGAAGATGTTTGGTGATTTCTTGAACAAATGTAATACTAGGCTCCCCTCCAAGTGACGCCACACTCTCAAACATTCCAAACTTGTGGATAAAAAACATTGTGTTCTCAATGTTTTTTATCCAAAATTGAGCTTTCGGATAAATGCAGTCAATTTGGTTGCGAAATCAATGATGTTGCTCTCAGGCCCCTGAAGATAACAATTGAAATGATTCATGACTCCAAAAATATCTGATAGGTAGGCAAGATGAAGAATGAAGTTTTCGTCTTTAACAATCTTCTGAAATTGATGATCTTTTGTTTGGAAGAACTGAAGCAGCTCTTTTCTCAACACAAAAAGACGCATAGTGGTATTCCCTCGAGATAGCCACCTCATTTCCGTATGAAACAGCAATGACATGTATTCTGATCCGATATCCTCACAGATGACCTTGAAGAGACGACTATTTAAGCCAAATGTTTTAATGCAGTTTACCATCTTAACAATTAGGTTCAAGCTTGTCTTCAGATTAGGAGGTAAACGTTTAGCAGTGAGAGCGAATTCGTGTATGAAGCAGTGAACGGAAATGACAGATGGAGACATTGCTTTCACACGAACCTGGAACCCAGATTTTTTTCCAAGCATAGCAGGAGCGCCGTCAGTTGTGCAACCTACTAGCTTGCTCCATTAAAGACCATTTTCTTTAAAAAAGTTATCATATCAACAAGCTCAAACACGTCTTCTCCTTTTGTTGCAGTTCTCATTTCATTGCTCAATAGTAATTTACTTCGAATGGAATCCTTAGTAGCATAATGCACAAATACTAGAAGCTGTGCGCAGTTCGACACGTCCGTTTTTCGTCCAGTTATATGGCAAATACATATTTTGAGCCCTGTACTTCCGTAATGACTTGTTCATTGATATCAGTAGACCTTTATATAGTACGCCGCTGTATCGCATTATTTGAGAACGAAATACTGTTCAAATTTGACACTGCTTCATCGCCGATTACATGCTTCACCAGCACTTTCGCTGCAGGCATGATGAGTTCTTTAGCTATTGCGTGAGGCTTTTTGTTCGCCACAATAAATACTATTTCATAGGAGGCTGTCACAATCCCCACAGACTGTTGATATTGCTTCCCCGTCTTGTCTAGTCGTTGTTTTTTTTGCATTTTCTCCTAGTCGCTCAAAATAATTAGGATCGCGATCCTTCTTGTTTGGATGATTAGTTTGGAGATGGCGTTGTAGAAGATTTGGCTTCATTGATGCATTTGATAATTTCTTCATACACACGACACACTGAGGCACAGATTCTCCCTTATTCTTCAATTCAATAAAACCGAAATTAATATTGATCCCTATACTGTCGTTTGGGCATCTTGATTTAACACTATAAATTAATAATCTGAAGTAAAACCAAATGTTGCTTTTTAATACATTAAATATTGCTAAAAATGATTTAGTATGTTAATTACTCACAGCACTGTACCTACTCAGTCAACAGAATGTGTGTGTATGCGCTCCTGAGTCTGTGTAGCCAACTCAGTCAACTTTTTTTCACTGGTTAGGTTGGATTTCAATTCGCTAGTTACAATATTCGATTGTGTTGCAGCTTGCTGCTGCAGGTATTCCCCAGAAAGAAAAAAGGGCCCGAGCGAGCTAGCTAGCCCAGGTAACTGTATGCTACATTATACACATATGTAGCTTACATATTTACATGTAAGTTATTACAGTTGAGAAGCAAAAGAATTTTTGTGAGGATTCCTTGAAAACAAATAGTTTTTGCATTTTTTGAAAATATTTGGCGTACCACTTGAAAAGCTTCCGCGTACCGCGTTCCGGAACCCCTGATCTAGAATAAAACTCCATTAAGTAACAAGCAAGCGCGACACCTATCGTTTATCTCAGAATTCACAACTGATGTTAGACATATTGAAGAAAAAAACAACGTGGTTGCCGATTGCTTGAGCCGTCCTGAAATCACTGCTGCTCTTTCGCCCTATTTCTCAGATTATACCGAGCTGGTTTAGCACAGAGGGACGATCCATCGATTCACGAGTTCTCTCAATCGAAGATTTTATTAAAACTGTGTGAACGTGCGATTCCTAACTCAGGCCTTTTGTTACTTGGAGACACTATTACGGGAAAATTTCGCCCCATCATTCCAAATTCATTACGAAGCACAATTCTTGAGCATATGCACAACCTTTCCCACCCAGGCATTAAGGTTACACAAAAACTCATCGGAGAGCGATTTGTGTGGCTGAATATGAGACGGGATATTGCTGAAAAGTGCCGTACCTGCATTTCTTGCCAGCAAACAGAAATTACTTGACATCAAGCATTTTAGAACACCAGATGCCAGATTTTCACATGTACACGTCGATATCGTCGGTCCTCTTCCCGATTCTTCTGGTTACAAATATGTACTGACAGTTGTAGACAGATTTACACGTTGGCGGGAGGCCGTACCCATGAAGGATATCACTGCATAATCTTGTGCAGATTCTTTTCTTTTACATTGAGTGGCCCATTTTGGGTCTCTTACAATAATCACTACAGATAGAGGAACCCAATTTACGTCTCTCCTTTGGACAGAAATGTGCCAATTTTTGGGTTCGAAATTATATCACACAACAGCTTTCCATCCGGCTGCAAATGGATTAAACGAACGTTTCAATCACAGTCTCAAAGTTTCATTGAAATTTCAATCTTCTCCCGATCTTTGGTATCGAAACTTAAGTCTTGTACTCTTAGGCTTGCGATCGGCCATAAAAAAGATATGGGTGTGCTGCAGTTGAAATGGCTTTAGGGACTTCTATACGACTCCCCAGGGAATATTTTGAAAATTCGACTCCTGTAGAGTTATACGAGGAAAGCACAGTCCAACCAGCTTCGCAGTATGATAAAACACTTTGTTCCTTCATGAACTCATTACGTAATACTATACCACATTATCCTAAAAAACAACCAACTTATGTCGACCCACTTCTTTTCCGGTGTTCCCAAGTATTCGTTCGCATTGACAGTGTAAAATCTCCGTTGCAACGACCTTATTCGGGACCTCATTTTGTACTCGAACGACACGATAAGTATTTTGTCATCGAGAAAGATGGACACACTGACACCGTAACAATTGATCGTTTAAAACCGGCCTTTGTTGAGCCTAAATTTCCCACTGACTCCTCAGATGAGGAGGAAACTTCCGAGACTCTATCTTTTCCGCCCACATCTTCGAGTAAGAATGATAATACTTTGGCAGGAGAGCTAGATGAACTTCCCGCTAATTTCGTTTACTCCTTACCAAACCCATACGCTATCGCGATTAAATTTTATCGATATCTTGTTTGGTTTAACATTTTCATATCATGTTGCATTTTTGCGTGCTTATTTGTACAGTATAATTTTTTTACCGCTATCAGTGCATGTAAAATATTGTTACTTTTTTTTCAATCACTTTGTTTTTTTTTTTTCAGTGGTATTTGCCTTTTATATTGTGGCCATACCACTTAGTGGGGGACATGTGTAGCGATCGCCGCATTTTTACGCTTGACATGTTTGTGTATTTTTTTTGTTCGTTTATTCATTTTTTTCTCCTGGATAAAAACGAGAGAGACTTGTGAAGCGTGAAGTATATGTAAAAATTTGTACAGTTGGTTTTAAAGAATAAAGAACTAAAAGGAAAATATCTGTTTTGATTACATGTAGCAAGATACTTTTTAAAACCTATTCGCTATATTGTCATGCTATCAAGGCGAAGGAAACGCATGTGTAAAGCTGCTTTGTTTTAAAATGAAAACATCGTAACATTGTTACAGCAGAAGTCCTACCCAAGCTTACTCTGTAGCAACAAGGAGACAAGATTGATGAATAAAATTTGATTTAAACTTTTTGCAGCATAAGATAAATTTTTTTAGTATCAGCGTATTTGTGCTCTATCTGTAACGACTGTTATAGCAGAGAGAAGGTCTAATTCTTTAAAACGTACGTTCTACGCGTAGGCAACATGGTCGAGTGATTAAGAGCGCCTTGTTGTGACAAACGCCATATTAATCGAGACGGACGCGGTGCAAAATCTTAAACGCATCATCTTATTGTGTCGTTGAAAAAAACACTTTCAAGCATTTTTTTCTGCTTGGCGTCTTAGCAAGCAGCTCTAAATTTTATTTACATATCTAGATATTAAAAGTAAAATATTTCACCGGAATAGCAATATCTTTGCATGTCCGAAAAAGGTCTGAGTATTTGCTTGAAAATTGCCTTAAATATAGCACTTCTGACTTTTCTTGCAGGTCAGAAAAATGTGTGTGCACTTTGGTTTTACTTGCTTGTAATCCCCCTCTGCATATGGACAAGTCTCGTAATCTATGATCAACTGATACGCTCAAAAAAGAACTGGCCTATCTTACTTCAACCTTTGTTTCAAAATTTGCTTGTTGCTTTTTGTCCAATGCTTTTGCTGTTATCGCCCATGCAAAGATAACGTTTTCTTTGTAGTCTTTTACGCTCAATCTTAAAATGAAATATTTGCAGACTACTGTCTAAGACAGGGGTGGCCAACCTTTTTTCCTAAAGCGCCAATTTGATTCAAGTCCAGTTCATATCTGCCCACAAACGAAAGACTTCAAAGTTTCCCACTGAAATCAAGCTGTTCTCTAAAAAAAAAAGGTCACCGCTGGAAATCAGGGTGCAATCCGCCACAGATTGGCCACCCCTGATATAGCTAAGTTGTGGAACATTTTTCATTTAAAATATTTTCCCAACTGCAATGCGCCACCACTAACCGTATAATGTGCCACACGTGGCGCATGCGCCGCAGGTTGGCCACCCCTGGTCTAAGATATACTCTACTTATCAAGCAATGGACAAAATAACGCAATTCTTACTTTTGAGGTTCTATTTTTGCTTGTTTTTTTTCTTTTTGTTTGATTGATATTAGTTTCTTCCCCCCGCCCCCCAAAAAAACTCTTAAACCCGCGTCTGCAGAAAGGTGACACCCATGAGATATCATTTGACTACAAACATAATCTTAAAAATCAGGGTACAATAGAGATATTGTTGCTATCTCAACCTAGCGTTCACCAGCAAAAAAAATTTTAGAATAATTTAATTTTTCGGGCACTGAATATGTGTTTCGAAGCATAAAATGTACCTAAAAAATGTTTCTCGGGAAAAAGAAAGTTATTTTACATTCAAATATTTTATTTCCACTGGCGTACCGAGGAGTTTTTCAAAAGGGATTAGTTTTTGAAATTGAAAGAGCCACACCACCACAATCAAATATGCTTAGTGAAAATTGTTTTAGTCGTAGCTAAAGAAAAAATCCTTGTTTTAAATCTGTCTCTGATTTCTTGTATTAGTGATCTCCAAGATGCTACTGTTTATTTCAATGTGCTAAACAGAAGAATCAACCATAAAATTGTCTTTTATGGGGTAACATTGATTATATTAACGCATCGTCGTCGTCGCGTCATCGCCGTCGGGTCGTATGGAGTAACATTGACTATATTAACGCATAATACTTCTAAACTGACTTTTTCGAGTTGAAAAAGATTTCGGGTACATAACAAAGCTAATGCTTTCTGCTTAGTTATACAGTATTTGTTACGTTTGGGTTTCGTGCAAATCCATGATTAGAACAAAATTGTTTCGCCTTTTTTTCCCAATCCTTTGGTCTGGTATGTCTATGGCAACGGTCTACGAGCAATGTCCTTGGTTTTTAAACGTTTTTCAAAATAGACATAAGAAGTACAAAATTAGGAATTCAATCTAACATAAATCCAAAATTCGAATGAACCGCTAATAATTTTCTTTGAACCCGAACCGAAACCGAACCTTTAATATAAAATTTACCGAATCTGAATTTGAATGGAAACATTATTTTAAACGGTTCGACGCCCTGATTTAAAAAATATCAGTTTTAACAATAAACTTTTTTCTTTTATTTTTGACTTATTTTTTGTTTTTTTCGACGATTTGTGTGACAGTAATTAATCCAACACGATGTAAAGTTCTATTTTTAACAGTGAGCTTATAATATCTTCTTTAAATTCTTCAATTTTTCTGTGTCTTTATATTACAACTCATTCCGTGATTTTTGGAAAAGAAAATAATTTTCAAGCCATCCTTCTATTTATTTTTGTGTCAACAACTCATAGAACCCAACAATTCATAAAGTATACATGCCTCCACTGTTTGGATTTATATGTGTTTCTTAAAGCAAATCGCCTTTCCGTCGAAAAATTAAATTACCGTTATGACCTTTCACAACGTGAAAACTGCCGCTGCCAATGGCGAGGGAATTTGATGTGTTTGACGTTTTTAAATGATAGATCCATTTGTAGCGTGTTTAATCCAGATATGATGACGTATCTCCGCTGTTAATTATTGTGAATGCGTCTTTCTAATTGAATAGTAGCGACGTGACCTCGCTTTGGGCAGTGACTCTGCGTGGTTCATGAAATTGATTTCCTTAGAAAGTTTGTCGTCTGAGCCACATAGACAGATTAAAATTTGCTATAAATAGAGAGACATCGCTTTCATCAAAAGCGTGACCATAACTTCGCCAAAAGAACAATGACCCTAATTTGCTGAATGGTTGAGTGATCGTTGTTGTGCTGAAAAATCGAGCTTTATTTAATAATTTGCTGAACAAGTTT
The DNA here is from genome assembly GCA_963680785.1 of Diplosoma virens. Classification (NCBI taxonomy): domain Eukaryota; kingdom Metazoa; phylum Chordata; class Ascidiacea; order Aplousobranchia; family Didemnidae; genus Diplosoma; species Diplosoma virens. The sequence goes on along the minus strand of OY796887.1, from coordinate 13,371,898 downwards.
TGCTATATTTTGCTAAGTTCCTGTGCTCGTAAAACCGAAGATAAAAAATAAATTTAATCTCCTTTTGTCGAAGTTACAACTATACTTTTTCTTTCTCGGGTGTCAGAGATACGCATATTTAAATATAAGGGTAGTTTATAGCTTGGCGGGATTTCGCTGACCTCATCCAAGAAGTTTAGCACCACGAGGACAAAGAAAGCAATCGATTTCCATTAAATTATTGGACGAGCCAGCTTTTTAAACAATTGAAGTTAGTCTTTAAAAAAAATTAAATTTAAAATTTCTTCTGAACTTGAACAAAAATTGAATTTACAAGTCTCTTTACCAATATGCCAAAATAATTAAAAAGAACTTACTTTAGCACGTTTTTAAAATGTTTTTAAAAAAACGTGCAAGAGTTTGCTTGAAACAAAAAAAAATCCGTAAATTATACGATAGTTATTTGCTGTCAAATGTTTTACTTAAATTATTTGATATTTAATTGTTTTTTAACTCATACTTAAATAATTACCTATATTTTTTAAATTCTATTGCGTGCTTTTTTGTTTTGTACGCAAATTTTTATGATATTTAAATTAGTATTAACATTGTCATTTATAAATTACAAGGTTAATCGAAACTCTATAACAGTGGTTTCCAAAGTGGGCGTTGGCGAGATTTAGGGGGGCCGGTAAGAAGAAAGAGGGAGGTGAGGGTCGCTAGAAGATAAGGGGAGATAGGGAACAATGTGAAGAAATATAGATGAAGGACGATTAATGACTTTTTATAGGTGACCTTACTGGGTGCTAAACATTGGAAACTTAAATACTTTTATCTTTAAACTTTAGTTGATTTTAGAAAACAGAAATCTTTAAAAATAAATCCTTTCAAAAAATGAAAAATCTAGCTGCTTTTTTTCAATCTAGCCACTTGTGAAAACTGGCTGGCATCATTGTTTTCATTATAAAATTACCAGTCATTTGAGTTGAGATGCTGGCAGCGATTTGAGCACTTAGAACGACGTGAGTGAATAATATTATTTAATTATATTGTATTTAAGTTTTTAAAACATTAAAACAAAAAAACTTTTAAATTACGTTTTAATACCGAGGATTTATCAAATATCTGGAGGAGGCAGTGCCTGGCGTGTTGACAGTTCATTGCGTGATACACAGACAGAACCTGGTTGCACAGAATATCAGTGGTCGCCTTCATGATTCATTAAACACAGTTATGAGAGCAGTCAATACAATTAAAGCACGTGCTCTCAATTCTAGGCTATTCCGACAACTATGTGGTGAGAATGATGAGAAATCTGAGCAATTACTACTGCACACAGAAGTTAGATGACTGTCCAAGGGAAACTGCTTGAGGCGTTTCTATTCACTTTTTACCACTGTAGTGGAATTTTTCAGAGCTCTCGATGATAGCGTCAGCCTTGAATTGATTAGCATCAAGGCTAACATTGCCTATCTGTCAGACATTTTTATGAAGTTTAATGAGGTAAATCTACAACTGCAGGGAAGCCTTGTTAATCTGATCAAAATCAAGTCAACTGTACTGGCATTCATATCCATGCTGGAATTTTACAAGCCCAATTTAGGTCGTCATGAGCCTTTTCAATTTCCAAGTCTGGCTGAGCTTGACAAAAAAAGCGCAGGACTAGATGATGACCTGAAAGAATACTGCTCACACTTAGATCAGCTCAACAAGGATATGACCAATTGATTTCATAACATTTGTTTTCCTTGGAGGTACCTGATTGGATGATCGATCTACAGCATGAGTCGAGTCTGGAAGGGGCAGGTGTCTTAGAAGAAGAATTAATATCATTCCGAAATGATATTAAAATGAGACCAAAGCTTTTAAACTCTACCAGGATTTCTGGCTGCAGAAAGCTGTCGGTAAACGTTATCAGAAGTGTGGAACAAAGTGAAGCTGTACTTTATAGCTTTTCCAATATCCTATCTGGTTGAGAAAGGGTTCAATGCAGTTTCCCAGCTTCTTTGCAAGCAAAGGAATAGGCTAGCTGTCACAGATTAGGGAGACCTAAGGCTTTTCCTCACTGCACGGAAGCCAGAAACTGACAAGTTGGTATCATTGCATCAGGCGCATCTATCTCATTAAGATGTGAGTACATGGTATGTGTCACACTTTATTCATAATAACTTCAATTATTACGATGTAATTTATTCCCGTTATAAATTCGAAGTTTTATTATGAAATAATAATCGCGCCGCCGTTGAGCGCTGCTCTCGTATTATGCGATGTAACGTCCGATTCGCTTTTCTCTTTACGCCCGACAGTATTGACGTAATATGTTTTGATCAGCGTCACTGTAGTAGAATATTCGCGTATATACTAGGTCAGTGGTTTCCAACCGGGGGTGCATGGACCCCCAGGGATCCACCGAGTGATTTTCGGGGGTCCATGAGCTTTTCATGCAAAAAATGAAAGCAATATGTTATAGTGAAAGGAAAGAAATTGCCAGTTGGCTTAGCTTGCAAAAAATATTAGCCTGCGCAACGCTAGAAACCAAGCTTCACTCCACAACTTAATACGAAATTCTAGTTCACAAAAATAGGAAAAATATGAGAGTGATTTGAAGTGAAGACCTTTTTTTAGAGAACACTATGATTTTGAGAGCAATACAAAGCAAAGACTCTTTTTTTTAGAGCACACTATGATGTTGGGATGAGAATTCAGTTTTGTTCACCGAAGTGAGTTGTTAAGTTGCCTTGGGTTAAAAAATGGGCCACAGTATGGAAAAGGTCGAAAACCGTTGTTCTAGTAAATTCCTCACATAACAATATTGGCTGCTTTTACTTAAGGGGTCCACAAGTTTTCGCCATATTATCGAAAGGGTTTATGACACTGAAAAGGTTGGGAACCACTGTACTAGGTGGTTCTAGCATAAGCGTATTCTCTAGAGAATTGTAGAATGATTTGGTTTATTCGAGTAGAGTTTGCCGTCACGTGGGTTTGTCTATTCTTACGCTCGCTAAATCGCAATCACAGAGACGAAAGAGAGAAAGCGGACGACGAGAAACGATTAAAGCAAAAAGGTCGCCTTGAGATAAAGTTGAATATTGGGGCGAGTGTTGGATTTATCTTGCGCCAATTTTTGTTTGGAGTTGTGTCCTACAGAGGTAGAATCATTTGTGTTGATTGAATCAAGTTATAATGTTGATTTCGCTTTGCAGTTTGGCAAAGCGTGGAATAGAAGTTTCGTCGGTCGTGAATTTTGTAATACATTCGTTCTTATTAGAGACAGTGGTCACTGTTTGTCTGTGAAAAAGAGTCTTCAACGAGATCAATTCGAGCTTTTGTTTAAACCAACTGTATAAAACCATCAGGCTCATAGCAGACTACTTCTTGAGCCGGAATAAAATAAAATTTATACACAGCTTTGTTTCAGCGCAGATATTCGTATTACCTAGCTCAACTGGTTCTTTAGGATTCCCAAACAAAGTCTGTGACAGTATGTTGATTATGTATGCTAACAGAATAAATGTATTTTTTTGTTTGCACAAATTTATTATATATATGAAATGCTATAATAAAGCATAACTATGTGCACAAGATAGGGGGCGTTATCAAATTTTTGGCAACCCTAAGGGGGCGGTTGGTGAATAAAATTTTGGAAACACTGCTCTATAACTTCTCCAAAACTTTCTGTTGTTAACTGTAAAAAAATTTATCTCATTTTCTTTAATCGCACTTGTTCTGCGTTATATTGTGACAAATTTAAGAAATATCAACTAAAATTAAATATACAAATTAAAATTTATAGATCAAAAGCGAGGCGATTAATTGGGCAAGTTCTATTCTATATAAGCCAAAAATAGCCTACTATGGACTTCTAAACTAAGCCAACAATTCAAAACTGCAACACGCCAATACAGTAACGGAGCTCATCAAATATTTGGATAAAGTTTCTACCATTCCCCGTGATGACTGTGCCTTCAGCATGTTTGAGCTTTGAAAGAAAAAATTTTTAATGAATATTTTGCTTTTTGAAACGTTATTGACAGCATGCTTTGTGCGTTCGGCTCTCTTCTGCTCTAATTAAGTATCTTTTAAAGCAAATTGTTCAATGATGCAACCACACAGAGCAAAACTCTTTTTGACATGTTAGAGATGCTTGTTTATTTAAAATATAATCATGTATTATTTTTTAAAAAATTATTGTTTTTAAAATAATTAAAATGGACTTGGTCTATATTTTTCTAAAATTTTTCGGTCTCGGAAAAATTACCTGGTCTCGGTCTCGACGTTTGTGGTCTCGACTACATCACTGGTATAACATTTTTAAAATGCTTGTTGACAGTAAAAAAACCTGGTTGAAAAACCAATCAAAAAAGAAATCGCATTACAATCGCTTAAAATTGCTTTAAAATTTATTCATACGTACTTATGTATTGTTTCAAATTATCAGTTCGCTTCAATTCTGTTATTTTAAATATTAATTTCATTAATAATTTATGAGTCTTTTTTGCATATTTTAAATATTAAGAATATTGCTGAAACATTTCTTTTATTGTGATTATTCCAACGAAATTACTTATTTTCAAGAAGTCTTTGACCGTGTTAACGAAAACCTGTTTGTGTTTTATCATTAAGGTGTCTTCATTAATAAAGTTTCATAAATTTTGTAATCGTCCTCTGCTAAACATTTTATATAAAACCAGAAGGATTTATTAAATTATTAGTATCTTTTACATCACAAGAATGATGTAATCTTTTATTTTACTTTTCACCAAACAGCCTAAGTTTGATTGCTCTTTTGCTCTTATAAACATATCACGTGTTGGCTTATCGATGTACGTCAGAACCCATTACACGGGCACAAGAAGCGATAGACGACATTTGACAGCAATCGTGCAGGTGTGTTATTGCTTTGATAAATGTTTTGTTAATCTAGATCAAGGGTGTCAAACTTATTTGGTGTTGTGGGTCCTATTTGCACACTTCCATTTTAAGCAGGCAGACAATTTTTTAAATATAAAGGTTTTCACTTTGATTTTGTTTCGGTTTTATTGAATTTCGTCGCTAAAACGTAAGCACAAGCCTACTATGGCAATAAAAGTTGAAAGACGGGCGCAACAAAATAGAGCATGGCGGGCCGGATTTGGCCCGCGGACCGCCAGTTTGACACCCCTGATCTAGATGCTTTGATCAAGTCTATTAAAAGTCGAAAATTTTCAGCTTTTTTGATAAAAACTTTGCCAATATAAATGATAAAATGTTGCCTATTGCTTATTATTAGTGGAAAATATTCAAAAAACTTTGTGTATAATGCATGTACATTTCTTGATGTTTTTTAAAATATCTTTTAAAGCTTACATTGTGCATTAGTTATCACAACAATGGAAAGAAATTACTTTGAGAAAAGATTTTTTTAAACGATTAAAATTTTTCTTTTATCTAAATTTTTTGTTATAAATCTTTGTTCTATATTTAGTTTCGCGAATTTTTTTAGGAACGAAAATAACAAAGAAAAGGTAAAATTAATGGCCGAAAAACTTGTTAGCGATTTGGCATGGCAAAACACCCATTTAGATACCAATCATCTTTCCATTTCCCACTGTCTAATACAGGTATTATGTATTTGCATACAAACAAAAGGAATACAAATTTTGCTATTGAAATTTACTTGGTAGCTTTCAAGTTTAATTGTGTAAAACAATGTTGCCTCTAGCAGCGCAAAAGATGCAGTTGTTATTTAAAGTTGCCTTAAGCTTTTCCACAGCCCTTGAACTTTTTCGACAAGCTTAAGAACGGTTTTTAATCGCTAAAAAATGGTCATCGGAAATGCTATAAAATATAAAAAATAGAATAGAAGCAGACATCAATTTTAAGGTGAATAAAACTGCTGCAAATGCCACCACCTAATATGACGCGATTGCCACAACGCAACAAGCGATCAATCAGACCTTTGTAGTAATTACCAATCAAAGGGTTAATGTATCATAACTTTTGGATGCAAATTTTTTTTTCTTTCTTATTTTTTGCGACTAGGGTCAAATTGACACTCATGTATTTTTATAGCATTTGGCTCATGTCCAGTTTGAAAAAAATTATTTACCGCGCAATCCAAAGTGAAACTCGGTTTACTTTTTTTCGTAGTTTATTTAAATGTTGACATCAAAAGAGATCACAAACGGGTCCAGTAGTTTGTTTATTAGGTATTAGCTTTACCCCCCACATTTCCAGCAAATCACTACAGAAACGCGATGTTCTCAAAGTGGCTACTTCATTTCCCTTTTTGGAAATAGCATGGCATTTTTTTACGTTTTGCAGAAAAAAATGTGATATATTTTTGCTTTTGTGAAGGAGTGGATTTGTTGCTTTTGTACTCAATGATTAAAGGGTACATGAAAAAACATTTGACTGTCGGTAAAATTTAAAAACAACAATTTGGATTGCAAAGCCCTCTCAACAATGTAAGTCAGTAGTATACATTGTTGTTTTTCTTGGCAATTGTGGTGGATCTCAGATGGATCTTGAGATAAATATGTAGGGGATAACTCAATGGCGACTTCTAGCGGCGTAGCTAACCTTAAGGTTTGCAATAACTTTACCAATTAACTTTTTAAATGTTTTAATTTTTATTGAGTAGCAGTATTTTAGTTTAACTTAGCTTTCTCTAAATTTTCGTTTTTAACATTTTATGTAAATCCAATTGTTTATCTTTGTGTTGCATAAACGAATGATTAAAAAACCAAAGTTTTTATTTTTAATTTTACAGTCTGCGACAAAAGCTAAGGGACACTTTTCAAAAAACGTAACATGTAACTTTGAATGCTCATATTTCGATAAGTAAGCGGTATTATTGTGCCTTAATTTATAATTATGTTATTGTGTTAATATAGATTCTCTGTATGATACTGTTTTTTTATTTTCCACTCAATAAATTGCTTGCAAGATTGTTTTTAGTCAAAATCAGTTAAATTTAGGAGTATTGGTTGGAAAAATGGACAAAAAGCAGTCTCTCAGGACGGAAAACGGGTTCAAATGGTAACTTTAAGGAAATTAAAGTTTTCTGTACGTCAAATCGCGAAAAAAATGAAGGTTAGCAAAACAGCTGTGCACAATGGGATCATGAAATAACAAAATGAGGGTGTTTTTATAGGCAGAAAAAGTCTGTAGGCCTATCTCTATGTCTATGTCCCAACTAGCAAGTCTTTTGCCAAAGTTCAGACGTTTTTTCTTCATCGTATGGTTTTCGGGCTGACTTGCATGATTTGAGGCCGAATTCCAGACACAATCGCGTTGAATTGTTTTTGTAGTGATTGCTGTGCCAGTTTCGATCAACTTGGCCTGGATTTTTTTGAAGGTACTTGTCACGCTACGATTTCAATTTTATCAAATAAAGGCTGGTGATTTTCTACGATATTCACGTAGGGTTCGCCTCTAGTATCTTGTAGTTATTCTTGCACTAAGTAGGTAGAGCGTGACAGTACTCATTGGAAAGTGAATAACTGCCTTACGTATGAGGCTGGTGGTAACTCTTGGTCAGATCTTTTTTTTGTCCCTAAACTTTTGTCGCAAACAGTAGTTTTCTTTGGTTTATGTCGATGTCACAACTTTACTCAGGAATTCAAAAAGACCAGTTGAACTAAGTAATCCAAATAAAAACACTGAGATAAAGCCAGGGTTGTGGAGTCAGAAGAATTTTTTCCGGCCCCAACTCCGAATCCAGAACCTCTGCAAAACCAACTTCGACTCCCGACTTCGACTCTAGAACATTTAAAAAAACAACTCTGACACCCAGCTCCGACTCCCAGCAATTCTAAAAAAACGACTCCAACTCCATTTCCAACTCCACTCAAAAATGTACGACTCCGACTCCACAACCTTGATTAAGTTAAACTTTTAAAAATTTCATAAAAATGGAAAAGCAGACGTTATTTTTATAATCTGTTGCCCGAGTTGTATAACGTTAAAATTTAATATCAGTTCTTCAAAAAAGTGCTTGATAAAATTATCCGAGCAAAATAGTTTAAATTACAAGTTACAAAATAAAGCCAAAAAATTTTGATAATTTAAAGCCTGACAGACTGTATCTAAATATAGAGTACAAAATTGAATACAAAAACTCAAAAAATGTAAAATATGAAATAAAATTAAAACTGTTCTATGTTTTTTACTACTATACGTATATATCCGCAACCAGGAAGAAACCTAGAAAAGAGACACAGTCCTTAACACTTTTAAAATTTTCTAGTTTTTAGCTATCGATTGCTAAGTTCCAGTGTTGGGATTCAAAGTTTTAAGAATAGGTTCTCTTTTTTATAGAACTTACTAATAACAGGTTTTCTTATTGTACAGAGATATTGAAATACATAGATTACGTTCATTTAAAAGCGGGTTCGCTAAACGTGCTGAAATTCCAAAAGCGGGTTCACGTGAACCCGTGCGAACCCCTGAATCCCATCACTGCTAAGTTTCCATTTTATCTAAAAAATTGAAAATAATAAAAATTATTTTTATTTTGCGATCTTAACTCCAATAATCTCAATCTTGCATCCACAAGCATATATTGCCCGGACATTATTGGAGATTTCAATTGGATGCCTGTAAGCACAACCATATACAGTATATATTTGATTACGTTTGCTTGTTGCCGTTACTATTTCCGCAAGAACAACAATGCTATTTTTCTCTCATTGTACAGGCCTGTAAAAGCTCAAGTGACAAAATAAAGAACAATTTTAAACTAATGTACGTATAAACAACATGCCTATACTTTGAACATTTAGACACTAATTATCCTGGAAAGAAGTAAACATATTAATATTAGATTTTTTATTGACCTTCCCAAAATATTTTATCTTACCAATGCATATTGTCTAGTTGTGCTCCATGTATATAAACAAATTTATTGTTTAGATTAGTGTTCTTCCAAGTGGTCAATTGGAACATCTAAAGGGGTCGAATGGGGTTCGATAAATAAAAGTAAGAGTTTACTCAAGCAATAAAGCGACGGTGTGAAAATATTCAAAAATACATAGCTGTCAAAGTGAAGACCTTTTTTTAGTCTTCACTTGCTTCCTCTCACATATAATGTAAAAAACATAGTTGCGTGTAAATGGAGATAAAAAAAAAAACAACTATTAATAATGTGTATTTGATTAGGTGGTTGATAAAATATTTTTTACTCGTTTTGAAGTCGATGTGCAGAAAAGTTTGTCCGAGTCAAGGTATTTTAATCAATGAAGCACGCCTTCACCAGTTGCTAAGTAGACCTGCAACCATGCACACTTATTCTTAAAAGTCTCTTGTTATCTTGATTGAATGCAATAACGTTTATCGTTTTGTTGCCTCTTCCTTTTTCTGTTCTGCTTTTTATTTCACTATATTTTTTTATGGAGAAACTGAAATAAAAGATACTGATACTGATATTGATACCTGACGCTGGCTGAAACTTTTTTAACTTGGAAAAAAGTTTGAATTTTTTAAGGCTTTAACTATGGCTTCGTAGGCTTAAGCGCTTTAATATTTATGTCAGTGCTGGAAACTTGATAGATTTTTATTATTCAACTTTTCGTTTGAACTTACAAAAACTTAGCAAATTCGTGTTTTTTATCTTTTATTTTTCGAGTTTAGAAAAGGTTCATGTCAATTTTGGTCTTAATTGTTATTCTCGTTATTAGTAGAGAAAAGGGCTGTGGGACACCTACCCTTTTGACCCCTTCGAATTGCCCTCCCCTGGTTTTTCGAAAAGGAAAGGTAAAGGTGGGAAGATATAGAAGCATTTGGAAACTCGACCAAAATGTCAGATCGATTAAAGGTCAAGGTATTTATTTTGGTTTTTATCTGCAACTTAAATTTAAGACGAAAATAAAGATCATTGTCTTGATTGGAAATGGTGACTTTATTTAGTGATCACTAAAGTTTTGCTAAAAACAATCGCGATTCGGAATAGCATCGCAGCTGTTTTTAGTCCAAAATGTTTTTAAAAAAATGTAGGTATGCCTTTTTAAGAAATAAGCTGCCTTTCTCTTTAGATTTTATCCCCCTGACAAAATGGCTTTCCGACGCCCTTGATTATATATTAGGTTTAATTTTCTTACACATTACTTAAATAATTAACAAGATTGAAATTTTTAGTTTAGATTATAAATTTTTATTTTTGGAGTTAAAATTTAACGCTCCAGTTCATGGCGTTATTGACGTTACTAGAGATCCACCAAAAGATTGTTTAACAAAACCACCACTCAATGGAGTATGCAACTCTCATCAGCAGTAATGGCTGGCAAGTAAAAAACATAAAGGTGCTGCAATCAGGTGCACCAAAAAATTTTTGGGCAGGATGGGCAAAGTTTAAAAAAGGGCACAATTTTGGTCAAAAGACACTTTTGACAAACGCATATTTTACCCTTGGAGAAAACTTTTACTAAAAAACGTAATAAAGATCAAAAATAAAAAAATACAAAAATCTTTGCTTTTCAACCTCGGTGTTTTGTTTATTTGGCCGGCAGATATTTTTGATGTAGCATACTCATGAAGGTTTAAAGTTCTTGTTGCAAAGAAAGACCTTTTTTATTTTACCGGCTTTCACTTTGAACTAAAAAGAATTTACACTTTCAAAGTCGAATGATGAAAAAATGTAGCCTATCCAATTAATCATATATCTTAACTGGGAAAGCATATCTTAATCTGGATAAGCTTTTTATACCATACAAGCTGAAGCTTATTATGTTTGCTCAGACAAAAAGTTCTTGATAGATTATTTCGTTTCAAAAAATCATGTCTATATAATAAAAAAAAAGTTTTTTTATCAATTCAAAGGTTATTTTGTCATCGAATTAATGTAAAAGTAATTTTTTAATCTTTCGGGGAATTTCGGAGAATACTCACTGAACCGAAGATAAGTTTACATTTTTTAAAGAAAATCTACCTTTTGGTCCATCGATTTATAAAAGCGAAAACCGTTCTTTAATCATTTCAAATTTAGGACCAAAAACGACATTGTCTTCGGAAAAGTATTCACCGTGTAAGCACAAGTTTGTTTATTGGTTTGATACATTTGACTAGCGGTAGCAAACATACAAGCTTGATTTAGCCTAATGCCGAGTCGGAGTCGCAAAAAACAATAACGACTCCAACTCCGACTCTTGCACATCTAAAAAAAACGATTCCGACTCCGGACTCCGACCCCAATAAATCTAAAACAAACAACTCCAGCTCCGACTCCGACACCGCCCTAAAATACGTATACGACTCCGACTCCGCAATCCTGGGTACAGCTATGTTTATTTTTATATATGCCGGCTATAAAAATAATTTGCCGCGAGACTGAAGTTTCTTGTAACAGTTAGTTTTCGCTAAGCACAATTGGATTTGTTATAAATAGGGCAATTTTTTGTCATTAAAGTTATATTTTTTTTAGAAGGTCTGTTTTTTATGAAATACCCAAAAATTCAATCAAAACTTTCGTACGATGTTTGATAACGGAGTTAAAAAGTCATATTAAAGTCATATTTTACACCATAAGTCATAAAAAATATTTTCGGTCATAAAAGTCATAAATTTAGTCATTGCTCCCATATTCAGTAGGATATTCATGGTGCAAAGACAGAACGTTAGATTAACAACGATTGCAAAGCTTTGCTATCTCCATTATTGTTATGACTCTGTGACGCCATAGTTATCTTGCTCAAAAATATCGAATTAATTAATTTATTTCCTTGTATAAGTTCTAACGAATCAGCTACACTAGTTTGCAAGTTGTAATTTTAGTCTCAAGCACAGATATTGCTCTTTTGCTACAACACCATCAACTGTCGAAAGAGTCGTAATGCTTTTGAAACTCGTAAAAGCGCTAGGCTAAAAGTCACAAGTTAGAAAATAAATTATGTCGTCATAACCACAAGCAAAAGAAAATTATTTTAACACGTGCGTGTTCCTTAACGCATTTTAGCTTATTTAGCAAGCGTATGAATTAGCAAGTGTTCCTTAACAGCAAGTTTTAGCAAACAGTATGGGAAAAACTGCAGAATCAAAAGTAGTAAAAACAAAAAGGTATGTAAAGCAATATCACCAAGAGTTTTCTTGCAATCCCCAGAATGATCTTTATTGTCAGCTTTGTGCCACCATCGTCAGATGTGACAAGCGCTTTCACGTGGAACAACATCGACAATCGGCAAAACACCAAAAGAAAATTGCACCGGCAAAAAAGACCTTAAACAAACAGTCTTTTGTCCCCATTTGCCAACGGGATTTTACAAAAAAGGTTGTAACGGCATTCTTAGAGGCTGACATCCCACTTTATAAGCTTCAGCATGCCAGTATTAAAAAGCTATTAAACTCAGAGTTGGGGAAGCATTGCCCTTCTGAATCAGCATGTCGAAGCCATGTTAAGGAATTGGCTGCTAAAGAAACTGAACGCCTTAAGGAATTGTTTGTTGCAAAAGCATTGTTTTTGGTCGTAGATGAGGCTGAGGTATCTGGTCAAAAGTATGTCAATATTTTAGCAGGGCTGATGGAGGAACCTGAAAAAACATACTTAGTCAACTGCAAACCATTAAATGGCAACTCCAATAGCTCCAATATTTGTACAATTGTTGACGACACCCTCAAGAACATGAATATTGCTCGTGAGAAGTTTTTGCTGCTACTCAGTGATGCCGCAAGGTACATGATAAAAGCAGCTGAAACATTAAAAATCCTGTATCCACGCCTGCTCCATGTTACTTGCATCGCACATTTGCTGCATAATTGTGCTGAGCATATACGTGCACATTTTAAAGCTGCAGACAATTTGATATCGTCTATAAAAGCAGCAACCATAAAAAACAAAGACCGACATGCTTTGTTCACCGCAGCTGGTTTGCCGGCACCACCACAACCTGTTTTGACTCGTTGGGCCACGTGGCTGAAGGCATCTTTCTACTAGGCAGAAAACTTCCAAATTATCAAAACCATTGTTGACAATTTTGAAGATGGTGGAAAACTGGTTGAGCGGGCAAAGGAAGCCATAGCAGAACCTGCAGTTTTCGTCGAATTAAGGCAAATCTATGGTAACTACCGAGATATTGCCATCCTAATCAAGGGAATTACCAATTCATCGAATACAATTGTTGCTGCTTCGGAAGCCATTCAAAATCTCCACTTTGGTGACGACCCATGTGAGATAAAAAATTATGTTCAAAGTCGTCTAGCTAGAGGTAGCGACTTCCTTAAAATTGCCGCCGGTAGTGGTGCACATCTACCAGATCATTCTCCTGCTGAGGTAGCGCTGCTTCAAAGAGCACAGCCAACTTCGGCTTCTGTGGAACGCTCTTTCTCTATACTGAAAAAAATGCTATGTCCTGGACGCAATCTTGACAAAGACAATGTCCATTCGTACTTGATTATGCGGTTCAACTGTTCGAAATAAATGATAATGAGTTCAATACTCCGACTCGGCTGCATAGTTTTTAAGAACCAGACAGAAAAAATTAGGTCATATTTAAAGTCATATTTTAGGAAATATTAAGTCATATTTTAGGAAAAATTAGGTCATAAAAAAATTGCCCTAGTTATAAAACTTCTCTCTTCAACTAAAAACGAACGACGGTTTCTGACTATAAAAAATATATCATTTCAAAAAATCAAAACTCGAACAATTCTCGTGAAACTTGACTCTCAAGCTTCACCAAACTTCAATGCAATTTACAGCGCCAACTACTGCGAACAATCGCTTCACAACTTTGTAGTAACTAACTTTAAGAATAAATTAGCACCACAATGGCTATTATTAAACTTTATAGTTCGTCCTACCTACAGATTAAAACAATTTTATCTCACACTAAAGTTATCTTTCAGGATGTTAACACTAAACTTTAAACACTGAGACAAGATTAGATGGGCGACATTAACACAAATGATTAAGACTCCTAAACACTTCTCAACTGGGATGAATTAATTGGAATGAATCAACTGGAATGACTCAATTGGAATGAAATATAATATATATCAGCCAATGTCAGCAAAAAATAATTGATACTACTAAAACGAACAAGAACTCTTACATTCTTATATAAAACTAGGCTTAGAAATTAGACAAAGTAACTTATGATGTCACAATATGATAAAGTCGTAAACTGGTTATGTAACTTATAAAGTAAAATTAGCTTAATAGTAGTAAAAGATAACAATCGTTTCTTAAACACTCTACTAGTCAATATTATCGGCCGCAAAAACAACATAATGGCTTAAAATTTCAGTTAGTAAATGCGTTTGAATTAACAGTAAATCGACTTTTTATAATCATTTGTAAGAACAATTTGCAGACAAAATAAATTAAGTGGGGGGTGCTGTACCGATTACGAAATCACTACCATAAACTGGGTAGACTTTAATCATTTTAGAGCAATATTGATTTCTACAAACTGCATGTCAAAAAATAAACTTTTTAAAATAGATTGCCTGTAACACTTTAGGTCATAGTAAACCTTTAGCTCAAGTTTGTCTTCTCGGTTATTTAAATGAAAGGCTGCTCTCACTCACCGTCTTCAAAAGACCGAGTTTCAACTTCTAAGTCTGGAGATACCAAATACTGTAGTCAAATCTCGACTTTCATTTCTAAGTCCTTTCAGTCTCAAAAAGAATGCAACAATTCTAGATTGGTAGTAAAAGCAAACTTTCTGAAGATTGTGGAAGGCATATTACACGCATAGATATTAAAGAGAAAAGGAACCAATACCGATTCCCAAAAAACGCTATTTTTTTTGACGGCGCAGCTTGCTTAGCTTGCTGTCAAGTAGTAGGATTAAAAATTCTGTTCCGGATACGATCCTTGATTATTCTAATGATGCGCTTATCCAACAGAAGTTTCAGCAGCTTTTAGGTAAGACCACAGTGCTTCACTTTACAACAAAAATCAAAAAAGTTTTGTTTAATAACAAAACATTTTTTTCTCAAAAAAATTTTGTCATACACTTTTGGGAAAAGATGTGTTCTCCAAAAAAATTTCTTAACTTCGAAAAAGTCTCCGGTTTTTTAATTTTTGTCACTAAAAAGTAGTATTCTCTAAAAAAATGGAGGTTTTCATTTCGAATTCTGGCAAAATTTTTTGCAAACTAGCTGGAACAAAACCCTAAAAATTGGGACTTTTCCGCCAAAATTGGGAGGCATAGTAAGCTTACCTATAGCGGAATAAAATAGGCTTGTATCTTACGCACAAAACATTACGATCAAACAATAGACATTAAATGTGAAGCAAGACTTGACTTTATATTAAAATATCAAATTATAGGATAGATGGCTTTAAAGAGTATCATCTGTGGCATTATGCATCACTCAAGCTGAACCCGAGCTTACTGTCCGACCTGATTTCAAGTTTTAAACTTTCATTAGGAACTCTCTGATTACTCTGGTGAAGACACAAAGCTGGTGATGTAAAAAAAGAAAAATCTAAGATTTGTGGCTTCTACCAGATGCAAGATTACACTGATAGAAGCGGCATATTAAAAGATATATTAAACTATTTTTTGGTTTTAAAAGTGTTACCCAGATTAGCTAAGTTTGATGCAATTGGGGTGAGAAAAAAACAATCTTTAATGAAATTATTAATATAATTTAAAAAGAACAAAGCACAAAAATGACAAAAGCTTATACCTTACCATTGTAGCCTACTTGTCGCTAATGTGTCATTTACGTATAAGTGTATATCTCTGAATACCTTTCTTCAAGGAATAGCTGACTCCGAACCTTCCCACCCCATGCGTATGCCGATGTCGTCACATAGTTTTGAATAGCTTTTTATACCGCCAACGTGCAATAAAACACATCAAAACTTGAAATAGTCTGGCCTGGACTGTGACTACTTTTTTACGAGCAGAGATAAACATTAAAAGAATTATCTTTTTTTCTTAACCCGAGTGATTTTTGTCTGGACTCAAGTTAAGTCCAAGCTATTGGTCAATTTAAGGACTTGAATCGAATTCGAGTCTTTTAAAGATTTTTCTAGTAAACTCGATTCCAAATCAAGTTTTGAAAACCCGACTTGAGTCATTACAACTCTGCAGCAAACTTTGGCGAAATCCACTGTCAATAAATTACGTTGAGCGTAGAGACCGAAACTCAACAAAATTACGCAAAAATAGCCAATGCACCAATAAGTAGGTGATAAAGTTCAAAAGAAATTATAAATTTAATTTTTTGTTTAAAGACTAAATTTAATTTTTGTTAAAAAGAAGCTGGCTCGTCCGATAATTTAACGGAATTCGATTGCTTTCTCCGTCCTCGTCGTGCTGAACTTCTTGGATAAGGTCAGCGAAATCCCCCCAAGTTACAAATTACCCTTATATTTAAATATACGTATTTCTGACGTCCGAGAAAAAAAAATATAGTTGTAACTTTGACAAAAAAGGATTAAATTTATTTTTTATCTGCGGTTTTACAAGCGCAGCAACTTAGCACAACACAGCAAAATTTCTTCAGCAAAGTATTTAAAACTTGTTCAGCAAAACAACGGTCACTCAACCATTTACCAAAATTATGGTCACCATTTCTTCAGCGAAGTTATAGTCACACTTTTGATGAGAGCGATGTCTCTCTATTTATAGCAAATTTGAATCGGGCCATGTGGCTCAGACGGCAAACTTTCTAATGAAATCAATTTCATGCACAACGATCGCTACTAAACAATTAAAAAGATGCATTCACGATAATTAACAGCGGAGATAGGTCATCAAATTTAATTTAAACAGGCTATAAGTTGATCTATCTTTAAAACATCAAATACATCAAATTTCCTCGCTATTGTCAGCTGCTGACGCGACGGTTATTTAATTTTTCGCCGGAAAGGCGATTTGCTTTACGAAACAGTAGGCTATATTCTAGTTGTAGTCTAGATCGCACATAAAATGGTCGGCGGAATTGTTCTGTGCAATAACGTTTGGTTTACAATTTAGAAATGGAGGAATGTAATAGTCGAAATTCTGGTCCATTTGAATGATTTTTGTTGTTTTTCGATTGAAAAAGGCTGTTCACGGCAAAGTCTTTTAAGGTTATGCTTGATCGCTTTTTACCTGCAATAGTGATTCCGGTTAAAACAGAACACAACACCAACACAATATTAATATGCACAAGTGATGTTTATCTGCCACACGAAGAACACAAAATGGAATAATTTTATCTAGACGGCAGCGTGATCGAGTGGTTAAAGCGCCGTGATTGTGATTAACGTGATTTCGGTTCAAAATCTACTCGCGCTATTCTGTTGTGTCCCTGGGAAACATACTTTACGACACTTTTCTCTGCTTCACGGTCCTGGCAAGCAGTTCTAAATTACAATCATTATTTTTATAAAATTAAAAAATGAAACGAAAATTTCTATCGGACAGCGATATTTTGATATCTCAGGAAGCAGGTCGGGATAACTGCTTGTCCTACGTAGAGTACCTCCGTTGCTTTTCTGCGAGTCAGGAGGAGAAATATAGAGATAAATTAAAATGAACTTAGCTATTCTGTTTTAGGAGTCTCACTATTTCCAGAATCAGAAGAAAGGTGTAGTTTTGGTGTTTTGCATGCAGAAAAAATATTGCGGAGTACAGACGTCAGAAGCTATTGTAATTATTATCTAATAAAATTATTAATGGTTCTTTTTTATTTTTTTTATTGATATTTTATCTCTATATTTATCCGCCTGACTCACAGAAAAGTGATGGAGCCGCTAATACATAGGGTAAGCGATTAACCCGACCTGCTTCCGGAAGTGCCAAGATATTGCTGTCCGCTTGTAGATAAATAGAGATATGACTTTAATTTAGAACTGCTTGCCAAGACTACCAAGCAGGGGAAAGTGCCGTAAAGTGTCTTTCGCAAGGACACAACAAAATGGCAGGAGCAGTTTTGAAACCAGATTATGTTGATCACAATCACGGCGCTCTAACCACGCTGCCAGACAAAAATTACAATAATTAGGCAAAACTTTTAATTAACGATTTTTTTGAAAAAAACTTTGATTCTCGTTCTCTATTTGCCAAGCCAATTTCGTTGACTTTTAAGTTTTGGGAAATCGTCAAAGCCTACGCGGCAGAGATGAGCATGGATCGGATTCGGAGCCGAATTAAAATGATTTTTGTTCGGAGCCGGATAATCCGAACTCTCATTTATTGTAGGTTAGGATCGGATCAGACTGTGGGATCTGACAGTCGAAACGCATTTTTCTATACTCTACTACATTGTTTTTTAAACAATTAGTAAGAAGTCTAAACGTCAGCAAATCAAAATTATGAGAACCAATTATACTTAATTCAGGAATTTTCCATTCTGCGTGGTCCGGATTTTGCAGCCACAACCAGTAGACTAACACTACTGTAATTCTGGCAGAAAAAAATCCTATATCCTAAAAAAAGAAAAAATACCGCGTAAACACATGACGCATTTGACGCACGAAACAAAAGAAGCATCTAAAGCACTGCTTCCCAAACTTTTAGTTCATCGATACCCTTTGGACACTGTAGCAGGTTTGCATGTACCCCCAAAATTTTTTGACGTTTCTCTAAAAAAAAAGGCTTTCAGTTAGAATCAGCCACTAATTTTCCCCCTATTCATGCCCAACATAGGCGTACCAGCCCAAAAATTTTTGAAGGGCAATGAAGTTTTGCCCAAATCTTGTGACGTTTGCCCAAATCATGATTTTCTAGTACTTTATGGATAGGACAAAAAAATTGTCTGAGATTCTCGGACGGAGAAGAAATTTCGTCCTGAAATCATGGTGATCTCTAAAAAAAAAGGTCCTCACTTGGATTTAGTCACATGTTTTTCAATTTTCGTCTAAAAAAGAAATAAGGTCTTTACTTGGATTCAGTCATATATTTTCAATTTTCGTCTAAAAAAAAAAAGGTCTTCACTTGGATTCAGTCACATATTTTTCAATTTTCGTTCCAAAATAAATCAAGGTGTTCTCTAAAAAAAAAAAGTCTTCACTTTACTGCAGCCAGAAAATTTTCCCATTCAAACTTAAAATCACGGTGATCTGTAAAAAAAGTCTTCCTTCTTAATTGTCCTGTTTGGCGTAATTACAATCGACCGGATTCGAAAATTCTAGACATTTGAGTCTATTATTTCTTCCGGACACGAAATTTAACTTAAATAAGGACATTCTGTCACATAATAATGTACCCTTTTAGAAGCCTAAATGTACCCCTAGGGGCACATGTACCCCAGTTTGGGAAACCCTGATCTAAAGGATCAACGAAGATCTTTAACTGAATTTCAAAAAGTCGTTTAACGCAGGTTCATCGTCAGCAAAAGATTTATCTTAATTAAAATTTCTTGAAGAATTTAAACTTTTTTTCAAAAATAAATTAAAATAACAAGTTTGTGATTAAATTACAATAAACTTTTTCCACAAGCAGAATCATATAAAAAGGCTAAATGAAATCAATATCCTTAGAAAAAACCTTAAATTAAACAAACTTCCGGATCAATATTCATGCAATGTTGGATGTCATTTTGAAGCAAATTTCATACTCATCAAAAATTCGTTCTCATTATATGGCAACACTATAATAGATTAACGAGAAATTTGTCTTGAATGACACCTGGTCAAGAGCCGAAATCCACGGCGATTTTCAAAAACTAAAAATAGCGCCCGATTTTTACTTGTTCGAATTCAAGCTTAAATTAAATAAACTTTCGGATCGATATTCATGCAATGTTGAATGTCATTTTCAAGCAAACTTCATACTCATCAAAAATTCGTTCTCATTATATGGTAACATTTTAATAGATTAACGAGAAAACTGTCTTGAATGACGCCTGGTCAAGAGCCGAAATCAACAGCGATTTTCTAAAACTAAAAATAGCGCCCGACTTTTACTTGTTCGAATTCAAGCTTAAATTAAATAAACTTTCGGATCGATATTCATGCAATGTTGAATGTCATTTTCAAGCAAACTTCATACTCATCAAAAATTCGTCCTCATTATATGGTAACATCTTAATAGATTAACGAGAAAACTGTCTTGAATGACGCCTGGTCAAAAGCCGAAATCAACAGCGATTTTCTAAATCTAAAAATAGCGCCCGACTTTTACTTGTTGGAATTCAAGCTTAATTAAACAAATTTCCGGATCGATATTCATGCAATGTTGAATGTCATTTTGAAGCAAATTTCATACGTAGTTATCAATTATCTATTCTCATTATATGGTAGCACCATAATAGATTAACGAGAAAATCGTTAATATATACGTTTTTTAGAAAATTGTGTGTTTTTGCTTGTTAACACTTTACAGCAGAGGCATGCAATATATGGCCTGCGGGACAGGCTGCGGCCCGCGGAGACTTTTTTTATGGTCCGGTTTTAGTGAACTAAAAACGTGTTAAGCAATGGTTACTTGAACGCTATTGAAATATCAAACTTTCCTTAAAGCAGAAAATAAGCAAATGTTTTGCTTTTACTATACTATTGCTTTGGGCCAAAGTAAAGCCAGCGATACCAGCTTTGAGCTAGCGATACTGCGCAGCAAGTTCTTTTGTATTTTAGTTATCTCAGATTTTCAAATAGAACAATATTTTGGGGTTACGTGTAAACTGATTGAAAATCATCTATACTGTGTTTTACTGTTTACTTGAGAAAAAACACTAAAACTAGGATCGGAAGGACTTGGCAATATAAAAATGGCTGAAGGAATGTTTGTATATGAGAATTTGTATCTTTTTTTCTTGCAAACACCTTTCGCGTTGACCAAGAAAAAATAGCTCTCAGCGACATGTTTTCAGGGTTTGTAGGCACGCTTCACAGACAAATGACAATACGCATTTGACTAGACCCGGAGTTCTAAACTAGGGGGCGTGGGGGGCGCGAGCAACTGGCTGCAAACCGAATAGATAGCAGCATTAACACAAAATAATTGGAAAAAAGAAAAGGTATGACAGTGATTGTTTAAACTTGAAGTATAGTTTTATAGAATATTGTTGTTTTGTTCAATGCTATTAGATCTTTTAATATAACTAGCATAGCCGTTCCAGCCGGGTAACACGATAGTTTGATAAATCATCCCGACTTAGAACGTTAGAGATCACTACATTTTCGGTAAGAAAATCGAGAAATTAGAGACAGTTTCGTCAAACGTCAATAAAATTTGAGAAAAAACTGTATTGTCCCCCTCCCCAACAGTTTATCAGCTAGTACAACTATGGGTATAGGGCTTGGGTTTTGTTGGTATCGTCAAGAGAAGGCGCGAGTTTAGTTTGCATCAAGAAAGGAGCACGCGTCTCAAAAAGCTTAAGAGCCCTGGACTAAACAGTGTATAACACTACATAAATGACAAAAAAAAATCAGACTTATTTTTACATTTACGTTTACGAAAATGACCATGTTTATAGCTGATGTAACAAAACGTTTTGTGAGTCAAACAACTCCAAAAAACTTTTATTAGCGCAGCAATAAAAAACATAATTCAATACAGTATATATATATTTAAAAAACATGACAGATTTAAAGCATAGTTGATTAACTATTTTGCGAAACAACTTGGCTAACTAACAACCCATACAATGGTGTCCACACTTTTAACTCTTATTTAAGGAATTTTCCACACTTGCATGCTCTTTTGGCTGTAGCGTGAAGTATTACATAGTCATACATGACTACAAATAATTGTCACTACCTTTTTTTCTAGATATTTTTGATCTGCATTGTGTGCGGTTGAATCTCATAAGCAGACCGTATTAATGTCCGGTTTAAATTTTTCGATTACTTTTCAGCACTTTACTCAAGGACATATCTTGCTTTTGTTTACACCAATTGCATACTTCACTGATTGTATTGAATCTGTTAATTCATAATAAAAGCAAAAATTAATTGAGAGTGTTTGACTGTCAGCTGTTGTGCTCCCTAATTGAGACTTTAAGACCAAAATTCTATTTACACATAGCAATATAGATATGCAACAATCTTTTGCAATAAAAATACGGATTATCAAATGACACAGAAACTAGAGAATGTAGACGAAAGCCAACTTTAGATTAGAAATCGGCATCAAAAATTTATCAAGAGTTATTTACAAAATCTTATGCAACAAAAAATGCAAAAAAGTTGCTCCCTATGTGTTAATATATTCAGTGTACTCCTCCAATCATACTAAAAATCAAAAAAACATCCTTTCAAAAAAAAAAAATCGCCTGGTTATTTTTTACCGAAACCAAATAAATTGCTCAGGTTTTTAGGTATTGCATTGTCACACTTCATTTAAAATAATTTAATTATGGCGATGTAATTTATTGCCGTTAAAAGTAATCCAAAGTTTTATTACGAATTAATAATCGCGTCGCCGTGAATTGATAATCTTTTATTGCATAGTATTGTAGCGATCGCCGCATTTTTACGCTTGTGTATGTTTTTATTCGCTTATTCATTTTTTCTTTTTGGATAAGAAAACGAGAGAGTCTTGCGTTGTAAAAAAGCACATGTCGAAAAGTTTGGAATGGTGGTTGATTTTTTTAAGAAGTACTGTTAGTTTTAAAAATAAAGAAGATCTGTAAAAGTTTTTGAAATTTACATGGAGCTAGATATATATATAAACTCTAACCGCCACATATTGGTGACATCAAGTGTGGATCTTGGATTTCAATAATTTAAAGTTTGAAGAACTCAAGTCCTCAACAATCCACCATAAAAGAAAAAGACTTAAGTATGTTGTAATAATGATCAGCTTAATATCACTTTATGTAATATTTATACATATCGCAATTATATTTCTTGCATTTTATTATTTGTACGCAAAATATTTTCGGTTTTCTAATAATCAAAATCATAGCCGTACCAGCCCAAAAATTTTTGGGGGCCAATGAAGTTTTGCCCAAATCATGATTTTCTAATACTTAATGGATAGGACAAAAAAATTGTCTGAGATTTTCGGACGGAGAAGAAATTTCGTCCTGAAATCATGGTGATCTCTAAAAAAAAAAAAATAAAAAGGTCTTCACTTGGATTCAGTCGCATATTTTTCAATTTTCTTCCCAAAATCAAAGTGTTCTCTAAAAAAAAAAAAAAGGTCTTCACCTAAATTTGGTAACTAATTTTGCAGTTGATCAATGTCAATGCCCTAAAACCCCTGACTTTGCCCAAATTTTTCATACGGCTGCCCGAAAAATTATGCTCTTGCCCAAATATTTTCTTGTCACTGCCCGAAAAATTTTAATTTTGCCCAAATTTTGAAAACTTGGGGGCGCAATTGCCCCCTGCCCCCCCAGCAGGTACGACTATGATCAAAATGAAACTAGTGAAGACTTGCATAACACTAGTACAGTTCCGCCATCTTGTTTTCAACGAACTAATAGCAACCATAATGACGTCACAATAAATGATAGTTATCAAGTTATGTTAGAGAGCTTTGTCTCAATTTCTGCCGGTCGCAATGCAAATCTTTTTTGGAACGAGGAGGCATCGACTCGTAGCTCTGAACTACGAAACTACTAAATTATCCTCAGCACGACAGTCCGACAGCATTTTTTGTAGACGCAAGCGATAAATTCTGTGGTGCTGTACTCAGTCAGATTGACAGTAGTGGTTCGCACAGACCATTGGAGTACTTTTCAGCCGCCTTTTCTGATGCCCAAAAACGGTATAGTACTTTTGATAAAGAATTGCTGTCAGCTTATTTGGCAGTACATCATTTCACATATTTCTTAGAGGGACGTCCATTTACTCTTTACACGGACCACAAACCATTTTAGTTGGTGATATATCTAGAAAAAAAACTCCTTTAAGTAACACGCAAGTTCGATACCTATCGTTTATCTCAAAATTCACAACTGATGTTAGACATATTGAAGAAAAAAACAACGTGGTTGCCGATTGCTTGAGCCGTCCTGAAATCACTGCTGCTCTTTTGCCTTCTTTCACAGATTATACCGAGCTGGTTTTAGCACAGAGGCACGATCCATCGATTCATGAACTCTCTCAATCGAGGACTTCATTAAAACTGTGTGAACGTGCGATTCCTAACTCAGGCCTTTCGTTACTTAGAGACACTATTACGGGAAAATTTCGCCCCATCATTCCAAATTCATTACGAAGCACAATTCTTGAGCATATGCACAACCTTTCCCACCCAGGCATTAAGGTTACTCAAAAACTCATCGGAGAGCGATTTGTGTGGCTGAATATGAGACGGGATATTGCTGAAAAGTGCCGTACCTGCATTTCTTGCCAGCAAACAAAAATTACCCGAAATCAAGTTACACCCTTACAGCATTTCAGAACCCCAGATGCCAGATTTTCACATGTACACGTCGATATCGTCGGTCCTCTTCCCGATTCTTCTGGTTACAAATATTTACTGACAGTTGTAGACAGATTTACACGTTGGCCGGAGGCCGTACCCATGAAGGATATCACTGCACAATCTTGTGCAGATTCTTTTTTTTTACATATAGTAGCCCGTTTTAGGTCTCCTACATTAACCACTACAGATAGAGGGGCCCAATTCACGTCTCTCCTTTGGACAGAAATGTGCCAATTTTTGGGTTCGAAATTATATCACACAACAGCTTTCCATCCTGCTGTAAATGGATTAAACGAGCCATTCAATCGCAGTCTCAAAGTTGCATTGAAATGTCAATCTCCTCGCGATCTTTGGTATTGAAACTTGAGTCTTGTACTCTTAGGCTTGCGATTGGCCATAAAAGAGGATATGGGGTGTGCTGCAGTTGAAATGGCATTAGGGACTTCTAGACGACTGCCCGGGGAATATTTTGAAAATTCGACTCCTGTAGAGTTGTCCGAGGAAAACACAGTCCAACCAACTTCGCAGTATGATAAAACACTTTGTTCCTTCATGAACTCATTACGTAATACTATACCACGTCATCCTAAAAAACAACCAACTTATGTCGACCCACTTCTTTTCCGGTGTTCCCAAGTATTTGTTCGCATTGACAATGTAAAATCTCCGTTGCAACAACTTTATTCGTGACCTCATTTTGTACTTCAACGACACGATAAGTATTTTGTCATCGAAAAAGACTGTCACAATGACACCGTAACAATTGATCGTTTAAAACCGGCCCTTGTTGAGCCTGTATCTCCTACTGGCTCCTCAGTCGAGGGGGAAACTTCCGAGACTCTATCTTTTTCACTCACATCTTTGAGTGAGATTGATAACATTTTTGCGGGAGACCTAGACGAACTCCCTGCTAATCGCGTTTACTCCCGCAGAAGCAGACTGATTACAAAACCTATACGCTATCGGGACTAGTTTTTATCATTATTTTTTTTCGATGTCTTGTTTGGTTCGACGTTTTAATCACGTGTTACATTTTGCATGTTTGCTTGTATAGTGTGATTTTTTTTGCGTCTGTCGGTGCATACAGAATTTTGTAGTATTTTCTATTGCAATCGTTTATTTTTATTTTTTTTCTTCTTTCAGTGGTATTTGCCTTATTGCAGCCATACCACTTGGGGGGGAGATGTGTAGCGATCGCCGCATTTTTACGCTTGTGTATATTTTTATTTGCTTATTCATTTTTTCTTTTTGGATAAGAAAACGAGAGAGTCTTGCGTTGTAAAAAAGCACATGTCGAAAAGTTTGGAATGGTTGTTGTTTTTTTTAAGAAGTACTGTTGGTTTTAAAAATAAAGAAGATCTGTAAAAGTTTTTGAAATTTACATGGAGCTAGATATATATATAAACTCTAACCTCTACAGTATAATGCCTCGATTCGCTTGATTTATTTCATGTATCCTTTTTCTCTTTCCGTCGACAGTAATGACGTAATATGTTTTGTCCTAGCTTTGATAGATCGCTACTTGTAGAATCTTCGCCTATATGCTACTTGGCTCGAGAAAAGGCGCCTTCCCTAGAGAATTGGAGAATGGTCTAGCGTTTACGAGTAAATTTTGCGACATGATTTTTTTTATATATAAAGGCAATGCGTAGCGACACGACAGTATTAGGTAATTTAATACGACTCGAGAGACTGCTCGAGTGAAAGTGATTTTGTTTGGGCACAGGAGGTGGCCCCTTAGGTTTTGTATCGGTTGATTATTGTTGAATTTATTTTGC
Organism: Diplosoma virens; assembly: GCA_963680785.1. NCBI lineage: Eukaryota > Metazoa > Chordata > Ascidiacea > Aplousobranchia > Didemnidae > Diplosoma > Diplosoma virens. The sequence continues at coordinate 13,345,905 of OY796887.1, read as the reverse complement.
GCCGGTGGTTGGGAGTTGTGTTGTACAGAGGTAGAATTATGTGTGTTGATTGAATAAATTAATTGTTTAATAAAGCTGAACGAAGATGATTGGTTCTTTGAGAGAGGCGTCAAAACGCGTAATCAACGCATGAATTTCAAGTTGTAAACAGACCCTTTTTGACAGCATAAATTTGGCTTGGATAATTTTATGTAAACGGTTTCTAAAGCAGATAACTGTTGCACCAAATTGCACCAATATTTCAATGGCGATTTTGTAAAACTAAAAACTGTAAAATATCAAAACCTTACAAAATCGATTACGGTTGCTACAGAAAAAACCATCATTAATCTTATTAAAATAATTAGTTTATATAGATAGGCATCATTATTATAATTTAATTTAATAAAATTGATGATGGTTGTATTTAAGTCAAATAAATTTTATTTTAAAAATGTTTTTTAAATTTGAACTTTATTAAATCCACGTAACAAACAAACCTTATTAATTAAGAAAGTCAGGTTCAATTTATGACAAGATCCTGCATTTCCACCTTGCCGTTTTTCAAAATATTTTTAAAGGATAAATAATCACTAAAAACCGCCAAAAAACTTGTAGCACATTTTGAAAATTGTCAAGATATAGTAAATGTGCGAAATTTAATTTAATTAAAGAGTTAAAAAATTTTTTCCTTTAATTGAATGCAAAATATTTTTCTTTCTATCAAAATGAAAGAAAAGCTTTTTTATTAATCACTTTGCTTTTAAAAAAAACAGTACTTTATTTGCTTTCAATTAAAGAAATACGCCTTTTTTAGTTTTTACTTTCTTAATTATTTTAAATCAAAAAACATTTTCAAGGCAGGTCAAAAACAATTACATTCCTTTAAAATCTCCGGAGCGAGTCCCGAGCCGCCCAACTGGCAAGCCACATCGTACAATATCTGCAAAATATGTGAAAGTTTACTTTTTAACAATATCGTCGGCAGGCATTTTGATCAATTGGCAATTAATATATTCATAAATACGTACAAGACAAACTAATGAAAAGTAAGTTTTTGCATTGCAATAAATGAAAATCTCTCTATAAAAAAAGCCGTACTGCTTGATAATGGCTGATATTCTCAAAAGTGGTTCAATTTAGAATCCATTTTTTGCAAGAATTTCACCTTAAATTACTGAAGAAGATATTAGTTTAAGTGACAGATCGTTACTTACTGAAGAAAAAATACGCAACTGCATATTGTATATTATATTATACCTTCATGTTTGTAGATAGTGCAATTTCTATAAGGAGAATAAGCAAAGAATTTTTTATCGCCAAAGTCAAGCAGGTAAAACCTACCATCATTTTACTCATTGCTCCTTTTGAATCCTGAAACTCTGGTTGCAAAGACTTTTAAAGAAGAATTTTAACAAGAATACATATGTAAACTCGGTCAACATCAGTAAATTTCGTCCATTTAAGTTTTGATTATTTAAGATTTTATGTAAAAATGTCGACAAGAACAAACCACAAAACTTTCTTCTTTATATTGAAACAGGTTGCTTGGTGGGCTTCCATTTCGTTTTCAGGAGTATTCAACATTGTTCACGCTCGTCTTGCTAGATTAGTTGAACACTGGTGAAGAATTTAAGTTAACAACGGGTCAGACACTAAAAAACATTTAACAAATTATTGAAAAGAAATAAAATTATGCTAATTATTAGTAGTTACCGACAAGCTTTAAACATTTCAACCTACAGACATTTTCGACAACTACCGCGTGAAAAAAGCGATAAAGGGATGTTACAATAGTTTTCTGGTAGCATCAGGTATTTCTAAAAAAATAACTGCATTCTTTAATAAAAACTGTTTTGCTACTTTCAAAATCTCAATATTTTGGCTTTTTTCAATCCAACTTTTTGAAAAATTTCGTTCAATAAATCTGTTGTGCTTATAAAAAGATATCAAAAACATGATATTGGCAGGATAACAACAACTTTGGATTAAGCATAGATTTCTTACATGTGAGGTACACTGAAATGATCGATGGTAATTATGACAAAACTTTGTCTCGACAATTCTGAAACTGCCCGACAAGTCATATACATTCCAATACAATTTGCCTTAATCCAAGCGTAAATCGAAATTTTTTGCACAGTCGTTTGATGAAAAAGAATCAAAGATTATATAATTCAAAGCTTCAAACACAGACCAAAAGTCTGCTTGTTGAGAGTTTAGGGCCAAATCAGTAATATTTGAACGCAATATCAGGCGTACCCTTTGAATTAAAGACAGAGTAAATATTTTAATTATAACTATTATAATTCCGTTAAAATAAAAGTCTTCTTTGAGGTTTTTATCGTAAATAGTTGGTTCTTCAAAGTTTTAGTCCGCGAAAAGTTTTTAAAAAGCAAGTTTTCGAAATAACTGTAGGCGGTACGACGGTTTACCGTGGTGTAAATTGCACTTCTAAATTATTATGGCGTAACCTATAAAAGTTTAAAAATGAGTGCTGTTTAGAAGTAGTTTTCTTTTATTAAATAGTCGTAGCATGGACTTCCAAATAGTAGCTTAGGAGTCCATGGTCGTAGAGAAGAGAAACAAATCTATTTCAGTACTATACTATTTTAGAACAAGACGGTAATAAAGTGATCGTCAAATTAAACATCGTTTGAATCGTTCTTTTTTTTTTCTTTTTTTATTGTCTTAATTTCTTTTAACATGCCTGTCTTAACGTAAATGCTCTGTAAATATAGTTTGGGTTGTTCATGCTTAAAATAAAAAGAACGATATATATAATTGTCAAAACTATATAATGTCAAAACTAATTATATAATTATCTGCTTAGTTTTAAAGAAGCTTTTCAAAAAGTTTTTTTTATATACAGGTACACTGACACTATACACTGACGGTAATATTTATCTTTTAACAAAATAGAAATGATTAAATTAAACAAGACGTCTAAAATTCCTAAAAATCTTTGTTTGGGCAGCAGGTATTGTCACCTTGTCCTGTTGTCACATTAATAAAAAATGATGAAAGGTTAAAAAAAATCAAAAGTTATACTCTCTTTTAAATCTTAAGAAATTATCTTTTGGTGTTTTTATGCAATTTTTTCTTTCAGTTGCAAAAATCGAAACTTTTGTTTTGTTGATAGAAATCAAAAAGCTCTTGCCGATAAAGTTTGGTAATTCTGAAAAAAGAAAAGCTCCTCCTTACACCTCATTAAATATGTTTCACGTGCCAAATTGTACAACAATTGTGTAGTTTCTATATCCGTAACATGGTCATTTACGCGAAATTTGAGTTGGCCCAGTAAACTGTACACCACCACATTTGTCAGATTTGGCTGCCCCAGAAACAAAACGCAGACTTGCTGCTTTAAAGACGAAATGTTAATCACAAGTCTGACTGGTCTGCTGGCGACGCTTGTTAACACGCAATCTGGCCTTTTCAATGTTGAAATTCCGAATATCTTATATTTGTTTCTCAAGTCCCAAACCAAGTATTCCAGCTGTATTATATCTGTCTGTAAGCAAAATATACCGCAGATTAATTTAAAGCACAGCACAGTTGATTTGATGGTGAAATTTAACTTTTCATGTGAATCAAAACTGTTTTTTTCTTTGCTCTGGTGTGTTTTGCTAAAATAAAGTAAAAATGGTACTATATTTCTGAAAAAAAAAGTAATGCTTATTTATTTATTATTTTTTGGTTTACAAACATTGAGCTATTCATTACAGATTGTAATACTTTGCAAAAATTATCCAGATTGCTTTCGAGCACATTTATAGTACAAAAGATTCTTAACTTATCCTAATTTTTTTAAACTCTATTGATTTTTTTACCCCCGGTTTGCTTATCATTTTTCTCATCAATCAACACGTTTATGTGTCAGATTTTTTATTGCATAATACGTTTCTATTTTCTCATTTACTCCATTATTTAAAAAGCATAACAAGAAACAATATTTTTAGAATATTGGCCATTTATAGTTAATTCAAAATATTTTTTTATATGGAATAAACATTTTTACAGTTGCAGAAAAGATAACATTTTCTATATTAGGTTAATAGTTTTTTTCTACAGTGATATAAATTTCAATTGAATTTTCGGCGCTACTCTAACGTGCTATCTCATCCAACGAACGTGCGAGATTTGATGTATCGGTTATCCTGAGATCATTCATCGCATGAAATCGCACAATAGAGTAGCACCTTTAATTACCAATTGCAGTTTAAAAATTATTAAAAAGCACTTTAAATTAAACAGTGAAATTAGTAGGATGTTATCGCTCTTAAACTAGTTGGGAGGAAATTCCAAATTCAATTTCTAAAAGTATGTATTTTTTTCTTTTGATTAACAACAGACATAAAAAAACGACATAACTCTCAAGGGAAAAAAGGTATAATAATCACGTTTTTTTTTGTTATTTAATGACCAAACGCAATCATTTTGTTCGTTATTTTAGATTGTTTTGAAGCGTTAGTCACGATTTACCCCGGCTTCACAAAAACTTGGATTATGAAGCGTACCATAATACTCTTTTGCCTTCTTCTTGTGTTTTTTACAGCAATCGATGCAGGTACGTAAATAAATGCAAAACTGAATATAAAGCAGCAAAGTATGTAATTAAATGAAAAAAATTTACAATTGGTTATATTTTTAGAGGTCAATGAAAGAGCAAAGCAAAAATTTTTAGGAAGCAAATTGCTTGGAGTAATGCACAAAATGAAAAGAAGTATATCATCAAGCTTTTCAACAAAAATAAAAGTTGGAAATTATCTATTTCGGGTAAGCCTTTTATACACAGTATTTATAATATTCTTAGAATACTTGTAAATAGATACAATTAACAAGTTTATAAAATTTTATAACGATGATTAAAAATAAATTTTAAAAATTAAAAATTTCAACTGTAAAATATTTTAGATAAAAAAAATTGATTTGCTTTATTGTTTTGTTTTTTTAGATGAATTGCAAACCGTTTTGCTTAAAGTCCGTTCAAACCAAAAAATACATACGCGACTGCAATCAGCCCACAAAGTTTACTCTTTGTAAGTTTATAATAAGTTACTTGTTTGAGGATGGATATTTTAAGCAAAGTAAACTAATCATTTTATGAAAATATTTTATAACATTGTTGAAAAATTCAATCAACGATCTATTGTACAAAAGATTTTGCAATGGATCGCCGACTGAAAAATTTTTATAGACAACGATATACCCAGCAAACATAGCGACGGGATTTCACGTGAGCACTACGTGGGATCTACGTGGATTACGTGAAATTTACGTGGAATTTATGTTCTATGTTTGCTGCTGCGGAGAATTTATTAAATGCAGCATTGTTTTAAGAATGATTTTGTTTTGACGCAACACATGCAAATTATATATAGCTTTTATAATAGCAGACCTGCTCGTGTATTGTGCTTGTGCTCAATCTACGATTATAACAACACAAAGTCACGCTTGAAAAATTCCGTAATTTTCCAAAGCATTTAATCTTAATTTGAGCAATCAGAGTAATTAATGATGTGACAATTTAATGTTATTAAATCAAGTCATGTTTTCTAACTTTTTTTTCAGTTTATCGCATCTGCGCATTTTGTCGGATCAATTTTCGTTGTGGACATTCGAATCAAGTTTACTTGTAGCTTATAGAAATCCGTTTTACTTTTATTCTGTTTGTTCTTGTTTTTTAAAAATAATTTTTAGCTATGGCTCACTTTCATTATTCAAAATAAATTTTCAAAACATTAAATTTTTATGCAGCCCTTTTTGTTTTTCATTAACGGCTCATTTTTTGCTTCGCTTGTAATTACTCGAATTACTCGAAAACTTTTTGGCTCAAAATAGTTTAGGGGTAGGCAAAACCGATTAAAGCGAAAAGTTAGTTGTCTGGTGTTTTAGAAATCAAAATATTGAAATAATCATTTGAAACTTATTAAAGATTTACAAAATCTTAGCAATCAAATGAAAATGTGTGTTTTAATTTTATTGGTGCAGCAGCTTTAAAAATCAACTAAAAATAAAGCAAAGTTTTAATTCGGAGACTGTTGAAATTTTGGCAGAAAGGTTTTTGTAGAATCACTTTTAAAGCCTCGTTTCCACTACGAGCGTGGATTGGAGTTTCTTTTATTGATTTTTTTTGCTTTGCTCAGCGCTTTAGCACGGAAAGAAGTAAAAAAAGTTGATAAAACAAACAAAGAATACTCCATTCCACCGTCATAGTGGAAAAGGCCTTAAAGCATTAATACCTTGGTAAAAGGCATTTCAGCTTTAATCAGATAAAGTTTGTAAAAGTCATTTGTAAAGTCAATAATTGTTTTGCTTGAACACAGTGCAATTCCATACTAGAAATCTAAATGAAAAATACCAAAAACATCAAATTTTTTCTCGGTTCTGCAAATTTTTGTAATAAAAACTGGAATCAATTCAGTTTCGTTTTGTTTTCCAAAGATTAAATATTCAGTGTATTTGGTCAGTTTGTTTAGTAAGCTTTATTAAAAAATTGTTTAACTTGTTCAAACGTGCGTCTTTTAGAATAAAATGCATTAAACAATTTCTGATCTTTGAAATTACTACTTTCTGGGTATGACAAAAATTAAATTCAGCACGTTTAAAATAAATAAAAAGAAAAAATATTATATAAAATTATAATGACCACAAAAGTGTTTACAATTAACTAACATCCATACATTGTAGCAGAGCAAAGTTTATCTGTAAACTGCGAAGTTTCGAGTATGTTTTACTTCAAGGAAACGAAACTTCTACATTAATGACTTAATAGCTTGACTTTAATGATTTGACACAGCAATGCAGGGGTCGACATGTCACCAGATTACATCTCAGGGGAAAAAGGAGTTAACTATTTTAGATGCTGATGCTTGATTTAAGAATTATTCTTAATTTGAGCATAAGTCAATTTTGAAAGGCCATTGAAATAACAATTTTGTAATGAATAAATTAATCAACAAATAAAGAAAATTCCAATGCATAAAGTTTAAACTAAACGAATAAATGTTTAGAGTTTTGAATTTTTGTTAAAAATACCACTAGTTGAGACGATAATCGAATATTTTGAATTAGAAATGGATAGTTCTGGTTTTCTTTTTGGAAGCACTTTAAAGGCGAAAAGAAAAATTACCAGCAAAACCTTAACTACCTTTGATATTAGATAACTAAAAATTAAGTTGAAAATCTGGAGCATTCTTTTGCTTGTACGTTTTTTATTTGTCATTTTCGTTGCATGTTTTTTATTTGTCACTTTAGTAATTTCAAGACATTTTACAAGATTTTGTTTTTTTCAAATTTTTCACACTGATATGCGAGTTTTCGTTTCTTGAAACTAACACATAATGTTAACAACACTGACACATCGTGCAATATGAGACACCCCATGTTACAAATTTTTCTTTACTTTGTTACTTATATCAATTGATTAACATTGATTAAAATCATTTATTCGTTGTTAATCAATACAGCAGTGGTGGATATTCAAAATTAGGGGCCTGAGGCAAAATCCAAATTAGGGGCCCCCAAATGACGTCACAATGACGTCACATTCGAAATGAACATTTTACCAATCCCAGCTAGAAAGATAGGCTACGAAATATTGAAAAAAAAATTGATTCTGATACGAAACTTGAAATAACTCAAATCAGTGGCAGACACAGAAAGTTATAATGAAAGATTTACACGTGACTCAACAATTAATCGAACGACACCTGATCGAAATGGCACTTAATCGAAATGACATTTGATCAAACAATGAAAGAAAAAATTTACAACTTTGAATCTATCCCAATTTTGTCAATTTTTTGTCCCAAAAACATAGTACTTTAAATCTGCCCCGGTTTTGTTGATTTTTTGTCCCAAAATCATAAATCTCTAAAAATAAGATCTTTCTGTCTGAATCTGTCTCTGATTTCTGCAAGAGGTCTATAAGGGTGGAGCCATGGCACAATGCCCCCCTCTAAACTGTCGTTCGATCAATTGTTGTAGCACCGGGCTTACAAACTAAAACACAATTAGTATAAAAGTTGAAATAACGTCAAAACCTTTTTTTCTCTACACTTTTTTACTGTTCTATTATCTTTTAATTGGTCTGCATATCCTTCATTTTTCAAAGTGGGAGGAAGGAGTTTAAAAGTTTTAAAAGAAGTTTAAAAGTTTAAAAGAAGGAGTTTAAAAGAACTTTTAAACTCCTTTCTCACATGCATATGCTTATGACTAAAATTCTTTTTTTTACTTGAAAACATCTTGGACAGACTTGAATTCAGTGATGGAATTCAGGAAGTTTGCATCGGTTTGCACGAACACGTTGTTATGAATGCCATAACGTTCAGCGAGCGCGTTCTTAATTTAACGTAATCTCTGTATTTTTATACCTCTGATGATGAAAGAACCTATTATTGACAACTTCTATACTATAGGGGAAAGAACCTGTTTATTTTTTTAAATTTTTTAATTTCATCATTGCTTAAACTCGATTTGACCCTTTTTACAAAAACAAGGACTCAACCCAAGTTCTCAAATCAATAATTGTTGACTTGGAATTGGTTTTGTGTGGTTAGTAAGCTATGTTATATGTAATGCATAAAAAAAAATTGGGAAAATGGTTTTGAAAATTCGAATTTCGTACACTCAGATTCATGCTTTTATGCACTTATATTAAAATTACATCATTTTTGGTAGTCTTGGATTTGAAATCGGTTCGAGCTTTTTGAAAATGACTCGATCTTGGTTCGAATTTGAAAGTTATAAATTGTTGGACTACTATTAGCATGCACACAATCTATTAGAGGTATATTTTTGAAACTTTCTCACCACTACATATTAAACATTTGTACCATAGTCTTGATAGTCTCAAAAAATAATAAATTTGTCAAAATATATTTCAACAGAATTAAAATTGAACTGACTAAATAGGTAGGCTACTATCACAGACAAAAATCTGATCCTTTTTTAGCAGTAAAAACAAATTTGCACTGATTACATAGCAACAACAAGAAAAACAATTTTTTTATTGAATATATATATACGTATATATCAATTAATCCAGTCAAACAAAATAATGTTAAATCTCAACAATTATGCCGATTCCACAATGTACGACAAGTTTTATCATAAGAATCAAAAAATCTACGGCCTAAAACATTATTAGAAAGAGAAGCTTTAGTTATGGTTTTTTTAACACAAAAAAGATTAAGAAATGCTGGTAATACGAACTTTTGTGAAATATGAATACCTTAATTTTTATAAAAAAATTTAAATTACATTTGAAAGCTAACAAAGTTTGTTAAAAAATATAATTATGCTTGCTTTTAGGCAAATGAGTGAAAAAAATACTAACCCAAAATAAAAATTTGTTAATGATTAATATATTATAAATCAGCCAATTATTTATTTAATATTTTCAGCTTATGCTGCTTTAATTAAATCTTTTGAAGATTTTTGTCTGGCAGGAATAGAAATATGCAATGCAAACTTGCAATAAAGCTAGCTTTAAACTAAAATTGTAAAAATAATAAAAGTGCTGTGAAATATTGTCAAAACCATTTAATGTTATGATTGTTTGTGCAAGATAGACCAACTGATAATCACAATCAAATTTAATGTAAGAAGCCATTTAGCTTATTCTATGTTAGGTTACCTTTTAAAATTGTCATTTAAAATCAAAATACTTTACCTAAATAATTTCTAATTCAATTTTTTTCAGAATGACAATATAGAAAATTTTAACTTTAATCAAGCAGTTGTTTTTACCAGATCACCTTACAAACCAGTTGTCAAAATGTCAATTTTAAAAAATGCTAAACTCCTTAAAAAAAGCTGCAATCAAGTCTTGAAAGTCAAGTGAATGAATAAATTGCATATGCATCAATTTAGAACTTTGAAAAAAAGTGAAAATCTCCATATAAACTTGGTTAATGGTAAAACATTTGCAGACTGGATTTAGTGTTCTATTAGTTTCTATTGTACCCGAAGCATTTGCTACAAAAAAAAATGTATTTTTTATTATTGGTGTTTGTAAATTTTTTAGTTATGTTGTTGTTTTTAGTTATTATTTTGTTGCAATTATGGAAAGTAATTAATATTGTATGCATAAATACAACTAATTTTAAGTAGTGTTTTTATCAATAGAAAAATTTAAATTTAAAACAAGATTTCTCTTTTTCTTAGACATATTTTTAGTTGTAAAGTTGTTACTGCTAAATTTCAATCACTTTTGGATAACTTTTATGGCAATCTGACTATTAAGAATAGTTTACATTATGTAGTTGTTCTGCAATATATAGAAACTGAAGAGATTTTATGGATTGTTGTTTTAAATTTTAAGTGTTCTGCCAACATTAGCCTATATGTCATATTATGTGACATATATTTAATCTATTTGCTGAAAACTTTTGAGAGTTTTTGAGGTTCATGAAACCATGTAAAATACCACAAAATAAAACTACATGCGGCATTTTCAAAAAGGGGGGCCCCTCGATAACTGTAAAAAAGGGGGGGCCCGAGGCGATCGCCTCATTCGCCTCACCCAATATCCACCACTGAATACAGCTTTACGTTTTTAATGGCTTCTATAAATTGAAAGTCATAAAAGTACAATTGAAAATTAAGAAAAGCCTTTGGTCATTTTCTTCGATGGTTTCGTTGATTTTCGAAACAAGGAAAATAAAATTAATAGGCTTTAATTTTTTGTATTTTCCTTTTACCATCGAAATCGAAAGATGTATTATTAGCTGCTTAAATAGACTGAATAGGTCATTGTAAAGTTTTCGCTTCAAATTATTTTTAAAAATGCAAAAACTGAAAAAAAACACGTTTTTTTACGACGTCACAGTCTTCGACATTTACTAAAATAGTACTTCTGACGTATTGTGAACATGCCTCTTGTTTACCATAGTAAGAAGTAAAAATCACAGGCGCATAAATCCAGTTAGTGACGATTGCAATAAGATCAATATTATTTTCTTTCAAAAACCCTTTTTTTTCATCTTACGTTACAAGCTTATATTTTAATTAGGCTTACATGACTGTATGGTCATTCCAAAAAATTGTTTAGAAAAAACAAGTATTTTTTATGCGATAGTTACTGTTTATATGAATATCGTTTCAAGTTTAAGTAAATATTACAACTTATTTTTAGTTTGTCTCATTTTCGGTTGAATATTTTGATTTACGTATGCGCTTAACAAATCTTAAGCTCCACAGCTGCATCTGCATCGGCTAAACCTGTTCTATAAATTGATGATCTGAAAACAAGAATTAGAAATTTTGCAGCATTTTTGGATTGTGGAAAAGTTTTAATGATGCTTTATTAGAGCAGAGCTAAAATAATATTTCCTATACGTTGTCGCGTAAATATAATCCATTTACTTTAATAAGTTTTTATCCTCTGACCAAGAGCGTTAATAATTAAGTTCACATTGCAGACAAAGCTGTGAATTTATATGAAAAAAATAGTTTTTATTCCATTTTTGAGCAGCGACTGGATTCTTTCAACAGCATAACTGTTGGATACCATTAGTCAAATGCGAGTATAAAATATTCTACTATGTAGGCTAGACTAACCTACTAAAAAAGAAAAAAGCTTGCAAAAATCAAAAAAAATTAATTTCCTCAAAGTAATCAATCCTAAGTAAATTTTTTAAATTAGTCTTATTATAACATTTTGAAATAATTATATAAAAGTATGATGTGACACTAAAAACTTCAATTTTTTCTTAGAATGAATTGTATTTCTTTTTATTATATAAAAAGTTCATTTCCAAAATTGTTTAAAAAGTCCAGCAAATTTTGAAAACATTCGTTGTTGCTAAGATCGAAGCATTTTAATAATGAAATCAGATTTTGCTGAAATAGAGTTTCTTCTTCTGTGAACTGCAGTAACCTCCCTAATGGGATTGCAACTATGAAAGAATTTTACATTTAATCATACGATTAATCAAACCGCCAAAGTCGTTAACTTTCTGAAACCAATCTTTGCTTTTCGGATAATTTACGAAAGTTGACTACCTTTCGAAAACTTGCTTTCTCAATCCGAAATAATATTTTATTACAACATTTAAGTATCTATATCCAAAGTGTATGAAATTTTTTTCTATGCAACCTTAAATAACACTTTTGTTGACTCCAGCTGATTTCAGCTGGGGTCAACAACAAGTTGTAGTGTCCTGACGAGTCCTAATATGGACGAAACAAATCTGTCGGCACTTGCTTGTTGATTGACTTAACCGTTCTTACTTAATGTTAGCAATGGAACTGCAGGGCTTAGCTTGACTTTACCCGATCCGTGTTAGCTGACTCGATGATGTGGTCAGCATATCGGAACCACCGTCAGTATGCCCTTGCGGCTTAGCGATGCTTACCGCAGTTACGCTGGTAGTGCATTGTTTTCATTAAACTATATAGGTTATAACATGTACAAAAAAATTGTGCATTCGGCGCTAAATATGGTATATCAGAAATTATATGACGTAATCTTAGTGTAGTAAATAGTTCCTGAAGGTATTGCATTTGCAAGGAACATTCTAGTTGTCTAATTATAAAAATGGAAATATTTTGCATAAAATCAAAAATCCACTAAACACCAAATTTTATATTCATACCAATGCGAAAGTGACTTGATGAAATTTTAATTTCGTTGCTTTGCAAGCAAAAATATAAAAAATTACCATAACATTTAACGCCCAGCGAAGGTTGAGTAATTTTACTAAATCACCAAAACCAGAGTTTCCCAAAATGAGGTCTATGATCAAAATTAGAGTTTCCAAAATGCACAAGGGGTCCGCAACGATATGACAAAATTTGTCAACATATATACCTAGTAAAGTAATCGATACCATGAAATCTGAGACAGATTCGATGTGAAGACCTTTTGTTTTAGAGAACACTTTTTTTTAGGGACGAATTTTTGTCTATAAATGAGCGTCCCGATTTGCCCCTACGGAAATATGGTATGCCTGCTTATAAGCATTTATTTTTTAACGGATTTTGTGTTATTTATTTTTGGGTTTGTTTTATCTTTCCTTGTTGGTTGGGCAGAAAATTGATGTGACATAAGATTGGGGTCCATGATAAAAAAATTTGCCAATAGAGGTTCGTGGCCCAAAAAGTTTGGGAATAACTTTGACTAAACCACTGTAATAGGTTATATGGAAATTATTACGATTCCTGACAAACTTTTTTAATATAAAAAACAAAGCAGAAGACAACGTATTCATTAGCTTTTCATATATCCAAGGCATAATTTATGTGAAAAATCAAGTTAAAAACATATTCACGCATGTTTTTTACATCCAAAGCATAATTGATTTTTGAAAGTGAACAGTTGGATCCGTGCGATATTGTTTTCGCTTTGTTAAATACAATTTTTAAATGTCAAATGAAATCCAATGTATGACAGAGTTTTAGTCATTACCATTAATTCGTATTATTCAAAAGTACCGAGTACCGGTACCGCAATACTTTTAAGAAGTACCGTGCCCATCACTACATATTAGTGACCCCGACGTGATTTTGGATTTCAACTACCGTAAAACCTCTAATTTAGCGCCAACCTGTCTCTTCAAGAAGTCGCCATAAGCGATTTCTTTTTGCGGTGAAACTAACCAGAAATCCCTCTTTCAGTATCTGCATTAGCATAGAATAAAAAAAAAAAAAGAGAAAATTAGGGTTACCAACTTTCTGTTTCGCCATTTTAGGACACCTTAATAAAGGGGCGTCGAACCTTTTTAAGCCGAGAGCCATTTTGGCTCATTAAAAATATTGGCGGGCCAAACAAATGAAACACCTCGATTTTTGTCCCAAAATCGTAGTGATCTCTAAAAAAAAGGTTCTCACTTGAAATCAGTCTCGGATTTCATTATTTTTCTCTTGAAAACTAGTCATGTCGGAAAAAACAAGAAAAAAAGGAGTTTTTACATAAAATCTGTCTTTGATTTCCTGCAAAATTTTTGCCAAAATAGGCAGGACAGAGCCCAAAAAGTTGCCCCAAAACAATCCAAAGAGCTGTCAGTAAATTCCGGGACAAAAGTGACCCAGCCCGGGACACGGGATGCCAGACGTCAATTCCGGGACTGTCCCGGCCATTCCGGGACGGTTGGTAGCCCTGGAGAAAATGGATCTCTGAAGAAGCGATAGTAACCACAGGGGAATCCGGGTTAGTAAATCGCTTACGGCGATTTTTGAAAAAACAGGGTGGCGCTCAATTAGAGGTTTTACGGTAATTAAATTTTGAAGAACTCAAGTCCATTCACAGTTCAACCATCTACTAAAAAGAGGAAAAAGAACTTATGTATGTTATAATAATGCTCAGCTTAATATCAATTTATGTAATATTTATGCATATAGCAGTTATATTTCTTGCATTTTATTATTTGTATGCAAAATATTTCCGATTTTCTAATAATCAAAATGAAACTAGTGAAGACTTGCATAACACTAGTACAGTTCCGCCATCTTGTTTTCAACGAACTAATAGCAACCATAATGACGTCACAATAAATGATAGTTATCAAGTTATATTAGAGAGCTTGTCTCAACTTAATAGAAACGTATCTTTAAGTCTACCAGCGTTCTGGGAAAAAGAACCCATCGCTTGAGATAAATATGCTTTTTTCTTGCTTCTCAGCGTATTTGTAAGCAAAGCGAAATGTTCGACCATGTGCTTAAAGCGTCTACCGCCTAAATATTTGGCGCCATTAAGTGATGCTATTACAGAGTGACAATCTATTAATCCTTACGACATTTTGAAGCGTGCTTTAATATCGCGGTATACCTTGTTGGAAGACGCTCAATTAGACAAACTACATAAAATTCAATTAGGTGAATGTCCCCAATCGAATTTTTAGCAAAACTTCGTGGTTCTTTGGTAAGTTTTGATCACAATGAACCTACTTGCAAAAGGCTTATAAAACAAGTTTTCTTTGAGGGTATGCCCGTAATGGTTTGTCAATTACTGTCGGCTTCTGGCGAAACAGACGTTGATTTATTGGCACAAAAAGCCACCGATATTTTATCTGTAAGCTCCGGCAATCCTCCCACAGATGATAAACCGCAATACAAGGTCAATGAGTATTTTGTAAGCAGTTGGGAAATATGTCGGACGCTGTAGACGAATTAAATCGAAAGCTTGAAAAGTTTATCTCCTACCAGCCTAATAAAGGTTCTTCACCCACATCAACAATTTCTAAGAATGGATTATGTTTGTACCACAACCGTTATGGCAATCGAGCTCATAAATGCATATCCCCTTGCTCTTGGCATGCAAATGACGCAATGTCTCATTTTCAAAAGAATCATTTAAACTAATAGTTCCGGTAAAGAAAGGCGACTTTACCGGAGGAAATAATGAGTGCTCAACTCTTACGTCGCAACTACTACACATAAAATGTTCTATCACTAATTTGAAGTTTTTGATTGATACAGGCAGTTTTTGTTCTGTAATTCCTGTGGACCCTAATTCTCGAGATCATCCGCAGGATTATTTGTCTGCTGTTAATGGAAACCTGTCCCTACGTTTGGTTGCAAAAATATCACTATCGACCTGCAGGTCTTGTGCCTTTAAACTGGGAATTTCACATTGCTGAGACGTTAAAACCCATCATAGAAATAGATTTTTTATCGCACTTTGATATCAAGATTGATCCTAGAAAAGGAAGATTGATATTTCCTGAACACATACCACAATCTGCAAATATTAAATCATTCTGCTGGTTTCATCGACGTTTTGGTCCTCTGCTCAAAAGTGTCGAGATCTTTGTTCTTTTTTAACTAATACCGAACTTAACCCTAGTTTGTGTAATGTTGAACCTCCAAATTCCCCCTCTAATCTCCGTTTACTCTTTACACGGACCACAAACTATTAGTTGGTGATATATCTAGAAAAAAACTCCTTTAAATAACAAGCAAGCTCGATACCTATCGTTTATCTCAAAATTCACAACTGATGTTAGACATATTGAAGAAAAAAACAACGTGGTTTCCGATTGCTTGAGCCGTCCTGAAATCACTGCTGCTCTTTCGCCTTCTTTCACAGATTATACCGAGCTGGTTTTAGCACAAAGAGACGATCCATCGATTCGCGACCTCTCTCAATCGAGGACTTCATTAAAACTGTGTAAATGTGCGATTCCTAATTCAAGCCTTTTGTTACTTGGAGACACTATTACGGGAAAATTTCGCCCCATCATTCCAAATTCATTACGAAGCACAATTCTTGAGAATATGCACAACCTTTCCCACCCAGGCATTAAGGTTACTCAAAAACTCATCGGAGAGCGATTTGTGTGGCTGAATATAAGACGGGATATTGCTGAAAAGTGCTGTTCCTGCATTTCTTTCCAGCAAACAGAAATTACTTGACATCAAGCATTTCAGAACACCAGATGCCAGATTTTCACATGTACACGTCGATATCGTCGGTCCTCTTCCCGATTCTTCTGGTTACAAATATTTACTGACAGTTGTAGACAGATTTACGCGTTGGCGGGAGGCCGTACCCATGAAGGATATCACTGCACAATCTTATGCAGATTCTTTTCTTTTACATTCAGTGGCCTGTTTTGGGTCTCCTACAATAATCACTACAGATAGAGGGGCCCAATTCACGTCTCTCCTTTGGACAGAAATGTGCCAATTTTTGGGTTCGAAATTATATCACACAACAGCTTTCCATCCTGCTGTAAATGGATTAAACGAGCCATTCAATCGCAGTCTCAAAGTCGCATTGAAATGTCAATCTCCTCGCGATCTTTGGTATTGAAACTTGAGTCTTGTACTCTTAGGCTTGCAATCAGCCATAAAAGAGAATATGGGGTGTGCTGCAGTTGAAATGGCATTAGGGACTTCTAGACGACTGCCCGGGGAATATTTTGAAAATTCGACTCCTGTAGAGTTATACGAGGAAAGCAAAGTCCAACCAACTTCGCAGTATGATAAAACACTTTGTTCCTTCATAAACTCATTACGTAATACTATACCACGTCATCCTAAAAAACAACCAACTTATGTCGACCCACTTCTTTTCCGGTGTTCCCAAGTATTTGTTCGCATTGACAGTGTAAAATCTCCGTTGCAACGATCTTATTCGTGATCTCATTTTGTACTCGAACGACACGATTGTCATCGAAAAAGACGTTCATACTGACACCGTAACAATTGATTGTTTAAAACCGGCCTTTGTTGAGCTTAAATTTCTAAATTGACTTTTTTGAGGTCAAAAAGATTTCGGGTACATAACAAAGCTAATGCTTTCTGCTTAGTTATACAGTATTTGTTACGTTTGGGTTTTGTGCGAATCCATGATTAGAACAAAATTGTTTCGCGTTTTTTTCCAAATCCTTTGGTCTGGTATGTCTATGGCAACGGTTTGCGAGCATGTCCTTGGTTTTTAAACGCTTTTCAAAAGAGACATAAAAAATATAAAATTAAAAATTCAATCTAACATGAATCAAAAATCCGAATGAACCGCTAATAATCTTTTTTGAACCCGAACCGAAACTGAACCTTTAATATAAAATTTACCGAATCTGAACTTGAATGGGAAAATTATTTTAAACGGTTTGACGCCCTGATTTAAAAAATATCAAATTTAACAATAAACTTTTTTCTTTTATTTTTGACTTATTTTTTGTTTTTTTCGACGATTTGTGTGACTGTAATTAATCCAACACGATGTAGAGTTCTATTTTTAACAGTGAGCTAATAATATATTCTTTAAATTCTTCAATTTTTCTGTGTCTTTATATTATAACTCATTCCGTGCCTTTTGGAAATAAAAAAATAATTTTCAAGCCATCCTTCTATTTATTTTTGTGTCAACAACTCATAGAACCCAACAATTCATGAAGTATACATGTCTACACTGTTTGGATTTATTTGTGTTTCTTAAAGCAAATCGCCTTTCCGTCGAAAAATTAAAATACCGTCATGACCTTTCACAACGTGTATTCTGCAGCTGCCAATGGCGAGGGAATTTGATGTGTTTGACGTTTTTAAAGAATAGATCCATTTGTAGCGTGTTTAATCCAGATATGATGACGTATCTCCGCTGTTAATTATTGTGAATGCGTCTTTCTAATTGAATAGTAGCGATGTGACCTCGCTTTGGGCAGTGACTCTGCGTGGTTCATGAAATTGATTTCCTTAGAAAGTTTGTCGTCTGAGCCACATAGACAGATTAAAATTTGCTATAAATAGAGAGACATCGCTTTCATCAAAAGCGTGACCATAACTTCGCCGAAGGAACAATGACCATAATTTGCTGAATGGTCGAGTGATCGTTGTTGTGCTGAAAAATCAAGCTTTATTTAATAATTTGCTGAACAAGTTTTGCTATATTTTGATAAGTTCCTGCGCTCGTAAAACCGCAGATAAAAAATAAATTTAATCTCCTTTTGTCGAAGTTACAACTATACTTTTTCTTTCTCGGGCGTCAGAGATACGCATATTTAAATATAAGGGTAGTTTGTAACTTGGCGGGATTTCGCTGACCTCATCCAAGAAGTTTAGCACCACGAGGACAAAGAAAGCAATCGAATTCCATTAAATTATTGGATGAGCCAGCTTCTTAGACAATTGAATTTAGTCTTTAAACAAAAAATTAAATTTAAAATTTCTTCTGAACTTGAACAAATATTGAATTTACAAGTCTCTTTACCAATATGCCAAAATAATTAAAAAGAACTTACTTTAGCACGTTTTTAAAATGTTTTTAAAAAAACGTGCAAGAATTTTGCTTGAAACAAAAAAAATCCGTAAATTATACGATAGTTATTTGCTGTCAAATGTTTTACTTAAATTATTTGATATTTAATTGTTTTTTAACTCATACTTAAATAATTACCTATACTTTTTAAATTCTATTGCGTGCTTTTTTGTTTTGTACGCAAATTTTTATGATATTTAAATTTAGTATTAACATTGTCATTTATAAATTACAAGGTTAATCGAAACTCTATAACAGTGGTTTCCAAAGTGGGCGTTGGCGAGATTTAGGAGGGCGGTAAGAAGAAAGAGGGAGGTGAGGGTCGCTAAGAAGACAAAGGGCGATAGGGAACAATGTGAAGAAATATAGATGAAGGACGATTAATGACTTTTTATAGGTGACCTTACTGGGTGCTAAACATTGGAAACTTAAATACTTTTATCTTTAAACTTTAGTTGATTTTAGAAAACAGAAATCTTTAAAAATAAATCCTTTCAAAAAATGAAAAACCTAGCTCTTTTTTTTTCAATCTAGCCACTTGTGAAAACTGGCTGGCATCATTGTTTTCAATATAAAATTACCAGTCATTTGAGTTGAGATGCTGGCAGCGATTTGAGCACTTAGAACGACGTGAGTGAATAATATTTTTTAATTACTGTATATTGTATTTAAATTTTTAAAGCATTAAAACAAAAACAAACTTTTAAATTACGTTTTAATACCGAGGATTTATCAAATATCTGGAGGAGGCAGTGCCTGGCGTGTTGACAGTACATTGCGTGATACACAGACAGAACCTGATTGCACAGAATATCAGTGGTCGCCTTCATGATTCATTAAACACAGTTATGAGAGCAGTCAATACAATTAAAGCACGTGATCTCAATTCTAGGCTATTCCGACAACTATGTGGTGAGAATGATGAGAAATTTGAGTTATTACTACTGCACACAGAAGTTAGATGACTGTCCAAGGGAAACTGCTTGAGGCGTTTCTATTCACTTTTTACCACTGTAGTGGAATTTTTCAGAGCTCTCGGTGATAGCGTCAGCCTTGAATTGATTAGCATCAAGGCTAACATTGCCTATCTGTCAGACATTTTTATGAAGTTTAATGAGGTAAATCTACAACTGCAGGGAAGCCTTGTTAATCTGATCAAAATCAAGTCAACTGTACTGGCATTCATATCCAAGCTGGAACTTTACAAGCGCAATTTAGGTCGTCATGAGCCTTTTCAATTTCCAAGCCTGGCTGAGCTTGACAAAGAAAGCGCAGGACTAGATGAAGACCTGAAAGAATACTGCTCACACTTAGATCAGCTCAACAAGGATATGACCAGTAGATTTCAAGACATTTGTTTTCCTTGGAGGT
This sequence comes from Diplosoma virens, assembly GCA_963680785.1. Classification (NCBI taxonomy): domain Eukaryota; kingdom Metazoa; phylum Chordata; class Ascidiacea; order Aplousobranchia; family Didemnidae; genus Diplosoma; species Diplosoma virens. The sequence goes on along the minus strand of OY796887.1, from coordinate 13,325,849 downwards.
ACCTGATTGGATGATCGATCCACAGCATGAGTTGAGTCTGGAAGGGGCAGGTGTCTTAGAAGAAGAATTAATATTACAATGAATTAGTATCATGAAAAATTAGTATCATTCCGAAATGATATTAAACTGAGACCAAAGCTTTCAAACTCTACCAGGATTTCTGGCTGCAGAAAGCTGTCGGTAAACGTTATCAGAAGTGTGGAACAAAGTGAAGCTGTACTTTGTAGCTTTTCCAACATCTTATTTGGTTGAGAAAAGGTTCAGTGCAGTTTCCCAGCTTCTTTGCAAGCAAAGGAATAGGCTAGCTGTCACAGATTAGGGAGACCTAAGGCTTTTCCTCACTGCACGGAAGCCAGAAACTGACAAGTTGATATCATTGCATCAGGCGTATCCATCTCATTAAGATGTGAGTACATGGTATGTGTCACACTTTATTCATAATAATTTTAATCATTACGATGTATTTATTTCCGTTATAAATTCGAAGTTTTATTATGAAATAATAATCGCGCCGCCGTTGAGCGCTGCTCTCGTATTATGCGATGTAACGTCCGATTCGCTTTTCTCTTTACGCCCGACAGTATTGACGTAATATGTTTTGATCAGCGTCACTGTAGTAGAATATTCGCGTATATACTAGGTCAGTGGTTTCCAACCGGGGGTGCATGGACCCCCAGAGGTCCACCGAGTGATTTTCGGGGGTCCATGAGCTTTTCATGCAAAAAATGAAAGCAATATGTGTTATAGTGAAAGGAAAGAAATTGCCAGTTGGCTTAGCTTGCAAAAAATATTAGCCTGCGCAACGCTAGAAACCAAGCTTCACTCCACAACTTAATACGAAATTCTATTTTACAAAAATAGGAAAAATATGAAAGTGATTCGAAGTGAAGACCTTTTTTTAGAAAACACTATGATTTTGAGAGCAATACAAAGTAAAGACTCTTTTTTTTAGAGCACACTATGATGTTGGGATGAGAATTCAGTTTTGTTCACCGAAGTGAGTTGTTAAGTTTCCTGGGGTTAAAAAATGGGCCACAGTATGGAAAAGGTCGAAAACCGTTGTTCTAGTAAATTCCTCACATAACAATATTGGCTGCTTTTACTTAAGGGGTCCACAAGTTTTCGCCATATTATCGAAAGGGTTTATGACACTGAAAAGGTTGGGAACCACTGTACTAGGTGGTTCTAACATAAGCGTATTCTCTAAAGAATTGTAGAATGATTTGGTTTATTCGAGTAGAGTTTGCCGTCACGTGGGTTTGTCTATTTATACGCTCGCTAAATCGCAATCACAGAGACGAAAAAGAGAAAGCGGACGACGAGAAACGATTAAAGCGAAAAGGTCGCTATGAGATAAAGTTGAATATTGGGGTGAGTGTTGAATTTATCTTGCGCCTGGTCCTTTAGGATTCTAGTTCAACTGGTCCTTTAGGATTCCCGAACAAAGTCTGTGACAGTATGTTGATTATGTATGCTAACAGAATAAATGTATTTTTGTGTTTGCACAAATTTATTATATATATGAAATGCTATAATAAAGCATAACTATGTGCACAAGATAGGGGGCGTTATCAAATTTTTGGCAACCCTAAGGGGGCGGTTGGTGAATAAAATTTGGGAAACACTGCTCTATAACTTCTCCAAAACTTTCTGTTGTTAACTGTAAAAAAATTTATCTCATTTTCTTTAATCGCACTTGTTCTGCGTTATATTGTGTCAAATTTAAGAAACATCAACTAAAATTAAATATACAAATTAAAATTCATAGATCAAAAGTGAGGCGACTAATTGGGCAAGTTCTATTCTATATAAGCCAAAAATAGCCTATCATGGACTTCTAAACTAAGCCAACAATCCAAAACTGCAACATACCAATACAGTAACGGAGCTCATCAAATATTTGGATAAAGTTTCTACCATTCTCGTGATGACTGTGCCTTCAGCATGTTTGAGCTTTGAAAGAAAAAATTTTTAATGAATATTTTGCTTTTTTCAACATTATTGACAGCATGCTTTGTGCGTTCGGCTCTCTTCTGCTCTAATTAAGTATCTTTTAAAGCAAATTGTTCAATGATGCAACCACACAGAGCAAAGCTCTTTTCGACATGTTAAAGATGCTTGTTTATTTAAAATATAATCATGTATTATTTTTTAAAAATTTATTGTTTTTAGAATAATTAAAAATGGAGTTGGTCTATATTTTTCTAAAATTTTTCTGTCTCGGAAAAATTACCTGGTCTCGGTCTCGACGTTTGTGGTCTCGACTACATCACTGGTATAACATTTTTAAAATGCTTGTTGACAGTAAAAAAAACCTGGTTGAAAAACTAATCAAAAAAGAAATCGCATTACAATCGCTTAAAATTGCTTTAAAATTTACTCATACGTACTTACGTATTGTTTCAAATCATATCAGTTCGCTTTAATTCTGTTATTTTAAATATTAATTTCATTAATAATTTATGAGTCTTTTTTGCATATTTTAAATATTAAGAATATTGCTGAAACATTTCTTTTATTGTGATTATTCCAACGAAATTGCTTATTTTCAAGAAGTCTTTGACCGTGTTAACGAAAACCTGTTTGTGTTTTATCATTGAGGTGTCATCATTAATAAAGTTTTATAAATTTTGTAATCGTCCTCTGCTAAACATTTCATATAACACCAGAAGGATTTATTAAATTATTCGTATCTTTTACATGACAAGAATAATGTAATCTTTTATTTTACTTTTCACCAAACAGCCTAAGTTTAATTGCTCTTTTGCTCTTATAAACATATCACGTGTTGGCTTATCGATGTACGTCAGAACCCATTACACGTGCACAAGAAGCGATAGACGACATTTGACAGCAATCATGCAGGTGTGTTATTGCTTTGATAAATGTTTTGTTAATCTAGATCAAGGGTGTCAAACTTATTCGGTGTTGTGGGTCCTATTTGCGCACTTCCATTTTAAGCAGGCAGACAATTTTTCAAATATAAAGATTTTCACTTTGATTTTGTTTCGGTTTTATTGAATTTCGTCGCTAAAACGTAAGTGAAACTCGGTTTACTTTTTTTCGTAGTTTATTTAAATGTTGACATCAAAAGAGATCATAAACGGGTCCATTAGTTTGTTTATTAGGTATTAGCTTTATCCCCCACATTTCCAGCAAATCACTACAGAAACGCGATGTTCTCAAAATGGCTACTTCATTTCCTTTTTGGAAATAGTGTGGCATTTTTTTACGTTTTGCAGAAAAAAAATGTGATATATTTTTGCTTTTGTGAAGGAGTGGATTTCTTGCTTTTGTACCCAATGATTAAAGGGTACATGAAAAAACATTTGCCTGTCGGTAAAATTTAAGAAGAACAATTTGGATTGCAAAGCCCTCTCAACAATGTAAGTCAGTAGTATACATTGTTGTTTTTCTTGGCAATTGTGGTGGATTTGAGATGGATCATGAGATAAATATGTAGGGGATAACTCAATGGCGACTTCTAGCGGCCTGGCTAACCTTAAGGTTTGCAATAACTTTATCAATTAACTTTTTACATGTTTTAATTTTTATTAAGTAACAGTATTTTAGTTAACTTAGCTTTCTCTAAATTTTCGTTTTTAACATTTTATGTAAATCCAATTGTTTATCTTTGTGTTGCATAAACGAATGATCAAAAAATCAAAGTTTTCATTTTTAATTTTACAGTCTGCGACAAAAACTTAGGAACACTTTTCAAAAAACGTAACATGTAACTTCGAATGCCCATATTTCGATAAGTAAGCGGTATTATTGTGCCTTAATGTATAATTATGTTATTGTGTTAATATATATTTTCTGTATGATACTGTTTTTTTATTTTCCACTCAATAAATGGCTTGCAAGATTGTGTTTTAGTCAAAATCAGTTAAATTTAGGAGTATTGGTTGGAAAAATAGACAAAAAGCAGTCTCTCAGGACGGAAAAACGGGTTCAAATTGTAACTTTAAGGAAATTAAAGTTTTCTGTACGTCAAATCGCGAAAAAGATGAAGGTTAGCAAAACAGCTATGCACAATGGGATCATGAAATAACAAAATGAGGGTGTTTTTATAGACAGAAAAAGTCTGTAGGCCTATCTCTATGTCTATGTCCCAACTAGCAAGTCTTTTGCCAAAGTTCAGACGTTTTTTCTTCATTGCATGGTTTTCGGGCTGACTTGCATGATTTGAGGCCGAATTCCAGACACAATCGCGTTGAATTGTTTTTGTAGTGATTGCTGTGCCAGTTTCGATCAACTTGACCTGGATTTTTTTGAAGGTACTCATTGGAAAGTGAATAACTGCCTTACGTATGAGGCGCTCCTTTCTGCTGGTGGTAACCCTTGGTCAGATCTTTTTTTAACCCTAAACTTTTGTCGCAGACAGTAGTTTTCTTTGGTTTATGTCGATGTCACAACTTTACTCGGGAATTCAAAAAGACCAGTTGAACTAAGTAATCCCAATATCAACACTGAGATAAAGCCAGGGTTGTGGAGTCAGAAGAATTTTTTCCGGCTCCAACTCCGAATCCAGAACCTCTGCAAAACCAACTTCGACTCCCGACTTCGACTCTAGAACATTTAAAAAAACAACTCTGACACCAAGCTCCGACTCCCAGCAATTCTAAAAAAACGACTCCAACTCCATTTCCAACTCCACTCAAAAATGTACGACTCCGACTCCACAACCTTGATTAAGTTAAACTTTTAAAAATTTCATAAAAATGGAAAAGCAGACGTTATTTTTATAATCTGTTGCCCGAGTTGTATAACGTTAAAATTTAATATCAGTTCTTCAAAAAAGTGCTTGATAAAATTATCCGAGCAAAATAGTTTAAATTACAAGTTAAAAAATAAAGCCAAAAAAATTTTGATAATTTAAAGCCTGACAGACTGTATCTAAACAAAATTGAATACAAAAACTCAAAAAATGTAAAATATGAAATAAAATTAAAACTGTTCTTTTTTTTTTACTACTATACGTATATATCCACAACCAGGAAGAAACCTAGAAAAGCGACACAGTCCTTAACACTTTTAAAATTTTCTAGTTTTTAACTATCGATTGCTAAGTTCCAGTGTTGGGATTCAAAGTTTTAAGAATAGGTTCTCTTTTTTATAGAACTTACTAACAACAGGTTTCCTCATTGTACAGAGATATTGAAATACTGTACATAGATTACGTTCATTTAAAAGCAGGTTCGCTAAACGTGCTGAAATTCCAAAAGCGGGTTCACGCGAGCCCGTGCGAACCCTTTGAATCCCATCACTGCTAAGTTTCCATTTTATCTAAAAAAATTGAAAATCATAAAATTTTTTTTTTTGCCATCTTAACTCCAATAATCTCAATCTTAATTGGATGCCTGTAAGCTCAACCATATACAGTATTTATTTGATTAGGTTTTGTTTGTTGCCGTTACTATTTCCGCAAAAGCAACAATGCTATTTTTCTCTCATTGTACAGGTCTACAAGTTTTTCGTATCGTGGTTGCTTGTTACTCAAAGCGATGCGTAAATCATTTTTTACGGTTTCCAATCGATTTCGATACTTATTCTTTAAATAAACTAGGGAAGAAAACCCAGCTTTGCACAGATAAGTAATCGAAAAAGGAAGAACTGCCAGGGCTTTTTCAGCCAACTTTGGATATGTTTCCAGTTGTATACACCAAAAATTATCTAAAACCATCGATTCAAACTCCATTTTCATGTTTCGACTTTCTTTCAAATCGATAAGATCCTCTTTGTAACTCTTGTCATCAGGAAGTGTATCTACATTAAACTTAAAGAGATTGATTATCCAAGTTTCCATTACGTTTAATTCACCTGGAGAGAACTAATTGTTAAAGGATGCGCTGAGAGTTTTCATATGTGCGACAATTTCCAACTGCACATTCTCTAGCAAGCTAGCACCACCTTCCACAAGTATTTCATCAAGAAAAGGAAAGTTAGCTAGGTTGCCACTCTGAACCCGGCGACTCCAGAGAGGCAGTTTGACGATGAAAGATTTCAACTTCTCGGACGCTTTACCATATTCATTTCTTTTCCTTGTGGTGATAAGTTCAGCTCATTAAGATGGTTAAAAATATCAGCAAGATAAGCTGTCATTTGAATAAATTCAACAGATTCAAAACAAACAACCAAGTCACTGTTGCGATCTTCCAAAACGCGTTTAATCTCTTTTCGTAGTTGTAGAAACCTGTTACGTACCCGACCCCTTGACAACCATTTTACTTCAGTGTGGTAGAGAAGAACATGTTTGTCGTTTTGATTGACATCTTGGCAGAGCGATAGAAACAAACGGTGATTCAAAGCACGGCCTCTGATGTAATTCACGATTTTCACACAGGAGTTAAGGGTATCCTTTAGACATGTAGGTAGTGTTTTGAAAGCAAGAGCCTGTCGGTGAAGTAGGCAATGAGTTATTTTTTACTCGGGTATCTCTTCTTTCAGCATAGCGGCAAAACCAGAACGGTTGCCCAGCATAGCTGGAGCACCATCACTGCAAACAGAACCAATCACTTTTATATCAAGATTATGCTTGATAAAAAATTCTGTAACTAGTTTAAATATATCCTTCGCGGTTGTTGTTCTCGGTAGTGGTTGACAAAACAAAAACTCTTCTTCGACTTTCTTTTCCTTGATATAACGAACAAAGCAAATTAATTGACTGCAGTTGGATACATCTGTTGACTTATCCAGTTGAATCGAGATTTTTAGTGGAGAAGCCTTTAAGTCCGAAATTAGTTGATCGCGAATATCAATACTGAGATCCTTGATTCTTCTAGCAATAGTATCGTTTGACAACGCAACTTGTTTCAACTTTCTGGCAGCACCATCTCCCAAAATTATGTCAGCCATGTCAATGACACAAGGTTTAACAACTTCTTCGGCAAGCGTGTGAGGTTTCATTGCTTTCGCAATGCGATAAGCTACTTTGTATGAAGCGAGAAGATGAGGCTTTTCGACACTAGTAAATCCCATTTTTTGGAAGCGTCCCACTTTTTCCGTAACGAGCTCGTTTTGTTTTTAAAGTTTCAGCATCATATCCAGCTTCAACTCCCCCATGTTTATTTCTAAAATGCTCACTTAACTTTGACGGTTTTAGATTAGCATTACAAAACACAACATCACAGAGAATGCACTGCGGCTTTTCAACTCCATCAACTGTAGTGGCTGTGAAACCAAACTTACTGTATTCCTCTTTCCACTTCCTTACTTTGATTTTTGACATGCTGCAGTGCTGTGTAGATTATCAAGAACAGGACTAAAATTACTCTAAAAGTCTAAAATAAATGTTATTAATAGTTTGCAAGATAAACCTTTACAAATACAATATCCTTTACTCTTTTAACCTTAATAATGCTTCTATCAACACTTTCAATTATAACCTAAATTCTTTTGCACAAAATAATCAAACAGCCGAAAGTATCCCAACTACTCGATTACTAACTGTCACAAAAAATAGGAGAATATTAATACAGGGATACGCTCTCCACGTGGTACAGGCAGACAATGAGTTTTTATGACTGAGAAATTTTCTTCTATTTATCTATTACATCACAGTCAATCGTTTATAAAACATGAATGAAACGAATACTCCTATTGGTAAAATCTGCGTTATGGTCCGATGTAACATAAATTAAACTACAGTTTGGAAAAAAAGATCGCACCCCAAGAAGTCCCTTCTCGCACCCCCAATTGAGAACCGCTGTTTTAGAGACTGCGCACAGACACATTATGAGCATGAGGTTTTGTGTTAGAATTCCTATAAATTGATATTACGCGTAATAATTAAAGGAAGACAATTATTTAATATGTTACAATTACTTAACTGTTATTTAAGCGTTTTAATTTTCTTTAAAATTTTCAAAAACGTGCCAATTTTGACTTCGGAACAGAATTTATGTCGTGATAATGTAAATATTATAAGGGAATTTTCCGCGAATTAGGCGTGGCCAGTCACTATATTAATGCACTATTGGATGTGTGCAGTAGACCATGCGGAGAAGTCGGCGATAATTTGTAAAATGTCTTCAACGTAAGAGATGCTCGCTGGGCTTTTTGCGTGCTCAATTTAGAGTTGATGAGTATTAATCTTCTCGGTTGGCAGGTTGAGATAATTTGTTCTTGGACTTGCTAAAAGGACGCATTTCTTCATAGGTTAAGACGGCGAGGAAGGTACCAGTAACATAGCCAAGATAAGTTAGGCTACTTGTTTCCAATAAAGTCGCCATAACTAAGCTGCTAGGTCTCTTGCATGTTTATCCACTTGTGCTGTGGTTGAAATAAGCTTAAGATAGCTTACTAAGCAGAACCGTAGCTACCAGTTAAGTAGCCGGAGGTTGTATATCGTAATCTGTAAACTTGTACGTTCCTCATTTAGCACATTAAGCCATATTTCAATCTAATTAGTTTTAGACTGTTAATTACCGTAAACACTGTAGCAGAGTAGGTAGAAAAAACTAGCTTACGTTTAAAAGAGGATAAGTAAACAGTTCTGAGGCTCTGTTATGCTTTTTTAGGAACTGATGCGATTGTGCTTTGGACATTGCAGTACTTAAACAAAATGTCAACTTTGATCAAAAAACCTTTTGAGATGTTTTCCTATTTATTAACTTTGATATTGAGATTAGCCGTATTTTATTGGCGAAACCAATACGAATGTGTCATATAACTGAATCATTTTCACAGAATATTACTTTTTGTTTCAGATAAGGGTCAATATACTGATATAGCTTTAATTAATTATTAGTTACCCTGTAAGGACCAACTTTTTTACCCTGTATATTGGCCGAACCAAAATGTAGAAGGACTGCTAACTACTTCAAAAAGATTGGCTGGATGGAACAGTGATAACGGCAACACCCACATCTCATGATGATCAAGTGTATATTTACGTGATGTATTTGTATATAATGAAAATGAAGATATTACATGTCTTCATTGTCATGATGCTATGGTTTCCGGAGAATTTTCAAGTGGAAAAAAATGGTACAATGATGTATGGAAGCTTGACTTTTTAAAACGTCATTTAAAAAGTAAGACCCACTTATATGGTGTACAAAAGCTCAGAAACAAGAACCCTTCATTACCAGCCAGTGGAATATTAAAAATGCTAAGTGAAACCCCAGAAAAACGTAATCGAAAGCGTGCATACAAGGAAGAGGTTGTAATTCTTATTGACAATGTTCTATTGGCATTAAAGATGAACAATTCTTTACTTTCTAAGTATGTTCGAATACCTGAAAATTGGCGAAAAAAACTACGCTTTTAAATTTTTGGAATCTATTAATATTGTTATTAGCCAGGAAATAATAAAAGAAATAGCTTTTGGCAATTTTCACACTCTAAACTGTTTATGAAAGTACAGATATTATATTTTGAATGCAGAGCCTATTTTGAATATAAAACTAGATTTAGCGGAATCATACAACCAAAGTCATGTGAAGCTTCATCTATTGTTGCTGCAATTGAAGAGTTTTACAAAAAAATAGGCTTGAGGTGCATAAAATGGTTATGTTTACATTTGATGGAGCAGCAGTAATGCTAGGTAGAAGAAATGGCGTAGCGGTGAAACTCAAAGAACGTATAGGTCTACCACATTTAGTACAACAGCATTGTGTTGCACATCGGTAAGATTTGGGTATAGCTGATACATGGAAAAAAATGAAACTATTGCAAGATATCGAAACATTGATGCGAACTATTTATTCTATGTTTTCTCGTTCCACAACCAACCGCTGTAAATTTCAAGGTATTGCTGCAGCTTGTGAAAACGAGGCGATTGCTTTTAAACCCCTTAATGAAGTTCTATAGTTGTCACGTCACTTTGCTCTGCAGGCCATTATTAAAAATTATGATAGCTTGATTGCATATTTGGAAAAGATAAAATCTGATAACCCAATTTCTAAATATCGTTTTAAGAAATTGAAAAATAATGGAGTTCATATAGCTTTGAAAGTTTAAATAATGTTTTTGAGGAACTAGCTGCTTTGTGCAAAATTTTCCAAAGATAAGGATTGACACCTATAAATGCACAGAATTTTGCACATGCAAAAATAAATAAACTACGGCAGAAGTATCTTGGTGACACGACATTTTGGAGTAAAAGAGTGGATAATTTGTTAGCTAGAATATCTGAAGAAGAAACTGCCACTTTTAACACTGAAGGACTGTTGGATTTTATAAGACTTTTATGTGATCATATGGTAGAGAGATTCCCAGAAAGAGAAGTGCAAGACTGGGTAGCATTCGATTGTGCTGCATTAAAATTTCCTTGTTATACTTTTGGCATCAACCAAATTGAAGCTCTGTGGTCTAAATATCATTCTGTTTTGCCATAACGAAATGTAATTATTAAACAAGATACAGATTTTAAATATGCAATAGCTGAAAAACTTTGAGGCTGGAGTTATTAGCACTTTTGCTGATTCGATAAACTTTGTGTTTCAGCATGAACAGTTTAGAGATTTGGCAAAGCTCGCTGATATTGGTGGAACTTTCCTTGCATTCAGCGTTGAATGTGTGCGCGGATTTAGTTTGATGAATTCCATCAAAACCAAGCTAAGGAACAGGCTGGGAGAAGGGTATTTAGACATGATAATGAGGGTCAGTTTTTATCAACGTGATGGATGTGTTATAGACAAGGTGAAGGTTTACGAAGAATGGGTCAGCAGCAAGGATAGACGTGAAAAAGTTGTTCGAAGGCAGTGATGAAATACTGTAAAACATAGGTTCTCAACCTTTTATAGCCCATTCCCCCTTGACATCCCATTGAAATTTTTATCGCCTCCTTGCCGCCAAAACAATTGTTCAAAGTTATTATTTTACTCCAAAAACGTAAGGAGATTCTCGTTTTTAAAAAAATACACTTTGCTTTTTTCAAAAATAAATAGTACTTTTATTACGACTGGTTAATGAGATTTTTGCCCTTGGTCTGGGCTTTGTGGTTCCCCACATTTAGCAATTGGAAACGATATTTTATAGACTGTTTTCAGACATGTCATTGAGCTAACGTTTGTTTTGCAAAACATTGCGCCAATTATATTTTGTTTTCATTTTGTTCTTTTTTTCATCCCTTTATTTCAATTCAAATAAAACCATTTGTTACAAACAATCTCATTTATTATTTTCTATGCATGTTCATTGTTATCTACTGATAACATGTATAACCTTTATTACAGCATATACAATCTATAAAATACAGTAACACTATAAAAGAACTTATCGAATAACCAAATTTTTTCTGGCAAGTAAAAAACATAAAGGTGCTGCAATCAGGTGCACCAAAAAATGTTTGGGCAAGATGGGCAAAGTTTAAAAAAGGGCACAATTTTTGGTCAAAAGACACTTTTGACAAACGCATATTTTACCCTTGGAGAAAACTTTTACTAAAAAACGTAATAAAGATCAAAAATAAAAAAATACAAAAATCTTTGCTTTTCAACCTCGGTGTTTTGTTTATTTGGCCGGCAGATATTTTTGATGTAGCATACTCATGAAGGTTTAAAGTTCTTGTTGCAAAGAAAGACCTTTTTTATTTTAGCGGCTTTCACTTTGAACTAAAAAGAATTTACACTTTCAAAGTCAAATGATGAAAAAATGTAGCCTATCCAATTAATCATATATCTTAACTGGGAAAGCATATCTTAACCTGGATAAGCTTTTTATACCATACAAGCTGAAGCTTATTATGTTTGCTCAGACAAAAAGTTCTTGATAGATTATTTCGTTTCAAAAAATCATGTCTATATAATGCAAAAAAAGTTTTCTTATCAATTCAAAGGTTATTTTGTCATTGAATTAATGTAAAAGTAATATTTTAATCTTTAGTGGAATTTCGGAGAATAGTAACTGAACCGAAGATAAGTTTACATTTTTCAAAAAAAATCTACCTTTTGGTCCATCGATTTATAAAAGCGAAAACCGTTCTTTAATCATTTCAAATTTAGGACCAAAAATGACATTGTCTTCGGAAAAGTATTCACTGTGTAAGCGCAAGCTTGTTTATTGGTTTGACACATTTGACTAGCGGTAGCAAACATACAAGCTTGATTTAGCCTAAAGCCGAGTCGAAGTATCAAAATACAATAACGACTCCAACTCCGACTCTTGCACATTTAAAAAAACGATTCCGACTCCGGACTACGACCCCAATAAATCTAAAACAAACAACTCCAGCTCCGACTCCTACTCCGCAATCCTGGGTAAAAGTATGTTTATTTTTATATATGCCGGCTATAAAAATAATTTGCCGCGAGACTGAAGTTTCTTGTAACAGTTAGTTTTCGCTAAGCACAATGGATTTATTATAAAACTTCTCTCTCGAACTAAAAACGAACGACGGTTTCTGACTGGTCCGAACGATTAACTTTGTAAACTTCATTTTCCGTTGCCTAATAGCTCGCAAAACATTGAGTCATTTGGCGCTTGTCACGTAACAGATGTTACAAGCTGGCCACGTTTAATTCTTTATTGTAGCAATCTTTTTCAATGCGTTTCCTTCGAATAAGCAACTTGGAAATTTACAGTTCAGTTTTTAACTAAAGAGAAATATTGGAACTGTTGGTTTATCTATTTGAATAAGTTGAATTGTAAAAGTAATAGAAATAATTAAAGAAATTGAAGTGAATTATATTGGAAATTAAATTAAATAGTTAGACTGGACTGTTTGGCTGTTTCTTTTCACAGTACAGCTATTCCCAAGCCGTTTAGTTTCTGTGGCTGTCGCAGACTCCACGTGCGTCAGGAACATAGAAAAAGGTAAATTTCTAAGTGAGATAAAATTATATCAAGATAAAATTTCTGAAAACTCAAGTTAAAAACGCAAAGCAATAGCAAGTTCTGAAGAGTGAAGATTCAATCCGCTTTTCTCAAATTCACACTCGCTAGCTGGAAGAAAGAAGCCATCTTACCAGCAGCTGTCAATCAAGCAACTACAATCAAAAAGCAAGCATAACGAACAGTAGGATAATTGTTATTAATTATATTATTAACCTACTTGATTAACTATATAACAAATTTTGCGTTGTATTAACTGGCAAACTGCGTGATATATTTATATTTATTTCACCTTTTCAAGTTATAATTTATTTACCGTCGTGTAAAGTAATTTTCATTCCTTACTTACAAATTAATATGGCTGAAGGGTCTAGCCCAAAGCAGTCGCTTATGTCTCGGGACGTTACCGATGATAGTCAAAAGGAAATGCGAAATCACCGTGCTAAAGTACGGGAATTAATGTCCGCTGGCGAATCTTTTATTGCGACACTAAATGAAAGTACGGGTTACGAAAATGTTGCCCTTATTAATGATAAGTACCATGCGCTCGATGCCGAGATACTTGCGTGTCAGGGGCAGGCGTCTGGGGAAGGTAAAAGCGAAAGTCAGGGGATATACAATCGTTTGGGAGCACTGAGACTGAATATCATAGATGTTTATCAGAAATGGCATGCTAGCGTTCAAAACAATAGTGGGCTCACTCCGCTAGACATTGAAACACATTCATCACAAAATCAAATGCTCTCGAACACTAACACAAACATGCCAAACATCGAACCCTCCGACTCTGTTAGCAATGTTGGGAGTGGCAGCTCAAGAAGTTGCACATCATCGCAACTAGCCAGAAAACAAATCTCGCTGCGGCTTAAAAGACAAAAAGCTGAATTCAAGCAAAAACAACGGGAAATTGAATTCAAGCTCAGACAGGCTGAACTAGACGCCGAGGAGCAAATGTTGCACTTATCAAATCCAAACTCCGTTGTAAGTGCTCGTTCACGAAATCAACAAACGGTTTGCAAGCCACTTCCCCACACGCAACCTAGGAAAAGGCTTTGTGACGTTACACCTGAACACACAGAAGAATTTGCTAATGCTCAACCACATGCTCAATTATACAAACCACTAGTGGAAAGTATTGTTAACACAAAGTCTACTCCACTGCGAAACTACAGAGGGTATTCTACACAGCACGACCCTTATTCACAAAATAGGGTTTCAACACTTAAAAATCAAGAATTCCAAGGAAGCCCTCACAGTAGTAATTCTTCACATATTGCCCTGCAAGAATACCATATTCTATTAGAGGAGGCTCGCGAAATCAGATACTCTGGTCGCAACCTTCCCTTCATCTTTTTCCAAAATCAGATAAGAGAACTGATTAAGCGATGTCCCATTTCACACCGTAAAATGGATCTTCTGCGTGCTTCCTGTCAGGAAGGCGCGCGAGAAGCCATTTCGGCTCTGGTGCCACCTGTACCAGGTTGGGATATAGACACACAAATCACGCGAGCCCTGGAAGGACTCAGACTTCGCTATGGATGCTGCAGTTTTCTTGCGGAACCACTTGTAAGGCAAATTCGTTCAGGAGCAAAATTACCCCGTATGGATGCAGGAACCTTAGAGAAACTAATCTCTGACCTTAACGACTGCGAACTGTATGCCAGGGCCCACCAACAAATGCACAGTCTTGACAGTAACTTTATTGTCGATGTGGGTGAACGACTCCCTTACAACTTTAAGAAGCAGTACACATATTTCTTACATGATAACTTTGGCAGCACGGAGCAACCATCATTCGACTCTTTCAAACAATTCCTTAACAGAGAGCTACAGGTTGTTAAAACAACTTTTGCAGAGCGATTTTTGTGCTCTTCTGACAGAGGAGAGAAGAATCGATCTACGCAACGGGCTAAAGTACATCACACAAATGTCCAAACAAAAACGGGAAATTCGGCGACAACAACGTCTATAATAACAAGATCAGCACCTGCAGCAAGTGCACCAAGTGAAGCATCTAAATGGCAACAATCTCCTAGGTGTTTCATGTGCTCCACTCAAACATCAGAGAAACGGCACTTCTTATACAATTGCGATAACTATCAACGTTTGACCCCAGAAGAAAAACGAAACGCTATTATTCAGGCTCATCGTTGCCTTAATTGCTTGCAGTCTCACTCTGTAGAAGATTGTAAGTTTCTTTGCAAATGTAAGCACTGCAAACAACACATGGCAGTGCCTAAGCATACTACTTCACTACACGAAATATATAATACGTCCTTTCCCACATATCCCAGCGAAAATGTCAGCTCTACTGAAAGGGTGGCTGTTGGGGCCGCCTCACTCCCATCTTATAATCAAAAGGCTAGTACCTCAGTAGTGAGGAAGATAGAGGCACAACAAACAGGTATTTTGACACGTATATCTGCTGTACAAATAAGCAACCCATGCACAGGAAAAAATACCTTGGTTTATGCGCAGCATGATCCTGGGTCACAAGTGACACTAATATCTAAAACACTATTGGAAGAACTCGATCTTGTGCCTGTAGGAAAATCAAAAATTACCCTACATACAATTTCATCCAGTGAAACAAGCGAGCTGGAGAATGTAGTGTTCAACCTCAAATCACTACACAATAACAAACACTTTCTTGGGCTGCAGGCATTGGTAGTCTCACCATGGTCTGATGAGGGCTACACTCTGCCTCACTGTCAGGATTTGTCGGAGTACCCACAATTTGATGATGTCGTTCCATACATGATTCCTGAGCGTTCGGGTGTTGATGTTCTGATAGCTCTTGACAACTCTGCCTTAATGAGGGTTTTACAAGAGCGAACTGGTAATGAAGGCGAACCTCATGCTATTGAAACCCCACTCGGGTGGATAGCATCTGGAGGAAAATTCCAGAAAGGAATGAATTGCCAAACTCACAAAATTTCTGTAAGTGACAATATCAGAATTAAAGAATTAGAACAACTTGTTCGTGAATTCACAAAAGAGGACGAGGTCATACAGCCCTCGGTAAACGACAAAAAAGCTCAACAACTAGTCGAAGATAACATTAGAGTCATTGATAGTCGATATCAGATACCTGTTCCTCTAAAGGAAGACATCCATAAACTGCCAAGTAATTACGAATTAGCTAGAAGACGTGCTAATGGACTGTGCAAGCACATGGTACGACAACCTGACCTACAATTATCTCTTGTTAATGCCATTCAAAGACTTAAAGAGAACAAATTCATTATGCTCGCTGAAGAAAACACGGATCAGCAAACAAACTATCTCCCATACTTTATTACAAATCAAGCAAAACCCAGAGTTGTCTATGACGGCTCTGCTAAGTGGTCGGGATGGTCCATCAATGATTTTATTTATTCTGGTCCTGACATGCTTAACATTCTGGCCCATGTTTTAGCAAGATTTCGCATAGGAAAATATGCAATAATGGCAGATATTACCAAGTGTTTCTTTCAAATTCTTTTACCTGAACACCAACAGAATTTATTTAGAATCTTGTGGTACGACAATGATGACATTTTAAATGGAAAGCTTAAACCATATAAATTTACTGTGGTGTGGTCAGCTCTCCATACATCGCTTGCCGTAGTATAAGAGAGATAGCCAAGGAAAATCCTACCAATGCCAGTAACCCCACTCTACACGCGATTCAACATTGCATGTACATGGATGATCTTCTAGTTAGCACAGACACCCTAGAAGAAGCCGAAACCATAGCCACTGAGTCTATCAATCTTCTGGCCAGCCGCGGTTTTCAACTTGTGAAATGGACTGCAAACCAAGCGGCCAAGTCCGTCCTTGCTAATGTAGATAAAAATAAACTGGCATCATCCGTCAGAACGATCGACCTGAAAAAAGATGAGGACCCACTTCCACAATTCAAAGCAGTAGGTTGCATTTGGAATGGTGAACAAGATACTCTGAAAGTCGAGTTTGGCTTTCATCTGCTCGACAAATATACTCGACGAGTTATGTTAAGTCAAATCAGCCAACAATATGACCCACTGGGATATACTGCTCCTTTTCTCTTGAAAGGACGCCTCATTCTGCAACAACTCGCTGTGGATCAGTTGAGCTGGGATGAACCCGTCCCTGCAAAGCATGAGAGAGCGTGGAAAGATTGGAGTCAAACACTTCTTAAATTAAAAGAAATCTCTATTCCCAGATGGTACTTTGCAAATGCTCCACAGGTTAAAGTTACCGTTGAAACTCTTTATGAGCTGCATGCGTTTTCGGATGCATCCATGGAAGCGTACGGTAGCGTAATCTACCTTCGTAGAATCATTGATAATCATGCCCATGCGGCGTTTGTTTATGGAAAAAGCCGTGTAATTTTGATACATCAACAAAACTGGCCTATAGCAAGAAAAGAGCTGGTAGCTGCTGTGATGAGTGCAGAACTCATGGCAAGCGCTGCTAAAGCTTTAGGATTACCGCACTACTCTCGACATTTTTGGTGTGATTCTAAAGTAGTTCTTCAATGGGTCACTAACCCTAATCTGAGATTACCAAAGTTTATTTCACGTCGTCTGGAATTAATACGCCGAGTCTCTTCCTCAAATGATTGGCGTTATTGCAAAACCGAAAGTAATCCAGCAGATGTGGCCACGAGACCTCTAGCTAACAAACACTTTGAAACCCGCACAAAACTTTGGATCGAAGGTCCACAATTTCTTCATTTGCCACCTGATAAATTCAACGTAAACAGTATTCCTTTAACTGTACGTGATGCTCGAATTGAATTGAGAACAACTTTTTGCAAAGAACCAAAGGCAACACTCACTCGTGTCCTACAGACTTCACCAAACTTGTACACTCTGAAAAAGAGGTTGGGATACCTTGCTGCCTTTGTAGAATTTGTGATTGCAAAAGCAAAGAAACTAGAGTTTCATAAGCCACGCTTAAACGCTATATATCTTGAAAAAGCATTACACTCTACAGTGCTATATGTGCAGCGAGAATGTTTCTGCACAGTTTTCGACAGCTTGCAAGCAGAATCTCCTGACTCTTTGGAAGATGCAATCAAACGGCTAAACGCTAAAACGTTATCAAATTCTGAACGCAGACACCTTAAAGATTTACGCTCAATCCGTTGTCTTCGCCCCGCTGCCTTTCCAGATGGAACACTTCGAATCGAAGGAAGATTGGGAGAAGCTGATCTTCCCACAGACGCAAAACATCCTGTCATTCTCCCATCACGACACCCACTTACTAGGTTAGTGATACTGAATTGTCATCAAGAAATTGCACATGCAGGGATTCAATACACTCTAATGCTGACTCGCCAAAAATATTGAATTATAAAAGGATTGTCTAGCGTCAGGCATTATTTAAATCAGTGCAACGCTTGCAACTTGCAAAAGGCGAGGCCCGTTCGTCAACTTATGGCGGACCTCCCTGCTTCTAGGTTGGCTGCTCACAATAAGCCCTTTTTTAATACTGGCTGTGATTACTTCGGCCCATTGCCATACAAAGAAGGCCGAAGTGAAAGGAAAGCATGGGGGCTACTTTTCACCTGCTTATCAACCCGTGCGATTCACGTTGAACTAGTCACTTCTCTTGACTTGAGCAATTTCATAATGGCCTTTTCTAGATTTGTAGACCTGCGAGGTTCTGTATCTAGTATGTACTCGGATAATGGAACTACTTTCAAAGCCGCCGCCCACGTGCTGCCCGAACTTCTTAAGGCAGACAAACTTCAGTCGTTTTTTAGGAAAAAGAAAATTTCGTGGGAATTCATTCCACCATATAGTCCCTCTCAAGGTGGCGCTTGGGAGTCCCTTATAAAGGTGTTCAAACGCACACTCATACAAGTCACTAAGTTTCCTAGAACACCTACCTTGGTTGAACTGCAAACATACATCTGCAATGCTACGCGCATAGTTAATGATCGTCCACTGACACCTCTTTCTGACGATCCGCGTGATTACACTGCAATATCACCGTCTTCACTCTTGACACCTTTAAATGATCCACACACACCGCTTGGACAACCACACAATAAGGATCATCTCCGACGCGATTATAGATAAAACATATCACTTGCACAACAGTTCTGGGAGCGTTGGATAAGATTTTACCTTCCCCTTCTCCAAAAACGTAAGAAATGGTTAACGGTTGCTGACAATCTCCACGTTGGGCAGATGGTGGTAGTCGGGGGTCCGGGTGACTTCAACAAAAGGGGAAATTATAGGCTTGGACGTATCTCAGAGGTCCTCCTACAAATGCGAAGGGGCAAAGCCTTGGTACGTCGAGCTAAGATTGCAGTATCGTCTTGTGATTGTAATGGTAAACCCGTTGTTACGTATATTGATCGTGACATTTCGAAAATTGCGCCTTTGGAATTGGAGTAATGCTATGTGACATTATTGTGTTCGTTTACGAAATCACTTATACAGTATTGTACATACACGCTTTGACAGTTTTGTTGCATCTTGTTTAATTGCCTTTTCATTTATCGTATACGTATATGCCTAGAACTTAACTGTTGTGAATTCTTTGTGTTACTTACCTTGTTTGTAAATTTGATACATCGTTCTCCCCCTTGTTTAGTTGTTTTACATTATGTATGCGCTGATGCCGACACACATAATGGGGGCCGCCTATGGTCCGAACGATTAACTTTGTAAACTTCATTTTCCGTTGCCTAATAGCTCGCAAAACATTGAGTCATTTGGCGCTTGTCACGTAACAGATGTTACAAGCTGGCCACGTTTAATTCTTTATTGTAGCAATCTTTTTCAATGCGTTTCCTTCGAATAAGCAACTTAGAAATTTACAGTTCAGTTTTTAACTAAAGAGAAATATTGGAACTGTTGGTTTATCTATTTGAATAAGTTGAATTGTAAAAGTAATAGAAATAATTAAAGAAATTGAAGTGAATTATATTGGAAATTAAATTAAATAGTTAGACTGGACTGTTTGGCTGTTTCTTTTCACAGTACAGCTATTCCCAAGCCGTTTAGTTTCTGTGGCTGTCGCAGACTCCACGTGCGTCAGGAACACTGACTATAAAGAATATACGATCATTTCCCAAAATCAAAACTCGAACAATTCTCGTGAAACTTGACTCTCAAGCTTCACCAAACTTCAATGCAAGTTACAGCGCCAACTACTGCGAATAATCACTTCACAACTTTGTAGTAACTAACTTTAAGAATAAATTAGCACCACAATGGCTATTATTAAGCTTTATAGTTCGTCCTACCTACAGATTAAAACAATTTTATCTCACACTAAAGTTATCTTTCAGGGTGTCAACACTGAACTTTAAACACTGAAACAAGACCAGATGGGCGACAGTAACACAAATGATTAAGACTCCTAAACACTTCTCAACTGGGATGAATTAATTGGAATGAATTAACTGGAATGACTCAATTGGAATGAAATATAATATATATCAGCCAATGTCAGCAAAAAATAATTGATACTACTAAAACGAACAAGAACTCTTACATTCTTATATAAAACTAGGCTTAGAAATTAAACAAAGCAGTTTATGACGTCACAATACAATCATATGATAAAGTCGTAAACTGGTTATGTAACTTATAAAGTAAAATTAGCTTAATAGTAGTAAAAGATAACAATCGTTTCTTAAACACTCTACTGGTCAATATTATCGGCCGCAAAAACGACACAATGGCTTAAAATTTCAGTTAGTAAATGCGTTTGAATTAACAGTAAATCGACTTTTTATAATCATTTGTAAGAACAATTTGTAGACATAATAAATTAAGTGGGGGGTGCTGTACCGATTACGAAATCACTACCATTAACTGGGGTGACTTTGATCATTTTAGAGCAATATTGATTTCTACAAACTGCATGTCAAAAAATAAACTTTTTAAAATAGATTGCCTGTAACACTTTAGGTCATAGTAAACCTTTAGCTCAAGTTTGTCTTCTCGGTTATTTAAATGAAGGGCTGCTCTCACAGTCGTCAACAAACCGAGTTTCAATTTCTAGGTCTGGTGATACCAAATGCTGTAGTCAGATCTTGACTTTCATTTCTAAGTCCTTTCAGTCTCAAAAAGAGGACAACAATTCTAGATCGGTAGTAAAAGCAAACTTTCTGAAGATTGTGGAAGGCATATTACACGCATAGATATTAAAGAGAAAAGGAACCAATACCGATTCCAGAAAAACGCTATTTTTTTTGACGGCGCAGCTTGCTTAGCTTGCTGTCAAGTAGTAGGATTAAAAATTCTGTTCCGGATACAATTCTTGATTATTCTAATGATGCGCTTATCCAACAGAAGTTTCAGCAGCTTTTAGGTAAGACCACGGTGCTTCACTTTACAACAAAAATCAAAAAATTTTGTTTAATAACCCTTTAAGTAACCTTAAATAATTTTTAAAAAAATTTGGCTTTTTTTGTTTCTATTCTACTATTGGTGCACATACAACAAAATTAAATTTTTTGTTTGATGTTGTTTTTAGAAGAAAGGATTTACCCAAGGTGGTTAGTGCTGCTCACCACTGCCACTCTATGACGTGAAACTGGCTTTAAAAAGCAAAATTTTGATTTTAAGAGGTGGTCAGTCTGGCAGACCACTGCCACTCAAAGGGATAACAAAAATTTTTTTCTCAAAAAAGTTTGTCATACACTTTTGGGAAAAGATGTGTTCTCCAAAAAAAAATTTCTTAACTTCGAAAAAGTCTCCGGTTTTTTAATTTTCGTCACTAAAAAGTAGTATTCTCTAAAAAAATGGAGGTTTTCATTTCAAATTCTTGAAAAATTTTTTGCAAACTAGCTGGAACAAAACCCTAAAAATCGGGACTTTTCCGCCAAAATTGGGAGGCATAGTAAGCTTACCTATAGCGGAATAAAATAGGCTCGTATCTTACGCGCAAAACATTACGATCAAACAATAGACATTAAATGTAAAGAAAGACTTAACTTTATATTAAAATATCAAATTATAGGATAGATGGCATTAAAGAGTACCATCTGTGGTATTATGCATTACTCACGCCGAACCCGAGCTTACTGTCCGACCTGGTTTCAAGTTTTAAACTTTCATTAGGGACTCTCTGATTACTCTGGTGAAGTCATAAAGCTAGTGATATAAAAAAAGAAAAATCTAAGATTTGTGGCTTCTACCAGATGCAAGATTACACTGATAGAAGAGGCATATTGAAAGATATATTAAAGTATTTTTTGGTTTTAAAAGTGTTACCCAGATTAGCTAAGTTTGATGCAATTGGGGTGAGAAAAAAACGATCTTTAATAAAATTATTAATATAATTTAAAAAGAACAAAGCACAAAAACGACAAAAGCTTATTGTCACACTTCATTACTAATAACTTTAATCATAACGATGTAGTTTATTCCCGTTTAAAGTAATTCGTAGTTTTAATATAAGATAATAATCGCGTCTCTTTGAGCGCTGCTCTTGTATTACGCGATATACGTCTGATTTGCTCTCTATTGCTCGATGCATGCATCTTTTTTCTCTTTTCGCCAACAGAATGACGTAATATGTTTTTTAAGCTTTACTACAGTTCGCTTATTGCGCTTTCTCTAGGGATTTCGGGCTAAATCTCGAATATACAAGCAAATTTGCGTCACGTGATCTTTTTTCTTTATAAAGGCAATGCGTAGCGAAACAACTATTATTATTATTATTATTAGGTGATTTGAGACGACTCGAGAGACGGCTCGAGTGAAAGTGATTTTAGGCACACGAGGTGCCCCGTTAGATTTTGTATCGGTTGACAATTGCTGAATTCATTTTGCGCTAGTGGTTGGGAGTTGTGTTCTATAGAGGTAGAATTATTTGTGTTGATTGAATCAAGTTGTAGCGTTGAGTTTGCTTTGCAGTTTGGCAAAGCGTGGAATAGAAGTTTCGTCGGTCGTAATTTTTGTAATACATTCGTTCTTATTAGAGACAGTGGTCTCTGGTTGTTGTGAAGAAGAGTCTTCAACGAAACCAATCCGAGCTTTCGTTAAACCAACTGTATAAAAGCTTCAGGTTCATAGCAGACTACTTCTTGAGCCGGAATAAAATAAAATTTAGACACAGCTTTGTTTCAGCGCAGGTACTCGGGTTTCCTAGCTCAACTGGTCCTTTAGGATTCCCGAACAAAGTCTGTGACATTTATACCTTACCATTGTAGCCTACTTGTCGCTAATGTGTCATTTACGTATAAGTCTATATCTCTGAATACTTTTCTTCAAGGGATAGCTGACTCCCGAACCTCCCCCCCATGCGTATGCCTATGTCTTCACATGGTTTTGAATAGCTTTTTACACCACCAACGTACAATAAAACACATCAAAACTTGAAATAGTCTGGCCTGGACTGTGACTACTTTTTTATGAGCAGAGATAAACATTAAAAGAATTATCTTTTTTTTCTTAACCCGACTCATTTTTGTCTGGACTCAAGTTAAGTCCAAGCTATTGGTCAATTTAAGCACTTGAATCGAATTCGAGTCTTTTAAAGATTTTTCTAGTAAACTCGATTACAAATCAAGTTATGAAAACCCGACTTGAGTCATTACAACTTTGCAGCAAACTTTGGCAAAATCCACTGTCAATAAATTACGTTGAGCGTAGAGACCGAAACTCAACAAAATTACGCAAAAATAGCCAATACACCAACCAAGTAGGTGATAAAGTTCAAAAGAAATTATAAATTTAATTTTTTGTTTAAAGACTAAATTCAATTTTTGTTAAAAAGAAGCTGGCTCGTCCGATAATTTAACGGAATTTGGTTGCTTCCTCCGTCCTCGTGGTGCTGAACTTCTTGGATAAGGTCAGCGAAATCCCCCCAAGTTACAAATTATTCTTATATTTAAATATACGTATCTCTGACGCCCGAGAAAAAAAAATATTTGTAACTTTGACAAAAAAGGATTAAATTTATTTTTTATCTGCGGTTTTACAAGCGCAGCAACTTAGCACAACGCAGCAAAACTTCTTCAGCAAAGCATTTAAAACTTGTTCACCAAAACAACGGTTACTTGACCATTCACCAAAATTATGGTCACCATTTCTTCAGCGAAGTTATAGTCACACTTTTGATGAGAGCGATGTCTCTCTATTTATAGCAAATTTGAATCGGGCCATGTGGCTCAGACGACAAACTTTCTAATGAAATCAATTTCATGCACACGATCGCTACTAAACAATTTGAAAGATGCATTCACAATAATTAACAGCGGAGATAGGTAATCACATCTAATTCAAACAGCTTATAAATTGATCGATCTTAAAACGTCAAATATATCAAATTTCCTCGCTATTGGCAGCTGCAAAATTCGCGCTGTAAAAGATCACGCCGGTTATTTAATTTTTCGACGGAAAGGCGATTTGCTTTACGAAACAGTAGGCTATATTCTAGTTGTAGTCTAGATCGCACATAAAATGGTCGGCGGAATTGTTCTGTGCAATAACGTTTGGTTTAAATTGAGAAATGGAGGGATGTAATAGTCGAAATTCTGGTCCATTTGAGTGATTTTTGTTGTTTTTCTATTGAAAACGGCTGTTCACGGCAGAGTCTTTTCAAGATTATGCTTGATTGCTTTTTACCTACAATAGTGATTCCGGTTAAAACAGAACCCAGCACCAACACAATATCAATATGCACAAGTGATGTTTATCTGCCATACGAAGAAAACAAAATGGAATAATTTTATCTAGACGGCAGCGTGATCGAGTGGTTAAAGCGCCGTGATTGTGATTAACGTGATTTCGGTTCAAAATCTACTCGCGCTATTCTGTTGTGTCCCTGGGAAACATACTTTATGAAACTTTCCTTCGCTTCGCGGTCTTGGCAAGCAGTTCTAAATTACAATCATTATTTTTATAAAATTAAAAAATGAAACGAAAAATTTTTATCGGACAGCAATATCTTGGTATCTCAGGAAGCAGGTCGGGATAACTGCTTGTCCTCCGTATAGCACCTCCGTTGCTTTTCCGCGAGTCAGGAGGAGAAATATAGAGATAAAATAAAATGAAACTTAGCTATTCTGTTTTAGGAGTCTCACTATTTCCAGAATCAGAAGAAAGGTGTAGTTTTGGTGTTTTGCATGCAGAAAAAAATATTGCGGAGTACAGATGTCAGACGCTATTGTATTTATTATCTAATAAAATTATTAATGGTTCTTTTTTATTTTTTTTATTTTTTTTATTAATATTTTATCTCTATATTTATCCTCCTGACTCTCAAAAAAGTCATAGACCCGCTAATACATAGGGTAAGCGATTAACCCGACCTGCTTCCGGAAGTGCCAAGATATTGCTGTCCGCTAATAAATAAATAAAGATATGACTTTAATTTAGAACTGCTTGCCAAGACTACCAAGCAGGGGAAAGTGCCGTAAAGTGTCTTTCCCAAGGACACAAAAAAATCGCAGGAGCAATTTTGAACTGAGATTATGTTGATCACAATCACGGCGCTCTAACCACGCTGCCAGACAAAAATTACAATAATTAGGCAAAACTTTTAACTAACGATTTTTTTGAAAAAAACTTTGATTCTCGTTCTCTATTTGCCAAGCCAATTTCATTGACTTTTAAGTTTTGAGAAATCCTGAAAGCCTACGTGGCAGAGATGGGCATGGATCGGGTCCAGAGCCGAATTAAAATGATTTTTGGTCGGAGCCGGATAATCCGAACTCTCATTTATTATAGGTTAGGATCGGATCGGACTGTGGGATCTGCAAGTCGAAACGCATTTTTCTATACTCTACTACATTGTTTTTTAAACAATTAGTAAGAAGTCTAAACGTCAGCAAATCAAAATTATGAGAACCAATTATACTTAATTCAGGAATTTTCCATTCTGCGTGGTCCGGATTTTGCAGCCACAACCAGTAGACTAACATTACTGTAATTCTGGCAGAAAAAAATCCTATATCCAAAAAAAAAAAAAAATGCCGCGTAAATACATGACGGCATTTAACGCACGAGATAAAAGAAGCACCTAAAGCAGGAATTTTCCATTCTGCGTGGTCCAGATTTTGCAGCCACAACCAGTAGACTAACATTACTGTAATTCTGGCAGAAAAAAATCCTATATTCTAAAAAAAGAAAAAATGCCGCGTAAACACATGACGGCATTTGACGCACGAGATAAAACAAGCATCTAAAGCAGGAATTTTCCATTCTGCGTGGTCCAGATTTTACAGCCACAACCAGTAGACTAACATTACTGTAATTCTGGCAGAAAAAAATCATATATCCTAAAAAAAGAAAAAATGCCGCGTATGTACATGACGCATTTGACGCACGAGATAAAACAAGCATCTAAAGCAGGAATTTTCCATTCTGCGTGGTCCGGATTTTGCAGCCACAACCAGTAGACTAACACTACTGTAATTCTGGCAGAAAAAAATCATATATTCTAAAAAAAGAAAAAATGCCGCGTAAACACATGACGCATTTGACGCACGAGATAAAAGAAGCATCTAAAGCAGTGGTTCTTAATCAGGGTTCGATCGAACCCCCGAGGTTCGACGAAGCTGTTTCAGGGGTTCGGCATGAGCGTCCTCTGAAAGATTATTTTTTTGAAAATTTTGCCCAGCCTAAAGTTAGTTACTATCAAAAACAACAAAGAAAATAGATTAGTTTGACACTGATCGTCGGTATACTTTTAATATCGACACTGAATCCGTGGTATGTAGCCGTATAACACTTCCTGGTCTATTATCGTTCACAAAGGTCATTGTTCTCATTGTCTTTACAATAAGCAAGTTAACCAAACGTGCCTTTAAGTTTAATGGCGCCGGTAGCAAAATTAAAGAAGATTTAGTTATTTTGCCGATTAAAGCAGTGAAAATTAAAATGTAGCAATCGGCAAAATATAATTGAAATGACACATTTCAATTATATTTTGCCGATTGCTACATTTTAATTTAATCAGGATAAGTTGCATTGTAGTTATTAGAGTTAAATTAGTTTAGTAAGTACATTTGAAATGGCTTAATAACTGTTACTGTTTTCATCATCATTCAAAACGAGAAGAAACTAAGCCGTGAATTATTTTAGGACTAAAAATATTATTAAATGTTTCAGAATTGAGAATCATAATTTAAGAATTATTTTAGGTCTAAATAATATTTTTAAGTGTTTCAGAATTAAGAATCATGATTAATAATTATTTTTGGTCTAAATAATATTTTTAAGTGTTTCAGAATTACGAATCATGATTAATAATTATTTTAGATCTAAAAAATATTTTTCGTAACTTTAAGTCTATCTGTTACTTTATTTTAACATGCCTACCAAAAAAAGAAAGTGGTCAGAGAATTATATGTAGTACGACTTCACTTAATTTTGCAACAAAATTAATGGAACTCAGTACTCTCAATGCATGCTTTGCAATTTTAAGATGAGCAATTCCAGCCTAGCAATAGCTAAATTACGAGAACATTTTACAAAAGTTCACGGTACAGGGAAATATAAGGACACCACACTGAATCAATTCAAGCAGAAGAGGGCGAGATTTGATGCCAATGCTACCATTACATCTTGTGGTTTTGTGGCCAAGATTATGCTGGGAAAAGAAGCCGAAAACAAACTTTCTTTAGTACCACTCTCAAATGACGTCCTTAAAAGCCGAATAAATGACATCGGTAAGGACATTCTCTGTCAGGTGGTAGCAGATTTGAAGGCTAGACCAACGAAGTTCAGCGTACAACTTGATGAAACCACCGATGCTGTTAATTTAAACCAGCTTATTGCATTTGTACGTTACGTCAAAGGACAAGAAATAGAAGAGCTTCTCTTTTGCAAACAACTTATAACAACTGCAAAGACCATCGATGTGAAAAATATTTTGGATGACTTCTTTACAAGCAATGGACTTTCTTGGAATATGGTTTCTGCCGTGTGTACTGATGGGGCTCCTGCGATGATAGGGTGCAAGTCTGGTTCAAAAGGCTTGATTAAAAGTCTTGCTCCACATATTGCATTCCACATTGCATGTTGCACAAACACGCACTTATATCTAAAATGTTACATTCATCAATCGCTGACGTTCTCAAAATTGTTGTTGAAACGGTTAATTTTGTGTGAGGTCGGGCTTTGAAACATCGCATTTTTATGCAGCTGTGCGAAGAAATGGACTCAAAATTCAAAGTCCTTTTCTATCACACTGAAGTACGATGGCTATCTTGGGAGAAAGTGATGAATCGCGTTTTTACTTTGCGTGCAGAATTATTGGAGTTTTTGAAAAGTCACAACCATCGGCATTCAAAACACATTGAAGACTCAAGTTTTATCCTTACTTTGGCATTTTTGGCTGACATCTTTGATGCTCTCAATCAGTTGAGTTTCCCAATGCAAGGAGGTGGTAAAAATGTAATAGAAGCTGAAGAGAAAATGAGTGCTTTTAGAGGAAATTGAAGCTATGGCGAGAGCAATTGAAAAATCACAACTTTGCTAACTTTCCACTGTTAGACGAGGGAGTAAGTAACAGTTTTGAAATTAATGACGAAGTAAGTTGTAATGAACTTCAGGGGCTTCTGCCAGTATTTACTGAGCATTTGCAGAAATTGCAAAGATCATTTGAAAACCACTCTCCTGAACAAATGCAATATCCTGTATGGGTACGTCAGCCATTTTCTTATGACACTACAACAGCAGCTATAAACAATCCATACACAGATGACATTATTGAGCTTCAAGAAAGCGAGGTTAAAAAAGGTGACTTCAACACAACAAATCTTCAAAGGTTTTGGTGCCAACAAATCGAGGGTTATTATCTTATTGCTAAAGTTGCCCTTGAAGTTCTCATGCCATTTGTCACCACTTATTTATGCGAGCATGCGTTTTTTATTCTAGTGCATTAAATTAAGCAAAAATGAAAAACAGGCTTGCATGCGAAAATGAGATGAGAATTGCTGTTTCCGAGATAAAGCCTCGAATTTCACAATTAGTCACCGAAAAATAACAACAGAAGTCGCAGTGATATAGAAATGTATTACAATTAAATGTGGTTGATTTTTGTTTACATGACTGAGCAAAAATTTAGGGTTCAACGAAAGCTTGCAGAATAACCTATAGGGATTCGGGAGTTTAGCAAAGGTTAAGAACCACTGATCTGAAGCATCAACGAAGATCTTTAACTGATTTCAAAAAGCCGTTTAACGCAGGTTAATCACCAGCAAAAGATTTATTTTAATTAAAATTTCTTGAAGAATTTCAACTTATTTCAAAAATAAATTAAAATAACAAGTTTATGATTAAATTACAATAAACTTTTTCCACAAGCAGAAACATATAAAAAGGCTAAATGAAATCAATATGCTTAGAAAAAACCTTAAATTAAACAAATTTCCGGATCGATATTCATGCAATGTTATATGTCATTTTGAAGCAAACTTCATACTCATCAAAAATCCGTCCTCATTATATGGCAACATTATAATAGATTAACGAGAAAATTGTCTTGAATGACACCTGGTCAAGAACCGAAATCAACAGCGATTTTCAAAAACTAAAAATAGCGCCCGATTTTTATTTGTTTGAATTCAAGCTTAAATTAAACGAACTTTCGGATCGACATTCATGCAATGTTGAATGTCATTTTGAAGCAAATTTCATAGTTATTATATGGTAACACCATAATAGATTAACGAGAAAATCATTAACCCTTATCAGCACGGTGATTTTGGGTAACTTAATCGGCACGTATGTTGACAAATGTCAACATGCCTTTTTTGTGTGCATTTCAATGCTGCTGTAGCTGTTTTCAAAGTTTGTTTCCGTTTTATACAGTACTGGTATGATAAATATGTGCTATTAAACAACGTCACATTGCAACCAATTGATAACAACGCACATTCCTTTGAATGAACAGTTGATTTTGACAAATTATCACAATTTTCATTCGAAACTCCGGGTTTGCTTTGCACGCAAGGGCTGGTTTTACAAACATCTTAGCTGAACTAGAACAAAATTTCAACAAAGAAAGTTTATCGTTCCTTGCAAAGAAAGTTTATAAAAAACACAAAACCGCAGAAACATAACACAAACATGTAGGCGTACAGTATTTCATAGTTCAACCATACTTAGGTGTTCAGCATTCCATGCAATACGTGTTTTTAGGTGTTTTTCTGTGTTGCGGGCATACACGTCGGCGGCAAACGATGCATGCAAGGCGAGTATGCTTCGCACACCTGTAACATCTTCCCCGTTTGATGCGTTGAGCAGTGTCACTTGTGGTGCTACCACTAGCAGTAATGAACCCCATCTTTTCTGCAAGGAGCTTTGTTTCACCTTTCAATTTTCGTTTGCTGACATATGGTTGAGCCAGTTGAAAGCTTAGTTGCTTGAGAAAATTTGTTTTTTTGCCACATTTCCCACTGCTTCTCATTACGATAAAAGCGTTGTTAGTGGCAACATTTATCAAATTGTAGTTGATAACCATTGGCCACCGGTTGGTCATCCTCAAGCAATTGAATTCTTCACAGTTTTCATCAAGAGTGTCAACTCCTCCTTTGTGCTTATTGTAATCTGTGATAACTGTAGGTTTGATGTGGCAGTCCGTGATTGAAATGAAGGAGTGTGAAGATGACATCATGAGCACATTCTTGTTGCGCTTGGGGACATATGACAGTAGAAGAATTTTGTTGGCATGGTCATACAGTGCCTTAGTGCTTTCAACTTCTCTTCCTCTTCCTGTTTTGAATTGCGATGGTACTTCCCGCCGATTAGCCATTATTGTACCAACCAATGTCAGGTTTTTCTCCAACAGGTTGCACACCAGACCATGAGAGGTAAAGTATCGGTCAACATATATGTCTCGACCTGTACCAAAATAAACTGAGCACAACTTCATTACAATATCATTGGCAAGGTTTCTATGAGGTGCTGAGTCAGATTCTCTCCCAGAGTAAATCATTCCATTTAGGGCAAAACCGATAGTAGCTTCGCACAGCCAGAAGAACTTCACGCCGTATTTTCTTGGTTTTGATGGCATATATGTTCTTCCGGGAATCTTTCCACGATATCCGACCAGTTGTTCATCCACGGTCAAGGCCTCGTTTGGGACATAGATGTTGCGTAAATTATTATTGAACATTTCCCATACCTCTCGAATAGCAGCTAATCTATCGGTTCTCTGTCTTGCTGGTCGAGAACGATAGTTGTCGAAACGCATGCAACGTAGTAAGAATTTGAATCGATTCAATGCCATCGTAACTCGATAAAATGGTCTACTGTCAATAGAATCCCACAAGCGACGCAAGTCTGTGAAATTGTCTCTGTCCAAGCCAGCACGAATCATAATAGCAAGACCTGCTTCAATTTCTTCAGAAGTAAAGTCTTTGTAGACATAGTTTGGCGGCAATGCACATTCATGTCTCACGTCCCTTGCTTTTCTGTTTGTCTCACGCACTATCTGAAGTGTAATTTCAGGTCGGTAAAATACTTTGAAGGCATCCACTTCATGTTCAGGAGCAGCAATAATTCGAGGTTGTTGCGTCAATATATTTCTCCTCCTGAGCCTTCTAGGAAAAGGATTTTCGTAATACGTAGCATTTCCAGCTGTAATTCCTACTTGATCATCATCTAAACTAGCATTATCGTCAATAGGATCTTGATCCTCATCACTAAAGTCGTCTTCACTTTCTTCCTCATACACATCTATGTCAGAAAGTTCCTCAGGTGGCACAGGAAGTTCGACATCATCAGAAATAGATTCGGATTCGCTGGCACTTGTATCCTCGGCATCAGAGTCGTTATCAACATCATCAAACACTCTCTGCATTTGTCGTAGAGCCTCTTGAAACGTAAATCTTCTCTGTCTATTCATCGCCAAGTTCCAGCTATATTGTCTAAGCAATTGAAAACGCCTAACGCAGTTTGAATAGTTATTATTTCAAGCTGAATACAGTATTATTCTACGTTCTTATTTCTGAAATATATCACTAGATAGGTAAGGATTCAAAAACATAGCTAGAAATATTTCCCTCGTCTCTGCCTGAGAACAGCAAGAACTGATTTCGACATGAAAGCTTCCCGTATGCTGGCTAGAGATTGATGTACCAGAGAAGAACACTTACTCTTGTGCAATAAAGAAGCAACACATAATGTCTTACAGCGCATGGTGCAATCAGAATCAATGGTGCAATAAAGCTGACGAAATCGAATAATTACTGGTTCTGGCCGCTCCTGGGAAAAGTTCTGAAAAAAGAATAACTTCTTCCAGCCAAAGAACAAGTTACTAACTGCGCTTGCTTGTTTGATGCAAGTTATTGGCAATTCCATTGAAACAATGGCAATGGTTTCTTGTAAAGGCGCGTTTACAGCCGTTTACAGTACTTTTTTCTTTCAACGTGATCTTGGTTTGTTTTATTGACGCTCAAATCCACTCATTTTTTCTCGAAAACATGGTGCATCAAACAAGCAAACGCGCCTTAACTCTTACTACTGCATTTTGACGTAAGTCATGGAACGATCTAAACTCTCAAAGGCCGTTTGTCTCTGCTAATCTACTGTTGTTACTACTTGTTGACATTTGTCAACAAGCGTGCCGATTAAGATAAAATGCAAATAACTCATTGTAAAAGCAATTTGGGATTTTGATATCACTTCAGTAGTAAGGTAGTCAAAAGTTCTCCATCGTCCGTGAATTGTGCTGAGCTAGCATATAGAGGGCAAGTGCAATCAAAAAACGAAAATAAAATGTTGACAAATGTCAACAGAAGTGCTGATAAGGGTTAATATATACGTTTTTCAGAAAATTGTGTGTTTTCGCTTGTTAACACTTTACAGCAGAGGCATGCAACCAACATATGGCCTGCGGGACAGGCTGCGGCCCGAGGAGCCTTTTTTTTATGGCCCGGTTTTAGTAAACTAAAAACGAATTAAGCAATAGTTACTTGAACGCAATTGAAATATCAAACTTTCTCTAAAGCAGAAAATAAGCAAATGTTTTGCTTTTACAATTGCTTTGGGCCAGAGTAAAGCCAGCGATACCAGCTTTGAGCTAGCGATACTGCGCACCAAGTTCTTTTGTATTTTAGTTATCTCAGATTTTCAAATAGAACAATATTTTGAGGTTACGTGTAAACTGATTGAAAATCATCTATACTGTGTTTTATATCTATACTGTGTTTTACTGTTTACTTGAGAAAAAACACTAAAACTAGGATCGGAAGGACTTGGCAATATAAAAATGGCTGAAGGAATGTTTGTATACGAGAATTTGTGTCTTTTTTTATTAAAAACATCTTTCGTGTTGACCAAGAACAAATAGTTCTCAGCGATCTCAAGGTTTGTAGGCACGCTTTACAGACAAATGACAATACACATTTGACTAGACCCGGAGTTCTAAACTAGGGGGCGTGGGGGGCGCGAGCAATTGGCTTCAAACCGAATAGATATTAACACAAAATAATTGGAAAAAAGAAAAGGTTTGACAGTGATTGTTTAAACTTGAAGTATGGTTTTATGGAATATTGTTGTTTTGTTCAATGCTATTAGATCTTTTAGTATAACCAGCATAGCCGTACTAGACGGGTAGCACGATAGTTTGATAAATCATCCCGACTTAGAGCGTTAGAGATCACTACATTTTCGGTAAAAAAAACGAGAAATTAGAGACAGTTTCGTCAAACATCAATAAAATTTGAGAAAAACTGTATTGTCCCCTCCCCAACATTTTATCGGCTGGTACAGTAATGGGCATAGGGCTTGGGTTTTGTTGGTATCGTCAAGAGAAGGCGCGAGTTTAGTTTGCATGAAAAAAGGAGCACGCGTCTCAAAAAGCTTAAGAACCCTGGACTAAACAGTGTATAACACTACATAAATGACAAAAAAAAATCAGACTTATTTTTACATTTACGTTTACGAAAAAGACCATGTTTATAGCTGATGTAACAAAACGTTTTGTGAGTCAAACAACTCCAAAAAAACTTTTATTTGCGCAGCAATAAAAAACATAATTCAATACAGTATATCAATTTAAAGCATAGTTGATTAACTATTTTGCGAAACAACCTTGGCTAACTAACAACACATACAATGGTGTCCACACTTTTAACTCTTATTTAAGGAATTTTCCACACTTGCATGCTCTTTTGGCTGTAGCCTACAGTATTACATAGTCATACATGACTACAAATGATTGTCACTACCTTTCTTTCTAGATGCCTTTGATCCGCATTGTGTGCGGCTGAATCTCATAAGCAGACCGTATTAATGTTCAGTTTAAATTTTTCGATTGCTTTTCAGCACTTTACTCAAGGAGATATCTGGCTTTTGTTTACACCAATTGCATACGTCACTGATTGTATTGAATCTTTTAATTGATAATGGAAGCAAAAATTAATTGAGAGTTTTTGACTGTCAGCTGTTATGCTCCCTAATTGAGACTTTAAGACCAGAATTCTATTTACATATAGCAATATAGATATGCAACAATCTTTTGCAATAAAAATACGGATTATCAAATAACACAGAAACTAGAGAATGTAGACGAAAACCAACTTTAGATTAGAAATCGGCGTCAAAAATTTAACAAGAGTTATATACAAAATCTTATGCAACAAAAAATGCAAAAAAGTTGCTCCCTATGTATTAATATATTCAGTGTATTCATCCAATCATACTAAATCAAAAAAACATCCTTTCAAAAAAAAAAATCGCCTGGTTATTTTTTACCGAAACCAAATAAATTGCTCAGGTTTTTACGTTTTGCATATTTAGGTACAATATAAAAAATATGCAACAAAATACAATAAATTCCACCAAATTTTCCAA
Organism: Diplosoma virens; assembly: GCA_963680785.1. Lineage (NCBI taxonomy): Eukaryota > Metazoa > Chordata > Ascidiacea > Aplousobranchia > Didemnidae > Diplosoma > Diplosoma virens. The sequence goes on along the minus strand of OY796887.1, from coordinate 13,291,323 downwards.
ATATCAAAATCGCCGGTTAAAATATTTTTACAATGTATCAAGCTTTGTAAAACAATTGATTGTTAATAGCATCAGAGATGGAAACTGTTTCAACCTTCGAGATTTATTAGTGCTGAGCGATCAGAATAATTAACTTCGGATACAACCGATACAAGAGCGGATTTAATGTGAGCCGCCGCCCCCTAAAAAAACAAGTTATGATTTAATAGCCAACAAAAAACTTATCTTTAAGCTTTTCATCCGACACTCGTCAGGAGATAAACGTCACAATGAAGAAAAGGAAATTCAATTGATTGTTTAATAAACCTTGTACGAAGATGATTGGATCTTTGAGAAAAGCGTCAAAACGTGTAATCAACGCATGATTTTCAAGTTGTGAACAGACTCTTTTTGACAGCATAAATTTGGCTTGGATAATTTGATATAAACGAGCAGATAACTGCTTTAGAAGTTTTTGAAGGATGACAGCATTGCGTGCCAATCTCTACTGCTTGGCGTCCCCAGTATACAAGCGTGCTACACCCTGCACTGGGGAATTTCGAAGTAAAGAGTTTAATAATCACGTTTTCAATCTATGCTAGAAAACGTCAGATGAACGTTTATTTTTAGCTATCATTAGGGTAAAATCCCAAATTGCACCAACATTTCAATGTGATTTTGTAAAAGTAAAAACTGTAAAATATCAAAACCCTATGAAATCGATTACGGTTGACTATAGAAAAAAAACCATCATTAATCTTATTAAAATAATTAGTTCATATAAATAGACATCATTATTATAATTTAATTTAATATAATTGATGATGGTTGTATTTAAGTCAAATAAATTTTATTTTAAAAATGTTTTTTAAATTTAAATTTTATCAAGTCCACGTAACAAACAAACCTTATTATTAATAATTAAGAAAGTCAGTTTCAATTTATGACAAGATCCTGCATTTCCACTTTGCTGTTTTTCAAAATACTCTTAAAGGATAAATAATCACGAAAAACCGCCAAAAAACTTGTTGTAGCACATTTTGAAAATTGTCAAGATATAGTAAATGTGCGAAATTTAATTTAATTAAGAATTAAAGAGTTAAAAAGTTTTTTTCCTTTAATTGAATGCAAAATATTTTTCTTTCTATCAAAATGAAAGAAAGGCTTTTTTATGAATCACTTTGCTTTAAAAAAAAAACAAAACAGTACTTTATTTGTTATTAATTAAAGAAATATGTCTTTTTTAGTTTTTACTTTCCTAATTATTTTAAATCGATGAACATTTTTAAGGCAGGTCAAAACAATTACACCCCTTTAAAATCTCCGGAGCGAGTCCCCAGGCGCCCAACTGGCAGGCCACACCGTACAATATCTGCAAAATATGTGAAAGTTTACTTTTTAACAATATCGTCGGCAGGCGTTTTGATTAATTGGCAATTACCGGTAATATATATATAAATACGTACAAGACAAACTAATGAAAAGTAAGTTTTTGCATTGCAATAAATAAAAATCTCTCTATAAAAAAAACCGAACTGCTTGATAATGGCTGATATTCTCAAAAGTGGTTCAATTTAGAATCCATTTTTTGCAAGAATTTCACCTTAAGTTACTGAAGAAGATATTAATTTAAGTGACAGCTCGTTATTTACTGAAGAAAAAATACGCAATTGCATATATTATATTATACTTTCATGTTTGTAGATAGTGCAATTTCTATAAGGAGAATAAGCAAAGAATTTTTTATCGCCAAAGTCAAGCAGGTAAAACCTACCATCATTTTACTCATTGATCTTTTTGAATTCTGAAACTCTGGTTTCAAAGACTTTTAAAGAAGAATTTTAACAAGAATACTTATGTAAACTCGGTCAACATCAGTAAATTTCGTCCATTTAAGTTTTGATTATTTAAGATTTTATGTAAAAATGTCGACAAGAACAAACCACAAAACTTTCTTCTTTGTATTGAAATGGGTTGGTTGAGTTGTGGTGGGCTTCCATTTCGTTTTCAGGAGTTTTCAACATTCTTCACGCTCGTCTTGCTAGATTAGTTGAACACTGGTGAAGAATTTAAGTTAGCAACAGGTCAAACACTAAAAAACATTTAACAGAATTATTTAAAAGAAATAAAATTATGCTAATTATTAGTAGTTACCGGCAAGCTTTAAACATTTCAACCTACAGACATTCTCGACAACTACGGCGTGAAGAAAGCGATAAAGGGACGTTACAATAAATTTTCTGGTAGCATCAGGAGTTTCTAAAAAAATAATTGCATTCTTTAATAAAAGCTGTTTTGCTACTTTCAAAATTCTCAATATTTCGGCTTTTCTCAATTTAACTTTTTGATAAATTTCGTTAAATAAATCTGTTGTGCTTATAAAAAGATATTAAAAACATGATATTGGCAGGACAACAACAACTTTGGATTAAGCATAGATTTCTTACATGTGAGGTACACTGAAATGATCGACGGTAATTATGACAAAACTTTGTCTCGACAATTCTGAAACTGTTCGACATGTCATATACATTCCAATCAAATTTGCCTTAACCTAAGCGTAAATCGAAATTTTTTGCACAGTCGTTTGATGAAAAAGAATCAAAGATTATAATTCAAAGCTTCAAACACAAATCAAAAGTCTGCTTGTTGAGAGTTTAGGGACAAATCAGTAATATTTGGGCGCAATATCAGGCATATCCTTTGAATTAAAGACAAAGTAAATGGTTTAATTATAACTATTATGATTCCGTTAAAATAAAAGTCTTCTTTGAGGTTTTTATCGTAAATAGTTGGTTCTTCAAAGTTTTAGTCCGTCAAAAGTTTTTAAAAAGCAAGTTTTCGAAATAACTGTAGGCGGTACGACGGTTTACCGTGGTGTAAATTGCACTTCTAAATTATTATGGCGTAACCTATAAAAGTTTAAAAATGAGTGCTGTTTAGAAGTAGTTTTCTTTTATTAAATAGTCGTAGCATGGACTTCCAAATAGTAGCTTAGGAGTCCATGGTCGTAGAGAAGAGAAACAAATCTATTTCAGTACTATACTATTTTAAAACTAGACGGTAATTAAGTGATCGTCAAATTAAACATCGTTTGAATCGTTCTTTTTTTTTTCTTTTTTTATTGTCTTAATTTCTTTTAACAAGCCTGTCTTAACGTAAATGCTCTGTAAATATAGTTTGGATCGTTCATGTTTAAAAAAAAAAGAACGATATATATAATTGTCAAAACATCTGCTAGGTTTTAAAAAAGTTTTTTAAAAAGTTTTTTTATATACAGGTATACTGACACTATACACTGACGGTAATATTTATCTTTTAACAGAATAGACAATGATTAAATTAAACAAGACGTCTAAAAGTCCTAAAAATCTTTGTTTGGGCAGCAGGTATTGTCACTTTGTCCTGTTAGTTGGAAGGAAATTTGTCCTGTTGTCACATTAATAAAAAATGATGAAAGGTTAAAAAAAAAAATCAAAAGTTATACTCTCTTTTAAATCTTAAGAAATTATCTTTTGGTGTTTTTATGCAATTTTTTCTTTCAGTTGCAAAAATCGAAACTTTTGTTTTGTTGATAGAAATCAAAAAGCTCTTGCCGATAAAGTTTGGTAATTCTGAAAAAAGAAAAGCTCCTCCTTACACCTCATTGAACATGTTTCACGCGCCAAATTGTACAACAATTGTGTAGTTTCTATATCCGTAACATGGTCATTTACGCGAAATTTGAGTCGGCCCAGTAAACTGTACACCAACACATTTGTCAGATTTGGCTGGCCCAAAAATAAAATGCAGACTTGCCGCTTTAAAGACGAAATGTTAATCACAAGTCTGACTGGTCTGCTGGCGATGCTTGTTTACACGCAATCTGGCCTTTTCAATGTTGAAATTCCGAATATCTTATATTTGTTTCTCAAGTCCCAAACCAAGTATTCCAGCTGTATTATATCTGTCTGTAAGCAAAATATACCGCAGATTAATTTAAAGCATAGCACAGCTGATTTGATGATGAAATTTAACTTTTTATGTGAATCAAAACTGTTTTTTTCTTTGCTCTGGTGTGTTTTGCTAAAATATAAGTAAAAATGTTACTATATTTCTGAAAAAAAAGAATATTTATTCATTTATTATTTTTTGGTTTATAAACAATGAACTATTCATTACAGGTTGTAATACTTTGCAAAAATTATCCAGATTGCCTTCAAGCACATTTACAAAAGATTCTTAACTTATCCTAATTTTTTTAAACTCTATTGATTTTTTTACCCCCGTTTGCTTATCATTTTTCTGGATCAATCAACACGTTTATGTGTCAGGTTTTTTGTTGCTTAATACTTTTCTATTTTCTCGTTTACTCCATTATTTAAAAAGCATAACTAGAAACAATATTTTTAGAATATTGGCCATTCATAGTTAATTCAAAATATTTTTTTATATGGAATAAACATTTTTACAGTTGCAGAAAAGATAACATTTTTTATATTAGGTTAATAGTTTTTTCTACTGAGATATAATTTCAATTGAATTTTGGGCGCTACTCTAACGTGCTATCTCATCCAACGAACGTGCGAGATCTGATGTATCGGTTATCCTGAGATCAATCATCGCATGAGATCGCACAATAGAGTAGCACCTTTAATTACCAATTGCAATATAAAAATTATCAAAAAGCACTTTTAATTAAAAAGTGAAATTAGTAGGATGTTATAGCTCTTAAACTAGTTGGAAGGAAATTCCAAATTCAATTTCTAAAAGTATGTATGTTTTTCTTTTGATGTAGCAACAGACATTAAAAAAAAACGACATAACTCGCAAAGGAAAAAAGGTATAACAATCACGTTTTTTTTGGTATATAATGACCAAACGCAATCATTTTGTTCATTATTTTAGATTGTTTTGAAGCGTTAGTCACGATTTACCCCGGCTTCACAAAAACTTGGATTATGAAACGTACCATAATACTCTTTTGCCTTCTTCTTGTGCTTTTTACAGCAATCGATGCAGGTACGTAAATAAATGCAAAACTGAATGCAAAGCAGCAAAGTATGTAAGTAAATGAAAAAAATTTACAATTGGTTATATTTTTAGAGGTCAATGAAAGAGCAAAGCAAAAATTTTTAGGAAGCAAATTGCTTGAAGTAATGCACAAAATGAAAAGAAGTATATCATCAAGCTTTTCAACAAAAATAAAAATTGGAAATTATGTATTTCGGGTAAGCCTTTTATATACAGTATTTATAATATTCTTAGAATACTTGTAAATAGATACAATTAACAAGTTTATAAAATTTCATAACGATGATTAAAAATAAATTTACATGTAAAAAATTAAAAATTCCAACTGTAAAATATTTTAGATGAAAAAATTTGATTTGCTTTATTGTTTTTGTATTTTTAGATGAATTGCAAACCGTTTTGCTTAAAGTCCGTTCAAACCAAAAAATACAAACTCGACTGCAATCAGCCCACAAAGTTTACTCTTTGTAAGTTTATAATAAGTTACTTGTTTGAGGATGGATATTTAAGCAAAGTAAACTAATCATTTTATGAAAATATTTTATAACATTGTTGAAAAATTCAATCAACGATCTATTGTACAAAAGATTTTGCAATGGATCGCCGACTAAAAAATTTTTATAGACAACGATATACCCAGCAAATATAGTGGCGAGATTTCACGTGAGCACTACATGGGATCTACGTGGATTACGTGAAATTTACGTGGAATTTACGTTCTATGTTTGCTGCTGCGGAGAATTTATTAAATGCAGCATTGTTTTAAGAATGATTTTGTTTTGACACAACACATACAAATTATATATAGCTTTTATAATAGCAGACCTGCTCGTGTATTGAGCTTGTGCTCAATCTACGATTATAACAACACAAAGTTACGCTTGAAAAATTCCGTAATTTTCCAAAGCATTTATCTTAATTTGAGCAATCAGAGTAATGATGTAACAATTTAATGTTATTAAATCAAGTCATGTTTTCTAACTTTTTTTTTCAGTTTATCGCTTCTGCACATTTTGCCGGATCAATTTTCGTTGTGGATATTCGAATCAAGTTTAATTGTAGCTTATAGAAATCCGTTTTACTTTCATTCTGTTTTTTCTTGTTTTTTAAAAATAATTTTAAATTATGGTTTTTTTCTTTCATTATTTAAAATAAATTTTCAAAATATTAAATTTTTATGCAACCCTTTTTGTTTTTCATAAACAGCTCATTTTTTGCTTCGCTTCCAACAAGAAGCTAAAAGTAATTTCTCGAAAACTTTTTGGCTCAAAATAGTTTAGGGGTTTGCAAAACCGATTAAAGCAAAAAGTTAGTTGTCTGGTGTTTTAGAAATCAAAATATTGAAATAATCATTTGAAAATTATTAAAGATCCACAAAATTTTAGGAATCAAATGAAAATGTGTGTTTTAGTTTTACTGTTGCGGCAGCTTTAAAAATCAACTAAAAATAAAGCAAAGTTTAATTCGGAGACTGTTGAAATTCCGGCACAAAGGTTTTACTAGGATCACTTTTAAAGCCTCGTTTTCATTACGAGCGTGGACTAGAGTTTCTTTTATTAATTTTTTTGCTTTGCTCAGCGCTTAAGCACGGAAAGAAGTAAAAAAATATGATAAAACAAAAAAGAATACTGTATTCCACCGTCATAGTGGAAAAGGCCTTAAAGCATTAATACCTTGGTAAAAGGCATTTCAGCTTTAATCAGATAAATTCTGTAAAAGTCATTTGTAAAGTCAATAATTGCTTTGCTTGAACACAGTGCATTTCGATACTAGAAGTCTAAATGAAAAATACCAAAAACATCAAATTTTTTCTCGGTTCTGCCAAGTTCTGTAATAAAAACTGGGATCAATTCAGTTTCTTTTGTTTTCCAAAGATTAAATATTCATTGTATTTGGTCAGTTTGTTTTGTAAACTTTATTAAAAAATTGTTTAACTTGTTCAAACATGCGTCTTTTAGAATAAAATGTACAGTATTAAAAAATTTCTGATCTTTGAAATTACTACTTTCTGAGTATGACAAACATTAAATTCAGCACGTTTAAAATAAATAAAAAGAAAAAATATCATATAAAATGATAATAATCACAAAATTGTTCACAATCGACCAGCATTCATACATTGTAGCAGAGCAAAGTTTATCTGTAAACTGCGAAGTTTCTAGTATGTTTTACTTCAAGGAAACGAAACTTTTACATTTAATAGCTTGACTTTAATGATTTGACACAGCAATGCAGGGGTAGAAGTGTCACCAGATTACATCTCAGGGGAAAAAATAGTTAGCTATTTTAGATGCTGATGCTTGATTTGAAAACTATTCTTAATTTAAGCATAAGTCAATTTTGAAAGGCCATTGAAATAACAATTCGTAATGAATAAATTAATCAACAAATAAAGAAAACTACGATGCATAAAGTTTAAACTAAACGAATAAATGTTTAGAGTTTTGGATTTTTGTTAAAAATACCACTAGTTGAGACAATAATCAAATATTTTGAATTAGAAATAGATAGACTTGGTTTTCTTTTTCGAAGCGCTTTAAAGGTAAAAAGAAAAATTACCAGCAAAACCTTAACTACCTTTGATATTAGATAACTAAAAATTAAGTTGAAAATCTGGAGCATTCTTTTGCTTGAAATTTTGGTTGTACGTTTTTTATTTGTCACTTTAGTAATTTCAAGACATTTTACAAGATTTCGTTTTTTTTCAAATTTTTCACACTGATATGCGAGTTTTCGTTTCTTGAAACTAACGCATAATGTTAACAACACTGACACATCGTGCAACATGAGACACCCCATGTTACAAATTTTTGTTTACTTTGTTGCTTATATCAATTGATTAACATTGATTAAAATCATTTATTCGTTGTTAATTAATATAGCTTTATGTTTTTTAAAGGCTTCTATAAATTGAAATAAAAGTACAATTGAAAATTAAAAAAAAAGCCTTTGGTCATTTTCTTCGATGGTTTCGTTGATTTTCGAAACAAGAAAAATAAAATTAATTGGCTTTAATTTTTTGTGTTTTCCTTTTACCATCAAAATCGGAAGATGTATTATTAGCTGCTTAAATAGGCTGAATGGGTCATTGTAAAGTTTTCGCTTCAAATTATTTTTTATAATGCAAAAACTGGAAAAAAACACGTTTTTTTACGACGTCACAGTCTTCGACATTTACTAAAATAGTACTTCTGACGTATTGTGAACATGCCTCTTGTTTACCATAGTAAGAAGTAAAAATCACAGGCGCATAAATCCAGTTAGTGACGATTGCAATAAGATCAATATTATTTTCTTTCAAAAACCCTTTTTTTCGTCTTACGTTAAAGCTTATATTTTAATTAGGCTTACATGACTGCATGGTCATTCCAAAAAATTGCGTCATAAAAATAGTAACTTTGATAATTTTTTTCAAATCAGTTAGATAACAGTTAAAAATTCTTTATGCTGTCTAGAAAAAACAAGTATTTTTTATGCGGTAGTTACTGTTTATATGAATATCGTTTCAAGTTGATGTAAATATTACAACTTATTTTTAGTTTGTATCATTTTCGGTTGAATATTTTGATTTACGTATGCGCTCAACAAATCTTAAGCTCCACAGCTGCACCTGCATCGGCTAAACCTGTTCTATAAATTGATGATCTGAAAACAAAAATTAGAAATTTTGCAGCATTTTTGCATGTGGAAAAGTTTTAATGATGCTTTATTAAAGCAGAGCTAAAATAATATTTCCTATACGTTATCGCGTAAATATAATCCATTTACTTTAATAAGTTTTTATCCTCTGACTAAGAAGACTTAAAGAATTAGATTTGAGCGTTAATAATTAAGTTCACATTGCAGACAAAGCTGTAAATTTATATGAAAAAAATAATTTTTATTCCATTTTTGAGTAGCGACTGGATTCTTTCAACAGCATAACTGTTGGATACCATTAGTCAAATGCGAGTATAAAATAGTCTACTATGTAGGCTAGACTAACCTACTAAAAAAGAAAAAAGCTTGCAAAAATCAAAAAAAATTAATTTCATCCAAGTAATCAATCCTAAGTAAATTTTTTAAATTAGGCTTATTATAACATTTTGAAATAATTATATAAAAGTACGATGTGACACATAAAATCTCAATTTTTTCTTAGAATGAATTGTATTTCTTTTTATTATATGAAAAGACCATTTCCAAAATTGTTTAAAAAGTCCAGAGAATTTTGAAAACATTCGTTGTTGCTAAGATCGAAGCATTTTAATAATGAAATCAGATTTTGCTGAAATAGAGTTTCTTCTTCTGTGAACTGCAGTAACCTCCCTAAGGGAATTCCAACTGTGAAAAAAGTTTACTTTTAATCATACGATCCAAACCGCCAAAGTCATTAACTTTCTGAAACCAATCTTTGCTTTTCAGCCAATTTACAAAAGTTGACTACCTTTCGAAAACTTGCTTTCTCAATCCGAAATAATATTTTATTACAATATTTAAGTATCTATATCCAAAGTGTATGAAATTTTTTTCTCATTTCAGCTGGGGTCCTTTGCTTGCTTGTTGCCGTGACTATTTCCGCAAGAACAAAAATGCTATTTTTCTCTCATTGTACAGGCCTGCAAAAGCTCAAGTGACAAAATAAAGAACAATTTTAAACTAATGTGCGTACAAACAACATGCCTATACTTTGAACATTTAGACACTAATTATCCTGGAAAGAAGTAAACATATTAATATTAGATTTTTTATTGACCTTCCCAAAATATTTTATCTTACCAATGCATATTTGTCTTACAAATGCAAGACAACTAGTGTTGTGCTCCATTTAGATGAACAAGTTTATTGTTTGGACCAGTGTTCTTTCAAATGGTCAATTGGAACATCTAAGGGGTCGAATCGGGTTTGATAAATAAAAGTAAAAGTTTACCCAAGCAATAAGCGACGGTGTGAAAATTTTCAAGAATATATATCTGTCAAAGTAAAGACCTTTTTTTAGTCTTCACTTGCTTCCTCTCACATATAATGTAAAAAACATAGTTGCGTGAAAATGGAGATAAAAAACAAAACAAGTATTCACATTATGTGATTAATAATGTGTATTTGATTAGGTGGTTAATAAAATATTTTTGTACTCGTTTTGAAGTCGATGTGCAGAAAAGTTTGTCCGAGTCAAAGTTTTTTAATTAATGAAGCACGCCTTCACCAGTTGCTAAGTAGACCTGCAACTATGCACACTTATTCTTAAAAGTCTCTTGTTATCTTGATTGCATGCAATAACGTTTATCGTTTTGTTGCCTCTACCTTTTTCTGTTCGACTTTCTACTACTTACAAGTTTTCTACTTTAATATATTTTTTTTATGACGGAACTGAAATAAGAGATACAGATGCTGATAAATGATACCTAACGCTGGCTGAAACTTTTTTAACTTGAAAAAAGTTTGAATTTTTTAATGCTCAACTATGGCTTCGTAGGCTTAAGCGCTTTAATATTTATGTCAGTGCTGGAAACTTGATAGATTTTTATTATTCAACTTTTCGTTTGAATTTACAAAACTTAGCAAATTCGAGTTTTTATCTTTTATTTTTCGAGTTTAGAAAAGGTTCATGTTAAATTTTGTCTTAATTCTTATTCTCGTTATTAGTAAGTGCAGGGGCTCCGAAAGTGCGGAAGAGTGAAAAGGGCTGTGGGCAATGTTCCCTCTAAGCTTTTCGCGTGTGCGCGCGCACACAGCTTTCAGAGACTGCGCACAGACATAAATTTACAGGCCACAGACACATTATGAGCATGAGGTTTTGTGTTAGAATTCCTATAAATTGATATTACGCGTAATAATTAAAGGAAAACAATTATTTAATATTTTACAATTACTTAACTGTTGTTTAAGCGTTTTAATTTTCTTTAAAATTTTCAAAAACGCGGCAATTTTGACTTCGAAATGGAATTTATGTCGTGATAATGTAAATATTATAAGGGAATTTCCCCCGAATTAGGCGTGGCCAGTCACATATTAATGCACTATTGGATGTGTGCAGTAGACCATGCGGAGAAGGCGGCGATAATTTGTAAAATGTTTTCATCGTAAGAGATGCTCGCTGGGCTTTTTGCGTGCTCAATTTAGAGTTGATGAGTATTAATCTTCTCGGTTGGCAGGTTGAGATAATTTGTTTTTGAACTTGCTGAAAGGATGCATTTCTTCATAGATTAAGGCGGCACCGTGTGGGAGGAAGGTACCAGTAACATAGCCAAGATAAGTTAGGCTACTTGTTTCCAATAAAGTCGCCATAACTAAGCGGCTAGGTCTCTTGCATGTTTATCCACTTGTGCTGTGGTTGAAATAAGCTTAAGATAGCTTACTAAGCAGAATATTACTTTTTGTTTCAGATAAGGGTCAATATACTGATACAGCTTTAATTAATTATTAGTTACCCTGTAAGGACCAACTTTTTTACCCTGCATGTTGGCCGAACCAAAATGTAGAAGGACTGCTAACTACTTCAAAAAGATTGGCTGGATGGAACAGTGATAACGGCAACACCCACCTCTCATGATGATCAAGTGTATATTTACGTGATGTATTTGTATATAATGAAAATGAAGATATTACATGTCTTCGTTGTCATGATGCTATGGTTTCCGGAGAATTTTCAAGTGGAAAAAAGTGGTACAATGATGTATGAAAGCTTGACTTTTTAAAACGTCATTTAAAAAGTAAGACCCACTTATATGGTGTACAAAAGCTCAGAAACAAGAACCCTTCATTACCAGCCCGTGGAATATTAAAAATGCTTAGTGAAACCCCAGAGGAACATAATCGAAAGCGTGCATGCAAGGAAGAAGTTGTAATTCTTATTGACAATGTTCTGTTGGCATTAAAATGAACAATTCTTTTATGATAGCTATTGGCATTAAAATGAAAAAATTTTTTTAACAAGGCCATTATAAAAAATTATGGTAGCTTGATTGCATATTTTGAAAAGATAAAATCTGATGACTCAATTTCTAAATATTGTTTTAAGAAATTGAAAAATAATGGAGTTCATATAGCTTTGAAAGTTTAAATAATGTTTTTGAGGAACTAGCTGCTTTGTGCAAAATTTTTCAAAGACAAGGATTGACACCTATAAATGCACAGAATTTTGCACATGCAAAAATAAATAAACTACGGCAGAAGTATCTTGGTGACACAACATTTTGGAGTGAAAAAGTGGTTAATTTGTTAGCTAGAATATCTGAAGAAGAAACTGCCACTTTTAACACTGAAGGACTGTTGGATTTTATAAGGCTTTTATGTGATCATATGGTAGAGAGATTCCAGAAGGAGAAGTGCAAGACTGGGTAGCATTCGATTGTGCTGCATTAAAATTTCCTTGTTATACTTTTGGCATCAACCAAATTGAAGCTCTGTGGTCTAAATATCATTCTGTTTTGCCATAACGAAATATAATTATTAAACAAGATACAGATTTTAAATATGCAATAGCTGAAAAACTTTGAGGCTGGAGTTATTAGCACTTTTGCTGATTCGATAAACTTTGTGTTTCAGCATGAACAGCTTAGAGATTTGGCAAAGCTCGCTGATATTGGTGGAACTTTCCTTGCATTCAGCGTTGAATGTGTGCGCAGATTTAGTTTGATGAATTCCATCAAAACCAAGCTAAGGAACAGGCTGGGAGAAGGGTATTTAGACATGATAATGAAGGTCAGTTCTTATCAACGTGATGGATGTGTTATAGACAAGGTGAAGGTTTACGAAGAATGGGTCAGTAGCAAGGATAGACGTGAAAAAGTTGTTCGAAGGCAGTGATGAAATACTGTAAAACATAGGTTCTCAACCTTTTATATACCCATTGCCTCTTGACATTTCATCAAAATCTCTATCGCCTCCTTGCCGCCAAAACAATTGTTCAAAGTTATTATTTTACTCCAGAAACGTAAGGAGATTCTCATTTTTAAAAAAATACACTTTGCTTTTTTCAAAAATAAATACAGTAGTACTTTTATTACGACTGGTTAATGAGATTTTTGCCCTTGGTCTGGGCTTTGTGGTCCCCACATTTAGCAATTGGAAACGATATTTTATAGCCTGTTTTCAGACATGTCATTGAGCTAACGTTTGTTTTGCAAAACATTGCGCCAATTATATTTTGTTTTCATTTTGTTCTTTTTTTTATCCCTTTATTTCAATTCAAATAAAACCATTTGTTACAAACAATCTCATTTATTATTTTCTATGCATGTTCATTGTTATCTACTGATAACATGTATAACCTTCACTACAGCATATACAATCTATAAAATACAGTAACACTATAAAAGAACTTATCGAATAACCAAATTTTTTAATAAGCTTACTTATCAGGTTAGAATGCTGAAATTTCTTCATAGGTTGTCGCACAAATACTATTCATTTCTTAAAAAGTTCGCACACACCAAAACTTTACCGCATACAGACTACAGAAAATTAGAGGAAACACTGGCTGTGGGACACCTACCCTTTTGACCCCTTCGAATTGCACTCCCCTGGCTTTTCGAAAAGGGAAGGTAAAGGTGGGAAGATATAAAAACATTTCGAAACTCGATCAAAATGTCAGATCGATTAAAGGTCAAAGTATTTATTTTGGTTTTTATCTGCAACATAAATTTAGACGAAAATGAAGATCATTGTCTCGATTGGAAATGATGACTTTTTTTAGTGATAATTAAAGTTTTGCTGAAAACAATCGCGATTCGGAATAGCATCGCAGCTGTTTTTAGTCCAAAATGTTTTTTAAAAAATGTAGGTATGCCTTTTTAAAAAATAAGCTGCCTTTTTCTTTAGATTTTATTTCCTTGACAAAATGGCTTTCTGACGCCCTTGATTATATATTGGGTTTAATTTTCTTACACATTACTTAAAAACAGGATTGAAATTTTTAGTTTAGATTATAAATTTTTATTTTTGGAGTTAAAATTTAACGCTCCAGTTCATGGCGTTATTGTCGTTGCTGGAGACCCACCAAAAGATTGTTTAACAGAACCACCACTCAATGGAGTATGCAACTCTCATCAGCAGTAGCGGCTGGCAAGTAAAAAACAAAAAATGCTGCAATCAGGTGCACCCAAAAATTTTTGGGCAGGATGGACAAAGTTTAAAAAAGGGCACAATTTTGGTCAAAAGACACTTTTGACAAACGTATATTTTAGCCTTGGAGAAAATTTTTACTAAAAAACGTAATAAAGATCGAAAATAAATAAATACAAAAATCTTTGCTTTTCAACCTCGGTGTTTTGTTTATTTGGCCGGCAGATATTTTTGATGTAGCATACTCATGAAGGTTTACAACTTTGTACTAACTAACTTTTAGAATAAATTAGCACCACAATGGCTATTATTAAACTTTATAGTTCGTCCTACCTACAGATTAAAACAATTTTATCTCACACTAGAGTTAGCTTTCAGGGTGTCAACACTGAACTTTAAACACTGAAACAAAACCACATGGGCAACAGTAAACACAAATGATTACGACTCCTAAACACTTCTCAACTGGGATGAATTAATTGGAATGAATTAACTGGAGTGACTCAATTGGAATGAAATATAATATATATCAGCCAATGTCAGCAAAAAATAATTGATACTACTAAAACGAACAAGAACTCTTACATTCTTATATAAAACTAGGCTTAGAAATTAAACAAAGCAGTTTATGACGTCACAATACAATCATATGATAAAGTCGTAAACTGGTTATGTAACTTATAAAGTAAAATTAGCTTAACAGTAGTAAATGATAACAATCGTTTCTTAAACACTCTACTAGTCAATATTATCGGCCGCAAAAACGGCACAATGATTTAAAATTTCAGTTAGTGAATGCGTTTGAATTAACAGTAAATCGACTTTTTATAATCATTTGTAAGAACAATTTGCAGACATAATAAATTAAGTGGAGGGTGCTGTACCGATTACGAAATCACTACCATTAACTGGGTAGACTTTAATCGTTTTAGAGCAATATTGATTTCTACAAACTGCATGTCAAAAAATAAACTTTTTAAAATAGATTGCCTGTAACACTTTAGGTCATAGTAAACCTTTAGCTCAAGTTTGTCTTCTCGGTTATTTAAATGAAAGGCTGCTCTCACTCACCGTCTTCAAAAGACCGAGTTTCAACTTCTAGGTCTGGAGATACCAAATGCTGTAGTTAGATCTTGACTTTCATTTCTAAGTCCTTTCAGTCTCAAAAAGAGGACAACAATTCTAGATCGGTAGTAAAAGCAAACTTTCTGAAGATTGTGGAAGGCATATTACACGCATAGATATTAAAGAGAAAAGGAACCAATACCGATTCCAGAAAAACGCTATTTTTTTTGACGGCGCAGCTTGCTTAGCTTGCTGTCAAGTAGTAGGATTAAAAATTCTGTTCCGGATACGATCCTTGATTATTCTAATGATGCGCTTATCCAACAGAAGTTTCAGCAGCTTTTAGGTAAGACCACGGTGCTTCACTTTACAACAAAAATCAAAAAAGTTTTGAATAATAACAAAAAATTTTTTTCTCAAAAAAATTTTGTCATACACTTTTGGGAAAAGAAGTGTTCTACAAAAAAAAGTTGATAACTACGAAAAAGTCTCGGGTTTTTTAATTTTCGTCACTAAAAAGTAGTATTCTCTAAAAAATGGAGGTTTTCATTTCGAATTCTGGCAAAATTTTTTGCAAACTAGCTGGAACAAAACCCTAAAAATTGGAACTTTTCCGCCAAAATTGGTACGCATAGTAAGCTTACCTATAACGGAATAAAATAGACTCGTATCTTACGCGCAAAACATAACGATCAAACAATAGACATTAAATGTGAAGCGAGACTTGATCAAATTATAGGATAGATGGCATTAAAGAGTACCATCTGTGTTATTATGCATCACTCACGCTGAACCCGAGCTTACTGTCCGACCTGGTTTCAAGTTTTAAACTTTCATTAGGGACCCGCTGGTTGCTCTGGTGAAGTCACAATGCTGGTGATGTAAAAAAAGAAAAATCTAAGATTTGTGGCTTCTACCAGATGCAAGATTACACTGATAGAAGCGGCATATTAAAAGATATATTAAACTGTTTTTCGGTTTTAAAAATGTTACCCAGATTAGCTAAGTTTGATGCAATCGGGGTGAGAAAAAAAACGATCTTTAATAAAATTATTAATATAATTTAAAAAGAACAAAGCACAAAAACGACAAAAGCTTATACCTTAGGATTGTAGCCTACTTGTCGCTAATGTGTCATTTACGTATAAGTCTATATCTCTGAATACCTTTCTTCAAGGGATAGCTGACTCCCGAACCTTCCCACCCCCATGCGTATGCCTATGTCGTCACATGGTTTTGAATAGCTTTTTATACCGCCAACGTACAATAAAACACATCAAAACTTGAAATAGTCTGGCCTGGACTGTGACTACTTTTTTATGAGCAGAGATAAACATTAAAAGAATTATCTTTTTTTTCTTAACCCGACTCATTTTTGTCTGGACTCAAGTTAAGTCCAAGCTATTGGTCAATTTAAGCACTTGAATCGAATTCGAGTCTTTTAAAGATTTTTCTAGTAAACTCTATTACAAATCAAGTTATGAAAACCCGACTTGAGTCATTACAATTCTGCAGCAAACTTTGACAAAATCCACTGTCAATAAATTACGTTGAGCGCAGAGACCGAAACTCAACAAATTACGCAAAAATAGCCAATACACCAACCAAGTAGGTGATAAAGTTCAAAAGAAATTATAAATTTAATTTTTTGTTTAAAGACTAAATTCAATTTTTGTTAAAAAGAAGTTGGCTCGTCCGATAATTTAACGGAATTTGGTTGCTTTCTCCGTCCTCGTGGTGCTGAACTTCTTAGATAAGGTTAGCGAAATCCCCCCAAGTTACAAATTACCCTTATATTTAAATATACGTATCTCTGACGCCCGAGAAAAAAAATATTTGTAACTTTGAGAAAAAAGGATTAAATTTATTTTTTATCTGCGGTTTTACAAGCGCAGCAACTTAGCACAACACAGCAAAATTTCTTCAGCAAAGTATTTAAAACTTGTTCAGCAAAACAACGGTTACTTGACCATTCACCAAAATTATGGTCACCATTTCTTCAGCGAAGTTATGATCATATTTTTGATGAGAGCGATGTCTCTCTATTTATAGCAAATTTGAGTCGGGCCATGTGGCTCAGACGGCAAACTTTCTAATGAAATCAATTTCATGCACACGATCGCTACTAAACAATTTGAAAGATGCATTCACCATAATTTACAGCGGAGATAGGTAATCACATCTAATTCAAACAGCCAATAAATTGATCGATCTTTAAAACGTCAAATATATCAAATTTCCTCGCTATTGGCAGCTGCAGAATTCGCGTTGTTAAAGATCACGCCGGTTATTTAATTTTTCGACGGATAGGCGATTTGCTTTACGAAGCAGTAGGCTATAGTCTAGTTGTAGTTAGACGGCACATAAAATGGTCGGCGGAATTGTTCTGTGCAATAACGTTTGGTTTAAATTGAGAAATGGAGGGATGTAATAGTCGAAATTCTGGTCCATTTGAGTGATTTTTGTTGTTTTCGATTAAAAACGGCTATTCACGGCAAAGTCTTTTCATGGTTATGCTTGATTGCTTTTTACCTGCAATAGTGATTCCGGTTAAAATAGAACACAACACCAACACAATATCAATATGCACAAGTGATGTTTATCTGCCATACGAAGAACACAAAATGGAATAATTTTATCTAGACGGCAGCGTGATCGAGTGGTTAAAGCGCCGTGATTGTGATCAACGTGATTTCGGTTCAAAATCTACTCGCGCTATTCTGTTGTGTCCCTGGGAAACATACTTTATGAAACTTTTCTCTGGCTCGCGGTCTTGGCAAGCAGTTCTAAATTACAATCATTATTTTTATAAAATTAAAAAATGAAACGAAAAATTTTTATCGGACAGCAATATCTTGGTATCTCAGGAAGCAGGTCGGGATAACTGCTTGTCCTAAGTATAGCACCTCCGTTGCTTTTCTGCGATTCAGGAGGAGAAATATAGAGATAAAATAAAATGAAACTTAGCTATTCTGTTTTAGGAGTCTCACTATTTCCAGAATCAGAAGAAAGGTGTAGTTTTGGTGTTTTGCATGCAGAAAAAAATATTGCGGAGTACAGATGTCAGACGCTATTGTATTTATTACCTAATAAAATTATTAATGGTTCTTTTTTATTTTTTTATTAGTATTTTATCTCTATATTTATCCTCCTGACTCGCAGGAAAGTAATGGAGCCGCTAATACATAGGGTAAGCGATTAACCCGACCTGCTTCCGGAAGTGCCAAGATATTGCTGTCCGCTTGTAAATAAATAGAGATATGACTTTAATTTAGAACTGCTTGCCAAGACTACCAAGCAGGGGAAAGTGCCGTAAAGTGTCTTTCCCAAGGACACAAAAAAATGACACGAGCAGTTTTGAACCCAGATTATGTTGATCACAATCACGGCGCTCTAACCACGCTGCCAGACAAAAATTACAATAATTAGGGAATACTTTTAATTAACGATTTTTTTGGAAATTCTCTATTTGCCAAGCCAATTTCATTGACTTTTAAGTTTTGAAAAATCGTCAAAGCCTACGCGTCAGAGATGAGCATGGATCGGGTCCGGAACCTAATTAAAATGATTTTTGTTCGAAGCCGGATAATCCGAACTCTCATTTATTATAGGTTAGGATCGGATCGAACTGTGGGATCTGACAGTTCGAAACGCATTTTTTTATACTCTACTACATTGTTTTTTAAACAATTAGTAAGAAGTCTAAACGTCAGCAAATCAAAATTCTGAGAATCAATTATACTTAATTCAGCAATTTTTCATTCTGCGTTGTCCGGATTTTGCAGTCACAACCAGTAGACTAACACTACTGTAATTCTGGCAGAAAAAAATCATATATCCTAAAAAAAAGAAAAAATGCCGCGTAAACACATGACGCATTTGACGCACGAGATAAAAGAAGCATCTAAAGCAGTGGTTCTTAACCAGGGTTCAATCGAACCCCCGAGGTTCGACGAAGCTGTTTCAGGGGTTCGGCATGAGCGTCCTCTGAAAGATTATTTTTTTAAAAATTTTGCCCAACTTAAAATTAGTTACTATCAAATACAACAAAGAAAATAGATTAGTTTAACACTGATCGTCGGTATACTTTTAATATCGACACTGAATCCGTGGTATGTAGCCGTATAACACTTCCTGGTCTATTATCGTTCACAAAAGTCATTGTTCTCATTGTCTTTACAATGGGCAAGTTAACCAAACGTGCCTTTAAGTTTAATGGCGCCGGTAGCAAAATTGAAGAAGATTTAGTTATTTTGCCGATTAAAGCAGTGAAAATTATAGTGTAGCAATCGGCAAAATATAATTGAAATGTGCTTTATAAAGCTTATCACCTTCCAGGATAAGTTGCATTGTAGTTATTAGAGTTAAATTAGGTTAGTAAGTACATTTGAAATGGCTTAATAACTGTTACTGTTTTCATCATCATTCAAAACGAGAAGAAACTAAGCCGTGAATTATTTTAGGACTAAAAATATTATTAAATGTTTCAGAATTGAGAATCATAATTTAAGAATTATTTTAGGTCTAAATAATATTTTTAAGTGTTTCAGAATTAAGAATCATGATTAATAATTATTTTTGGTCTAAATAATATTTTTAAGTGTTTCAGAATTACGAATCATGATTAATAATTATTTTAGATCTAAAAAATATTTTTCGTAACTTTAAGTCTATCTGTTACTTTATTTTAACATGCCTACCAAAAAAAGAAAGTGGTCAGAGAATTATATGCAGTACGACTTCACTTAATTTTGCAACAAAATTAATGGAACTCAGTACTCTCAATGCATGCTTTGCAATTTTAAGATGAGCAATTCCAGCCTAGCAGTAGCTAAATTACGAGAACATTTTACAAAAGTTTACGGTACAGGGAAATATAAGAACATCACACTGAATCAATTCAAGCAGAAGAGGGCGAGATTTGATGCCAATGCTACCATTACATCTTGTGGTTTTGTTCCAGTGGATAAACCGATTCTCACGGCGTCGTATAAAAGTGGCATACCTAATTGCAAAACAGGGAAAACCGCATATCATTGGTGAGACACTTGTCAAGCCAGCTGCAATGCAGTTGGCCAAGATTATGATGGGAAAAGAAGCTGAAAACAAACTTTCTTTAGTACCACTCTCAAATGACGTCCTTAAAAGCCGAATAAATGACATCGGTAAGGACATTCTCTGTCAGGTAGTAGCAGATTTGAAGGCTGGACTTTTTTTTTTATTTTTATTTTTTATCTCTATATTTATCCTCCTGACTCGCAGGAAAGCGACGGAGGCGCTATACATAGGGTAAGCAATTACCCCGACCTGCTTCCGGAGATGCCAAGTTATTGCTGTCCGCTAGTAATTTAGTAGAGATATGACTGCAATTTAGAACTGCTTGTCAAGACCACCAAGCAGGGGAAAGTGCCGTAAAGTGTCTTTCCCAAGGACACAACAGAATGGCGTAAGTGGGTTTTGAACCTAGACCATGCTGATCATCAGTCCGGTGCTTTAACCACTCGACCACGCTGCCTGACATAACGAAGTTCAGCGTACAACTTGATGAAACCACCGATGTTGCTAATTTAAACGAGTTTATTGCATTTGTACGTTACGTCAAAGGACAAGAAATAGAAGAGCTTCTCTTTTGCAAACAACTTATAACAACTGCAAAGACCATCAATGTGAAAAATATTTTGGATGACTTCTTTACAAGCAATAGTCTTTCTTGGAATATGGTTTCTGCCGTGTGTACTGATGGGGCTCCTGCGATGATAGGGTGCAAGTCTGGTTCAAAAGGCTTGATTAAAAGTCTTGCTCCACATATTGCATTCCACATTGCATGTTGCACAAACACGCACTTATATCTAAAATGTTACATTCATCAATCGCTGACGTTCTCAAAATTGTTGTTGAAACGGTTAATTTTGTGTGAGGTCGGGCTTTGAAACATCGCATTTTTATGCAGCTGTGCGAAGAAATGGACTCAAAATTCAAAGTCCTTTTCTATCACACTGAAGTACGATGGCTATCTTGGGAGAAAGTGATGAATCGCGTTTTTACTTTGCGTGCAGAATTATTGGAGTTTTTGAAAAGTCACAACCATCGGCATTCAAAACACTTTGAAGACTCAAGTTTTATCCTTACTTTGGCATTTTTGGCTGACATCTTTGATGCCCTCAATCAGTTGAGTTTCCAAATGCAAGGAGGTGGTAAAAATGTAATAGAAGCTGAAGAGAAAATGAGTGCTTTTAGAGGAAATTGAAGCTATGGCGAGAGCAATTGAAAAATCACACCTTTCTAACTTTTCACTTTTGGACGAGGGAGTAAGTAACAGTTTTGAAATTAATGACGAAGTAAGTTGTAATGAACTTCAGGGGCTTCTGCCAGTATTTACTGAGCATTTGCAGAAATTGCAAAGATCATTTGAAAACCACTCTCCTGAACAAATGCAATATCCTGCATGGGTACGTCAGCCATTTTCTTATGATACTACAACAGCAGCTATAAACAATCCATACACAGATGACATTATTGAGCTTCAAGAAAGCGAGGTTAAAAAAGGTGACTTCAACACAACAAATCTTCAAAGGTTTTGGTGCCAACAAATCGAGGGTTATTATCTTATTACTAAAGTTGCCCTTGAAGTTCTCATGCCATTTGTCACCACTTACCCAATCGGAAAATTTATCTTCGACCATATATACGAGGTGTGTTTGAAAAGTATCGGGACTGTATGCTTTACACAAACAACACTTGCAACAGTGATAAAAGCTTTGTTTTTTAAGATGGCGCAATGTCTTGTGGTTGTAAAAATGTAGTTTCAGCATTCTGTGACAACCATATGCTTTTTTACAGGCTTTTCTTGAAAGGTGCTTTACTGTAGTTCGTTTTGGGATAATTTATTTAGTAAATATTTTTTTCTTCTTTTTTCTTCTTTTGTTAACAAATAATGAGCATTGAACAAAGAATCAACTTGAAGTTTCTCGTTCGACTTGGAAAAACTCCAACTGAAACATTCAATTTGCTCCAAGAAGTTTACGGAGATGCTACGATGTCAAGAACTTGGATTTTTGAGTGGCACAAGAGGTTCAGAGAGGGAAGAGAGGATGTGGAAGATGATCCTAAGAGTGGAAGGCCAACAACAAGCAGAACAAACGAAAATGTTGAGCGTGTGAGAGAAAAACTGCGCAGTGACCGCCGCCTTATTGTTAGAATGATAGCAGATGAGTTGAGCATGAATAGTGAGAGGGTGTGGAGGATCATTACAGAAGATCTGGGGATGAGGAAGGTTTGTGCGAAAATGGTACCAAGGTTGCTGAATGATGGGCAAAAGGAAAATCGTGTGCAAATGTGTCAAGACATCCTGAAACAACTTGAAATTACACCAGATCTGCTGAGTAGAGTTGTTACCGGTCATGAGTCGTGGATCTTCGAGTACGATCCACTCACCAAACGGCAGAGCCTTGAATGGAAGAGTGCATCCTCACCAAGACCCAAGAAAGCAAGGCTGTTCAAGTCCAAAATTAAGGTGATGCTGATTGTTTTCTTTGATGTTCATGGAATTGTTCATCTAGAATTCTTGCCACAGGGCCAAACCATTAACCAGAATGTTTACAAAGACATCTTGCGACGTTTGATGCGTTCGGTAAGGGAGAAAAGAAGAGAATTGTGGGAGACAAAGTCATGGCTGCTTCATCATGACAATGCTCCTGCTCACAATGCCTTAAGCATACAACAATTTCTTGCAGAAAATAACATTGCCGTGCTGGAGCAACCACCCTACTCGCCAGATCTGGCTCCCTGTGATTTTTTCTTGTTTCCTAAGCTCAAGGGAGTCATTAAAGGAACCCGTTTTCAAGACTCAAAAGCCATAACAACAGCCGTAACGAAGGAACTACGAGCGATCCCAATGGAATCTTTCCAGAAGTGCATAGAAGCATGGCAGCAGAGATTAGAAAAGTGCATTCGAGCTCAAGGAGATTACTTTGAAGGGGACAAGTTGTAATTTTTACGTGGCATTTCAAATAAAACAATTATTTACACAGTCCCGTTACTTTTCAAACAGCCCTCGTACTTTTCATTGTTTTTCTCCGATATTATGTCTGATCATCGATGACTGGAGATTGCTTTCAATAGATAATCGTAGATACATCTCTGATTAAATACATAAATGTTACATACGAACATAGATGATCGGAGATGATCCCCATAGCATATCATAGATAATCATTGATGGCCGTTGATACCTCTTTAGGAGATAAACAGATATATTTAGAGATGTTTATATCCGAATAGAGATGATCAGAGACGAATCCCCTGAGAAGATCATAGATAAACAGAGAAAACCATAGATGGTTGTTTGTAACTCTTTGTGGATTAAACAGATATATTTTGTGAGTACTGCCTATTACTACTCCTTTATGGTAGTATTAGATTGTTGTATTAGCGCTACGCCAGTGGTTCTCAACAGGGGGGGAATTCCCCACTAGGGGTAATTTTGTATTTTCAAGGAGGGAATTATCAGTGGTTCCCAACCGGGGGACCACAGAGTGATTTTTGGGGGTCCATGAGCCTTTTTATGGAAAAAATGAAAGAATATGTCATAGTTAAAGCAGTGGTGGATATTAGGGGAGGCGAATTAGGCAGTTGCCTAGGAAAATAAAAGATCGATTCAAGGTGAAGAACTTTTTTTTTTTTTTTTTTTACAGATCACCATGTTTCTGGGAGAAAAAACACCAAAATTGGAAATAAAATCGAAGTGAAGATTTTTTTTTTTTTTTTTAGAGATCACCGTGTTTTTGGGAGAAAAGAGTGGATTTTATTTCCTTTTTTATTTAAGGGGCCCATAACTTTCAGGAAAATCCTCAAAAGGGTCCATGACATTAAAAAGGTTGGGAACCACTGCGCTACGCAAAGCGTTAGCAGGTATGTCTTACCAGTCTTTCCCCAAGGAATTGCATCCAGCGTCAGAGACAAACCTGAATCTGACACTTACATGGCATACAACAATCACTACGTTACCATAACAGCATTTTACATATAGTGTTAACCAGTTCTAACAACATTTTTTTTTTTTTTTTTTTTTTAGCTTGTTGCATCGGCCATGGAAGTTGAAGCTTTAAATAAATTGAAAAACTTTTTATTTGTGGTTTTTACACAACGAAAAGTTAGCTGTTCGCTATAACGATAAAAAATACCAGACACGGTTGTAAAGTCGAAGTCGTTTTTTTTAATTTTATTGATCCGCGGAATTGGAGTCGCAAACATCTCCTTAGACTAGATGATCTTGGGATCTTTTTCGAAAAATTTTATAACCTCAGGTCTAATATGTTTATCCTACTATATTTGGACGCCCTTTAGTTTAAAAATGACGCACCAGGGCATCGCGACACACTAGTAAAAATCTCTGGATTATTAGCATATCCTGAAGCGGGTTGAGATACTGTATAGCCACTTGAAAATGAATCTAAAAAAATACCTTCGTCTTTGTCCCTCTAAGTCAGTGATTCTCAATCTGTAATACGCGTACCACTAATGCTACATGAATAATTTTTAGATTTTATAAAAATCCAACACTCGGATTAAATCTTGTTTTTTAGATATTCACTCGTGTTACCAGTATATTAATAAATAGATTTGAGCTTGTTTTTTTTCCATAAATTATAACACTTGTAATAATCAAAGTATGAACTTGAGATTAAGATTTTTGAAAAAGTTGCATAAACATTTGCGCCGCAATTATTTTAGCCATTTTCAAAACGCAAGTTTAATCTGATACATTTTGCTGTGTTTCCATTGTTTGTATTCGAATAAATGATTTGAAAAAACAAACGGATCTTTTTGTATTCAAATCTACGTTTGGCTGTCAGAAGGAAATATAATAAGAAGAGTAGCTTGAATTTTACAAATCCACTTCGCAAGATTATTACTGTTTACTGAGAAAAAAATTCTACAACAGCAAATCTGCTAAAAGCTGGTTTTATTAGTGCTTACAACGCTTCACTGTGCTATCGATCAAACAATTTTTTAAATTCACTCCCTTTTGTGAACAATTTAGGCAAGAAATTTTATAACATAAAAAGAAAGGCAAATCATTATGCAAAAAAATTGTGTTTGTAGTTCCACATCGCAGCAGGAAACTCACCTTAATTTTTTTCTTCACTGTAAAAAAATATTTCGACTTGACTAATTTATTTAGAGTTGATTGCTTTTGATCACTTCGATTTTTTTAAATAACTCAGACTTTTCACGCCTATTTAAAAAATTTGCGGCAAACTTGAATTGAGGTGAAGAGCTAAATTTTGAACGTTTTCTTTTACCTGAAGTTTCATTTGGTTGTCCTAAAAAGCCTAAAAATTTTAATTGCAGCCCTTTAAATAAAAGATGCCTTTTTTTTTTTAAATTATCAATTTTCGTACATCGCGCACAAATCAAGCTTTGTTGATGAAGATAAAGATTCCTAAATTTATTTGTAGAGAGTTAGATAGAAATTTGTGAAATTTTATGTCTATTAAATAAATTTTACCGTAAAAGAAAGCGTTCGAAACTTAGTAAAGACTAAAAATAGGTTTTAACGTCAGAGTTGCAGAGCGCTGCTGTGTTTGACCGAGCACTGCAGTCAAGCACTGCTGAACCAGTGTTTGACTGCACTGGTCGACCATTTGTGTATAAACTTAAATGCCTCAAAAAAGTTTTTTATCCAGTTATATTAGCAAATGAAAGAAGATTGGGAAAAATAAAAATTTTATGATAAGAGCAGTAATAGTACTTTATTTTCTTTTCCCCCAAGACAAAACAAATTGAGTTAAAAATTTTTATAAATGTACGTATGTATGTTTTTTTCTCTGCCGCAACAACTTTAACTAAAGCAGAAAAACACATAAAAGCCTGACAAAAAGGAAGCAGTGAAAAACAATAGACTATACGTTAAAACTTGAAAATAATACATTATACAAAATATGTGATTATAATGTGTATGTTCACTGCACCTAAAAACAATAAAACATAAACAAAAAAATAAAAACAAAACAGCGAAAAACAAACACGAATAGCTTCTATGATTTGCGGTGAATATTTATGCAAAACCATATAACAATATAAAATCATTTTATTGCGTGTAAATGACATAACTATTGTGTACGGTTAGGTCACAACAATTAAAAGCAAAAAAAGGAATCCATGGCAAAACGATAAACGTTAAAACGATGCATGCGAAAGAATAAAACAAATCGCTTTTGATAAAAAAGCTTAGCCATATCATTCTTATCTGAAATAAAAAAAAAAAGATAAAAACGCCGACACAGAAACCAAACCATTGAAATATTTTTGTCTCATCTTAAAAATGCGACAAAATCTCACTGCACTTCTGCTTAAACCAGCCATGTCCAACCACGTCACATGCAGGGCCAAAATTTGTTTTACTATTTTAGAAGGGTCGCAAACATATTGCCTGAAAAGAAATTGCATAAAAAACAAAATAAAAAGGAACGCAGAATCTTGCTCCGATTACTTAAGTTTCTGAAAAAACTAAGGTGTTCTCTAAAAAAAAGAAAAATAGGTCTTCATCTATTTTCCTGCTCCGATTTCTTAAGTTTCGTCCCAAAACTCAGGTGTTCTCTAAAAAAAATGGTCTTCTCCTAGAATCTCCTCTTATTTATCGATTTCCGCCCCAATGTCTTTCAGCATTCTTGCAGACCTCTTCTTCATAACCTTCATTATAGCCAGAAAACTGAAAATCGTCGCTGGACCGCGGGTTGGACAACCCTGGTTTTAACAATGGTAACCTGCAGAGCGCTAATCGGATTTAAGTGCAACTGTTTCTGAAAAAGTAAATTTACGGTAATCATTTTTCACCAATCTTTTGCAAGTGGTCAGACTTCGCTTTTTGCTTTTGAAAAATTAAATGCTGGATTTTCCATTGCATGCAAAAAAGCCTCGAAGACAATTTAATCAATGGTTGCTTTACTTTTTTGCAGCAAACTCAGAATAATTTAATGTCTTTACTTGATTGTTTCTTTTTTAATTGCATCCAATACGTCCAATTCGACATTTAATTTGATTTCATTTTCATTTCATTTTAAGTTTATTCTTGACCACCAACATAGTAAACTTTACACAGTAAAAAGTAGTCGAGAGTCAAGAAAAGGTAGACGCAGGAAACCGTCAGACGTTAAAGTAGACTATGCAACAAGAGGGCACGGAAAAAAGTAAAAGAAAAACACTACAGAGTATGGCAGTGTGACTAGAAGAACAAAAAAGAAAAGGAGAAAAAATTCAAATTAGAAACGATTTCAATTAAATTCAATATAAGTATAGACATCCGAGCCATATGAAGAGAATGTTGTATAATCATGGGTGGAAGAAGCAATAAACTCTAGGACCAAAAGGGTCAAGACCCAAAAGGGGTTAGGCAGGCAAAGAAATCTACCAAAAGAAATCCTGCCGTAAGTCAAAACGACCATTTCAAATGTACATAGCCGGCAAAAAACAAATTAAAAAAAAAGAAAAACAATTTTAAACTATAAATTCAAATCGCTGTTAAATTTTGGGATTGGAATGTCATGTACAATCATTGCTTGACTGAGAGTTGACAATTGGTTGCTTGTTTTCATTTGAGCTACCTAACAAAAACAAAAGACAAAAACCAAAACCAAAATACCTTTTTATTAAAAATAATTAATTATGATTTAGCATTCAATTTTTAAACAATTGTAGCAAGCTGTATTCCTTAATGTTTAAATTAGCTCTGGCACTAATGGAGGAATAATCAATTGCTCTGTTTATTTGCACGCAAATTTGTAAAGGTTTTTGCAAAAGACCCCAAACTTTGTTTTTTATTTTTTAATAAGTTTAAAACTTTATTCCAAAACGTAGGACCACGATAAGAAATGGCATTATGTAAATGGCAGGGATTCATGGGCATTCAGGAGTACTGTAAAGGGCCCGTATTAAAAATGATTGATGTTGGTCAGTATTGGTCATGTCAAGCTTTTCAAGCCAATTTTATTTGGGCTTACCAAAAATATTTATGCGCAAAGAAAACAAAGCATCGCTGCCGAATAAGTTTTCTACCTTTAAACAAAAGTACAGACCTTTTTTTGGTTTTCTCTTAGTATAAAATTTTTTTGTATTTGAAGCATGTTACCCTATTGCAGGGATGGCGAACCACCAACTCGCGGGTGACGTTGTGAGCCACTAGTTGAAATTTCTGGCATTTTTAGTCTGCAACATTAATTAGGACGGATTGGACGGTGCAGACCTTTTTTTATCTTCACCTTGAATTTTACTCGAAATTATAAATTTTAAATATTGATGGGAAGTGATGACTTTTTTTTAGTCCTCAACTTTTTTTAGCCAATGACCCACTTAATGTAAGTTTTAAAAAACTGTCATTTTTTGACCCACCGTATAACAAAGGTTCGCCATCCCTGCCCAATTAAGTGTGGCGCCCCCTAGTGTAAGTTGTTGCAAGAAGCATACTGAATTAGCTTCATTTGTTCTTTTTACTTAATAGCTCATAAAATTTGAGAAAGACATATAAATATGCGATATTTTCTTTTAGCTTTGTACGAGTCATGCAAGTCAAAGCAGATTACTTGCAATAATATTTTTCATCACTCCCGGTTCTGCTTTTCATCACTCCCGGTTCTGCTTTTCATCACTCCCGGTTCTGCTTTTCATCACTCCCGGTTCTGCTTTTCATCACTCCCGGTTCTGCTTTCGGATCTTGTGATCATTCATTGCAAGTTTAGTTAGCGAGTTCTTTTTGCTTTTGTTTAAAAGTTTTAAAACACATTACAATGTAGAAGTTTTTAATTTAGCGCCATCTAACGAAACTTACGAATAACTTAATGAATTTGTGTCAGACGAATACTGTCTTTATCAATGCAATTTCTATCCATTACAACAACAAAAAGATTAATCCACAAACAATAAAAAAATCATTAAAAAATAAACCTTGCTTCAATAAAAAATCATTCAAAAAAGTTTTGGATTCATATCACATCCTTTCCTGTACGGCCTCAAATGACCACGTTTGCCTTATGTGGAAATGCCAACGCAAACAGATCTTAAAAATTAAAAGCTTTTAAAAATGTTTCCTCATCCAGTAAACTCATCAACCTCTTAAGCACTGGTGGGGAAACGTTATTGTAGATAAAAAACTTGCCATTACAATTATTTCCATTATTTATAAACTTTACAAAACTTTATCAATATAACATATTTTCTGTAAAATATATACATCATTGAAAAAATTTAATAAACCACAAGTAAAAACTTTTTTTGCTAGATGAGACAGAAATTGCCAAATTATAAGTTTTTGGTTTCGTTAGTTTAAGCATGTAATTTTACTTATTGTTTTTGTTAAAAAGAGCTATAAAGTTTCAATATATTGTCCTGAAAAACTGTATTTGTCAATACAAAAAGGATTAAAACTTAGACAAATAAAATCTGGCGTTCAAGTGAAGTTCATTTCATTTTTTATATTTTTTTCTCTTCTACCCAGTTGGTATGCTGCTTAAAGTTTGTAATAAATAATTGATATTAAACCGAAACATATTCATTATTTTAAATTACAGATTTTACTTATACAATAAATGTGAAGCTAAAACCTTTATTAACTGTTTGTTTTATTGAACTCGAACCAAACTAAACCTAACATCTTAAATGTTTTAAATAGACTCTGTTTAATCTAAACTTATACTGGAACATAATTTGAAACGGTTTGATCTAATGATAATCAGGACTATTTATGCATGATCATACATGGTTTTTTATCCACGGCCATGTATGAGCCTTCAAAGATAAATATATATATATATATATATCAACATTCGATCAGCAACGGCCCATGTATAATCGTAGATGGTAATTGAAGTGAAAAAAATCAACTAAATAAATACGGCAATACAAACATGGCCATATATGATTATGCATGATTTTTTTATGTATGGCCGGCACTGACATAATTGGAGATAATCGGCTAAAAATCATACATAGCCGTAGAAAAACAAAGAAAAATTTCCGCTTGGGTATTTATGCGAGCATGCGTATTTTATTCTAGTGGATGTTAAAGCAAAAATGCAAAACAGGCTTGCATGCGAAAATGAGATGAGAATTGCTGTTTCCGAGACAAAGCCTCGAATTTCACAATTAGTCACCGAAAAACAACAACAGAAGTCGCATTAATATACAAATGTATTACAATTAAATGTGGTTGATTTTTGTTTATATGACTGAGCAAAAATGTAGGGTTCAACAAAAGCTTGCAGAATAACGTAGGGGTTTCGGGAGTTTAGCAAAGGTTAAGAATCACTGATCTGAAGCATCAACGAAGATCTTTAACTGAATTTCAAAAAGCCGTTTAACGCAGGTTCATCGTCAGCAAAAGATTTATTTTAATTAAAATTTTTTAAAGAATTTCAACTTTTTTCAAAAAAAATTAAAATAACAATTTTATGATTAAATTACGATAAACTTTTTCCATAAGCAGAAACATATAAAAATGCTAAATGAAATCAATATGCTTAGAAAAAAACCTTAAATTAAACAAACTTCCGGATCGATATTCATGCAATATTATATGTCATTTTGAAGCAAATTTTATACTCAACAAAAATCGTCCTCATTATATGGCAACACTATAATAGATTAACGAGAAAATTGTCTTAAATGACACCTGGTCAAGAACCGAAATCAACAGCGATTTTCAAAAACTAAAAATAGCGCCCGATTTTTACTTGTTCGAATTCGAGCTTAAATTAAACAAACTTTCGGATCGACATTCATGCAATGTTGAATGTCATTTTGAAGCAAATTTCATAGTTATCAATTATATCTATTCTCATTATATGGCAACACCATAATAGATTAACGAGAAAATTGTTAATATATACGTTTTTTAGAAAATTGTGTGTTTTCGCTTGTTAACACTTTACAGCAGAGGCATGCAACATATGGCCTGCGGGACAGGCTGCGGCCCGAGAAACCTTTTTTTTTATGGCCCGGCTTTAGTGAACTAAAAACGAGTTGAGCAATGGTTACTTGAACGCGATTGAAATATCAAACTTTCTTTAAAGCAGAAAATAAGCAAATGTTTTGCTTTTACTATTGCTTTGGGCCAGAGTAAAGCCAGCGATACCAGCTTTGAGCTAGCGATACTGCGCAGCAAGTTCTTTTGTATTTTAGTTATGTCAGATTTTCAAATAGAATAATATTTTGAGGTTACGTGTAAACTGATTCAAAATAATCTATACTGTGTTTTACTGTTTACTTGAGAAAAAACACTAAAACTAGGATCGGAAGGACTTGGCAATATAAAAATGGCTGAAGGAATGTTTGTATACGAGAATTTGTGTCTTTTTTTATTACAAACACCTTTCGTGTTGACCAAGAACAAATAGTTCTCAGCGATCTCAAGGTTTGTAGGCACGCTTCACAGACAAATGACAATACACATTTGACTAGACCCGGAGTTCTAAACTAGGGGCCGTGGGGGGCGCGAGCAACTGGCTGCAAACCGAATAGATAGCAGCATTAACACAAAATAATTGGAAAAAAGAAAAGGTATGACAGTGATTGTTTAAACTTGAAGTATGATTTTATAGAATATTGTTGTTTTGTTCAATGCTATTAGATCTTTTAATATAACCAGCATAGCCATACTAGACGGGTAGCACGATAGTTTGATAAATCATCCCGACTTAGAACGTTAGATATCACTACATTTTCGGTAAGAAAATCAAGAAATTAGAGACAGTTTCGTCAAACGTGAATAAAATTTGAGAAAAACTGTATTGTCCCCCTCCCCAACATTTTTCGGCTGGTACAGTAATGGGCATAGGGCTTGGGTTTTGTTGGTATCGTCAAGAGAAGGCGCGAGTTTAGTTTGCATCAAGAAAGGAGCACGCGTCTCAAAAAGTTTAAGAGTCCTGGACTAAACAGTGTATAACACTACATAAATGACAAAAAAAATCAGATTTATTTTTACATTTACGTTTACGAAAATGACCATGTTTATAGCTGATGTAACAAAACGTTTTGTGAATAAACAACTCCAAAAAAAATTTTATTAGCGCAGCAATAAAAAACATAATTCAATACAGTATATAGATTTTAAAAACATGACAGATTTAAAGCATAGTTGATTAACTATTTTCCGAAACAACCTTGGCTAACTAATAACACATACAATGGTGTCCACACTTTTGACTTTTATTTAAGGAATTTTCCACACTTGCATGCTCTTTTGGCTGTAGCCTACAGTATTACATAGTCATACATGATTACAAATGATTGTCACTACCTTTCTTTCTAGATACATTTGATCCGCATTGTGTGCGGCTGAATCTCATAAGCAGACCGTATTAATGTCCAGTTTAAATTTTTCGATTGCTTTTCAGCACTTTATTCAAGGACATATCTGGCTTTTGTTTACACCAATTGCATACTTCACTGATTGTATTGAATCTTTTAATTGATAATGGAAGCAAAAATTAATTGAGAGTTTTTGACTGTCAGCTGTTGTGCTCCCTGATTGAGACTTTAAGACCAGAATTCTATTTACATATAGCAATATAGATATGCAACAATCTTTTGCAATAAAAATACGGATTATCAAATGACACAGAAACTAGAGAATGTAGACGAAAGCCAACTTCAGATTAGAAATAGGCGTCAAAAATTTATCAAGAGTTATTTACAAAATCTTATGCAACAAAAAATGCAAAAAAGTTGTTCCCTATGTGTTAATATATTCAGTGTATTCCTCCAATCATACTAAAAATCAAAAGAACATCCTTTCAAAAAAAAAAATCGCCTCGTTATTTTTTACCGAAACCAAATAAATTGCTCAGGTTTTTACGTTTTGCATTGTCACACTTCATTCAAAATAATTTAATCATGACGATGTAGTTTATTCCCGTTAAAAGTAATCCAAAGTTTTATTATGAATTACTAATCGCGTCGCCGTGAATCGCTAATCTTTTATTGCTTAGTATAATGCCTCGATTCGCTTGATTTATTTCATGTATCCTTTTTCTGTTTCCGTCGACAGTAATGAAGTACCGTAGATACTCGACTATAAGTCGACCTCGAGTATGAGTCGAGGTAGAAAATTTACTAAATTTTGAAGAAAACTTGTTTTTTTTTATTTTTTTTTATTGACCCGTCTATAAGTCGAATTCATTTTATCTGTCAAATTTTTCTGAAAAAAACCTCGACTTATAGTCGAGTATCTACGGTAATATGTTTTGTCTTAGCTTTGATAGCTCGCTACTTGTAGAATCTTCGCCTATATGCTACTTGGCTTGAGAAAAGACGCCTTCCCTAGAGAATTGGAGAATGGTCTAACGCAGTGGTCTCCAACCTTTTCAAGAAGCGACCCAAGTTAAAGAATTTTTTAACAATACCAGTACACGCGACCCCAAAGCAAGTACAAAATGATTCAATTACAAATTTAAAATGTTAATAGCTATAAATGGTATACTGAACAAACTAATGACACAGATTGATAAAAACGCGTTTAAACGGATTAATAATAATATTTATTGATGGGACGATTGTGGTTGCTTTCTGTCTACCAGCTTTTGAAATCGTGGCGTGGTTTTGCTGATGCACAATCGCAAATCATGTTCAATACCCAATCAATTCCTGTGTTTCGTTTTTAGCACACTCATAGCACTAAATGCTGCTTCGCAAAGCCACGTAGTTGCAAATGGGATTAACTGTTTGATTACAAACGCTGATACGATTAAATAAGTTGATCGCATTGAAACCCAAAAGAAAAGATTTGCTGAATTTTCGGATGTTTTGATTTAAAAGAATTAAAAGTAATCCGTTTAGTGGTTCAGCCAGTGTTTTTTTTAAGGTTTGGCTTGAGGAACTTCTAAGCCATTTTGAAAAACCGCTAATTTTTTTCCTATTGTTCCTGAGCGTACTTAGCTTTGTTTAGATTATTGTAGAAGCAGATTTTGAGAGACCGATGGACAATTTTGAGAGACCGTTTCGGTTCCTCAAAACGCCTTAAAAAAAACACTGGGTTCAGCTATCATATCGGTAAATTCTTCTGCGACTCAAAGAGGTAGTTCTGGCAAATCTGCTGCAACAAAAGAATTGATCATCCAGTCGTGATTATTGGTTGGTTTCACAGTATCACCATAATATTGCTCAATTTTTTTGTCAGCTTCTCAAAGTGTTCAATTATAGTGTTTTTGATATTCACTTCTTTTCCTATAAGATATTTTTTCAAATCAGGAGACATATCAAATTCGTCTCGTTTTATGTATGTCTGCCACAAACTAAGTTTTTTATAATAAGCGGTAATTTTGGCAGAGTGATCAAGCACTGTAAATCCAGGTCCCTGCACAGATTCATTCAGACAATTTAATGAGTGAAATATGTCCGACATGTAAGCAATGTTAGCAACGAATTTTTTTTGAGTAAATCTTTCTGCTAAGGAGATATTCTTTTGTTGATTCAAGAAAAAAATTATTTCTTCACACAATTCAAAAACTTGAGAACCCGGCCACGTGATAACCACGTGATAACCAATGCACTTTCGTGTGCAAGAGTAATCCTGTGTGATCTGCGCCCATTTCATCATACAAAGATGAAAACAAACGTTGGTTAAGTGGTCTTGCTTTTATATAGTTTACACATTTTATGACTGTATTCGATGTATCATGCAGTTCCTCAGATAAATTTTTGGCCATCAGAGCTTGTCTATGTAAAAAACTATGTGTCCATTGTGCGATTGGTGCTTTATCTTTGATTCGTTTTGCAACTCCGGTATTGATTCCGGTGCATGCTGCTGCAAACAGTGATGGCTTTACAAAAAGGGGGCTCGGTGCAAAAAAAGTAAGGGGGGCCACTATTTAGTGTCCAAAAAAAAGGTAGCTGAAGCAGTTTTTAGTAAATGAAAGCAAAGTCATCACTAAAAAAGGTCTTCACTTCAAATCCATTTCAGGCTTCAATTCTTGAAGCCTACTAAGGTTAAATGTACTTTCATATAAATCTTAACAAACCACTAGTTAAGAACTAATAGGAAAATAAAAAAGAAAAATGCAATACAGAAGTTCAGCGGTTGATTAAACATAGCACTGTTCAACGAATCACTGCAGTTTGATGAAAAAGGAATAAAATTATTCCATTATAGTCAGTATCGGTGGCAAAAGTTCTTTAATAAAGCACGCGTGTAGATCAAAGAACTTTCGGCAGCGAGTGACATTACCAGAGGAAAGCACTCTGTTTGAAAGTAAACCGTCACCGTCCAGTCTATTTTACAAACAAAACGCCAAGCTAGATTTGATTATTGAGCATTGTTTAGACTTAGAAAAATAAGGCGCCAGACAAATACCACAAATATAGAAACCAATTGATTTCGTGTGAACAACTGTACACATTTTAGCTCAGGAATTTCAAGTGCAGAATTCCAGTAATAAAGCGACCCCACAAAATATTCGGGCGTGTCCACATTTCGGGTCGTGATCCACAGTTTGACGAACACTGGTCTAACGTTTACGAGTAAACTTTGTCACGTGATCTTTTTTCTATATAAAGGCGATGTGTAGCGAGACGACAATATTAGGTAATTTATGACAACTCGAGAGACTGCTCGAGTGAAAGCGATTTTGTTTGGGCACAGGAGGTGGCCCCTTAGATTTTGTATCGGTTGACGATTGTTGAATTTATTTTGCACCAGTGGTTGGGAGTTGTGTTCTACAGAGGTAGAATTATTTGTGTTGAATGAATCAAGTCATAGCGTTGAGTTCGCTTTGCAGTATGGCAAAGCGTGGAATAGAAGTTTTGCAGTGAATTTTGTAATGCATTCGTTCTTATTAGAAACAGTGGTCTCTGTTTGTCTGTGAAGAAGAGTCTTGAATGGATCAATCCGAGCCTTCGTTCAAACCAACTGTATAAAGCCTTCAGACTCATAGCAGGCTATTTCTTGAGCCAGAATAAAATAAAATTTAGACACAGCTTTGTTTCAGCGTAGGTATTCGAGTTACCTAGCTCAACTGGTCCTTTAGGATTCCCGAACAAAGTCTGTGACATGCATATTTAGGTACAATATAAAAAATATGCAACAAAATACAATAAATTCCACCAAATTTTCCAAATATCAAAAGTGCCGGTTGAAATATTTTTACAATGTATCGAGCTTTGTAAAACAATTGATTGTTAATAGCATCAGAGATGGAAACTGTTTCGACCTTCAAGGTTTATTAATGCTGAGAAGATCAGAATAATTAACTTCGAATATAACCGATACAAGAGCGGATTTAATGCGGGCTGCCGCTCCCCAAAAAAATGCTTAAACAAGTTATGATTTAATAGCCAACAAAAAACTCATCTTTAAGCTTTTCATCCGACACTCGTCAGGAGATAAACGTCACAATGAAGGAAAGAAAATTCAATTGATTGTTTAATAAAGCTGAACGAAGATGATTGGATCTTTGAAAAAGGCGTCAAAACACGTAATCAACGCATGATTTTCAAGTTGTAAACAGACTCTTTTTGACAGCATAAATCTGGCTTGGATAATTTGATGTAAACGGTTTCTAAAGCAGATAACTGCTTTAGAAGTTTTTGAAGGATGACAGCATTGCGTGCCAATCTCTACTGCTTGGCGTCCCCAGTATACACGCATGCTACACCCTGCACTGGGGGATTTCGAAGTGAAGAGTTTAATAATCACGTTTTCAATCTATGCTAGAAAACGTCAGATGAACATTTGCTTTTAACTATCATTAGGGCAAAATCCCAAATTGCACCAACATTTCAATGGCGATTTTGTAAAACTAAAACTGTAAAATATCAAAACCCTATAAAATCGATTACGGTTGACTATAGAAAAAAACCATCATTAATCTTATTAAAATAATTACTTTATATAGATAGACATTATTATTATAATTTAATTTAATATAATTGATGATGGTTGTATTTAAGTCA
The DNA here is from genome assembly GCA_963680785.1 of Diplosoma virens. Lineage (NCBI taxonomy): Eukaryota > Metazoa > Chordata > Ascidiacea > Aplousobranchia > Didemnidae > Diplosoma > Diplosoma virens. The sequence goes on along the minus strand of OY796887.1, from coordinate 13,254,282 downwards.
AATAAATTTTATTTTAAAAATGTTTTTTAAAATTTGAACTTTATTAAGTCCACGTAACAAACAAACATTATTAATTAAGAAAGTCAGTTTCAATTTATGACAAGATCCTGCATTTCCACTTTGCCGTTTTTCAAAATAACCTTAAAGGATAAATAATCACCAAAAACCTCCAAAAAACTTGTTGTAGCACATTTTTAAAATTGTCAAGATATAGTAAATGTGCGAAATTTAATTTAATTAAAAATTAAAGAGTTAAAAAAATTTTTTTCCTTTAATTGAATGCAAAATATTTTTCTTTCTATCAAAATGAAAGAAAAGCTTTTTTATGAATCACTTTGCTTTAAAAAAAAACAAAACAGTACTTTATTTGCTTTCAATTAAAGAAATATGCCTTTTTTAGTTTTTACTTTCTTAATTATTTTAAATCGAAGAACATTTTTAAGGCAGGTCAAAAACAATTACACCCCTTTAAAATCTCCGGAGCGAGTCCCCAGCCGCCCAACTGGCAGGCCACACCGTACAATATCTGCAAAATATGTAAAAGTTTACTTTTTAACAATATTGTTGGCAGGCTTTTTGATTAATTGGCAATTAATATATTCATAAATCGTACAAGACAAACTAATGAAAAGTAAGTTTTTGCATTGCAATAAATGAAAATCTCTCTATAAAAAAAGCCACACTGCTTGATAATGGCTGATATTCTCAAAAGTGGTTCAATTTAGAATCCATTTTTTGCAAGAATTTTACCTTAAGTTACTGAAGAAGATATTAGTTTAAGTGACAGCTCGTTACTTACTGAAGAAAAAATACGCAACTGCATATATTATATTATACTTTCATGTTTGTAGATAGTGCAATTTCTATAAGGAGAATAAGTAAAGAATTTTTTATCGCCAAAGTCAAGCAGGTAAAACCTACCATCATTTTACTCATTGCTGCTTTTGAATTCTGAAACTCTGGTTGCAAAGACTTTTAAAGAAGAATTTTAACAAGAATACATATGTAAACTCGGTCAACATCAGTAAATTTCGTCCATTTAAGTTTTGATTATTTAAGATTTTATGTAAAAATGTCGACAAGAACAAACCACAAAACTTTCTTCTTTATATTGAAACGGGTTGCTTGGTGGGCTTCCATTTTGTTTTCAGGAGTTTTCAACATTCTTCACGCTCGTCTTGCTTGATTAGTTGAACACTGGTGAAGAATTTAAGTTAACAACAGGTCAGACATTAAAAAATATTTAACAAATTATTGAAAAGAAATAAAATTATGCTAATTATTAGTAGTTACCGACAAGCTTTAAATATTTCAACCTACAGACATTCTCGACAACTACGGCGTGAAGAAAGCGGTAAAGGGAGATTACAATAGTTTTCTGGTAGCATCGGGAGTTTCTGAAAAAATAACTGCATTCTTTAATAAAAGCTGTTTTGCTACTTTCAAAATCTCAATATTTCGGCTTTTCTCAATCCAACTTTTTGAGAAATTTTGTTAAATAAATCTGTTGTGCTTATAAAAAGATATCAAAAACATGATATTGGCAGGACAACAACAACTTTGTATTAAGCATAGATTTCTTACATGTGAGGTACACTGAAATGATCAATGGTAATTATGACAAAACTTTGTCTCGACAATTCTGAAACTGCCCAACAAGTCATATACATTCCAAAACAATTTGCCTTAACCTAAGCGTAAATCGAAATTTTTTGCACAGTCGTTTGATGAAAAAGAATCAAAGATTATAATTCAAAGCTTCAAACACAGACCAAAAGTCTGCTTGTTGAGAGTTTAGGGCCAAATCAGTAATATTTGGGCGCAATATCAGGCATACCCTTTGAATTAAAGACAAAGTAAATGGTTTAATTATAACTATTATAATTCCGTTAAAATAAAAGTCTTCTTTGAGGTTTTTATCGTAAATAGTTGGTTCTTCAAAATTTTAGTGCGTCAAAAGTTTTTAAAAAGCAAGTTTTCGAAATAACTGTAGGCCAGTGATTCTCAACCTTTTCGCTACCGCGTACCACCTGGCGATTTTTCGTTACACCTGCATACCACTGAGTTCAATAAGAAATGTATTTATTGAAATTAACTTTAAAATGACAGTATTATTTAATGTGATGGTTGCATCTGTTTTTCTTGCACAAGCTGATTTATGCGGAGAGCCACCGTGCTTACTGCACATCAGAAGTCGTGAGAGGTCGAAGTAAGGCGATTCTTGCTTTTACTTTTAATATTCATCATGGCAGAAAAGCCCTGCTCACATTCCCATGTACTGGGGAATACCAGCAACTGAGGAATAGCTTTTTGAGCCAGAGTAGGGTATGTAGAGGACATCGTTAGCCAGAAATTTATAGGAAAGCATTCTTTATGCTTTATTTTAGCTACCTCGTCAGACTGAATGTCAATAATTTCCTCTTGTTCTCCTGTTCCAACAGATAAAACGGCTGGATCCACAAAGAACGGATTTGAAACATACGGACTAATATCTATGTTCGGAAAATAATGTATCAACTCCGTTTTCAGAAGTTTTAGATGGCAGCAAATTTCTTGAAATAACTTTTCACTGTGTTGATATTGAAGCGAAGAAAGATTTTTGAACATGTGATACTGCTTGGCCTCAATGTTTGTTGTCCACAAGTCTAGCTTCCGTACATACGCTTGCAATTTTGAGACAAAATCTGCAATGGTGGTGTCTGGACCTTGAAAAAACATATTCATGTGGTTGAGAGTGTCAAAATTGTCCGATAGGTAAGCCAGCCTTGAGAGAAACTCCGTATTTGCCAAATCGTTTTTAAAATTGTGATTTCTTTGTTCATAAAATTCGAGTAACTCATTCCTCAGTTCAAAAACTCTTCTTGTCATATTTCCGCGTGACAGCCAGCGCACCTCTGTATAAAAAAGCAGACATTTGTGATCAGAATCAAGATTAGCACAAAAGTTTGCGAAAATTCTTGTATTCAACGCTGACGTTTTCACAAAATTACGATCTTGACGATTTGCTGTAAGCATAAAAGTAGTTCAGGAGGTAACACCTTGGCACAAAGTGCGAATCTGTGAATAAAACAGTGAGTAAAAATGATCTAGGGTAAAACAGCTTTTACGTAAGACTGAAATCCTGATTTTCCCCCAAGCATAGCTGGAGCACCATCGGTTGTACAGCCAACCAATTTCGACCATTCTAAATCATTTTTCTTGAGGAATTCATCCACGATGTTAAAAATATCTTTGCCCTTTGTTGTACCAGACACCTCCTTACTCATAAGCAGTTCAGTTTTAACTATGTCATTTTCTGTAAACCTGACATAGACAAGCAATTGATTGCAGTTGGTGACATCGGTCGACTCATCGAGTTGTATGGCGAACCCATATTTTGAAGCTCTTACCGCGGTAGTCACTTGATCAGAAATGTCGTCAGACATGTCATGAATTCGACGTCTCACCGTATCATTAGAAAGCGATACGGAATTCAACTTTTCAGCCTCCTTTTCTTCAATTAAGTTCCGAACAAGAATTTTTGCTGCTGGTAGAACAAGATTTTCGGCAATAGTGTGAGCTTTCATATTTTTGGCAATTAGTAAAGATACTTTATAAGAAGCATGGAGAATCCCAGCACTCTTCTGGTAGCTCTGGCCAGTCTGGTCCAAACGCTGTCTCTTCACGTTTTCACCTAATCTTTGAAACCACTAGTGGTGCGCGAGACATTTGTTCAACTCTTAATTTTTTAAATATTATGCGTACGCGTACTACAGGTTGAGAACCACTGCTGTAGGCGGTACGACGGTTTGCCGTGGTGTAAATTGCATTTCTAAATTATTATGGCGTAACCTATAAAAGTTTAAAAATGAGTGCTGTTTAGAAGTAGTTTTCTTTTATTAAATAGTCGTAGCATGGACTTCCAAATAGTAGCTTAGGAGTCCATGGTCGTAGAGAAGAGAAACAAATTTATTTCAGTACTATACTATTTTAGAACAAGACGGTAATAAAGTGATCATCAAATTAAACATCGTTTGAATATTTTTTTTTTCTTTTTTTATTGTCTTAATTTCTTTTAACAAGCCTGTCTTAATGTAAATACTCTGTAAATATAGTTTGGATCGTTCATGCTAAAAATAAAAAGAACGATACATATAATTGTCAAAACTATATAATGTCAAAACTATATATATAATTATCTGCTAAGTTTTAAAGAAGCTTTTCAAAAAGTTTTTTTATATACAGGTATACTGACACTATACACTGACGGTAATATCTATCTTTTAACAGAATAGAAAATGATTAAATTAAACAAGACGTCTAAAAGTCTTAAAAATCTTTGTTTGGGCAGCAGGTATTGTCACTTTGTCCTGTTGTCAGATTAATAAAAAATGATGAAAGGTTAAAAAAAATCAAAAGTTATACTTACTTTTAAATCTTAAGAAATTATTTTTTTGTGTTTCTATGCAATTTTTTCTTTCAGTTGCAAAAATCGAAACTTTTGTTTTGTTGACAGAAATCAAAAAGCTCTTGCCGATAAAGTTTGGTAATTCTGAAAAAAGAAAAGCTCCTCCTTACACCTCATTAAACATGTTTCACGCGCCAAATTGTACAACAATTGTGTAGTTTCTATATCCATAACACAGTCATTTACGCGAAATTTTAGCCGGCCCAGCAGGCTGTACACCAACACATTTGTCAGATTTGGCTGCCCCAGAAGTAAAACGCAGACTTGCCGCTTTAAAGACGAAATGTTAATCACAAATCTGACTGGTCTGCTGGCGACGCTTGTTAACACGCAATCTGGTCTTTTCAATGTTGAAATTCCGAATATCTTATATTTGTTTCTCAAGTCCCAAACCAAGTATTCCAGCTGTATTATATCTATCTGTAAGCAAAATATACCGCAGATTAATTTAAAGAATAGCACAGCTGATTTGATGATGAAATTTAACTTTTCATGTGAATCAAAACTGTTTTTTTCTTTGCTCTGGTGTGTTTTGCTAAAATATAAGTAAAAATGTTACTATATTTCTGAAAAAAAAAGAATATTTATTTATTTATTATTTTTTGGTTTATAAACAATGAACTATTCATTACAGATTGTAATACTTTGCAAAAAGTATCCATTATTGCTTTCAAGCACATTTACAAAAGATTCTTAACTTATCCTAATTTTTTTAAACTCTATTGATTTTTTTACCCCCGTTTGCTTATCATTTTTTTGGATCAATCAACACGTTTATGTGTCCGATTTTTTATTGCATAATACTTTTCTATTTTCTCGTTTACTCCATTATTTAAAAAGCATAACTAGAAACAATATTTTAGAATATTGGCCATTCATAGTTAATTCAAAACATTTTTTTATATGGAATAAACATTTTTACAGTTGCCGAAAAGATAACATTTTCTGTAAAAGGTTAATAGTTTTTTTTTCTACTGTGATATAATTTCAATTGAATTTTGGGCGCTACTCTAACGTGCTATCTCATCCAACTAACGTGCGAGATCTGACGTATCGGTTATCCTGAGATCATTCATCGCATGAAATCGCACAATAGAGTAGCACCTTTAATTACCAATTGCAGTTTAAAAATTATCAAAAAGCACTTTTAATTAAACAGTAAAATTAGTAGAATGTTATCGCTCTCGAACTAGTTGGGAGGAAATTCCAAATTTATTTCTAAAAGTACGTATTTTTTTCTTTTAATGTAACAACAGACATAAAAAAACGACATAACTTGCAAAGAAAAAAAGGTATAACACTCACGTTTTTTTTGGTATTTAATGACCAAACGCAATCATTTTGTTCATTATTTTAGATTGTTTTGAAGAGTTAATCACGATTTTCCCCGGCTTCACAAAAAATTGGATTATGAAACGTACCATAATTCTCTTTTGCCTTCTTCTTGTGTTTTTTACAGCAATCGATGCAGGTAAATAAATGCAAAACTGAATGCAAAACAGCAAAGTATGTAAGTAAATAGAAAAAATTTACAATTGGTTATATTTTTAGAGGTCAATGAAAGAGCAAAGCAAAAATTTTTAGGAAGCAAATTGCTTGGAGTAATGCACAAAATGAAAAGAAGTATATCATCAAGCTTTTCAACAAAAATAAAAGTTGGAAATTATGTATTTCGGGTAAGCCTTTTATATACAGTATTTATAATATTCTTAGAATACTTGTAAATAGATACAATTAACAAGTTTATAAAATTTTATAACGATGATTAAAAATAAATTTAAAAAATTAGAAATTCCAACTGTAAAATATTTTAGATAAAAAAAATTGATTTGCTTTATTATTTTTGTTTTTTTAGATAAATTGCGAACCGTTTTGCTTAAAGTCCGTTCAAACCAAAAAATACAAACTCGACTGCAATCAGCCCACAAAGTTTACTCTTTGTAAGTTTATAATAAGTTACTTGTTTGAGAACGGATATTTTAAGCAAAGTAAACTAATCATTTTATGAAAATATTTTACCACATTGTTGAAAAAATCAATCAACGATCTATTGTACAAAAGATTTTGCAATGGATCGCCGACTGAAAATTTTTTATAAACAGCGATATACCCAGCAAATATAGTGGCGGGATTTCACGTGATCACTACATGGGATCTACGTGGATTACGTGAAATTTACGTGGAATTTACGTTCTATGTTTGCTGCTGCGGAGAATTTATTAAATGCAGCATTGTTTTAACAATGATTTTGTTTTGACGCAACACATGCAAATTATATATAGCTTTTATAGCTCGTGTATTGAGCTTGTGCTCAATCAACGATTATAACAACACAAAGTCACGCTTGAAAAATTCCGTAATTTTCCAAAGCATTTAATTTTAATTTGAGCAATCAGAGTAATGATGAGACAATTTAATGTTATTAAATCAAGTCATGTTTTCTAACTTTTTTTTTCAGTTTATCGCATCTGCGCATTTTGTCGGATCAATTTTCGTTGTGGACATTCGAATCAATCTTACTTGTAGCATATAGAAATCCATTTTACTTTCATTCTGTTTTTTCTTGTTTTTTAAAAATAATTTTAAATCATGGTTTGCTTTCATTATTCAAAATAAATTTTCAAAACATTAAATTTTTATGCAGCCCTTTTTGTTTTTCATTAACAGCTCATTTTTTGCTTCGCTTCCAAGAAGAAGCTAAAAGTAATTACTCGAAAACTTTTTGGCTCAAAATAGTTTAGGGGTAGGCAAAACCGATTAAAACGAAAAGTTAGTTGTCTGGTGTTTTAGAAATCAAAATATTGAAATAATCATTTGAAAATTATTAAAGATCCACAAAATCTTAGCAATCAAATGAAAATGTGTGTTTTAATTTTATTGTTGCAGCAACTTTAAAAATCAACTAAAAATAAAGCAAAGTTTTAATTCAGAGACTGTTGAAATTCCGGCACAAAGGTTTTTCTAGGATCACTTTTAAAGCCTCGTTTCCACTACGAGCGTGGACTGGAGTTTCTTTTATTGATTTTTTTTTGCTTTGCTCAGCGCTTAAGCACGGAAAGAAGTAAAAAAAATTAATAAAACAAACAAAGAATACTCCATTCCACCGTCGTAGTGGAAAACGCCTAAAAGCATTAATACCTTGGTAAAAGGCATTTCAGCTTTAATCAGATAAATTCTGTAAAAGTCATTTGTAAAGTTAATAATTTTTTGCTTCAACACAGTGCGTTTTGATACTAGAAATCTAAATGAGAAATACAAAAAACATCAAATTTTTTCTCGGTTCTGCTAAGTTCTGTAATAAAAACTGGGATCAATTCAATTTCGTTTTGTTTTCCAAAGATTAAATATTCAGTGTACTGTATTTGGTCATTTTGTTTTGTAAATTTTATTAAAAAATTGTTTAACTTGTTCAAACATGCGTCTTTTAGAATAAAATGTATTAAACAATTTCTAATCTTTGAAATTACTACTTTCTGAGTATGACAAAAATTAAATTCGGCACGTTTAAAATAAATAAAAAGAAAAAATATTATATAAAATGATAATGATCACAAAATTGTTCACAATCAACTAACATCCATACATTCAAGCAGAGCAAAGTTTATCTGTAAACTTCAAAGTTTCGAGTATGTTTTACTTCAAGGAAACGAAACTTCTACATTAATGATTTAATAGCTTGACTTTAATGATTTGACACAGCGATGCAGGGGTAGAAGTGTCACCAGATTATATCTCAGGGGAAAAAAGAGTTAACTATTTTAGATGCTGATGCTTGACTTGAAAACTATTCTTAATTTGAGCATAAGTCAATTTTGAAAGGGCATTGATATAACAATTCGTAATGAATAAGTTAATTCCAATGCATAAATTCCAATAATAAACAAAATTCCAATGCATAAAGTTTAAACTAAACGAATAAATGTTTAGAGTTTTGAATTTTTGTTAAAAATACCACTAGTTGAGACAATAATCATATGTTTTGAATTAGAAATGGGATAGTTCTGGTTTTCTTTTCCGAAGCACTTTAAAGGTAAAAAGAAAAATTACCAGAAAAACCTTAACTACCTTTGATATTAGATAACTAAAAATTAAGTTGAAAATCTGGAGCATTCTTTTGCTTGAAATTTTGGTTGTATGTTTTTTATTTGTCACTTTAGTAATTTCAAGATATTTTACAAGATTTCGTTTTTTTTCAAATTTTTCACACCGATATGCGAGTTTTCGTTTCTTGAAACTAACACATAATGTTAACAACACTGACACATCGTGCAATATGGACACCCCAATTTACAAATTTTTGTTTACTTTGTTGCTTATATCATTTGATTATCATTAATTAAAATCATTTATTCGTTGTTAATCAATACAGCTTTATGTTTTTTAAAGGCATCTATAAATTGAAAGTCATAAAAGTACAATTGAAAATTAAGAAAAGCCTTTGGTCATTTTCTTCAATGGTTTTGTTGATTTTCGAAACAAGAAAAATAAAATTAATTGGCTTTAATTTTTTGTGTTTTCCTTTTACCTTCGAAATCGGAAGATGTATTATTAGCTGCTTAAATAGGCTGAATGGGTCATTGTAAAGTTTTCGCTTCAAATTATTTTTAAAAATGCAAAAACTGGAAAAAAAACACGTTTTTTTACGACGTCACAGTCTTTGACATTTACTAAAATAGTACTTCTGACGTATTGTGAACATGTCTCTTGTTTACCATAGTAAGAAGTAAAAATCACAGGCGCATAAATCCAGTTAGTGACGATTGCAATAAGATCAATATTTTTTTCTTTCAAAACCCTTTTTTTCGTCTTGCGTTAAAGCTTATATTTTAATTAGGCTTACATGACTGTATGATCATTCCAAAAAATTGCGTCATAAAAATATATTTCCTATACATAAAAATATATTTCCTATAAAAAAATATTTCCTATACGTTGTCGCGTAAATATAATCCATTTACTTTAATAAGTTTTTATCTCTGACCAAGAAGGCTTAAAGAATTAGATTTGAGCGTTAATAATTAAGTTCACATTGCAGACAAAGCTGTAAATTTATATGAAAAAAAAAAAAGTTTTTATTTCATTTTTGAGCAGCGACTGGATTCTTTCAACAGCATAACTGTTGGATAGCAATAAAATCGATAAGATTTTCTCATTATGGTTTTTGGGTGAAATTTTTTTTCGATACTTAACCTTCCTGCCAGGGTTGTGAAGTCGGAGTCGCGGAGTCCCTTTTTTCAAGGATGAGCCGGAGTCGTTCTTTTAGATTTGAAGGAGACGGAGTAGTTTTTTAAGAGTCATGAAGCCAAAATCGGTAGGCAATGGTCTTTTGTTGGTGTCATTGGCTTGAGTCGGAGTTGTTGCAGTTCCACTTTTATGGTGGAGACCAAACAGACGACTCCGACTCCGATTCCGCTTTAAAACGTAATAAAATTGGTTATAATTTAATAAAACAAAAATGTATCAAAAATATGAATTGTTGGGTCCCAAAAACTAGCTAAATATTTTAAGGTTTGATTTGCAAAAGCTGCTGATTGGTCACATTGCGTCAAAGTGCTTTCCAAAAGTGTCACCAAAGGGAAGCTTGAAAAATTCTCAATTAAACAACTTTGAATTCAACATTTGCTCTCATTAATAAGATACATTTGCATGATTATCAAAGGAAGAAGAATCTCAGTTAAAATACTCTTTGCAATTCATTTTCATTTTACATTGGCCCAGATGGTAGGTGCTTTATCGCAGCCTGGGCCGTGAGTAAGTCTGTTCATTGGTTCTAAAAATGACAAACCGAAACCAAACCTACCAAAACAGAAGTGTATCCACCCATTCCGATGTTCAGTGTGGGTCTGCTAATCGGCAAACATCTTTTTCAGGACGAGGCAATGCCAGGATAAAACTGCCCTTTTCAGGGCACATTGCCAACATGTTCCGAAGACCCACTATTCTTCAGCTGAACATCGAAGGCCTCATTGCAAGCAAGATGAACGTTCTTCATCACCTCGCTATGCAGTCTGAGGCACTCGTCATCCTACTGCAGGAGACCACTGCACTGATGCAGAGAAGTTGGTACTTCCAAACTACCAACTAGCTGGGTCTTCTTTAAGCAGGAAGCATGGTCTTGCCACGTTTGACCACGAGCGACTGAGATACACTCTTTTGGACCAATCTCCACCGACATCGGAGATCGAGTGGTTGTGCGTTGACATTGCTGGTTATAAAACAGTCAACGTCTACAAACCACCGCCAACGCGATTGCGATCCCTGGGTCTCCCAGTGTTTCCTCACCCCTGTCTTTACGCTGGCGATTTTAACTGTCGTCATGCTGACTGGGGTTACGATGACAACAGTCCGAACGGTGAGTGCTTGGCTGGATGGGCAAGTATTAATTGTCTTGCCCTGCTATATAATCCCAAGGACGCTGCCAGTTTTTATTCCGGCCGTTGGAACACTGGCACCAATCCAGATCTAGCTTTCGCTAGCGTAGGTCCAAACAGTCGCTTACCGGATAGACGTGTCCTTGGCAAGTTTCTCAGCACACAACATCGACCTTCGCTTATTACACCACCAAGGTTTGCTATGGCAGTGCCAAACATGCCTGTTGAGCGATGGAACTTCCGCAAGGCCAAATGGAGTCACTACATTGCTTTGACGAATGAATTCGCAAAGACTTTGTTGCCGTCTGATTCACTTGATGTGGATGCGGCTTACCAGGACTTCTGTAACACCATTAAGAAAGCAGCCAAAAAGACTATCCCACGCAGGTATCGAAATAACTATATTCCGTGTTGGAATGCAGAGTGTGAATCCCTCTATAAAACCTTTCTGCAGTCTCCTCAGGGAGATGACTCAAGTTTGGCTGCTACAGCTCTGCTTGCCAAGCTTGACAGAAAGCCGAGGGATCGATGGTCCGAGGCAGTTCGGAGCATTGACTTCTCACACTCTAGTCGAAAAGCGTGGAGTATTTTGAACAACCTTACTGGTAGGTCACGACACTCTCTTCGTCACTGTCCCGTTTCAGCCGATGCTATTGCATCTCAGCTGGTTAGAAATGGGAAATACGAGACTGTTGATCGCAAGTCATCTCGACTTGTCTCTCAAGAAGTGTCTGACCTTTGGAGGACCACAACACTAGACGCAGTAAATATCTCTGACACTTTTTCACAGAGAGAATTTACTGCTGCCCTTCAACATGTAAAAGCAGGTAAAGCTCCGGGACCTGATTCCATCTGCCCCGAGCTTATACTCCATGCTGGAGCTGTTTTGAAGTCCTGGTTACGTGACTTCCTTTCTTCCTGTTTGCGCCGACTCAAATTCCCAAGATCTGGAGAAGAGCGCTTGTGGTCGCGATCCCAAAACCAGTAAAGTCCGCAGGGGACCCAAATAGTTATCGACCGATATCTCTGCTCTGTTCCCCCTGCAAAATTCTCGAGAGGCTTATCTAAGCCCGCGTTGAACCATTAATCGATCCAGTGCTCCCTAAAGAGCAGGCTGGGTTCGAACGCGGGACGTCAACCGTAGATCAAGTTGTTCTGCTAACCCAGAACATCGAGGATTCTTTTGTGGCTAAAAAGAAGGCCGGTGCCGTATTTGTCGATCTGACAGCTGCTTATGATACTGTCTGGCACCGTGGCCTTACCTCGAAGCTGCTGAGACTACTTCCGGATAATCACATGGTCAGAATGATCATGGAGCTTGTCCGAAATCGAAGTTTCACCCTTACCACCGGTGACAGCAAGCAAAGCAGGCTACGCCGTTTTAAAAACGCGTTCCTCAGGTACGATCTTTTTTTCATGATTTCCAGAAAGTTTGCTTATGCTAATGATTTAGCATTGTTACACTTTTTTGGAAACTGGAAGGACTTGGAGGGGACTTCAAGTTAAACATGTCTACACTTTTAGCGTATCTCAAAACGCGGAGGTTGAAGCTTAGTCACACTAAGACGGTGACGGCAATCTTTCACTTAAATAACCGAAAGGCCAAACGTGAGCTAAAGGTCTACAACAACGGTAGACTTTTACCGTTCTGTCCAACCCCTACTTACCTTGGGATAAAACTGGACAACTGCCAGCATCTGATTCAGGAAGTTCAGCACTCTGGGGTAGTAAAAGGATAAACCCTCGGCCCCAGTCCTGTTTGTGTCTGACCTGGAGTGGATACCCTTCAAAGGACGACAACACCGACAACATTGGAGTCTTGACTATCCTAAGACTTTTTGGCATTTTTCTGCGGTTTTATAAATATTTTTTATGGAGTAAAATTAAAATTAACTGTTGGGCTATTCAAGACCGATTTCACTTTTAGACTTGATTACCCTTTTAAATGATGACTAATAAAAAGTTTTTAATGATCATTTAATTCGAAAAATTTATATTCTTTTTCAAAACTAATGACTAAAAACGAAGCAAAACAGCAGCTGACTAAACACTAATCATGGATCTCATATAAAGCTCGTATCAAAGAAAAAAACGGTGCCTTTTTGTATCTGATTAAATATTTTTGTAAACAATATAAAAATAATATTCAATTCAGAATTGTAAAATGTTCATTCTGAGATTGTTTTTGTTGCTGAAGCATTAAGCAGAATGATTTGTTAGTGCGACCATATAAAAAGCAAGAGTGAATTGTAAAATTAATAAAAGGTTAAGAAAAAATAGTTCACCTATTCTTTCAACTATGAATTTGATTAAATTGCTGGACAATGCGGATCAAGGAGCCTTACTTGTACCTTTGTTTTTAAATCTTTGAACCACAAAAGGTGCAAGGACGCTAATAAGCTTGAGCGTGCTCCATCTTTTTGCTTCTTCATTAGCTTTCCAAGATAAACAGTCAGTTAAGGCTCTACTTGTTCATCATTCACACCTTATTTCTGCTCCCATTTTATTTTTAACCCTACAAACGTAAATAGTAAAACTTCACACTTGAGGCGGAATACAAGAAAATTTTGTGTAAGTATAGAAAAAATGCAGAAAAACTAATTATTAATGAACGCAAAAAAACTGGCTTTAAACATCGCAGTCGCCACAACTCTGGAGCGATTTCGAGCTATTATTTACTTTTTTAGTTGCCGGTACAACTGTATTTATTCGTCCATTTTACTAGTTTTGCTTTTTTATGGTTATCAAGAGAAATTATAAACATCTCTATGCAGCAAAATGTGACCTTTAGTTTTAAGGATTCAAGAATTTAACAAGGATACAAACAAAACCAAAGCCGCGCCCATTAAAATTACCCTCAAACCGGCGCCGTGTACGACACAACTGTTCTGCAAACCGATAAAAGCGCAATTACTTTTTTTCTATCAACTTTATGTCAAAATTCTAATTGTTCAAACGTGTTTCTTCAATTTACATTGTGAACAACTTTGACATAACCATAAAGGCCAAAAAACAAGATAATCAAAATTTGTTTTTTAATATACAATAGGAGAATCTTAAAAGAAAACAATAATATATCCAATTGCTTTTTTACAAAAAACATAAATTTAAATTTTTCACAACAATAATTTCAGATCGGTAGATTCGATCATACCCGGACAAATTTGGCTTTTTAATTTAACATGGAAAAATTGATAATTTGAAGACAGAAATTAAGGTTTTAGAGAGACAAAAAGATAAACACTAAAAAAATTGTAGGTGTCCAAGTTAACCTGATTAACAATTGAATTGAAGTTTTTCCAATGGGTAACAGAGAGGTGGGATATCAACATTCTTAAAAGTAAAAATTAATTAATAGCAAGTTCGTGACGTTAAAAACAATAACACTAACAAAAATCTCTTTTTCTAACTAGCCAGTTATCTCATTGAAGTTGCTTTTTTAGAAAAATACACCGAAAAGAATTATGTTCAAATAGCAGGGATGTCTAGCCTGCGGCCCAGTGCCTGCTCCAATATTTTTGTTATACTTTTCAAATTTTTATTTCAAGTTGTAGCGCAGTGTTTCTCAAACTGTGTTTCGCGAGCCTGCTTTGCGCATTTTTGTGAGGAAATTCGACAAATCAGAGTCTGATTTAAAAGTAGAGACCTGTTTTTTAGGGAACACTAACTACATTTTTAAGGCGATAATCGACAAATCAGACTCTGATTTAAGGTGAAGACCTTTTTGCGGCCCACCGACTTTAGCTAAATTTAGAATTTGGCTCATTATAGAACAAGATTGGATATCCTTGATTTTAAACTCAAAAACATTTCCGCTTTATTTTATTTATATGTCGTGTGAATATAATTTCAAAAAACACAACAATTCTCCTTCTGAATCACATTAACTTAAAACTAAACTAAACTGGTAATCCCAATAAGATAAAACTGATATTTGATTCATTGCTAATTAGTTTGCTTTAAAATTTTTTTCAAGTTTTTAAAATTTTTACTAAGCCCAATTAAAAATTTTAATCTTTTTTACTAATGACAGAGCACAAAAAAGTAATTTTTTTACTTCCTTTTTATTTAATTTTTTAGTGGATAGTTCTAGACAGTAAAAAATTTTCCAAAAAGCACAAAATTTTATGTGCAGTGATGCTAACTGATTATTATCGAAAAAAACTTTCAAAAGCAGTCATCAAATTCGATGCTACGACAGTTGATCGAGCGACACTTGATCGAAACGATATTTGATCAAAACCACACTTGATCGAAACGGCAGTTGATCGAAATGAAAGTTGATAAAAAAAAAAGATTTTGTTTTTGCTTGTTTCTGCGATTAAACAATCTCTTTGTTATTGTAAATTAGATTCATAAAAAGCAGAGGCCATCAGCAAAAAGACCGTTTGTTTTTATTTTTTATAATTTTTTGCCAATATCAAAATCAGGGTTTCTTAACAAGGTCCTGGGGCAAAGCATTTTTAATGGGGCAACAAGTATATCTCTTGTCATGGTTATGTCTCGTTATATGTCTACATTGTAGCCATTTTTTGCATTCTTTTTGCATTTCCGTCAGGAGGGTTTTTAGAGGGGAAATTGTGCGATGGCCTCACACCTGGAGACCTCTTGAAAAAATCAGAAACAGATACAAAGGGAAGACTTTTTTTAAAGATTACTATGTTTTTGGGACAAAAAAATCGACAAAAATCGGGACAGATTCAAAGTTGTAAAATTTTTCTTTTATTATTCGATCAAGTGTCGTTTCCATCAAATACCTATTGTTTCGATCAAATGTCGTTTCGATCAACTGTCGGGTCACAATTAAATTTAATTTATAACAGGCCGTAAACATCGTCAATATAAAATGTTTCAATTTTGTGACTTAATTGATTTCTCGAAAACAAAAGTGTTCTATCTGGGGATTGCTTGGCTATTTTCTGGAGGTCACGGGAGAGTTTAATAAACAGAATGTTTGATTTAATGTGAAGACTTTCTTAGAGATGACTAATAAGAGAAATCAGAGACAAATTACAATAAAAGACTTTTTTTTATTTTAATTTTAGAGATCACCAAATTTTTGCGATAAATATTAAGAGATCAAAAACAGATTCCAAGTGATTCAAAACCTTTTTTTTTACTGTTAACTTCGAAAATATAGTAACGCCAGCGTTAGATAGCGTGCAAACTTCTAAATTAAATTTCGTTTACCGAACGGGGCCGTTAAGTTACCTTGGGTTGGTAATTGGGTCGCGGTATGAAAAAGGTTGGAAAACACCATTCTAAAACTTTTTGAGGGTTATAAGACTTTGATTGTAAATTGGAATGACAATGGTTGATAATGATGTCACAAATATTTAAAAATTAGTATTACAAATTTTTTGTTACGTTACAATTACAATTATAACAATACACCGATGTACCACTATCCCTTAAAAGTTAGTACCTCTCAGGTTGACTTGAAATCAAACCTGGTATTTTTGCTTGAGGCTTATAAACGATTCAAGTCTTAAAACATCTTTAACCCTCTGACTGGTATGAAGTCAAATTGGCACCAACTGTATTTTTGACAGATTTCTGTTTCTAAACCGTTGGCAGCAGACCCTTGAAACTTCTTAACTTTTATTTTATATAGAAGCGGTTTGTGATCTAAAAATTTGTAAATACACGTCAATTTTATGATGACCTACTAAAAAAAAGCAGCATCAGTTAGCAATGGAATGAAAATGACCCAAAAAAACTATACAAGCAATAAACTTGAAGAAATGTACAATAAATAAAAGTAAATCATGTTTTCACTGCTTACAATTCGTCAGACTAATGAAATAAATAAATGCCTCAGTCAGTTTTGGAAAAAAACAAGATATTTATATCAAAATGATCAGCAAAAAAGGCGCATCATTTGGTGCAATTAACTTCTTTGATTGTCCACAAAAGAGTCTTTAATACCCAAAAAATAAAATTGCCAAAGTAGTGAGTTGGACTTAAAATGATAAATTTTTTTTCGTTTTCTCAAAACACAAAAAAATGACTTAGGCATTTACTTTATTTGACTGATAATATATAATAAATAAATACTTAGTTTTTCTTTATTACCATAAAAAGAAATCTTATTGTTTTAAATAAATTATAACAGTTTATAATCAAACGTAATTCTTCCCTAGAACAAAGCGGAAAGTGGCATAGAGACTTGAGATATAATGGTTATATTTTCAAGGTTTATTTAATGCAACAGTTTAATTGGAAGTTTGTTTGAGATTTTATTTTTATTTAATTGAAAATATTTTTGAGGCTTTCGTTTTTATTTATTTATCTTCAATTAAGTAGACCTAATTTGGATTGTGTAATGACGACATTTATATTAGACTCGTGAGAATTAAGATTGTATGTAGGATTAAGGTTGCATAATATAATACTAATTTCACTTTTTGTGGTTTTGTTTGAAATGTAATAGCTCTTATTGAACATGATTATTCAAATCAACTTGTAGCCAACCGCAAAATCGTGATTGTTTAGTACTGTGAAAAGTTGCAAAGAACAACCGTAATTTAAAATTTTTAAAACTTGGGTTTTAAAAGTTTTTTTTTTTAGTATTTATTTTTTATTTATTATTTGTCTTAAATAAAAAAATAAAAAAAATCTTGGAAAAAACAATTTTTTGTATAAAAAAATTAGGACTGAGGTCAATTTCACCCCATTAATACAAAACGTACACATTTTTTTGGAAGACAAAAAGTTTGTAGGATCCTTTTAACATAAATGTTCAATTTCACGTTTTAATCCTATTCAATCAAACACAATTTAAATAGTCACACAAAAATTTATTACTAACATTTAAAGTAAGCCAATTATTGATACTTTTTTGCCGTTAAAAGTTTCGTTTAAGTAGACATTTAAGACTCTTGTAGCCTCAAGCAATAGTAGCAAATGGTTCTCGTTTTCGTAAAATAAAATACAAAAAAACGCATAATCTGCCTATTTGATAAATGCATGTTTGAGTAATTGAAATACCATTTCGAATACAACTTCTATACTCATTTCCTTATTTTTCTCTTGTACTAATTTGGAAAATAGCCAGTAAATAAAGTGCAATGTGAGCGACAGCTCAGTTTAGCTCAATTTATTTATTTGTTTTGCAGTTGACAAAGCATCAATACACCAAAATGCAATATGAAAAAAGTAATAAGGTTTTAGATCACAGTTTATCAACACTGCAAGGATGGTAGTGAAAGACCAGAATTATTATCATTGCAAGGATGGTACGAAAGACCACAAAGTCACCAGTGTCAGCTACCATCCTTTTTTAATTCATCGGCTACATTGAGAAAATTGTAAATTTCAAAGAAACAAATCATTAACACAAAAACTAAAACAATTAGAGAAAGAAAATAATAAAGATAAATATCTAGCACAGTAAGAAAGATGAGTTTTTTTATCGTATTTTAGATTATATAGACCAAAAAAAAACTTACGTTACCCATATATAACCAAAAAAACATTCAATTCAGAGACAAAAACACTTTAATTTACTGGAAGAAACCATATATTTATTTTTTAGAAAATTTTTGTAATTAATTTTAAAAAATTACCCGACATCTATTTAAATTTTGGTGAAAATTTATTTTTGACATTTTTTCTCAACTAAAACAAGTCATTAATATTCAGTAGTTAGTTCTCACATTTAGAACTAAGTATACCTTATATTTTTTCCATAGGTAAATGATAATAACGATTAAGCATATCAAACATACTATGACTACCTCAAAAAAATATATACTACAAACCAAACTCTAGCAATTCACAACTTCCTGGACAATTTGCGCACTAGTGCTTATCCGATCAACTGCTCTTCGATGGGCTTTGCGACAGCTTAATTAAACTGGACTGCAGAATCGTTATTGAAGTGCATTTCTGCGTGAAATGATTAACATTCAATCAGTTCATACTAAGCGACGAGCCCATTCCTAAATGATTATGACCTCGGCAAAGGCAATTGTTAAACACAAAATTAGTAGATATTACTGTATGTTGAAACTTATTGATAAAATTCTAGATCGAACACGTAAGAGATAGGGGAGACCGGGGCAAATTGTAACATGGGGTAAGTTGTAACATTTGTATTTGTCGAAATCTAACATCAACTAACAAAATTTTAAATAGCCCAAAATAACAATCATATTAGGACCGATTGCTAGCAAATAACATTGTTTAGTTTCAATGACTAAAAATAGGCTTACTGTTAAAACAAGCTTTTTGAGTACGCAAACTAAATTTTTCAAAATTTAATTTTTGTCTTCTGGGGAGATAGTCGGTGCAGTTTTATTGAAATGCTTTATAACAGTCGAAACACAAAACAATAGGCTATTAAATGCCTAACAAGGTTTAGCCATTAAAACTTAACTCTTTGAGATATTAACAAAAACTTGACTAAGTATGAGATGGGGTAAGTTGTAACATAGGCTGATGGGGTAAGTTGTAACACATATTTTTGTCCATAGATTTAACTAGCTTATATTAAAAGTAACTTCGGCAACAACATTTATGAATAATATGATAATTTACAAAAAAAAGACTAACAGAAACACCAGCTCATCATCACAAGACAGCTTAGGAGCTGCTGCAGCAGTTGCTATAATTGAAAAAAGAGATCAATAAGGGGAGTAGTAAAACATTGGTGTTTACCATGTAAAATTCTACAGAGTATTAAAAAAACTTAAAGATAGGCCAAATCCTTGGTGCAAAATAAGAAAAAATCTAAAAAATGTGCCATGTTAACAGACACACCAGAAAAGGATAATCTGTTACAACTACAAACAAAGAAAAACTAATTTTTGAAAAAACACTAAAAGCAATTACAAATTTTGCATTACATTTTTTGAGCCCTATTTTAACAGTCGTCCTGATGAGGAGTGGGTGATACAATGCTTTGGTTACCTAAAGAGGTCACATTTAGCTTGTGCCGAAGATTTGAATACATATTTTTGTCACAAATGTGATTCTGAAATTTATGATTAGGCTAATCCAGCAGTGAAAAAAACTGTTTTAACATTTTTAGACAACGGCCAAATAACTCATTTTTTGTGCTTGATACTCATGTCTATGACTAGGCTATGTGTGATTTCGTTGTGTTTACTTTTTCATATTGTTATTTTCTTCAATTTACATTTATATTTAAACATTTATTAGTGATTTTTGTTGCTGTTACAACTTACCCCATTGACGGGGCACATTGTAACGCTTTTTTAAAATATTTAAATCGTAATTATAACCACTAAGCTTTGAAAATTATTAACTTATTTTTTTGATATTAGTTAAACAGTGACCTAAATTTTTCATATTAAACAAGAATTTTGAAAAAAAAACATTTATTATGAGAGAAATAGCAAAAAGAAAAAAAAGTGTTACTATGTGCCCCGGTCTCCCCTACTTTTAATGTCACCACTCAATGCATGATAGCTTCCGTAAAAGAAATATGTTGTCGTTGCACCATGGGACTGACTCACTTATTTAAAAATATTTCTCTGAAATTCAACCAAAACCAAATTCTTTTTTCAAATTTAAAGAAAAGACGCATATTTTTTGCAAAGTACTTTGTAACAAAACTTATAAAAGAGCAGCCAATTTCAATTACAAAATTTTTTTTCGCTCCTCCTGCTTTTTATATTTAATTTTCATTTTGGTGACGTGATTAAGATTTTTGATTAAAGAACTATTATGAGAAACTGTTCGTCTGGTAACATCTTCAAGTTCCTTGTTTACAAAAAAATAAAAATAAAATAAAGAATATGAAAATTGAGAAAAGAGGACACTTTGGCCGTTATCGTGTTCGATTTCATAAATATACCAAGCGATTGGCGTAACTGCCAACCTGTTTGTTTAGCCTAAAAGAACCGTGGATAAATATTGTAAGCCTGCAACTTTCTTTTAATTTAATGTACAAACACAACCTGTTTTTTTATATAGCTTATTTTCATTAATAGCTTGATGGTGGGTGTTAGCAAAAATATCAGTTAAGCGTAAAATGTTTTTACATAACAATCAATCATTCCTAAACAGTTTTCGCTTTTTGTTCTTTTAACGAAATTTTTATTTTATAAATTCAAAATTGAGCTACGACGTTATTAGTAGAAAAAACAGTAAACTGGGTGTAGTAATAAGCAGCCACTGGAAATCTCTCAAGAAGGGTGATTTAATGGGAGTGCCGTGCAGCAGTTTCTTTAAAGCTTATGGAAACTATTCGAGATTAAAAATTTTTCAAAAACCATCGAAAAAGTTTTTTTATCTCCGAATCGATCGATATAGACATTTTTTATTCGCCACTTATAGGTTTTGCGTTTGTTCAGTGGCCCTGTGAAAAGATATTATAGCCCAGGACATTTTTACTTGAATGAACCTGAGCAATTGTGCAGCTGTATACTTGTAGAGGTAAAGAAAACTACATTTGAACTGATGAAAAAACTTCTCCCTGAACCTACTGCCATACTTACTTGGTGCCCACTGCAGCTGCAGTTGCTATGTATAAATCCAGTCATTTTCCTAACCAGTACTTTGCGGCGAAACTTTTTAGAAATGATTGGACGCGAATTAAAAATTATTTTAAGTTTAACTTGTATTTTTGGTGAACTTTAACAAAAACATAAAAAGGAAGTAGGAATGCTTTCACAATTGACTTATTTAGCCTGATAAAAGCAAAATGTGATATTTGGCCCTTAAATCTGATTCAAATGGCTATAATAAGAGTGAACAGTTTTGGATCTTGAAGCTTTCCCTTAATCGTGCTTTGATTTACTATTATTATAGTTTTTAAATGCAATGCTATTTTTAAAAATCAGACACGAATTCTTAATAAAACAAACTTTGTTTTGTTAATTATCATTATAATCGCTTTGACTAGTAGTCTTTGCTACGGTCTCTGTAGCAAGCCTGTATTGGCAAAGTGTTTGAGAAAATAAGTTGCTAAAAAGCCATACTAAAGTTTTGGTTAAACGTGTATAAAAATGATGAAAATTTTTTAACACCTCTTTTTAGAACATTGTTGTGGAATTGCATTTGAGAGTCGGGGCACTTTCAACTTTCAATGTTTCGCAGTCAAAGAGCGACACAAAAGCAGGCGCGTCAATCGTAGTAAGTTGTAGTTTGGCTCTTTTTAGACCAACTCCACATCCTTGATCACATAAAAGATTAAAATGATGATAATGAGTTTAAATTTAGCGGTTAAGGTGCAGCGAGCATGCACGTAATAATCACATTTGTTGTATCTGTGCAGTGTATCATTTGCATATCCTAATTGTTTCTCGTTCTTTACTGTTCTATTTTCTAATCCTAATTGTTCTTTCCTGTATGCTAATTGTTCTTTACTGCTTCCTTTTTATCAGATTTTAATGTGTTTTTGTGGTTCAATTTGTGCTGTTGCGGCTGAAAAATAAGAAAACATACACACCTCGTACATGCATTTTGTGTAACAATTTGTGAGAGTAATAGTATTATAATTTCTACTGAGAAATAATAAATCAGTAATATTCCCAATTTAAGCCGAAACGTCGAACCGGACCCGAAAATCCGTATAAACTTTTATTATTCTTTGAACCTGATCCGGAACTGAATTCGAAAAAATAAAACTTGCCGAACTTGAACCTGTACCAAAACTTTATTTTAAACGGTTCCGGTTCTGATTTTAATTTTTGATTTATTAATTGTAGGAAGCATAGATGGGTAAAAGTTTTATTTTTAAAGTTGCACAATTTGTTTGGTCACTGACTTGTTGCATGGTAAAATAAAGACGTCATAAATGACTCTCTTGGCGCAAAGTCAAAACAAAAATGGATTATGAGAACTGAATAAAGAAAGCGCACTTTCAAATACATACATAGTATGCTAAAGCAGTAAAGTGAAAACTTTTTTAAAATCGGGGCGCACCAAAATTTACGAAACAAACTTCTAGACAATACTCAATTCCTAAATCTATGATGATTATTTTTAATTTTCTTATATATCTTAGGACAAACATGAACAACTTTTTTGTTGTTGATGGCCGCATAACTGAGTTAGTTTTATAACCGCTAGTGAGTTATGGTAGGTGGATGGAAATCTGCATTAGACGCATAAAATAATAAATTTCATTGGTGACATGCTTTTTACTCTTACCGATTGTAATGGAACAAAATGTTATCAATTTTTAACGATCAAATTTATTCAAACACAACTTGTAAAACATTGTAGACCTATTCAATAATAATTTTTTAAACTTACATGCTTGCAAAGCTGCTATTGTCACACTAAACCTGCTAACAAAATTGTATAGTCACTAATTTGTATTAAAGGCAACCAAAGTTTCATTGTTACAATTTCTCTGAAAAAGGAGGAAATTTAAGTTAAATTTTTAACGGAATGACGCGAGTAAATTATGAACCGCGACATTCGCCATCAATAAGGTGCTTTTTGACTACTCGGGCACGGTGCCAACTTTTTGTAACAGACATGCATTTAGAAACACATATTCTTTTCATGGGAATAATAGTAGTACTACATTATTTTTACCAATTTTTATATTGGTAAAAACTTTTACCACATAGATCAAAAATTTTTAAACTAAAAATTGCGCATCACGAGATGGGAGTTGCTAAAAGTTTTCAGGAAAGGCTCGAAGCTGGTGGAAAATTGTAAAACATGTAAAACTTATATTGATGTTTCAGAAATTATAAAGAACAAGATGAAAAGATTGACGTTAATGGGTTCGCTGCCCTAAAAGTGTTAAAATAGGCCTACTTATTATAAAATGCAAAAACAAAATATTAAAACTGTTCATAGCTGCTTAAAAATTACAAAAATAAGCAAAAAATTAGTTTTAGTATGTAAATTTCAATAAGATAAAATTTTGAATTTATTTTGACCGATAAAATTCGGTAAAAAGACTTCTGAACAAACGAAACTATAAGGTTGTACAAAGCCCTGAAAACGTTTGACTTTAGCGGGGCCAAGTTATAACGTTATAGCATGCAAAAAAGTGGAAAAAAATACTTACAAAGAGACTTCTACGGTGGCTACACCTTATGTCACACTTCATTCATAATTTTAATCATAACGATGTAGTGTATCCCCGTTAAAAGCAGTTCGTAGTTTTATCATAAGAGAATAAATGCGGCTCTTTGAGCGCTGTCTGCGATATACGTCCAATTTGTTATATGGCTCGATACATGTATCTTTTTCTCTTTTTTTCTCTTTGTATTGACGTAATATGTTTTTGAATAACATCATTGTACTGGAAAATTCGCGTATATTCCACTTGATTCGCGTAACGAACTCTCCAGGGGTTTCTGGCTGAATCTTGAATTTACGAGAAAGTTTACGTCACGTGATTTTGTTTTCTATATAAAGCCGATGCGTAGCGAGATTATTATTATTATTATGATTATTATCGTTGTGAGATAATTTGAAGCGACTCGAGTGGCGGCTCGAGCGAAGGTGATTTTGTTTGGCCACAGGAGGTGGACCGTTAGATTTTGTGTCGGTGGACAATAGTTGAATTTATTTTGTGCCAGTGGTTGGCAGTTTTGTTCTACAGAGGTAGAATTATTTGTGTTGATTGAGTCGAGTTATAGTGTTGATTTCGCTTTGCAGTGTGGCAAAGCGTGGAATAGAATTTCGTCGGTCGTGATTTTGTAATACATTTGTTGTTATTAGAGACAGCGGTCTCTGTCTGTTGTGAAGAAAAGTCTTCGACAAAATCAATCCGAGCTTTCGTTAATTCGACTGTATAAATCGTCAGGCTCATAGCAAAACTACTTCTTGAGCCGGAATAAAATAAAATTTAGACACAGCTTTGTTTCAGCGCAGGTATTCGGGTTACCTAGCTCAACTGGTCCTTTGGGATTCCCGAACAAGGTTTGTGACACCTTATTTGTCATATATTTTCGTGAAAGTTACCTGTCCATAAGAGATCTAATAAATGCATACACACACCAGTATAGAAAAGTTTTAAGACCTTTCCAACAGCTCAAAAACTCAAACAATTTGATATCAAAAATAGGATTACAAAAATTCTGCTTGCACTTTTAAGGTTCACAAAGTCATTATTGTCCATTCATTCAACTTTGTTAAGACATACGAAGTAATTTTAGAACTCACACCTAACCCGCGTGCCGATGAAAAAAATTAGTAGTGTTTTGCTTTTTAAAACCTATAGATCTACCAAAAATACCTCCACTTTAAAAATGCTTGGTATGCAATTTAAAATATTTGCCATGACACTCTAAGATACGTGGCAGGCAAAAAAAATTTAAGGGGGAAGGCAGGGGGACCGCTTCCCGAAACTGATCAACTACTTTATGATTTGATCCACTGTATCATTATTATTATCATTATAATCTTTCTTCATCCTTCTTAGTGGCAGGAAACAAGCATTGGAGACATTATAGGGTGATTGTCGATTGAGCGATTACCCCAATTTACTCTCAGAGATGCCAAGATATTGTTATTCTGTTTTGTTTTTTTTATTTCTAATTTGTTTTTTTTAATTTTTGTTTAGTGATATAAATGAAGCTTAAAGCTGTTTGCTAAGTTTGCCAAGCAAAGAAAAGTACCCCAAATTGTCTTTTGCAAGGACGTAACAGAATAATGAGGGTAAGTTTTGAATTACAAACGTGTTGATTGCATTTCACATCAATTCGGCGCTTTACCCACAAAGCCACGCAGTCGATACAGTAAGTTTTGGGGCTATTAGTTGTTACTGTGGAATTGATCTAACCAGCTAAACAAGCTATTTAATCAAATTAGGCTACTAATACTATCCTTTCTGGTAATTTAAAAGACGATAGATGAGGCGTCAACCTGTAAAACCTTTCAAATTGTACTGTAGCTATGTAAGGTAGGGGCACAATAGCTTAAGAGTTTGTTTGCTTCAGTTATGCAACTAATTTATAAAAAAACAAAATTTAAGTTAAGTAAATTCTCTCTTTAGAAAGCAAATTTTTGAGGTTAAGATTCGTTCTACGATGGTGATGATGCCATGGTGGGTAAAACGAAAGACTGTGCAAGCGTAATTCAAAACAAAAACCTTCTTCATTTTATCCAGTGGATTGCTTTAACCGCAGATTAAACTTAGTCTCGTCCAAATCATGCGAGGCACTCATTTGCAACATGATTTTAATTTCCTCAGTTTGTTATTGCACTAAAAATTTGCGAGGTTATAATTGAAAAAAGTCAATTAACATTTAAGCCAATCTTATAGTGGTATTTGCAATCTTGAGTCCACTCTACAAATCCTATGAGCAGTAGCTGATGCAAAATTTTATGATATTTTGTTGAAGCTGAAAATTTAAAGCAAGAATTGGAAAGAGGCGAGTTGAGAATGCTTCGGTGCTGCGAAATCAGGCAGAATGGGGAAAATATTCTAAAATAATCCTGATAAATATTATCGTAATAATGATTTTATTTCGTTTCTGAACGGAATATTGTCTTCACGACAAATTAATGAACCGGCTCTGATCTTTTCACAGCGTTTCAATAGGTGATGTCATGCGAAGGAAACGCATGTGTGAAGCTGCTTTGTTTTAAAACAAAAATATCGTAACATTGTTACGGCAGAAGTTCAAACCCGGCTTACGTTTTAGCAACAAGAAGATAAGATTGATGAAAAAATTTGATTTGAACTTTTTGCAGCATAAGATAAATTTTTTTCTTTATCAGCGTATTTGGTGCTCTATCTGTAACGACTGCCACAGCAGAGAGAAGGTCTAATTCTTTTAAAACGTACGTTCCACGAGTCGGCAACATGGTCGAGTGATTAAAAGCGCCTTATTGTGACAAACGCCGTATTAATCGAGACGGTCGCGGTTAAAATCTTAAACGCATCATCCTATTGTGTAAAAAAACACTTTCAAGCATTTTTTTCTGCTTGGCGTCTTAGCAAGCAGCTCTAAATTTTATTTACATATTGGATATTAAAAATAAAATATTTCACCGGAATAGCAATATCTTCGCATGTCCGAAAAAGGTCTGAGTATTTGCTTGAAAATTTACTTAAGCATTAGCATAACCTTTAAGCATAGCATTTCTGACCTGTTCTTGCGAGTAAGAAAAATCTGTGGACACTTTGGTTTTACTTGCTGGTAATCTCCCTCTGCATATGGACAAATCTCGTAGGCTATGATTAACTGGTACGCTCAAAAAAGAACCGGCCTATCTTACTTGAACCTTTGTTTTAAATCTTGCTTGTTGCTTTTTGTCCAATGCTTTTGCTGTTATCGTCCATGCAAAGGTAACGTTTTCTTTCTAGTCTTTTACGCTTAATCTTGAAAGGAAATATTTGCAGACTACTGTCTAAGATATACTTATCAAGCAATGGACAAAATAACGCAATCATTAGGTCCTATTTTTGTTTGTTTTTTTTCTTTTTGTTTGATTGATATTAATTTCTGCCCCCCCGCCCACCAAAAAAAATCTTAAATCCGCGTCTGCTGACATGTGGGATCTATGAAATATTGTTTGAACACAAGTATAGCCTTAGAGAATCGGGGCACAACAGAGCCTTGTTGCTATCTGAACCTAGCGTTCACCAGCAAAAAAATTTAAGAATAATTTGATTTTTCTGGCACTGAGTATGTGTTTCGAGGCATAAAATCTACCTAAAAAATGTTTCTTGGAAAAAAAAGTTATTTTACATTCAAATAATTTACTCCCAGTGGCGTACCAAGGAGTTTTTGAAAGAGGACCATACCACCACAATCAAATATGTTTGGTGAAAATTTTTTTTATGTAATACGTAGTTAAAAAAAATCTTCGCTTTAAATCTGCCTCTGATTTCTCGCATTAAGATGCTACTGTTTATTTCAATGTGCTGAACAGGAAAATCAACCGTAAAATTGTGTTTTATGGTGTAACATTGATTGTATTAACGCATCGTCATGGTCGCGTCGTCGTCGCGTTGTCGTCGTTGGATTCGTATGGAGTAATATTGATTACGTTAACGCATAATACTTCTAAATTGACTTTTTTGAGGTCAAAAAGATTTCGGGTACATAACAAAGCTAATGTTTTCTGCTCAGTTATACAGTATTTGTTACGTTTGGGTTTCGTAGAAATTCATGATTCGAACAAAACTGTTTCGCCTTTCTTTCCCCAATCCTTTGGTCTGGTATATCTA
Organism: Diplosoma virens; assembly: GCA_963680785.1. Taxonomy (NCBI): domain Eukaryota; kingdom Metazoa; phylum Chordata; class Ascidiacea; order Aplousobranchia; family Didemnidae; genus Diplosoma; species Diplosoma virens. The sequence goes on along the minus strand of OY796887.1, from coordinate 13,226,345 downwards.
TGGCAACGGTCTGCGAGCAATGTCCTTGTTTTTAAACGCTTTTCAAAATAGACATAAGAAATATAAAATTAGGAATTCAATCTAACATAAATCGAAAATCCGAATTAACCGCAAATAATTTTCTTTGAACCCGAACCGAAACTGAACCTTTAAAATAAAATTTACCGAATCTGAACTTGAATGGAAACATTATTTTAAACGGTTCAACGCCCTGATTTAAAAAAATATCAGTTTTAACAATAAACTTTTATCTTTTATTTTTGACTTATTTTTTGTTTTTTCGACGATTTGTGTGAAAGTAATTAATCCACCGCGATGTAGAATTCTATTTTAACAGTGAGCTTATAATATCTTCTTTAAATTCTTCAATTTTTCTGTGTCTTTATATTATAACTCATTCCTTGCTTTTTGGAAAAGAAAATAATTTCCAAGCCATCCTTCTATTTATTTTTGTGTCTACAACTCATAGAACCCAACGATTTACATGTCTCCACTGTTTGGATTTATTTGTGTTTCTTAAAGCAAATCGCCTTTCCGGCGAAAAATTAAATTACCGTCGTGACCTTTCACAACGTGAATTCTGTAGCTGCTAATAGCGAGGGAATTTGATGTGTTTGACGTTTTTAAATGATAGATCCATTTGTAGCCTGTTTAATCCAGATATGATGACGTATCTCCGCTGTTAATTATTGTGAATGCGTCTTTCTAATTGAATAGTAGCGACGTGACCTCGCTTTGCGCAGTGATTCTGCGTTGTTCATGAAATTGATTTCCTTAGAAAGTTTGTCGTTTGAGCCACATGGCCTAATTCAAGTTTGCTATAAATAGAGAGACATCGCTTTCATCAAAAGTGTGACCATAACTTTGCTAAAGGAACAGTGACCATAATTTGCTGAATGGTCGAGTGACCGTTCTTGTGCTGAAAGATCGAGCTTTATTTAATATTTTGCTGAAGAAGTTTTGCTATATTTTGCTAAGTTCCTGCGCTCGCAAAACCGCAGAATAAAAAATAAATTTAATCTCCTTTTGTCGAAGTTACAATTATACTTTTTCTTTCTCGGGCGTCAGAGATACGCATATTTAAATATAAGGGTAGTTTGTAACTTGGGGGGATTTTGCTGACCTTATTCAAGAAGTTTAGCACCACGAGGACAAAGAAAGCATCGAATTCCGTTAAATTATCGGACGAGCCAGCTTTTTAAACAATTGAATTTAGTCTTTAAACAAAGAATTGAATTTATAATTTTTTCTGAACTTGAACAAAAATTGAATTTACAGTCTCTTTACCAATATGCCAAAATAATTAAAAAGAACTTACTTTAGTACGTTTTCAAAATGTTTTTAAAAATATGAAAGAGTTTGCTTGAAACAAAAAAAAATCCGTAAATTATACAATAGTTATTTGCTGTCAAATGTTTTTTACTTAAGTTATTTGATATTTAATTGTTTTTTTTACTCATACTTAAATGATTACCTATATTTTTTACAATTCTATTGTGTGTTTTTTGTTTTGTACGCAAATTTTTATGATATTTAAATTAGTATTAACATTACCATTTTTAAATTACAGGGTTAATCGAGACTCTATAACTTCTCCAAAACTTTCTGTTGTAAACTGTAAAAAAATTTATCTCAATTTCTTTAATTGCATTTGTTTTGTGTTATGTTGTGACAAATTTAAGAAACATCAACTAAAATTTAATATAATTAAAATTCATTGATCAAAAGTGAGGTGACTAATTGGACGAGTTGTATTCTATATAAGCCGAAAATAGCCTACCATGGACTTCTAAACTAAGCCAACAATCCAAAACTGCAAAACGCCAATACAGTAACGGAGCTAATCAGATATTTGAATAAAGTTTCAACCATTTCCGTGATGACTGTGCCTTCAGCATGTTTGCGCTTTGAAAGAAAAAACTTTTAATGAATATTCTGCTTTTTTCAACATTATTGACAGCATGCTTTGTGCGTTCGGCTCTCTTCTGCTCTAATTAATTATCTTTTAAAGCAAATTGTTTAATGATGCAACCACACAGAGCAAAGCTCTTTTCGACATGTTAAAGATGCTTGTTTATTTAAAATATAATCTTAAATTATTTTTAAAAAATTATTGTTTTTGGAATAACTAAAATAGACTTGGTCTATATTTTTCTAAAATTTTTCGATGTCCAAAAAATTACCGGGCCTCGGTCTCGATGTTTGTGGTCTCGACTACATCACTGGTATGACATTTTTGTAATACTTGTTGAAAGCAAAAAACCTGGTTGAAAACTAATGAAAAAAGCAATTGCATTACAATTGCTTAAAATTGCTTTAAAATTTACTCATACTTATATTGTTTCAAATTATCGGTGCGCTTCGATTCTGTTATTTTTAATATTAATTTCATTAATAATTTATGAGTCTTTTTTGCATATTTTAAATATTAAGAATATTGCTGAAACATTTCTTTTATTGTGATTATTCCAACGAAATTGCTTATTTTCAAGAAGATTTTTTATATTTTTTTATAATAACAGAAGGATTTTTTTAAATTATTCGCATCTTTTAAATCACAAGAATAATGTGTTCCTGTATTTTACTTTTCATCGAACAACCTAAGTTTAAACGTTCTTTTGCTCTTGTAAACATATGACGTGTTGACTTATCGATGTACGTCAGACCCCATCACACGGGCACAAGAAGCGATAGACGACATTTGACAGCAATAGTGCAAATGTGTTATTGCTTTGATAAATGTTTTGTTAATCTAGATCAGCGTTTCTTAACCTGGGGGATAGCAGGCCTCAGGGGGGCGATAAAAATTTTTTTGAAATTGAGGGGCGATGGAAGGTCTTAGGGGGGCGATATTAAATTTTTTAAATCTATGTAAAAGGCTTGATACTAGGCTTGGTAAGAAAATTAAAAGGCATCAAATTTAATTAAAATACGTAGTTTATTAAATTGTTTTCCTAAATCAGTTTAATCACTGATTAAGAAATTTATTATAAAAATTGATGAAACTAAATTAAATTATTATATAATTTTGATCTAAGAATTACGTTATTAAGTATTTATTATTTAGTATCAACAATGATTATGATTTTATAATCATTAATGAAACAAACCCCTTTTCTATAATCAGTATATCTTTAATATACTTTACAGATAACTGAGCATATTAACGTTTTATTGAATATCGAAAAAACGTACTATGGCGGAGAAAAAAATGCAAACAATACTCTGTTGAATATTTGAAATATGGGTTTATTGCTTCCCCAAACAATGAACAGCTTCCAATGTCTTTAATATGTAACAAAGTGCTTTCGAATGAAGCATTGAGGCCATCTCGTCTTTTGGATCATCTCAATCGAATGCATTCAGATAAAAAAGATAAAAAGGAAGAACTTTTTCGAAATTTAAGAGATGAATTTTAAAAGAGAAAGTCAGTACATTCCTATTTTGCATTTCAACAAAATAAACTCGATGATTGACTGCTTTGCTCTTATAAAATATCAAGATTGATAGCAAAAGTGGAAACCTCGTATTATAAAAGAAAAATTGATTTTGCCTGCCATTGAGGAAAGCCTAAAAACTGTTGTTTACCATCCGAATCCAAGATCAGTCGTCAAAGCAACACCATTAAATAATGACTCTGTTCAAAAAAGGATTGTTGAAATGAGCGAGGATATCGAAAAAACTTTATGCATGAAATAACACCAAAAGCTTTTGTCTTCAATTGAATGAATCAACGTTACCTGGAAATAAATCGGTTCTTTTATCCTACGTTCGTTTTATTGATGAGGGAAAAGTTGTAAAAGAATTATTATTTGTCAAGATTGCTTGTGCAACAGACCGGACTCCTGCTTTAACTGGATGTCACAAGGGATTTCTTGCCTTTTTGAAAAAAACATTTCCTAATATTTTAACAATGCATTGCGTCATCCATCGACAACATTTAGTTGCTAAAAATTTAAATGACCGGTTCAATAAGTCACTCAAAATCGCAATTACTTGTGTCAATAAAATGAAATCTTATTCATTCAATTCAAGGATGTTCAAACTACTGCGCAAAACAAATGATGAAGATTTTGATCGAAGTAAGGTGGTTATCTAAAGGAAATGGTTTGAAACGATTTTATGAGCTGTCCGATTCATTTATTCAGTTTTTAGAAGAAAAAAAAAATTGTCATTAGCTAGCGAACTCAAAGCAAAAAAATGTGAAGTTGCTTTTTTGACAGATTTATTCAACATTTTTAATGAAGTGAATTTGAAGCTTCAAGGTTCCGAAATAAACATTGTCAAAGTAAAATCCGTAATTAGTTCATTCGTTTATCGCCTTTTGCTTCTCAAACAAAATATTGGACTCAAGCAGCTCTCGCAATTTTCTAATTTAAACAAACTTCAAAATTTAGCTGAATGTAGAATCCCAGATGATGATCTTTTTGCTTATTGCAACTATTTACTTTGTTTGCACAAGGATTGGAAAACTATATTTGAAAGTATAATCTTAATGAAATTCCTAACTGACTCATCAATCTTTTTATCGTCGTCGTCATCGTTTGAAGGGCATTCACTCCAGGTCAAACACAAGCAGGACTGGGGCCGAGGGTTTATCCTTTCACTACCACAGACTGCCTGAATCAGATGCTGGCAGTGGTGTTATTAAGCCAGCATCGAGTTTCGTCATCCAAAACATCTTTTTATGATTGATGTTTCTGATATTAGGGTATTAGAACTTCAAGAGGAGCTAATTATTTTAAAAAACGATTTTGAAATCAAGTCCTCATTCAAAATCAACTCTTATCATGATTTTTGGCAACAAGAATCAATTCCTGATAGATATCCAAACTTGTGAAAAGCTGTCAAGATATGTTTTATTGCGTTTCCATCTACTTATATGGCAGAACGTGGTTAAGCGCCGTGACACAAATTTTCTCCAAGCAATGAACAATTTGAAAATTGAAAAAAGAGGGGATTTAAAAATGTCTCTTTCAAATTTGGAACCGAACGTAAATACACTGGCTAAAAGTCACCAAACTCAAGGATCTTATGCAAAATGCTACAAAAATATCGCTTATTAAAACAAATATTAAACAAATAAGCATAAAATTTTTTTTCTTTTATTGTATCTTATAATCATTTTATGAAATTATTCATTGTGTTCAAATCTTTGATAATTTTTTTAGACGTAAAAAAGAGAACCTAAAATGATTATTTTGTTTCATCAAACTCTTTTTATTTAGGAAAAAGATATTCATGGTATACATAATAAAAAATTTTTTAAGGGGGCGATAGGTAAAAAAAGATAGCTAAAGAGGGCGATAGTAAGAAAAAGGTTAAGAAACGCTGATCTAGATCAAGGGCGTCAAATTCATTTGGTGTTGTGAGCAGGGCTGGGGAGCCGGATCCGGATCCCGGAGCCATGGAGCCAGCCAATTTTGGAGGAGCTGGAGTTGGAGCCAAGTTCTGATATTGTGTGGAGCCGGAGCTGAAGCCGGAACCATCAAAATTTTTGCTGGCTCCAGCCCTTAATAATAATATGCTATCTTTTTGCATTTGAAAGTCAATTAATTAATTCGTGGATCTTAACGTGTATTAAGGTAATTTAAAAAGTGTGTTTGTGTTTGAGTCATGATCATTTGAAATGAGTAGCAAGGAGTTTGAGATAGATGCCCATTGGTAGGACACTGGTTTTGTCTTGCAGGCCTTGAAGATTTGTGTCTCGTGTGCAGTCAGTAGCAATGAACAAAGCTGTGTTCTGAATGGTTTGTAGTTTCTTGATGTTGGTGTTTGATATGGTAGGGGTCCATATGGTGCTTACATATTCCAATATGGGCAAATGATAGCTTTAAATGTGGAGATGATTAGTTTGTTTTTTGGCGATGTTGTGGTCCTTGTTTAGTTTTAAGATGGAAATGGTTTGGGCACCTTTCCCAAGATGTAGTATTGTGTTAGTGTTGGAAGCAGTGTTGTACAGGGGTGACCGGTAAATTCCACCATAGGTAAACTTTACCACGGTTGTTTTTGGGTGTTTGTTTTGTGTTCATGTATTTGTTTGTTTATGTGATTGTTAAAGTAATGATTGGGGTGATCTGTTTCGTTTGCAAGTGTGATTATGTTGCTGAATGAGTTTGCACGTATGCCTTGGCAAGTGAGTGTAATTTGTGCTGTTTTTATTTTCTTTAAAGATAAAGAGTCTGTCAGCATCCAGTATTGCCTCAATAAAATGTTTGTTTGCCTCATGGAGGTACTTTTATGGACATTTGTGGAATGGGATCTGTAGAAGATGAGATCTTTAACATGATGTTTAAATGATGTACAATTTTGGTAATTTGTTATTGTTTTAGTGAAGTGGGATGGCGTTGTTTTGGTCTTGTGGTGTACTGAGGGCGGAGAGTAACAATAAATGATCTGATGCGAGGGAAGGGATAATCCTGGCGAAGTAGGCTGTTGTGTTCGATTAGATGGTCGATGTGTTGAGCGTTTGTGATTAATGTGATGTGATTTGAGTTATTCAATCAGTTCTCCTCTGTGGTCTTTTGTCTGTGCGTACCACAATTGCTAGTGAGCATTGACATCTACGGTGATGATTGTGTTTGGACGATTTGTTTTGTATCTAAATATGCTGAATATATCGAGTCTTCTTTTGTTTGAGATATATAATTGATAGGACCCTTGGATAATATATAATTCTACCCATTAAACCCTTGGGTAATATTAAGCCCTTAAATAGTGCAAGTTAGTACATTTTTGATGATCGATATATCATCTAGTTATCTCTTATTGGCCAATATTTATATATGTATTATCAAGTTGGAGCTGGAGCTGGAGCCGGAGCTGGAGGTAAGCTAGAGTCAAGCATTGGCTCCGGAGCTGGACCCGGAGCCGAAGTTTAAAATTAATTGGCTCCAGAGCCTAAGCCGGAGCCTAAACTAAATTATCCTGGCTCCCCAGCCCTGGTTGTGGGTCATATTTGCGCAATTTTTCAAATATAAAGGTTGTCACTTTGATTTTGTTTCGGTTTTATTGAATTTTGTCGCTAACATGTAAGCACAGGCCTACTATGGCAATAAAAGTTGAAAGACGCGGGCAACAAAATAGAGCATGGCTGGCCGGATTTGGCCCGCGGGCCACCAGTTTGACACCCCTGATCTAGATGCTTTGATCAAGCCTATTAAAAGTCGAAAACGTGCAGTTTTTTTATTAAAAACTTTCCCAATATAAATGATAAAGTGTTGCCTATTGCTTATTATTAGTGGAAAATATTTGAAAAAATTTGTGTATAATGCAGATATATTTCTTGGTGTTTTTTAAAATATCTTTTAAAGTTTACATTGTGCATTAGTTATCACAACAATGGAAAGAAATTACCTTGAGGAAAAATTTTCGTAAATGTTTAAAATATTTTTTTTATCTCAACTTTTTGTTATTAATTTTTTGTTTTATTTTTTGTTTCGCGAATTTTTTTACGAACAAATATTACAAAGAAACAATAAAATTAATGGCCGAAAAACTTGTCAGCGATTTGGCATGGCAGCACACCAATGTAGATACCACTCGTCTTGCCATTTCCCACTGTATAATGCAGATATTATACATTTCCATACAAACAAAAGGAATACAAATTTTGCTATTGGAATTCATTTGGTAACTTTTAAGTTTAATTGTGTAAATCAATGTTGCCGCTAGCAGCGCAAAAGATGCAGTTGTTATTTAAAGTTGCCTTAACCTTCTCCACGGCCCTTAAACTTTTTCGACAAGCCCAAGAACGGTTTTTAATCGCTAAAAAATGGTCAGATTTCAACTGTATCTTTCGGCAATAAACCTACATATTTTCTAGATTTCTTTACTTCGTAAAGTTTTATCAATCTTTGTTTGAAACACTCGGGAATGCTATAAAATATAAAAAGTAGAATAGAAGCAGAAATCAATTTTAAGGTGAATAAAACTGCTGTAAATACCATCACCTAATACGACGCGATCGCCACAGCACAATAAGCGATCAATCAGGGTTTTTAAAGTAATTACCAGTTATAGGATTGATGATCATAACGTTTGGATGCACAATTTTTTCGGCTTGTTATTTTTTACGACCAGGGTCAAATTGACACTCATGCATTTTTTATAACGCTTGGCTGCATGTCCAGTTTGAAAAAAATTATTTACCGCAAAATGCAAAGTGACAAAGCTCAGTTTACTTTTTTTCGTAGTTTATTTAAATGTTGACATCAAAAGAGATCACAAACAGGCCATCAGTTTTTTATTAGGCATTAGCTTTATACCCCATTTCCAGCAAGTCACTATAGAAACGCGATGCTCTCAGAGAGGCTACTTCATTTCCTTTTCAGGAATAGTATGACATTTTTCTATGTTTTGCATACGAAAAAATGTGACATTTTTCTTTGGTAAAAGAGGGAATTTGTTGCTTTTTTACTGGATGATTAAAAGGTGCAAAAAAACATTTGTTGGCGGATAAAATTTAAAAAGGGCATTTCGGGTTGCAAAGCCCTCTCAACAATGTAAGTCAGTAGTATACATTGTTGTTTTTCTTGGCTATTGTGTTGGATCTGAGATGGATTTTAAAGCAGATCTTGAGGTAGATATGTGGTTGATGGCTCAAAGCGACTCCTAGCGGCGGTGGCTAACCCTAAAGTAAGCAGTAACTTTACCAACAACACTCTCAAGACCAGAAATCTTGTTTTACTCAACTATCTATTACCCCAAAGGTATAACTGACCAGTCTAAAATGAAATTCAATCTTTACTCAAACATTGCAGTTTTTCAACAAAACTATCTGTACACCTAATTATATTTTAAACAATTAACTTTTAACATGTTTGAATTTTTATTGAGTCCCAATATTTTAGTTTAACTTAGCTTTCTCTAAATTTTCGTTTTTAACATTTTATGTAAATCCATTTGTTTATCTTTGTGTTGCATAAACGAATGATTAAAAAAATCAAAGTTTTCACTTTTAATTTTACAGTCTGCGACAAAAGTTTAGGGACACTTCCACAAAACGCAACATGTAGTTTTGAATGCTCATACCTCGATGAGTAATCGGTATTATTGTGCCATAATGCATAATTTATGTCGTTATGTTAATATATAATCTTAGTATGCGCTGTTTTTTATTTCCCGCTCAATAAATTGTTTGCAAAGTTGCGTTTTAGTCAAAATCATTTAAATTTATTGGTTGAAAAAATGGGCAAAAAGCAGTATCAGCACGAAAGAACGGACTCAAATCGTAACTTTAAGAAATTTCAAGTTTTCTGCACGTCAAATCGCAAAGAAGTTAAAGGTTGGAAAACAGCTGTGCACAATGCAATCATGAAATAACATAATGAGGATGTTTTCATAGATAGAAAAAGTCTCTGTCTATATGTCTATGTCCCAACTAGCAAATCTCTTGGCGAACTCCAGATGTTTCTTCTTCATCGGCTAAGTCCAGCGTGGTTTTCTGCTGGCTTGCATGATTTGAGGCCAAATTTCAGAGACAACCTGCGTTGAATTGTTTTTGTACTGACTGCTGTGCTTGTTTCCGTCAACCTAGCCTGGGTTTTTTATAGATATTCATTGGGGCGTGAGTAACTGCCTTACGCATAAGGCGGTGTTGCCTGTTGGTGGTAACCCTTGGTCGGCCAGACCTTTTTTGTCTATAAAAACACCCTCATTTCGGTATTTCATGATTGCATTGTGCACAGCTGTTTTGCTAACCTTCTTATTTTTCGCTATTTCACCTACAGAAAACGTTAAATTTCTTAAAGTTACGATTTGAGCCCGTTCTTCCGTGCTGAGAGACTGCTTTTTGCCCATTTTTTTAACCAATAAATTTAACTAATTTTGACTAAAACGCGCTCTTGCAAACAATTTATTGAGCAAGAAATAAAAAAAAGTTCATACAGAGATTACATATTAACACAATAACATAATTACGCATTATGGCACATTAATACCCATTACTCATCAAAATATGAGCATTCAAAATTACATGTTGCGTTTTTCGGGAAGTGTCCCTAAATTTTTGTCGCAGACGGTAATTTTCGTTGGTTTATGTCGATTGTCACAACTTTACTCCCGAATCCAAAAAGACTGGTTGAAAGCCAGGGTTGTTGAGTCAGAGGAATTTTTTCCAACTCCAACTATGACTCCGACTCTGCCTGTTCAAAATTTCCCGACTCCAATTCGACTTCAGAACCTCTGCAAAACCAACTCCGACTCCCGATTTTGACTCTAGAACATTTAAAAAACACAGCTCTGACTCCCAACTTCGATTCCAGAAATTCTAAAAAACGACTCCAACTCCGACTCCACAATCTTGCTTTTAAAAATTTGATAAATGAGGGAAAAGCAGATGTTATTTTTAAAATCTTTTGCCGGAGCTGTATAATATTAAGATTTGATATCAAGGAGCGAGACCCCATTTGTGCATGGACGAATGGAATCGCGGACTGGTGTTGGGCGATTCCATTCCTCCATGCACAAATAGGGTCTCGCTCCTTCACCGAATTGCGAGTGTGGCGCCTCTGAGCAAACCGCAGACCATGTACTAACAGCGTGCCCTATACACCGGGCATTACATGGAGCGCGAAATCTGACGGTTTTGGATGACGAAACTCAATGCTGGCTTAATAACACCACTGCCAGCATCTGATTCAGGCAGTGCAGCAGTCTGGGGTAGTAAAAGGATAAACCCTCGGCCCCAGTCCTGCTTGTGTCTGACCTGGAGTGGATACCCTTCAAACGACAACGACGAGTTCTTCAAAAAAGTGCTTGATAAAAATAACCGAGTAAAATATTTTAAATTACAAGTCACAAACTAAAACCAAAAAATTTTAATAATTTGAAGCCGACAGATTGTATCTAAACATAGAGAACAAAATTGAAAACAGCTGTCCAATCGAGATTTCAATTCCAAGAAAAATATTAACGCTCCAAGACAAGAAGAAAGGACTCAAAATGTGTTTCCTGTAACAACGGGAGAAATAAAATGTTTTAACTGCGGAAAATTGGGACACAGGGCGAGTGAATGCTTCTCGAAGGTTCAGGAAAGAAACTCTAGAAAAAGTCCCTGCTACCGATGCGGAGAATTCTGTCACACGTTTATGCAGTGCGAAAGAGGAAATCGATTGGCGCGTGGTGGCGCTAGTGCACGCGAAAAGGCATATAAGATTGCATGCGCCGTGCCTATCAGGAAATTTGGTGCTGCCTAAAATAAAAGATTAAGGGGAAAAAATTGCGGAAGTACTAGCGAAGAAAAGAAAGACGTTGATCAAAAATCACAGGAATATTTGGAATTAAAAATGGAAGAAAAATTGGAATTTTAAATGGTGCTTGTTTAGTAGAAAGCCTGAATAATCAAATGCCCACGACAAATGAATTGGTTGGAAATAAATCGGTCACTGTTTTAAGGGTTACTGGTTGTTCTGGAGTGATTGTTAAGAAGGAGTTGGTTGCAGAAGGACAACTCACAGGCAAGACCGGATATGTAATAACGGTCGCACGCATTTTGCTGAAGGCCCATTTGCGAATGTGGAAGTAAGCACGCCCTATTACAGTGGAATGGTGGAAGCGTTATGTTTAAAGGACCCGCTGTATTAACTAATTATAAGGAATATATTTCTGGAGCTAGAACACTCGAGGATCCAGATGAGACTTGGTGCGTGAAGGCGGCAGCAATTACCCGGTCACAGGCTAGAATGGGCACGGAAACAAAACTTCTAAAAGTCACAAAGATAACGAATCAATAGGCTATCTCGAAGAATAGACTCATTCAGCTTCAAGAGGAAGACTCGTCCCTGTCGAAATATATGACAAAAGAAGCGCCCTTGGTCAGAAACGGAAAAAAAATCATCCACATGAAGCGGAAGAGAATTTTGTACCGCTTTACCAAAAAGGTTAATGCAGAAAAGGAGGAGTCAAGCAAATTTTAGTGCCGAAGGACTTCAGAAAGAAGGTGATGGAGGTGGCCCATGATACAATGTTGGCTGGACATATGGAAGTCAAAAAGACAGAAGATCGAATACTAACCAATTTTTATTGGCCAGGGATTCATCAAGATATATTGAGTTTCTGCAGGTCGTTGATGTGTGCCAGAGAACGGTATCAAAGGGTAGTGTAACGAAAGTTCCGCTGGGGAAAATGCCGTTGATGGATTTGCCTTTTAAACGTGTAGCAGTGGATTTAATTGTTCCGATTACCCCAGCAAGTAACAAGGGACATCGATATGTGCTTACTTTGGTGGACTATGCAACACGTTATCCGGAGGCCGTCCCTCTCAAGAATATCGATACCGAAACAGTGGCAGAAGCACTTTTGGATTTGTACAGTCGAGTTGGGATACCGGAAGAAGTGCTCTGTGATCTTGGAACCCAATTCGTATCGGACTGTATGCAGGAAGTGTCAAGATTGTTGTCGATTAGAAGGCTGACTACAATTCCGTATCATCATGTAATGGTCTGACCGAGAAATTTAACGGCACGTTGAAGAAGATGTTAAAGCGATTATGAATTGAGCAGCCATAGTGTAGGTTCATAAACCCACTTTTATTTGCCTACAGAGAGGTTCCCCAAACGTCTACCGGATTTTCACCCTTTGAACTTTTATATGGTCGCACTGTGCGAGCACCCATGACGATTCTGAAAGAACTGTGGACAGGCGAAAGTGAATCCACGAAAGTTAAGACCAGTTATCAATATGTTTTGGAGCTGAGAGAAAGATTGGAGGAAACAATGAGGCTCGCTCAAGAAAAATTAACGAAAAATCAGATTAGGTATATGAAGAACTGCAACAAGAAAACAAAGGATCCACTGTTCGGTGAAGGCGACAAGGTTTTGATAATGCTTTCGACGAACAACAACAAAGTTTTGATGCAGTGGAAGGAAACGTATAAAATTATTCAGAAGATTGGAGATCATGATTACAAAATTTTGGTTGGAAATAAGAAGAAGAATTATCACGCTAATATGTTAAAAAGATATTATATGCAAATAAGTTAAAATGTCAGCAGCGTGGTCGAGTGGTTAAAGCGCGGTGCTCATGATCAACATGGTCTTGGTTCAAAACTCACTGGTGCCATTCTGTGGTGTTCTTGGAAAAGACATTTTACGGCACTTTTCCACTGCTTGGTGGTCTTGACAAGCAGTTCTAAATTAAAGTCATACCTCTATTAAATTGCAAGCGAACAGCAATATCTTAGCATCTCTGGAAGCAGGTCAGGGTAATTTCTTACCCTATGTATTAGCGCTTCCGTCGCTTTCCGGTGAGTCAGGAGGAAAAATATAGAGATAAAATAAAATAAATAAAAATAAACAAATATTACACTCAAGAAGACGAAGCAGAAAGCGGAAATGAAAAAGAGGATCTAAAAATGGTTGCCAGTGCGGAAATGTTATTAGACGAAGAAATACCAAATATAGACGAAGATTTACTTTTAAAGTTAGGCAAGTATAAGCAAAAGGAAAATATAGGTGACGTCAAATTGGGAATGGAACTGGATGACAGCCAAAGTCGACAGCTGCAAGCTTTGGTAGAAGACTATGCTAGTGTTTTTTCGGATGTGCCAAGAAGAACGTCAAAGTTTGAACACAGGATCAATTTTATGGATAAAGAGCCTGTTCGCTTAAAACCCTACCCTTTGCGATATGCGCTGAGGCAGGAGCTAAAGGACAAAATAAGAGAGATGTTAGACATGGGGGCTATTAGAAAGTTATCATCACCGTATGCTTCGCCAGTATTATTTATTTTATTTATTATTTATTTTATCTCTATATTTATCCTCTTGACTCGCAGGAAAGCGACTATATTTATTCTCCTGACTCGCAGCAAATTGTACAGAAGAAGGATGGTTCAAACCGTATCTGCGTCGACTACAGAAAGTTAAACAAAGTGACGATTTTAAAGGATCTCTTCCAACAGTTGGGGAAATCGAAATTCTTTTCGAAAATCGATCTCAGCAAGGGGTACTGGCAGATACCTGTGGCAAAAGAAGATGTATTCAAGACCGCGTTTGTAACACCGGATGGGGCATATGAATTTCTCCCAATGCCCTTTGGCATGAAAAATTCTGGTACGACATTTGTCCCTGGGATGAGAGAAGTGTTTTCAGGCATGTCCGGCGTTGAAAGCTACATCAATGATTTAATTGTGTTCTCTAGCAATTGGAAGACACATCTACGGACTTTAGAAGAGCTGCTGAAAAGACTAAGTGAGGCTAACCTCACAGTTCTTCCTTCAAAATGTATTTTTGGGGCGTCTACTGTCGAATTTCTAGGTCATAATGTCGCGCATAACTGGATACATTGAACGACGACAATCTGGACAAGATTGCGCGAACAAAGCGGCCAGTCGCAAAGAAGGAAGTTCGATCATTTTGTGAGTTGCTCGGGTACTACCGAGACTATATTCCTTCCTTTCCAATTATTGCGGCACCACTGACGGACTTAACAAAGAAGGGGCAGCCAAACATTATCGAATGGAATGAACCTCAGGAAAAAGCCTTCAATACCTTGAAAGAAGCTCTCCTAAAACGGCCCATATTGAGATTGCCCGATTGTCTTAGTCTTAGGGTAAGCTGTTAGATGCTTCTAACAGCGGAATTGGAGCCGTGTTGATACAAGAACACAAAGGAAAGCTCCACCCTGTCACGTACGCGAGCAAGAAGCTGACGAATGCGGAAATAAAGTACTCCACGCTTGAGAAGGAGTGCCTGGCGATAATCTGGGGAGTAGGAAAGTTTTGGCTATTTCTGGCAGGGAAGAAGTTTGTCCTGCAAACGGATCACAAGCAGCTCACTTTCCTTAGTACGGCCGCTACAAGAACGATCGCATACTCCGATGGTCTCTATCCTTGCAGGGATACAACTTTTTGGTAAAAGACATTGCCGGCAGGAGAACGTTGTGCCGACTACCTCAGTCGCATAATTGTAAAGAATTTCTTGTTGTTTGATTCCATGTTTCGTGGTGTAAAATTATTTTGAATTCCGTGTGTGTTGTTAAAAATATTTTTGCATAATATTTTTCTTTACAGGAGGCATATGTCACACTTCATTCGTAATTTTGAGTCATGGTGATATAGTTTGTTCTCCGTCTTAAAGTAATTCAAGTTTTGTTATAACTTAGAAATTGCTTGAGCAAGGTATATAATCGCTCTTGCGCTGTGTAATCTAAATGTCTACGATGTGTTTACAATTGTTCAAATGTATCTTCCTATTTTCTTTCTTTAGCCAGACAGTAATGACATAATGCGCTTTGTCAAGTTATTTTCTCTTAATGCAGGACCAAGTACAAACTATTTTATCGAACGTTCTCGTATACGATGGAAAAAACGTTTTGATTCTGGCTCATTCGAGCGTAGCTTTTTCCCCAGAGGATTCGAATTGAGTCCAGCGTTGTCTAGTCGATTCGTCGTCATGTGACATTTGTCCATATATATACGCTCGCTCGATTGCATTGAGAGAGAGAGAGAGAGAGAGAGAGAGAGAGAGAGAGATGATTTGAAAGACGAATCCAGTAAAAGTAGTTTGGGTGCAGAGAGTTGGCGAAGGACCCTTGATTGTATTGCGTGGATTGGCAAGTGTTGTAATTGTTTTTGCGCCAGTGTTTGGAGATTGGTTCTACAGAGGTAGAATTATTTGTATTAGACGAATTAAGTTGTAGCGCTGATTTCGCTTTGCAGTGGCAGAGCGTGGAAGAGAATTTTCGTCGATCGTGAGTTGTGAATTTTGGAATACATTTGTTTTAGTTAGAGACAATGGTCTCTGTTTGTTTGTGGAGAAGAGTCTTCGACGAATCAATCCGAGCGTGGTTCAAGACAACTGTATAAAGGCTTCAGGCTCATAGCAAACTACTTCTTGAGCCGGAATAAAATAAAATTAGACACAGCTTTGTTTCAGCGCAGGTATTCGGGTTACCTTGTTCAACTGGTCCTTTAGGATTCCAAAGCAAAATCTGTAACACACAAACCATATACTTATTTGATTACAATGGCCTGTTGCCATGCTATTTTTCTCTCATTATATAGGCCTATAATAACCCAAGCGACAAAATAAAATATATTTTTAAACTTATGTGCGTATAAATAACATGCCTACTTTAAACGTGTAAACAATTATCCTACAAAGAAGTAAACATATTAATATTGGATTTTTTATTGACCTTCCCGAAATATTTCGTGTCACCAATGCATATTGTCTAGTTGTGCTCCATGTAGATGAACAAGTTTATTGTTTAGACCAGTGTTCTTTCAAATGGTCAATTAGAACATCTAAAGAGTCGAATGGGGTTCAATAAATAAAAGTAAGAGTTTACCCGAGCAATAAAGCGACGGTTCAAAAAATTTCAAAAATACATACCTGTCAAAGTGAAGATCTTTTTTTAGTCTTCACTTGCTTCCTCTCACATATAATGTAAAAAACATAGTTGCGTGTATGTATGTATGTATGTATGTTTTTCTATTTCTCAGCCGCAAAACCACAAATCAAACCACAAAAACACAATAAAAGCTGAAAAAAAGGAAGCAGTAAAAAACGATATACGTTGTAGGACATGCAAACAATACATTGTATAGATATAACAAAGTCATTATATTACAAAGCATGCTTACTGCACCGTAAATGGAGATAAAAAAAGCAAGTATTTATATCATGTGATTGATAATGTGCACTTGATTTGGGGGTTGATAAGATCTTTTTTACTTGTTTTGAAGTCCATGTGCAGAAAAGTTTGTCCAAGCAAAGCTTTTTTAATCTATGAAACAAGCCTTTGCCACTTGCTAAGTAGGCCTAACGCTGGTTGAAACTTTTTTAACTTGGAAAAAAGTTTGAATTTTTTAAGGATTTAACTATGATTTCGTAGGCCTAAGCGTTTTAACCCATTAGTGCCGGTAGTATTAAATTTAATAGAATAAAAAATGGTTATATGATTGACAAAGTTAACGTAGTTTTTGTGATGAACATGTAAATCAATGTTCAACACTATATAGTTTCTCACTGTACAACCACTTATATTCCCTGAAAATTCGTGCAATAGGTAGGGGAAGGGAACATGATTTGAGACACTTTTTACATTTTTGTCCATTAATTCAAAACGGTTTGTGATAGCGATGTAGTTGATGGCGCAAATAAAACCAGGTTATTTTGCCCACTTTTAAAAAAAACTACAATGTTCTATCTCATTTACTTTTTCCTCAATTACTAGTTAAAAAATGATGCCCAAATATACCCAAATGGCCAAATGCCCAGATGTATGACACTTGAAGAATATGATTTGATACGGGGGAAAGTGAGTTGATACGGCATTTAGAAAAGCTTATATTTTGAGGTTTCACTGCTTTACTATGCTTTTACACTTTATAAATGAGTGTTGTTAATTTCAAAATTTACTGTAGATCGCACAGCGAATTCCTCTCTTCTTTAGCTCCAAATTCTTCAAACTATAGGGAAACTATCCGAGCCTTCCCCAATCACCCCGCTGGCTTTCCCACACGTCTTATAGCTTTATAATGTTTATTAAAGTTGAGATTTCAATATGAAGGTATAACAGGCTTCCACAAGCCAACGACCACAATTATTTTTTCGACAATACTGCTGTTCCGATGTTAAAAAGTTTTTTGAAATTTTGTAGAATTTAGTAAATAGTTTTTTGAAATTTTGTTACTTCCACAAATTTAAGTTTTTTAAATTTTGTAGCAAATTTATTCGGTAACTTATTACGTTTTTTAATCGTCTACCTTTTCGGCGCCTGTAAAGAAGGCCTCGCCAATAACGCAATCTAGGTGTCTACTAAACGATAAATTTCTTAATCTTCTTGCTGGATCTGACCTTCGAACCAGCGACAGCAAAAATATAGTCTAGCTAAATCACAGCTCAGACTACCACAATATCTTCTTTATTAAGAAATATGCTCCAATCCACTTAGGAGCCCGAATAGTATAACAGCAAATAAATTCAATAGCTTAATTCTTCACAATCACGTAGACCACCAAAGACTTGCGTTCAAAAACTATGACTTCACACAGTTAACAATTTTCCAATTCTAAGTTACCACAACAAAACATCGAATTAATAATACTGCTTTTCAGCGAATCTTATTTATAACAATCGGTAAGGTTACTCGAATGTTCTGAAATTATCCAAAGCAACAACAACAACTATTACGTCATAATCAAAACAGGTCAATCGGATAGTTCTGGAAGTTACTTCAAAGTTCGTGAAATTAAGCAGTGTTGCCATTTTTTCTTGTAAATAAATATAAATATTTAAATTACTTATAAAACTGTTATTTCTTCGGCTATTTGAGTTGGACCAACGCGAAATCAAAAAGATTTTTTATGAGATTGTGAATCTACATAGTGTGGGCGATTTTTAGGAACGGAACAACTGCTTAAACGATGCAGTTAACTCTGCACCAACGACAAGCCACCTCAACGTGGTGGTGCAGTCCCCTTCCCTGCACTGGGGAGGGTCGAAATGGCTTGTCAATTCCCCGAGGGTCTCATCCTTGGGCGATTCTCCCTTGGACAACTCTTCTCATTTTTTATCCCTGCTGTCCAATGCGCGGTCACATGTGGACAGCACTCTTAAACCCAATTGACCGCCCCCCTACCCCTTCTATTCTCTCTCGGACATCTCTTCCTCGTCCCTCCTTCCACCCCAAACCTCTTCATTACTCATCCCACTCACCGCTGACTCTTATCTCTATTCTTCTTCTTATCAGCGGTGACATTCACCCCAACCCTGGCCCTATAGACCCCTGCTCTGTCTGCTCCCGTAGAGTCACCTGGGGAAACAGATCAATACAATGTACCGGCTGTTCTCTCTGGGTACACCTCTCCTGCTCTGGTCTTTCTCCCGCTGACTTCCGCAAAATCTCCCCGGGACACTCTTAGACTTGCCCAATGTGTCCATCCTCTTCTCAACCCCCCCTCCCTCTCACACTCCAATCCCATATCCTCATTCTTTTCTGCATCTCCATCCTCTCACACTCCAAATCCCCCACCTTCACTCACAATCAACCACAAAACCATATCTTCAAAAACTAAACCCTCACCCAAAACAACCTCGAATAATCCCACCTATCTTCCTAATCACCCCCAACTAATTTATACTTACCCTCCCTCAGCATTGACTACTCCTTCTCCTCAAACCCAACAAACCACCTCTCCTCTCACACAATTCTCATTTCATCCTTCCTCTCCCTCTCGAAACAACCTCCGAATCCTACAGTGGAATGCTAATGGGATTCGCCCGCGTCGTACTGAACTTCTACACTTTCTCTCTCATAATCAGTACGATCTCATCTTCATACAAGACTCACACCTCTCCTCTGACTCCACCTTCCGTATACCAGGCTACAAAACCCTCCAAAAGAACCGTTTTATGACGAGGAGAGGAACCACCAACTCTACGGGAAACCTAGGAGGAGGTGTTCTGATACTTGTCAAAAATGGTCTATCTTACACTTCACTCTCCACACAATCCCTCTCCTCCCTCGACCCCAGCTCCGATTATTTAGCTATTGCAGTTAAAATAAAAGGAGCCGCTCCCATACATCTTTTCAACGTCTATGTCCCTCCTATCCGCTCCTCTTCCTCCGACTCCCGCCAAAAATCCTTCTCACCCTTTCTCCTACCATCATCTCCTACCACTTACATCTTTGGCGACTTTAATAGCCATCATTCATCCTGGGACTCCCACTCACCGGAAGACCATTCAGGCAAAGATTTGTTTGATTGGCTCCTCTCCTCTGATCTTTTACCTTTTAATAACCCCGAACACCACACCCTACTACACCGTGCCACTGGAAACCGCTCTTCCCCGAATCTTTCCCTAGTTCCTGCCCGATTAGCCTCTAAATGCACATGGCAGACCCTTCCGGACCTCGGCTCAGATCATCTTCCTATCTCCATCACTATTCCCACTTCCCCTATAATTAACTCTTTCCACCGCCCCCCCTCATTTAACTATAATAAAGCTCGCTGGGATGAATACCTTACTTATATTGATACCCACTGCCCCACTCCTTCTAACTTTACAACACTCTCTCTTTCTGAAACCACCCACACCTTTACCAAACTCCTCAATGATGCTGCCACTTCAGCCATTCCTTTCGGCAGCATCAACCGTCCTGCTAAAGCCTGGTGGTCTCCTGAAGTCGCAGATGCCGTCGCAAAACGCCGAAAGGCATTTGCGAAGTCACACTGTTCCGAAGAAGACCGCCAGCACTATATCGCTACATCCAGATATACCTCCACTGTGATTAATAAGGCTAAAGCCAAGTCATGGCAGAATACTTGCTCTAGCCTCTCTCCTAAAACCCGTCCCAGCGAAGTCTTTTCTCTACTTCGCTCCATCTCTGGTTCCCCCTCCCCAACTACTTCTGACCTTCCCAATTTCTCAAATTGCCATACCCCTGTAGATTGTGCCAACCATCTCTCCTCACACCTACAGTCCCATTTCTCTACCCAAACCCAAAACCTTTTCGAAGCACCGAGAAAGCCCAAATGAAGCAAATCAGAACTGCACACTGCAACACCCTGCATTCCACTTTCTGTTCACCATTCTCCTCAATTGAACTCTCTACAGCTATCTCTCAACTCTCAACATCAACCTCCTCCGGCCCTGATCAAATTACCTACCCTCTTCTATCCCACCTACCACAATCTGCGTTACATTTTCTTCTATACATCTTCAACCTTTCCTGGTCAACACACACCTTCCCGTCTGCTTGGAAACAATCAACAATCATCCCCATTCTCAAACCCGGAAAACCCTCTGACTCACCTTCTTCATATAGACCCATTTCTCTCACTTCATGTACCTCCAAACTCTTCGAAAGAATGGTATTAGGACGACTAACCTATTTTCTCGAACTACATGACATTCTCTCACCCGTGCAAGCTGGTTTTAGACCTGGTAGATCGACTGTAGACCAGGTTCTCCTTCTCTCACAGTCAATCGCAGATTCCTTCCACCAATCTAAGCCAGGCGCACGTACAGTCCTTGCCACTGTGGATTTTGCGAAAGCTTTTGACTCAGTTTGGCACTCTGCCCTACTCTCTAAACTCATCTCATTAGATCTTCCTCTTTGCTTTGTCGAATGGATACGATCCTACCTCTCAGATCGCCGTTCGAAAGTCCGTATCTGTAATTCATACAGTCGTCCTTTCCGTCTCCGAAGAGGAGTTCCCCAAGGTTCGGTTCTAGGACCAGTTCTCTTTTCTTTATATATCAATGACTTTCCCACTTTCCTTCCTGCATCTGTTAAGACCTCTCTCTATGCAGATGACCTAGCCATCTGGGCCTCCTCCCCGAAAGTTGAGTGTGCAACCGCTGTAGTACAAGCTGCCCTCAACAGACTGGTGGAATGGTCCTCAAAATGGCGCCTTCCTCTCAACCCCCTCAAATGTGAAACATCCTTCTTCAGCTTAGACCCCTACCAATCACGTATACAACCCTCTCTTCACATTCTTAACACCCCTCTCAAATTCAACCCTCATCCAACCTTTCTCGGTGTAACCTTCGACCGCACTCTCTCTTTCAAATATCATGTCTTATCCTTACGGAAAAAGTTTCATAACCGATTCCGTGCTTTTCGCTCCATTGCCTCTGCCTCCTGGGGCCCATCAAAAGAATCCTTATGTACCCTATACAAAGCCTTCATTCGCCCCATCCTCACCTATGCTTCCCCAGGCTGGTTTCCCTTCTCATCTCCTACTCACATCACCTCCGTGGAAAGGATGCATAGATCTTCCTGTCGAGTAATCACAGGTTGTCTATCGTCCACTCCCATTCCTCTACTTCATATAGAAGCACTTCTACCTCCACTACGAGTCACCCTCACTCACCAATCCCTTTCCTTCTTTGAACGAGCCCTCCGTCTACCTCCCACCTTTCCTATAGCCTCTCTTGCGAACTCTAACCCCCGTACACGTCTCAAAA
The DNA here is from genome assembly GCA_963680785.1 of Diplosoma virens. Lineage (NCBI taxonomy): Eukaryota > Metazoa > Chordata > Ascidiacea > Aplousobranchia > Didemnidae > Diplosoma > Diplosoma virens. The sequence goes on along the minus strand of OY796887.1, from coordinate 13,204,423 downwards.
AGAGCTCATGGAGATCCTTCTCCAGATCACATAACCTTACCCCTAACCTACATCTCACCCGTGAACCACTAACCTCTGCCCTCCTAAACCCCCCTGGTCTGCCCCATCTAATTACACAATCTCACTCCACCTCTCATCCCCATGCTCTCGCAAAGACCTCCCCTCCCTTCGCAACACTGCAGCTACCTCCCATCTTTCCACTCTATCTCACAGCGATATCTCTGCCTGGACTGACGGTTCGGTACCTGGCGGGCTAGGACAGGGTGGTGCAGGGATACACATCAAGTGTACAAAGTGTGTCACTGCTACCTCGCTTTCCTTCTCGACTGGTCTCTGGGCTACCAGTTATAGTGCTGAAACCTTCGCTCTCCTACATGCTCTTGAGTGGTGTATCTCTCACTCCAAGACATGTAATTTCGACTCTATCACCTTCTTTTCCGACTCTTTATCTGTCCTTTCAACTCTCTCTACCCCCCTACCATATTTAACCCCAAAATCCCTATCCAATACCCAATCTCTTCTTAACTCTCTATCTCAATCCAAGGTTGTCCATCTTCAACGGATACCTGGTCACTCTTCCCTACCAGGCAACGACTTAGCTGACTCTCTAGCTAAAGCCGGTGCCTCTCTCGATCCCTCCAGTATATTAGTATCCCTCACACCCCTTATCTCCTCCCAACGGCTATCCCTCTACACCAGTTGGAGACGCAGTGTCCAATCACGACCTTCCATACACTGTATCAAATCTCCTTATAAAAATTTGACAACCAATATCCAAACAAAAGTAATTTCAAAAGAACAATTTTGCTGGTTTAAAACTTAATCTACGAGTAGCAACAATTATACAACCATATTGTCAGCTTTCTTACCTCTTTCTTTAGTTCTGCAGTCAAGCTGAAATTTAGGACAACAATTTTACTAAGAATTAGTAAAAACAAATTTTCTTTGTTATTTTTCAGCAGTTCAATCTAATCAGCTTTTCTTGAAGCCTAGATGAACTTTTTTGACAATCTTTTTCATGCGGTAGCGCTAATTAACTAAAGTTTATTTTGTGGAATCCAGTAGGTGTGGTGCATCAAATTACCTGCCGTATCAAATCACCCTCCTTTCCCCTACTTATGACATCATTAAGAAAAACCACAAATTTCATCACTATATCGCAAAAATTCAACCTTCGGCACTAATGAGTTAATATTTATGTCAGTGCTGGATACTTGATAGATTTTTACTATTCAACTTCTCGTTTGAACTTACAAAAACTTTGCAAATTCGAGTTTTTTATCTTTTAGTTTCGAGTTTAAGAAAGGGTTATGTTAATTTTGATCTTAATTCTCATTCTCATTGTTAGTATATGCAGGGGCTATGAAAGTGAGGAAGAGTGAAAAGGGCTAGGGGACCCCTACCCTTTTGACCCCTTCGAATTTCCCTCCCCTGCCTTTCCGAAAAGGGAAGGTAAAACCGGGAAGATACAGAAGCATTTAGAAACTCGACCAAAATGTTAGATTGATTGAAGGTGAAGGCTTTATTTTGGTTTTTATCTGCAACTTAAATTGAGGACAAATGTGAAGATCATTGTCTCGATTGGAAATGATGACTTTTTTTAAGTAATCATTAACGTTTTGCTGAAAACGATTGCGATTCGGAATAGCGTAGCAGCCGTTTTTAGTCCATAGTGTTTTTAAAAAACAATAGTAGGCCTATGCCTTTTTAAAAAATAAACTGCATTTTTCTTTAAATTTTGCATCCTTGACAAAATGGCTTTCCGATGCCCTTGATTATTTGTTAGGTTTAGTTTTTTTAAACATTAGTTAAATAGTTAACAGGATTGAAATTTTTAGTTTAGATTATAAATTTTTATTTTTTGAGTTAAAGTTTAATGCTCCAGTTCATGGCGTTATTCACTAAAGGATTCTTTAACAGAATCACAATTCAATGGAGTATGCAACCCTCCAGCAGTAGCGGCTGGCAAGTAAAAAACAAAAAGGTGCCAAAATCAGGTGCTTCCAAAAAATTTTGGGCAGGAAGGGCAAAGTTTAAAAAAGGGCACAATTTTGATCGAAAACACACTTTTGACAAACGCATATTTAAGGCTTGGAGAAAATTTTTACTATAAAACTTAATAAAGATTAAAAATAAACAAATACAAAGATCTTTGCTTTTCGACCGTGATATTTTATTTATTCTACCGGCAAATATTTTTGATTTAGCATACTCATGGAGGTGTGACGTTCTTGTTACAAATAAAGATCTTTTCTATTTTACCGGCTTTTATTTTTGAACTAAAAAAAATTTACACTTTCAAAGTCAAACAATGAAAAAAAAATATACTCAATCAATTATATATCTTAACTGGGAAAGCATATCTTAAGCTGGGTAAGCTTTTAATACCGTACAAGCAGAAGTTTATTATGTCTACTCAGACAAAAAGTTCTTGATAGATCATTTCGTCTCCAAAAATCAAGTCTATAGTACAAAAAAGTTTTTATATCAATTCAAAGGTCATTTTGTCATCGAATTAATGTAAAAGTAATTTTTGATCTTTCGGGGAATTTCGGAGAATACTCATTGAACCGAAGATAAGTTTACATTTTTTTAAAAAAATCTACTCTTTGGTCCATCGATTTATAAAAGCGAAAACCGTCCTTTAATCATTTTAAATTTAGGACCAAAACGACATTGTCTTCGGAAAAGTATTCACCCTGAAAGCGCATGCTTGTTTAGTGGTTTAATAGATTTAACTAGCTGTAGAGGACATGCAAGCTTGATTTAGCCAAAAGCGAAGTCGAAGTCGCAAAAACAATAACGACTCCAACTCCGACTCTTGCACATCATCTCTTTATACATCAATGACCTTCCCACTTTCCTTCCTGCATCTGTTAAAACCTCTCTCTATGCAGATGACCTAGCCATCTGGGCCTCCTCCCCGAGTGTTGATCACTCGACCATTCACCAAAATTATGGTCACCATTTCTTCAGTGAAGTTATGATCACACTTTTGATGAGAGCGATGTCTCTCTATTTATAGCAAATTTGAATCGGGCCATGTTGCTCAGACGACAAACTTTCTAAGGAAATCAATTTCATGCACCACACAGAGTCGCTGCCCAAACGGAGGTCACATTGCTACTAAACAATTAGAAAGATGCATTTACGATAATTAACAGCGGAGATACGTCATCACATCGAATTTAAACAGGCTATAAATTTTTTTTTTTTTTTATTTTTTATTTATTTTATTTTTATCTCTATATTTATCCTCCAGACTCGCAGGAAAGCGACGGAGGCGCTATACATAGGGTAAGCAATTACCCCGACCTGCTTCCGGAGATGCCAAGATATTGCTGTCCGCTAGTAATTTAGAGATATTACTGTAATTTAGAACTGCTTGTCAAGACCACCAAGCAGGGGAAAATGTTGTAAAGTGTCTTTCCCAAGGACCTAAAACAATGGCACGAGTGGGTTTTGAACCCAGATCATATTGATCATGAGCACGGTGCTTTAACCACTCGACCACGCTGCCAGAAAAAAAAACTACAACAATTAGGCAATATTTTTCATTAACGATTTTTTGGAAAAAATTTTGCCAAGCTAATTTCATTGACTTTTAAGTTTTGGGAAATCCCCAAAGCTTATGCCGCAGAGATGAGCATGGATCAGATCCGGAGCCGGAATGAAACAATTTTTTGACGGAGCCGGATAATTCGAACTCTCGTTTATAGTCGGATCGGACTGTGGGATCTGACAGTCGAACCGCATTATTCTATACTCTTTTACATTGTTTTTTTTAAACAATTAGTAAGAAGTCTAAACGTCAACAAATCAAAATTCTTGTAAACAATTATGCCTAATTCAGGAATTTTCCATTCTACATGGTCCGGATTTTGCAGCCACTACCAGTTGACTAATCCAGGGTTTCCCAAACTGTGTGCCGTCATAGGTGATCACGGAGCGTATCCGGAGCGGATATCCGCTAAATTTTACGGATCCGGAGCGAATCCGGATCTAATATTTTACCAAGCTAGCGGACCCGGAGCGGATACAAATTTTTATGAACATTACACATTGGTTTCCAAAATAAGTTAACACAGCAACCTGGTTTGTAGTTGAAACAAATGGAATGTGTAAGTTTTAGAATTAAGCTCTAAGAGAAGTAAAAAAAATCAATTAACAAAGAAAGAATACTCCAGTTAACGCTCGCAGTGGTAAGGGCCTCTTATGATTGAGCAATTAGTCTTGAGTTTTGTTTTTCACATGGCAAAATACGGTGCCGGTAGTTCTCTCATTTCAGGTTAGAATCTTCTATATTTTCTGATCTATGAAAGGTGCAAATGCATTGTCTCAAAGGTAGACCAATTGCCTTTTTTAAATAAATATGTAGTTTTGTTTTTTGTGGTTTAGTAAATTTGCATTTGTTATTTTGATGGTATTTTTGAAGTTTAGGGTCTGGTAAACAGAAGTAAGCTTAAAAAATTTTTGAAGTGTTTGCTTCCAACCTCATTTTGTTTGATATCAATATATCTTGTAAAATTTTTCGTTTCCACTAAATACTTCAACAACTTTTTGTTTTTTGTTGTTACTTTAAAAAATCATTAAAAATACTAATTGACTTTAATTAATTAATTTTTGGTTCTACTCATAATAAACTCAAAATTACTCATAGTGCAAATAGAAATAAAGATTGTCAATAAGGAGGCTGGAAATAAATGAAATGTATTATTATTATATGCTCACTGTTAATTGATAAATAATTTTTTGTTATACAGAGTGGCCCAAAGTCACTAGAAAATACAAGTTATGCAACACATTATTCTCTATAATTGGGACCAAATATGGTAACCATGAAATCATATACAATATACAATATATGTTGTATATATATGATCATATAATATGTACAATATATATTATATATATATGTATGATTGAAATTTTTCAAAATTTTTTTTGGTCAGTGCTCATGAGGAAAGTTGGCCAAAACAACTTGAAATTGTCTTTGCACCAGTTTTGGACCAATCTGGCTGTGTGAGAGGTTGCTCTGTCCTGCAGAAGAGTGATTCCTTTATTTCCAGTGACTTTCGTAACACAAGGAACAACTTTACCCTTTAACATCTTCATATAAGCGTGTTGGTTAATTTTGACACCAGCCTTGATGAAAATCAAAAGGGTTTTGAGACTTGTGGATGTAACCCCTGTCCACACCATTATCGAAGCTGGTTTTTGCCTCCTGAATGAAGTTTGACATTCAAAAGGCACTGAATCTTTGGATTCAATCCAAATTCGATTATTTTAGCTGTTGTGAATGGCTTGAATGGTGAATAATCCTATTTTATGTGGATCCGATTACCTCTGTGTGCTGTGAAAAAGATTAAAGTGTGTCGCAAAATTTTTATGTTTTGACAGAAAGCCATAGAGTCTTGGTCTACAGATGACTTATGTGTTTTATGTAATTTTAGTATTGCTAAAAATCTTAAATATAGGCTGCTTCAGTAAAAATGTAAAAAGAAAGAGGCCATTTGCATAAAGTTGTTTGTTTTTTGGGATATTCAAAGTTAGGGGCTCGAGGCAAAGATTCCCAAAAATTGGGTTCTTTAAAAAAAGGGCTTTGATTTTGTATTTCTCTTATTTTTCCCAAAATTGTGGTGATCTCTAAAAAAAGAAAAAAAGGTCTTCATTTTGATTTGATCTCTAATTTCACTATTTTTCTCCCAAAATCATATTGATCTTTAAAAAAACATATACAGCAAAATAAACTACTGTATATCATGCGGTATTTTCAAAGGGGACCCCAAGGCAACTGCCTCATTTGTCTCACCCAATATCCACCACTGCCAGTATCAAAACAATTTTGCAGGCACAATCTTTCATTAGGTGTTGCTGCTATCATATATTAAAAATAGTTTCTCTATGTTAACTTGAAGAGTGTAGCCTATTAAGTAGACTTTTGCCTTTATGAAGTAAGTGTGCTGCAGGCAAACTCAGAATTTATTAGTGTGCTGTAGTGAAAAAAAGTTTGAAAAGTACTGGACTAATCCATAGTTATTTTAGAGTCTATGACTAACCAGTCAGTTTGGAATACAGCTTGTAGATCACTGAATTGTGTGGTATTGTGTTCCACATTGTTTCTACTCAAAATATATCACAAAAAAATAATAATGTTGATGTGAGAGTAAATTTTGTAAATTGTTGTCTGTAAGCTTAGGTTTTAAGATTATTTTGAGTAACGCGTCCAAAGTTGTTATATGAGTCAAAAAATAATAAATAAAGAAATTACTGGTCTCTTCAAGAAGTCACTGTAAACAACTTTTGTTCATGAAACTAACCCAGATTTCCCCTGTCGTTAGTATCACTTTTTAAAGAAATCTTTTTCCTCTTGGTTTCTTTTTTATTCCATCCTCATACAATAAGGGGGATTTAAAGTTAGTTTCACAAAAAAATGCTTATGGCGACTTCTTGAAGAGATCCAAAATGACAATGATGAAAAATAGCATAAAATAAATGTAGCCTAATTGTTTTTTAACTGATTAGAAATTAATATAAAATTTTTAAAAAAGTCTTAGAAACAGTAATCAAAAAAGTACAATAAAGTTAAAAAATAGTTACAGTCAGAAGAGCAGGGATAGCTAAAGTTTACTGATTTTTTAGAGCAATTTAGACTATTGCTATCACAGCTTCCAGGTTTTTAGTTAGTTAATCTTCAAATTGACTAATAAAGTTATAATTGTTTTGTTTAATACTGATGAAAACTGTGTGTAAGTGGCTGAGATTTTCTTAGTCTGTATTAAATGTTTTCTCATTGAGTTCATAAAACTGCAGTTGATTAAAAAATAGAAATTTTATTGACAATTTTTAAATACTCTGATGTAATGTAATTTTAGTTATTACTTATTATTGGACCAAATTTGTTATGATTAACCATAAGTGCTTATATCAATTGTTTGAAAAAATATATATGATAGATTTATTAATAGGCATATGCTTATTTAGCTTCCCAATAGCTTATTTTTACAAATTGAGTTATAGTATTTTGATAAAATTTAAAAAAAAAACAAATTAAAGCAGAATGGTATTGACAATATGCTTTGATTTTTTTGATAAAGATTGTCCATTTACCGAGTTAACTAAAAAGCAGGTACTTTATATTTATAACTGAAATCTCATATAAGTATTTGAAAATTAAATAATTTATCAAAAGCATTTTATTTTTAATTTTTACACCTAAAAATCCAATAACATGAGAAGTTACAATATGTGCATTTATTTTATGATTGATCTGGTTATATGAATGTAGTTGTATGACTTATATGAAGTATTTATTCAAATTTTTTGCTAAGTTATGATTAATAATATAAATGCATGAATTTTGCTGACTTCATTTGTCTTAACTGTTTGTCAATTTCTATAGTGTTTTACTAAGTTTTTTACTTTGTATATTACTTATTGAAGTGCAAATAAATGATTGCTCCAAGCATAATTTTGGACTTAAGTTAAAATGGGGATAGATGTTGGATAGAGTTATAATATATATGATTTTTGGGTCTCTTTAAGAAGTCACCATAAGCAATTTTTTTTGGTGAACGTAACCTGGAATTTCTTTTTCAGCATCAGGGTGGAATAAAAAAGAAACCAAGAGAAAGGATCTCTCAAGAAGTGATAGTAATCACATGGGCATCCAAGTTAATTTCACCAAAAAAATGTCACTTACAGTGACTTCTTGAAGAGACCTGGATTTTTTGCTTACATAATCTGAAATCTGCAATTGTAAAATAGTTAATGATCGTGTGACCCAAAATTTTTTCAAACTGATTAGGCAGTGAACTGTTGGTTTTGCATGTTTTATCAGACTCAGATTGGATTGGATTATCATTGTAAACAGTCGGACTAGATTTAGAGTCTAAAAAGCACAGTCCATTCATCTCTGCTATGCAGATAGTAATGGAAAACATTAAAAGAAACCCAGTTTTACTGCTTTATGCATAGTTTTATTAAAGTATTTTCTGTGGAATGAGCCTTGCCATTAAAAAGGTAATCAAGGAAGGTGGTATATGCTGATATTCAAACAGTTTTACATGAAATTTTCTAAATGCTGACCAGTCTATGGTTTACGTTAGCAGTAGTGCATTTTTACAAATGTTTGGTCTCATTCATTATTCACTTTTTCATTTTGGGGAGATGGAAGAGAGTTGGAAGGTCCACTAAATCCGTGTTTATCAAACTGAGGGTTGCAACCCCAAATGGGGTCGCCTGAATATTTTGTGGGGTCGCTTTATTACTGGAATTCTGCACTTGAAATTCCTGAGCTAAAATGTGTACAGGATGTTCTCTACACATTAGCCTGATCTAAAATGTGTAGAGAACATCCTGATTTTGGGATGGAAATAGGGAAATCAGAGATGAAATCAAAGTGAAGACCTTTTTTCTTTTTTTTAGAGAAGTTTCGGAGAAAAAAAGATTTTTTAAAGAAGTAATTGAACCGAATACCTTTTTTTCATTATGGCGCCGCAAGTATTGTTAAGTTTTCAAAGGGCACTGTGAAAAAAAAAGTTTGGGAACCGCTGATCTATAGCTATTAACATTTTAAATTTGTAGTTGAACCATTTTGTATTTGCTTTGGGGTCGCGTATATTGGTATTGTTAATAAATTCTTTAACTTGGGTCGCTTTTTGTAAAGTTTGGAGAACACTGCACTAAATGACTGGACTATTCGTTCAGTCTAGTTCACTATTTTTTAACTTTTGAGGAATCCAAAGCCTGCAAAGTTTGTAATGGCAAACAATGAAAATATAAACAAAATGTTGAAAAACCAGTTCAACTTAATGGTTTTTTGAATCAAAGACCTAAGATTATTGGGTCTCGTTCACTGTTTACTATTACTAATTTTGCAGGCTTTGAATATTTTCCAAAATTTAAAAGGTAAAGAATTAAATTTAGTGAATAGTTAACAAGATCCAGATTATTCTGGTACCATTGTAATCACCATGTTATAATTGTTTTGCTAAAAAAATGGATTTGCTCTGCATTTAGTTAAAGTTTGAATTTTGGTTTAGTTATTTTTCTGTTAAAGAAATTTTTGGTAATCTCTTATTTGGCGTTTGTAAATTTGGAAATAACCATGAATGTTTTTTTGTTTGTGAACTAACCCACAATCTCCTGTGGTTACTATTGCTTCTTAAAGAGATTCTTTTTCTCTTGGTTTCTCTTTATTCCCTCCTGGTACTTTAGGAGGAATTTCTGGTTAGTTTCATGAAAATTGCAGTAAACTCCAAATTTACAAATGTAAAATAAGCTTTTTTATTCTTTTTGATATATAATAAAGATATTATATCTTTATAAAAATCAAAAAATACAACAACTTTTCATATGATTTTAATAGAATAAATTTTAAGTAAATAGAAACACATCACTAACACTCTAGTATTGCATCTAATACAGGGTGATTCACCAAAGTGTTGACAAATTAAAACTGAATTATCCAACTTACTATAAGGGCAAAAGAAACAAGTTTTTAATAGATAGAATGGAAATTTAATGGGCTTTCAGATAAAATTCAAATTATTCAATGTAGCCCCCTTTGTTTTTCACAAGGCGCCTAAGACATGGAAGTACTTGGGCGCACGTGGCATGCACCACTTCTGGATCAATTTCTTCCCATGACGCCTTCAGTTTTCGTTTAAGGGTTTTGATATTTGGATGGGATGTTGAGCAGGCTTTTTGCTCCAGAATGGACCAAATCCCAACGTCCATTGGGTTCAAATCGGGTGAAGAAGGGGGCCATACTTCCTTCTCCCAAAACCCTTTAAAATTGGTCTTGCACCAATGCTGGACTGCTTTGGCTGTGTGGGAGGTTGCCCCATCTTGTTGAAGCGTAATTCCTTCCTCTCCCACTGTTTCTTGAACCCAGGAAATGACTTTTTCTTCCAACATCCAACGATAGATAGTTTGGTTAATTTTCACGCCTTTGTCGATAAAGATTAGAGGTGTTTTCAGGCCTGTTGAAGTGACTCCTGCCCAAACCATCACGGAAGAAGGTTTCTGCCTCCTAAATGAACTGCAACGTTCAACTGGCACCATGTCCTTGTTTGGAATCCAAATCCTGTCATTTTGGTGATTGTGGATAGCTTGGACAGTGAAAAGCTTCTCATCTGTCCAAAGCATTTGAGGCCACATGCCAACAACAAGTCTCTTGATCAAAACCTTAGCTCTATCAAGCCTTTTCTTCTTAGTGGCGTTTGACAGGAGCTGCCTCTTGGTAAATTTGTACGGGTAGACGTGGAGATCATCCTTGAGAAGCCTTTGCATGGTGCTCACGCTTACAGAGGTGTCCTTAGCCAGTTTTCTTGCGCTCCTTGAAGGGTTTCGCCTCAACCTCTCCCTGACCTTCTTAATCAGTTCCTTTGTCCTGATGGGTTTTTCAGGAGTACTTCTGATTCTTGGAGCACAACTTCCAGTCTCCCTGAACCTCTTCACAGCCTTGTAAACACCTCCACGACTCACAAATCGCTTCATCAACCGGAAAATTTTCACAGGTGGAAGTCCTTTTATGCAATACTTTTCAACGATGTCATTTATTGTCTTTGCCATCTTACTTTTCTAGATTAAATATTCTTATTGATATTGAAAACTTACTCTAGAATATATAATAACAATCTGAAGAGGTAATGCGAAGTTAATAATGGAATAAAGTATTTGTCAACACTTCAGTGAATCACATAAAGTATTTGTCAACACTTCGGTGAATCACCCTGTACAAAAAAAAATGGGTCTCTTCAATAAGGCATCATAAGTGATTTTTTTTGAAGAAACTAACCTGGAATCCCCCTTTCAACATGGAACAAAGAAGAAACCGAGAGAAAAAGGAGCTTTTAAAAAGTGATAGTAACTGCAGGGAGATCTGGTTTAGTTTCACAAACAAAAACTGCTTACTCTGACTTCTTGAAGAGACCAAAAAATTTATTTTAAAATAATTTTTTAATTTTGTAACATGAGTTTTACAACAATATTTTTATTATGTAATAAAGGAGTTATTGAAATGCTATAGTAAAGATGAGTTAGTATAAAAAATGGATAATACAACAACATCTTTATCAATTGTGAAAGAATTGCATCGTTTAGCACAAAATCCTTCCCATCGAGACTATCTTTTGCGTAATGATGTAAATTCCATTTTAATATTTGTTGATCCAGATGAATATCCTGTTGAAGTTGTAAGTTTTACTTTTGTTTAGATATTAGCTTTTAAACAAATTTAGTTACAACAAAATACTTTAGTTATGTTAAATGCAATATTATAACTACTATTTAGTTTCAATGACATTAAAAATATAACAAATCTACCGAAACTTTTGCAAAAATATGAAATATTTGTGGAAAAAATAGTTTGACTTTTTTGTTTTAATTAAAGTTGCAATTGCTGTACATTAATAGTAAATTATAGTCACAACACTGTTATAGTAGCTTGATAAAACTATTTTAATGATCTTATAATTTAACAATATATGCTCATGTTTGTTGTTACATCATATTTTGTGAGCTCATGCATTTTGGATGCCTAAAACAATTCCAGCTCTGGTGCTTATATTGGCTACTAATTATTATCTTTAATCCATTGATGCAGATTTTAAATTTAAGTAACATTAAAAAACTTTAGACTCTTTCTCTATAGTACCAATTTTGTTAATCAATAGATTCTTATGTTAAGTGAACAGCTTACACTGGTAAATTTTTTTTCTTTTAAAAAAGCATTTTTGACATTTTCTACTTGTTATGGTGCTTTTGTTTAATTTTGTTTCTTCACATTAAATATTTAAAAAATTATAAAATTGCAGTAATTCTTTTATAATTTTTGAAATGTTGTTTAACTACTAATTTGTATAGAGCTCCAAAAACTTCCAATGCACTATTACTCAATAATAATAATAATTTTGAAAGTCTTTTAACAGAAATCTATTACCTTTTTCAGCAAAGTCAAATTGACAATTTTATTGAACTGGTCAAATTGCAATAAATAAATAAATAAATAAATTAATTAATTAATAAAATCAGTCAAAGTTTAATGGGCCAAATAGCCAAATATTTTATGAAGAAATAAAACCTACTAACTCATAATGAAAACTTGATTTCAACCTATAAAGGTCATCATCAGTTTCTTATTTAAATAGAATCTATGGTATTTGAATAAGAAACTTTATAGGTGAAATCAATTTTTCATTATGAGCTGGTTGTTTTTAGTTTTTAATTTCCTCACTAAATATTTGACCCATTAAACTTTGACTGATTTCATTAATCAATTTATTTATATAATTTTGGCAAGGAATAAATTTTTAATCCCTTATCTAAAATTTTAAAATGGAAATTTAACATGAAAATTTGTCCTGTTTATAAAACATTTAAAATTGGAAATTACTTACAGTTATAGTCCAAAATTCCTTTAGGTCTTTGCCCAAATGTCATTTATCACTTTACATGTTTGTGTGTCACAAACTTGCCATACATTGATATGTCAACCTGACATTGGAGCACTACAGCTAGGGAGCATTTAGACTTTAACTCTCAAGCATCAAGTGCAATAAAAAATCACATAATATGTTACATTATTTGTTCTTCTGTCAAATCAAATTTAAACTCTTTTGAAATGTTAAAAAAGTATAATTCAAAATTTTACACAAAAGTCAACTTTATGCAAATGATTCTTCATATCTATTAAGTGTTCTTTAATTTTTTTTTTTTAATTTCAATGTACTTTAATTTTTAATATAATTTAATAAAACTAAAAATTGGCTTTATAATTCTATTTGATTTAACTTATTCATCGCAATGTAAAATCATTCATGAAAGAATAATTAATTTTCTAAGTTTAAGGGCTGAAGAAGCCAAAAACATTTGAGAATAAAAATTTTTATGAATTTAGTTGTGCTGCTGAGTATCACAATAATTTATTTAATAATACTACATTTTATAAAAAATTTGACCTTGTAAAATAAAAAAACATTTTTGTAAAAACCAATATAAATATTATTGCAGTAGCTCTGCTTTATACTGGTATATGATGTAATTGACAAACCTGAAGTAAGAAAGATAAAATTCCTATAGTTTCTTTTTAGTCAGAGTTCTCAATGCCAAGTGCTCAATTTAAAGTTAAAGTTGTTGTGTGCAGTTTATTTTGAAATTTTTTTTAACTCAAAAAGATTATTAATTACCATGCATCCTAAATACACATCAAACCTGTGAGCTATGTTTTGATATATCAAATAGATCCACCATGAACATCTTATTGCAACTAGTTTTACGTATTTGCAATTTCTGCATAATTTTTTATCAAACAAACATGGTCTGCATCCCATTTGAACAGACATTATACGAGGGTCAGTCAATAAGTAATGAGACTTTCTCAATTACTTTGGTGTTCTTGGAGTTATGCAACTGAAATTTTATGTGATGATTATGAATGGAGTTGTCATCTTATTTACAACAAAACTTGTTTATTTTCAGATTACTGTAGGTGTGACGATAAATTGAAATGACTACTAGGCTAGGAAACAGCTCATGCTTGGAACAAAGAGGAGTCATCAGATTTCTGTTGGCAGAGAGTGTAAAATCATGTGAGATTCTGTCTAGAATGCAAAGACAATATGGTCCTTCCTGTATGTCTAGAGCAAACTTTACAAATGGGTGCAAGCATTCAAAGATGGACGCGAAAGCATTACTGATGATCTGAGAAGTGGAAGACCTGTGGATGTCTCTACCCCAGAAGCAGTACAGGCAGTTGAAGACCTGATCAAATCTGATAGAAGGGTCACTTTAGATCAAATTGCTACAAACTTGGACATCTCCCATGGCACAGTGTACGCAATTGTGCGTGAGAAGCTGCGTTTTTCAAAAGTCAGCTGTCGCTGGGTTCCAAAGATGTTAACGGATGATCACAAAATGCAGCGCCTGATGGCTTCCAGAGCATCACTACGCAGATACAGAAAGGAGGGAGATGTATTTCTATCGAGAATAGTGACAACTGATGAGACCTGGGTCTTTCATTATGAACCTGAATCGAAACGACGATCAATGGAGTGGAAGCATGTTTCTTCCCCAGTGAAGAAAAAATTCAAATCTCAGAAAAGTTTAAGGAAAGTCATGCTCACTGTGTTCTGGGACAGAAATGGGCCGATCACTATCAGTTTCTTGGAAAGGGGCAATACTGTGAACTCAGAGAACTACTGTGAGCTGCTAACTCAAGTGAAAAAAGACATTAAGAACAAACGGAGAGGACTTCAATCAAGAGGTGTGATTCTCCTTCAGGATAATGCAAGGCCCCACACAGCAGCAAGAACCCTAGCCAAAATTGAAGATTTAGGCTGGAAACTTCTAACACACCCACCCTACAGCCCAGACCTTGCACCATCTGATTTTCACCTCTTCGGCCCACTCAAAGAGAGTATGAGGGGAATTCACTTCCAGACTGATGAAGAAGTGAAGGCTGCTGTGAGCAACTGGCTAAGGACCCAGTCCACGGAATTCTATGCCAAAGGAATAGACAATCTAATATCAAGATGGAACAAGTGTGTTGCAAAGGAGGGAGACTATGTTGAAAAATAAAAAAGCATTTTTTGATTACCAGTCATTGCAAACTTGAGTTATTAAAAAAGTCTCATTACTTATTGACTGACCCTCGTATCAATTACAAATGCCATTATAAGCACTGGTCACCACTCAGCTATGTTGCTAACTTAAAATCAAAGAAAAAAGTTTTCGATGGTTGATTTTTTAATGTTGATTGGTGCAAATTATTAAGCTCTTAAATAGCCTAAAGCTTGTGTAAGTAAAAATTTTAAATATTTTTCTCTTTATTTTAGAAAATTATAATATTTTAATATCTGCTTTACTGCTTTGTATTCTATCTATACTGTTTATCTATACTGTTTTTATTTGTCAAAATTGCTAAAATTTTTAGTCTTTGTTATGAATAGTTGATTTTTTGATACAATTTGCTTAAATGAGCATCATCACAAGTATAAAGTATATAATATAGCTCTGCCATTTCCTATAAAAATTTTAACATATAAAATGTTTATAAATAGTAACGACATTTTTTTATTACTTTTATTTTAAGATTGATTTTATAATTGAATGTTATTTGCAGTTTGTATGGCAAATAAGAAAAATTGTTGCTTTTCATAAAATTGGCTATAGTAGATTTCAAAATTGGAGGTTACTTTTTAAGTTTGGTTTTTATTAGTTTAGTTTTACATACCAAAAAATTGTCATAGTTTACTACCAATAAACATCATCTGCAAATAATTTTATCTGGGCTAAATTACAGTAAAAATAGTAATTTTAAAAAGTATGACATCTTAAAAGTTTATTGATTGTTTTTCACCAAGTACTGTATTTCTACAGGTTACTGAAGCAATTCATGCTTTGCATCATCTTGCAGAAGAAGCAAGTTTACGACATGTCAGTCGGTCAGCAATGCGCAACACAGTTGGTTTGATTGATCTCATGAAAAAACTTGAGCAAAGGTAAGTTTTATTTTTCAAATGATTGCACTCCCTGCTTTGAAAAAAATTTTAAACGATTTTTTATTGTTCCTTAACTTTTGCCAATTATTTCTCCTTTGCATATTATAAATATTTTTTTTTTTACTCATGTAAGTTGATCAGAAATAATTGTTAAAACTTTTTTGTCTTGTTATCTTATTCATTGTTAAATCTGTTTAATTCCTTTTTTAAACTAAATGAGTTCCTTTCATGGAAAGAACTTGTTTTTATTTGGAACAATAGCATAAGTATTGATTACAATTTTGTTATTTTGTTAAAGGCATAAGTATTGATTACAATTTTGTATTTTGTTAAAGTTAACGTGCTTACTGTTTAGGAATGATTTTTCTAATCGTAGGTGGTTATCCCTTGTGGTTTTAGTAAAGATTTTCAACTTATCTGTGTTTTTGTACACCAGCCTAAATAGTAAAAAAATCAATACAGTTGTCAGAGCTTGTTAATTGCAGATACCTACTATATTAAATAATGTCTGTTTAGCAAGATTGCCCAACATTCAAGATGCTGGTATAGTTGACTCATTACTCTGATATATATATATAATTTTTACTCTTAAACAACCTTAGATAATAGGTCTTATCTGATTAAAATGTAAACTAATTTTACTAGTTTTTGAGTGAGAAAGCAAGATTTTTTATTGCAATAAACAGATAAATTACATTGAAAAAAAATCCAATGTAATCACTCAGTTGTTATAGTGTTTGAATTCTTAACTGGTGGGCCACAGGAGCATTTTGAGGTGGGCCACAGAGCTATTTGGAAAATTGTAAAGTTGATAAAATTTTTAGTTTTATTCATTTCATTCATTAGATAATTTTACAGTACACTTGTGTGTCTTCTCTAGTTTTGATTGAAGCTGGAATGAAAGAGGCTGGTATAGCATTTCTGCCACTTAATAACATGAACGACACCCTCTTAGAGGGCATCAGCAGGACTATTCAATATTTAGAAAATCAAACTATGAAAGAAATTCATAATGGTATTTTTTTGACGAAACTTATAATGGTGAAGAAATTGTAATGTAAACAAATTTTTATCACTTTTCAATTCAAACTTAAAAACAAATTATCTCTCAGGCTAAGATCCCTCATAAGTAATCACTTTAATCTTCTTTAGACAAAAATATTTTATGGGCCACACTGTTATTTCTGCTTGAGTGACTGTCACAAAAATTGCATGATTTTGGGTGCGAATTCTGTAGTGTGCTGTATGGTAAATAATTAGTTGTAGATCATGTGGTTTCCGAGTTTTGAGGCTGTATAATATGTATATCTAGTTTATTCTTTTGCAAGTTGTTTTTTTTTATACAAATGTGACCGTAATTTGAACTATATAGTTTTTCACTGCATTTCTTCTTGTCTGAGTTAATTTTCTAAATTCATTGTCAATGTTTCAATTTCTTCCTGAACTTTATTACTATCCTGTCTGATTTCTGTTACCTTGAATAATGTCATTAAAAAGTTCTAGAAGATTCTGTCTTATTAACACGTGTATTGATGGCTGTAAAAACTGCTAATATTTATTCGTCACTCTCTTTCTGGTGTGCTTGGCTTTCTAGATATAGTACAGTGCAGCTGGTTATAATTTTCATATTGATAGAGCTGAAGAACTGTGGGTTCTTTAGAAAAGTTCTGGTATTCTGTTTAGTATTGCCATTTTTAATCAGATTTTCAACAATTAATTTTAGCTGAAGTATGAGTAAAAAAGCAAATAAAAGAGGATGGAATGATGATTATATTCAGTATGGTTTTGCACACTTTTCTGACAAAGATGCTCAGAAAGGGCAATGTGTTATTTGTTACAAAATCCTTGGAAATGATTTGCTGCGTCCAAGTAAATTGTTGAATCATTTGTTAAAAATCCATCCTGAATATAAGGACAAAGGTATTGCCTTTTTTGAAAGGAAATGAGATACACTGAAGCATGCTAAATTGGATTCTAGTGGAACTTATTACAAGGAAAGTATTTCACTTGTTGAAGCTTCTTATGAAGTTGCACTTACGATCACAAATCAAAAAAAGTCCCACACAATAGCTGAAACTCTTGTAAAGCCATGTGCTATAAAAATGGTAGAGCAAGTGTTGGGAAAACAAAGTAGCAAAAAGTTAGAAGCAATATCTCTTTCAAATGATACGATACGGCTTCCTATAATCCAAATGGCGGATGACATTTCTCAGTTGATTCGAAAGTTGAAGTCCTGCCTTCATGGTATGTTTTCTATTCAGTTAGACAAATCTATTGACATTTTAAATGTTTCACATCTAATGGTTTTTGTGCGATGGGCTTCTGTTACCTGCATAGAGGAAGCCATTCTTTTCTGTTTCCTCTACAAAGTACAACACAAGCGGCTGATATACTACATAAAATGGATGATTACAAAAAATGGGACTTGAAGTGGGAGAATCTATGTTCTGTTTGTACAGATGGAGTCCCTGCAATGATTGGTGCATGATCAAGTTTTGCGAAAAGGGTGAAAGAACTCGCTCCTGGTGCAATGTCAGCCCACTGCATGATACACCACCAAGTTTTAGCAAGTTGAACTTTCCCTTCAGACCTACAATCAGCATTAAATATTGCTATCAAAACAGTAAACTTTGTGAAAAAGAGTATGTTAGACACAAGGCTGTTTTCAAAGCTTTGTAAGGACATGTCAGCAGACTACACCACACTTTTATATCAATACAAATGTGTGCTGACTTTCAAAAGGCAACATGCTGTTCAGAATGTCTCAACTGCAAGAAAAATTTGCTGAGTTTCTGGCAGGCAAAGACAAGAATTTGCAACTTACTTCAATGATCCTTCTTTCATAGAACACTTGACTTATTTAGCCGATATCTTTAAAAAATTAAATACCCTGAATTTATCTATGCAAGGGAGTAAAACCACTATCATAAATCTCTATGACTCACTTAATGCTTTTGTGGAGAAATTAGAGTTGTGGAAAATGCATGTCATGAAAGACGTTTTTGTCATGTTCGACAGACTCATCTGTAACCAGAGCAAATGAATCGATAAATATTTCAGCAGAGTTTGCAGAACATTTGTGCAAATTGGAAGCAGAACTAAATCACTACTTTCCAGAGCACATAGTTATGAATGAAAATCTGAAAATAGTGAGAAATCCAATCAATGCAAACTTTTCTTTCCTGCCCATGCATCTGAAGAATTTATTGATTTAAAAAATGACTCAACCATGAAGACTGCATTTGAGAATTCTGAGTTAATAACATTCTGGTGTAATGGTAGTGCTTCATATCCTTGAGTAGCCAAATATATGATGAGTAAGCTGCTTCCATTTGAGTCAACTTACTTGTGTAAAGCCGCTTTTTCAGTTGTTGTTGCAATGAAAACAAAATCCAGAAATACCATAAATGTGGAAAATGACTTGATTTGTTCATTGTCATGCATTGAACCTTGAATATCTCTACTTGCAAAGAACAAACAATCTCAAGCTTCGCATTAACAGTTGCATTATGTGTGGCTTATTATTAAGATGTGATTCTTTTTAATTCACATTGCAAAGTTATTCTGTATTTACAAATTTCTTGGTTTTGTAAGAAAGTTGATTATATCCAATTTAAGCAGAACTTTAAGAAGTGAGCCATGGAATATTTTCAAAACAAAAGTGGGTCACAACTATAAAAAGGTTAAGAACCCCTGGTATAGTGGATATGATTTGTAATTCTAATACAAAAGGTTCTTGGTTTATTTACCAAAAGAAGCAGATCTGATGCCATTTTTCTTTCTGCTTGCACCATTATACTTTAAATATTTTCATATCAGCAAAAAAACTTACTAAAGCTTTGGAAAAAGCTTATTTTTAATTTTTAATATCTGTTGATTGACCTACAGCATGCATAAATTTCAGTCAACTTTAATTTTTTTATTTGTTTTAATTACACAGACCCACAAATAAAAGGTTTTTTAAATTAGACTCAGCAAACATCTAATAACAAATCTTGATTATTGTAATTTTTTTTGTTAAAACTGGTATTGGCATTGTAACATTGACATTTGGCATATTTCAGTCATTGTGCATAAGCTGCATCATAGATAAAGTTTTGTTAATGGATGGAGTTGATTTGCATTTGTTTGTTTGATAGCAATAGAGTGGAACTAGTGCATGAAAATGTTATAGCAAAATAAAACTTCTCTCTTCAGTATGATGTCAAAAAAACTGATGCAATGTTAAATTGTTTGGCCAATTTTTCTTGTTGGCTTGTAAATAGAATGAAAATTGTTTTTTAACTATTGCTATGTCTTTGTTGAAAAGCACATATTTGAAGTTGCATCACTCCAGCAATTAAATTTGTAGAAATTATATTCTTTTAACATTTCAACAAACGAAATTAGCTTTGATGTTTTTTAAGAAAGGCAAACTTTATGTCAAAGTTTTTGTATAATGTGTAACGTTTTTAAAGAGAAAAAATAGGCAATCTGCATGCTGCAATAGTTAAAAACCCAACAGAAATTTAAAGTAATTTTGAAGAATGCTAAAGAGTCCATAAAATTTTTTTTATTTTTCTGTCAATTAACCTAAGCAAACAATTTTTTTTCTACACCCTAATCACAAAAAGAAAATTTATGTGATTTCAGAGACAAAATACTGTATTATATACTAAATTATA
Source organism: Diplosoma virens (assembly GCA_963680785.1). Taxonomy (NCBI): domain Eukaryota; kingdom Metazoa; phylum Chordata; class Ascidiacea; order Aplousobranchia; family Didemnidae; genus Diplosoma; species Diplosoma virens. The sequence goes on along the minus strand of OY796887.1, from coordinate 13,184,253 downwards.
TATGATTCTTTGTTAGTTAGCAAAGCCCCATATTTTGTTAGCCCAGTGGCTTCAAAACCCTCACTTGTCAATATTCATTAAATGTTTTTTTATGCTATATGAATGCAATAACTAAAAATAAACTACATTTGTTAAATCTGTTTAAAGTTTTTAAATAGATGTAATAATAAAATAAACCATTGGTTAGTAATTTTCTAGATGGGTCATGGGCAAACTACAAGCTACAGGTCAAATACTGCCTGCCAAGTCATTTCATCTGGCCTGCCAAGTGTTTAATGTGAATGGTGTAACAAATCAAAGTGACCACTTCTTTTTTTGTCTTCAAGTTTGTTAGTTTGTTTAAGCATTTCACAAATTCACTTTGTAAATACTGGTGCAATCCTTGATCAAAATCAACTTTTGAGTCTGGCTCTTAAGCTTGAAAGTTTGCCCACCTCTGCTTTAGACCAAAAGTAACCAAGCTTTTTAATGTTAAAAGCTTCTAAGAAAATTTAGTCTTATTGAGAGCCTGAATGAGGCATTCTTTTGAAAACCAAAGTTCTAATCACCTTTATGTTTGTTAAATTTCAATGATGACTAGTATCATACATGAATCCATTCAATGGAAAAAATATTTTAAAAAAAGGGTGAGAGTTAAAAAGATTAGTAGAAAGTAACAAAGGGCCATAAGTTGCATGCTTTTCTCTAAATAGATAATAAAAATCAAATTCAAAGTATGGCCATAGTTATTTTGTACTTTCTACTAGGCAATTAGGCAATTCTTGTACTTTTTACTTTTTGGCTTCATTTGTACATGTTTATCAATAACTATCTTTAAGAATATAATAACTATAAGAATAGATGTTTTTGATTATTTTTTAAGTGATTTGTTGCTATTCTTTTAGGGAAGGTTATTCTGTTGAATGCAAAGCACTTGCTATGAAAATTCAACATCTTTTGAATGACAATGAAACTGTAAAACCTGCAACCTCACATTCGACTGGTAAAATAAATTGTTTTCTGCTAGTTTATATTTTGTTTCCAAATTCCTCAATAAAAAAATGCTAAATCTTGTGATATCTGACATGAGTTAAATCAATTTTTATTTGTCAAACTTTTTCAGCCTAAAGCTTCCAAGATAAATGTATAAATATTTATGATTTATTTATTTTATCCCTATATTTATCCTCCTGACTTGCAGGAAAGCGAATGAGGGGATAATACATAGGGCAAGCAATTAACCTGACCTGTTTGTGGAGATGCCAAGACATTGCTGTCTGGTTAAAATTTTTTATTTTCTTTTTTTGGTTTTATAGAGATATGACTGAAATTTAGAGCTGCTTACCAAGAGTATCAAACAGGGGAAAGTGCCTTTTTCAAGGACATAACTGGATGGTGCAAATAGGTTTTAAACCGAGACCATTTCAATGACAATTACAGAGCTTTAATTATTTGACCATGTTGCCGACAAGAATTGAATTGGTAGTTGCCATGATTTAGCATGAATTGAAGTGGGAGTAACAATTTTAACTCACCACACCTTAAAAAATTCTATTGTACCACATTTGAAAAAGTGACTTTCACATTGCTTTAAAACATGTGAGTGTGACCCACCTGGATCAATTTAAATTGTTTAGGAAGGACCTCTGCATGATTATCTCTTTCAAATGCCTGAAAGTATACTTTTAACTGAGTGCCATTTGGAAAATAACATTAATTTTTATTATTATAGTTTTTTAAAATCTTTGTTCATGATGTTCTGGTAATTACCAGAGATCATGAACAAAGATTTTAATAATATAGCTGGTATACAAGAACAGCGAAAAATCATAGTTTTTTATTGCAGCAAGAGCCGAATATATACAAGTATGTACTATATATTACACTACAAAGGTACTAGTTGTGAAAAAAAGCCATGTCTATCCTATTGTACTACTAATCCATATTGAAATTAATTTTTAAAATGTAAACTTTGTCGTAGTACAATAGTGCCAAAATGTCTGAAAATAATATAAATCCAAAAAAGTGCGTGCGTCTTGCTTTAACAACACTTTAAGAAAGCAAATCGGATTAGAATATTTTAAAAAGTGCTTGATTCAATTTGTAACTGTCAGTTTGATTTTTCTGCTTTTAATTTAGTTATAACAAGAACATCTGGTACAAGGGGAAGCAAACGCAATGTGAAGTTTCTCAGTGAAAATAAAAAAGCAAAAGTCGTTACTTTTCAAATCAATGAACTGACTAATCAGGTGTTTTATTGTTTCTACGTCAAACAACGTGTTTTTGTTTCGTATTTATCATTTTAATCATAAAAAAAGGAATCATTTCCGACTTGACAATGGAGTTATTCACATACAATCGTCATAACGTTGCTCGTAGCATAGTAACCATTTAGTTCACGTACTATAAAATCTTCAATGTATGTTATTTTTCTTCAACAAACTTCATTTATAGCGATTAATCCTACTTGTAAAAACCGCTTATTATGATAAAAGCTTTCACAAGACAAGCAACTTTTACTCTTTTAAATGTTTCTATGTGGTAGAAAAAACTAGTAACCTATTATTATTCCAAGCAAAATATTCTTATTGCCTGTTATTTCCTTTTATTATAAACGTTTTCGTTATTTGTACAGAAATATTACTTTATTACGAATATGGTTATGACCAGTGGTGGATATTGGGTGAGGCAAATGAGGCAATTGCCTCGGGCCCCCCTCGAAAATACCGCACATAGTCTCATTTTGCTGTATAAATTTTTCTAGAGATCATTATGAAGTTGGGACGAAAAGTGGGAAATAGGAGATCGATTCGAAGTGAAGATTTTTTTTTAGAGATCACCATGATTTTGGGAAAAAAACAGCGAAAAGAGAGATCAAATCGAAGTGAAGACTTTTTTTCAGAGATCACTATGATTTTGGGAAAAAATAGCGAAAAAAGAGGTCAAATCGAAATGAAGACTTTTTTAGGGATCATTATGATTTTGGGAGAAAAAAGGGAAATACTTTTTTATGTTAGAGAACATCAAGTTTTGGAAATCCTTGCCTCGGGCCCCTAACTTTGAATGTCCACCACTGGTTATGAGTTTGTTTTTTGTATAGAAAAATTATACTCCCGTGTACATTTGATTATTTTTTTGTTCTTTCGTATATTTGTTAACGTAATTAGCAGATTTAAAATGAAATTAAACAAAAATTATTACATTAATGTATAAAATTCCAATATAATTTTTACTTTAGTATCTTAATACGTTTTCTCTACAAACTGAAGTAATGAGTATACAAAATTTTTTTCTATCAACATATTAAAATGCTTGAACCTTTTTTTAGGAAAGACGACAGCAATGTATTGACGTGTTAGTTAAAGTGAAAGGAGTTATTTCTCTGACATTTAACATGCATCAGCATCGTTGCATAGTCAGAGTCAAAGCTGATTTATCTCCTGAGGTATATGTTTTCATTCTTTTTAGTTTCGCAAAAGCTTTGGGTATTTGATAGATTGATAACATCTACCGTTCTTTGTGTATTTATAAAAAGTAAAATATTCAACGTCGTCTACGTTTAAAGATTCATGGACGATTGATTTCTGCGTATTATCGTACTTGCCATGTAAACTGGACGACTTAAAATAGCCTCATATAATAAGTAAAGAATGAAAAGTGCAAAATTGAAGCGACCCAGAATCGGGGCTTAATTCATGAGTTGATAATTCGTTTATGTACAAGTATGAACATAACTTATCTGTAAATCTTTGGCATTTGTCTGCGAAATTATAAAGTCTGTTTAAGCGATCTAATTGTCCATTCACGCCAGCATTTTAGTTGGCAATTGTCATATTGTTTACTTTTCTGAGCTCACATCTTTAAATTTCAAAAGAGATCATGTCGTTAACGAGTAAAATGATTCATTCTAAACAAACTGTCAATTTAAAAATACTTCAGCACTTAGTATAGTAGCCCCTTGCTCTATCAACAACAGCTGTCACACGCACCCGTTTTTGTTAAAATCTTGCTTACAAATAACCTCTGCTAAATACTCTAGTAAAAATAGTTGCAATTACAAAAAAATTTACGTACCGGTACTTTTTAAATAATTCAAGTAACCTTGGTTTTGAACCAGTTTTGTTAGTTTACGCAGTTTACATTTGGCACTTTTGAGTGATATGTAAAATTGAACGTATGTTTTATTCGTGCCGACCAATTTCCTTTGTGCATCTAGACCCTTGCGCAAGCTATAAATAGCACGAAAGTTATGGAAGCTTCTCAAGTTGTTAAGAATGAAGCCGGAGAAGAAGTTTTACTTTCATTTAAAAGTAAAGTTAATGGTAAGATGGTCAGTGTTTCTCGCTGCGCGTGGTTGATGATTAAATGTTTTTCTTTTGACCAGTTTTGGAGTGGCTTTTTTATTGAATGGCTGAAAAATGTAAAAATCATGTTAAGTTTCTGGTACAGAATACCAGTTGCTTTTTCGTGTTAAATGCTTTTATCAAACGGCTCTGTTCAAAAAATTCTTCCTGCCTACGGTTTACCTTTGTCACTTCACTGCAAACTTTACAATGTAAATTTTAGAAAAGTTCTAATACTTTTGTTATTGTCAAAATTTCAAAAAGCCACTCTAGGCTTATTGTTGGTTGTCTTGAAGCAAAAATTTTAACTGCTGTTGTTCAAATCTTAATTTATTCAGCGTGGCTTTTTATACTAGCTTATAAATCTGCTTTTGTTCTACCGATTGGAAATATTATTGTAAGACTACTGGGCTTCTACTACATGCATTGTGCATTGTGTATCGTGCACGCCGATGACCAAATGCTTGGAAGTATACCGAGTTTAGGATAGATGACACTAAAGAGTGCCATTTTGGCCATGAGAGGCCAGATGAGAGTTGGAAACTCAAAATCATGGTCGGGCAGTGAACTCGGGTTCGGCACGCGTGATGCACAATGACACGGATGGTACTCTTTACTGCCATCTGTTGGTACGCTTTAGTGCTTATAACTCAAAATATTATTGTCTTTAACGGTAACTTTGACATAGATTCAACAGACCAAGATCTACCTTCGTATCTTGAAGAGGAACCGAACGAGTCTCCCGAGAAGGAAGGTCACGCAGTAGCTAGACCGAACGCCAACGGGTTCGGTTCTATGGCGAGCTCATGGTTTGGCAGCGTGCTAAACGCGGTGAATAAGAACTTGTATTGGTAAATGCGTCGCGTACCATCGGACTTTGACCTGTGCATTCGTCAGCGTCGTTTAAGTATTTTTCAGTGTTGCCATTTCCGATTAGAATAATTGAGCGGTGGTGTTTTGTTGCTTAGGGTTTTATTCGTCTTTACATGGTGTCACATTAATTGCATTGAACAAATTTTTTTTGCAAGAATTTGTGGTTTAGGCAATTTTTCCAGTCAAGAGTTGTGGTAGGATTTAAGTAAGAATGCTTGTTTTATAATGGCGATTGAAGATGTTGCGTAAAAACTACGTGGAGATGCGCTGTTTTTACACCATGTACCACTGGTTTGTAGAAAGCGTGAAAGCATATTTTTATGAGTTGCACGAACACAATATTTTGTATTGTTGATTATTGCTATTAAAATTCTGTTTTGATAACAATGAATAAATTTTGATTAAAAAGCAATTTAATGTCAAAAAAACTGTTGCTTGATTGCAATCTTTTGCTGCTTAAACGTCATCAGGTTGTTTTTGTCGAATCTCAATTTTTTATTTGTGTCATGACAATCATGGTATGAAGTTAGAATATATGTTAACGTTTGTTCTGTTAACGATTTTTTTTAAACGTATAATCTACTTCTGTATTAGTAAGTTATTTGCAATCATAATGCTTTGGCTATTGTGAATCACGAACTTTGTCTTTATTTTATACATTATTGTAAAATAATTAAGCTTACCTACCTGTAAATTCATTAGTTTTGATTGGATGATTCGGTTTCGCTTATTTTCAAGGCTGGGAATGTGGTTAATTTTTTCTCCTACTTGGGAATTTTAACGGTCACGTGATTCTTAAGCCTTTTATCTCAAGGATAAACGTACTTGCAATGAAATCACTGCATCAAAGCTAAATTAAGTTTATCTACTTTTTTTTACTCTGTCATCGTATTCGTAAATTGTTTTGTTTGTTTTTCTTGCCCCGTTTACACTTGAATTTATATGAACTATAATGGCAGCGGTGAATGGAAACAAAAGCTCGTTCTCACTGCGAGCGTGGAATGGAGTATTCTTTGTTTGTTTCATTGATTTTTGTTGCTTCGCTTAGTGCTGAAGCGCGAAAAGAAGTTAAAAAATTAATAGAACAAACAAAAAATGCTTCATTTTATGCTCGTAGTGGAAATAGTTTTAAAACAGTCTGAAACGCTGTTCTGTTAAGAGTTTCTTGTGACCTGGTTCTTGTAATCTTGTAAAAAACACTGGTTTTAAATTTAAAGTATAAGAACTTTTTTTCATAGTCTTTACTTTACTTTTGATTTACCATTTGAAATGAAGACTTTTTTGCTCTTCACATTCTATTTGCCTGGTTATCAAGTGCGTTCTACCATTTTTAAGCACAGCTCGTATTATCTGAGTAAAAAAAAATTGTGACAATAATACTTTTTCTGGATGTTTAAAATTGCTTAATGACTTGCAGTGTTTTATTTTTTATAATGTTTATTACCTTTTCAAGTTTGTTAAATATAATACTGCATATGTGTTTAAATGAAATATTTGCCAGTTTCTTCATAAACGCATTACGCAAATATTTTTTGTATTTTGTTTGCCTATGAGAAGGATGAAGAGTCGAGATAATCTTTAAAAATATATAATTACAGTACGTTATACATATTTCATTATACTAATTGCCAAACGTTACTGAAAAAATTTTTTTAATTCTGCCATAATAAATTTTCGGTCCTTAAAATACCCCATTTTAGAAAAAATTCGCTGTCATCAATTACAAAATTTGGTTATATAAAGCTGATTAGGTGTAGTGATATTTTTAAATTCTGTGCCTAGTGCTTGTGGTAATTTCCACTTTTAAGCCTGTCTAACCCTCTGTCTCGAAATCTCTTAAACGTTGCAAAAAAAAAAAAAATTAATGATCTGCTGCACAAGCACAATGTCATGTAGTTAAACACTGCAAGTTCGTGTGACGCTTGGACGTTAGATGCAATAGATGTTTTGCACATAGTCTTGACGACCCAAGCAAATTGTGGGGACCGTTGAAATTTGTACGCTTATACATAGGTCCATCTTTAGAATGGTCCGAGTTAGATTCAAGAACAGGTCAACCTAACTACAATCAATAAACTTCAATTTGAAGTGCTGAGTTTTTAGTTTAGTTTATTCTATAGCTTTTCACGTCTTGAACAAAAAGAAGCAAAGTTTGGGTGGGTGACTTTTATTTTTTGTACAAGAATCGTGACGTCGTCATCCTTCGTTCATTTTCTGCTTTTCTATAATAAAACACAGTATTTGCTCTTTTGAAGTCTTCTTTAACAGAAAAAGAACACTCAGTAACAAAACAACGTTGTACAGTTTTAGGTAAATATTATTGACAGGTTAAAAGGAATTTGAAAAGCTGCTTAACGTCTGATTAATTTTTTGGGTCAGGAGTTTTCAAGTTGCATTAAGTAAGGAAAATAGAAATGATGATGGAAACAACAGAGGAGCAAAAGCAGTTTTTACTGCGAGTTTTTAATTTTTTTCCGGTTACAAGTTTTTTCTTAAACTTGTAAACTTTTATAAGCTTATTAATAGATTGTAGGCCTGGTGTTAGCCTAATTGACAGCAACTCTTTTGCAGAAGCTAATATTTATCACTAAAAGAGTTATAAAATTCTGGCAAAGAGGTTGCTTTCTTCAACCACACAACAATTGCAAAAAGCAACCATAGCAAATTCAAAATTCTTCGTTTTATATTAAACAAACATTTAAAAAAAATTATTATAGGCCTAATACGTTTTTTGCATACAGTAACAATTTTTTTTACTTTTTGTTTAATGAAAATTAAAGAATGTTAAATTGGTTATGGTTGCTTTTTGCAATTGTGGTGTGGTAAATAATAATACTATTAATTTTTTTAATTTTTAGCCGTAGTGATTTGTTATAGGATAATGATAATGATAATATTTTATTTTTTTGGTCACGAGCAAAGCGTAATTGCAAAAATACAGCAACTACAGGAATGCGCATTGTTAAATTACAAATAACCTTTTTTTGGTTACCTGCTGCATAAACCGCCTTTAATTACCTATTGGGCCCCTCTGTTTTAGAGTTATTGAAACCCCTTATAAAAATCCCACTTGTAGTTTTATTCTGTCGCGTTTTACATGGATTCATTAACCTCAGCATTTCTAAAAAGTTTGAAGTTTTTGCACATGAATGCCAGGGTAATATAAAGGACCGCTTAAATTTGATAAAGTAGTAGGCCTGATAGCAAAAAGGTTTTGTTGCCTAATGCAGACTATTGGTAACAGTAGTCAAAATGTCATAACATTGATTTAAATTGGATTGAAAGTTAACAGCAACAACTATCAGCTGAAAATGCCTAAAAAAAAGAAAAATTCTGTTTTAAATTCAATTTTTTTAAGTGATAATTTAATAATTTTAATAAGTGATTTAATAAGTGTTTAATGAGACAATTTCAATAAGTGATTTAACCCACTTGCGTCATTCTGTTGTGTCCAAGGGAAAGACATTTTACGGCACTTTCCCCTGCTTGGTGGTCTTGGCAAGCAGTTCTAAATTACAGTAATATCTCTACTAAATTACTAGCGGACAGCAATATCTTGGCATCTCCGGAAGCAGGTCGGGGTAGTTGCTTACCCTATGTATAACGCCTCCGTCGCTTTCCTGCGAGTCAGGAGGATAAATATAGAGATAAATAAAAAAGAAAACGATAAAAGCACTCTTTGTAGTTAATAGTTGTTTACCCATTGCTTGAAGAGTTGATTTTATTAATTTTAAGAAAATAAAACTTTTTGACGAGAAAGTTTCACATATTTTGTTGTCAAAGAATAGAAAAGTGCATTAACAAAAAAACCTGAGACTTCGATTAATTAGGTAGCCTACTACCTGTGTACAGCTGAATTGTATTTAAAAAAAATACGTTGTATTTGGATCCAATAGTTCGGCATTTTTGACCTTAATTTTAAAGCTAATTTTGGGAGAAATAAGCAGTTGTGATATTCAGTCAGTTTGCACAGGTTCGAACAATCCTGTTCCTAACATATCCTTTTTTGAAATGGGCTAAATATGATGTAGTTTGTAAGATGAACCATGTAACGTTTTAGTAAGATTTGCAATTAGTTGTCAAAAATGGGCCGGTTCTATTTGAAAGTTTCCGGGCCGGTTGAATTTGCTAATCCGCCTCTGCATCACTGTCTTCAAGACTCTTATCAGCAGATGTGGACGGAAGGTCATCCAACCCAACACTCTTTCCTGGCTTTACTTGAGTTTTTTCAGGGATTGATTAAAGTCCATGAGGCGGAGAAAAATAGAAGAAAACGGAACGTTTTGTTTTAGTTTTAGAAGTTTTGGGGATTTCCCAAATTTTAAAACTTGCCGGCAAGTTATAGAGAAAAACCGATTTCATATTTTGTTTAAAAGTCCAACTTTTTTCTCTGGTTTTTTCTTGTTTCTTAACCGAAGAATTATATCAAAAGGCTATACTGCAGTATAGGTCTAAGACTTAATTCAGAATTGACAAATGCTGAAGCTGAATATTTTACAATAATATGATTTTTATAATAATTTGACTTAAACTTGTCATGGCTCAATTGTGATTCGGTAGTTACATTAGTATGAGTGGATTGGTTAATGGCTCCGACTCGATCATAACTTGTGCTCCTGACTTTGAAGATAATACGTTGAAATCTAATTTACCAAAACCTTTTGAAAATTTTAACCATTTACAAAATTTAACATCCAAGTAAGTTAAACATATTTTTTTCTTTTTAAATAAAGTTGCAAAGACAGTAGCCTATTACAGAAATAAATGTGACTTTAATTGCATACAATTTTCGTGTTATTTAATTTGTAATCATGTAACCTCTTGCTGGCATATTTTTTTCACAACTTTTTTCAATTGCAATAAAAATATGTGAGCAAGAAGGTTATGATATTAAATTTATATCAATCAACTAGTTTTTTTTCTCTCAGTAAAATCACAAAGAAGTTTTCAAACATTAGACATACTGATAAACTATTGTTTTTGTGAAATTATACATTGTGCACAACAACTACCTTACAATTGTATATTAAAAAGTAAATCGAATCTTTAACAATTTTTTTTCCAATTTCTACTGCATTTATGTTATACTTATAGGACTGACTCCCCTAAATCACCTGCTTTAATCAGTCCTCATAATCGTGCTTGGTTTGATTCTCCTGATGGATTTATTGGTAGAATACCAGAATCAAATATTCTTTCAAAATGTGTTGCTTTTGTGGATGTCTGGTCATCAGATGGTTTTGATAATCGATCAATTGTTTTTTCACGTATCTTAAACAGAATGGGAGCTACTGTAAGTTTATTCTTCTTGGTTGATAAATAACAATTTTTTCAAAAGAAATCTTTTTATTAAAAAACTAATGTTGAATCTAATAAGTTTTTTCAATGATAGTATTAAAATTGCAGATAGCCAGAAAGTTTACCAAAATGGAAAAAATCACTCATTTGGTGTTTAAAGATGGTCACAAATCATATTTACAAAAAGCAAAAAAGCGTAAAGTTTTGATTGTTAACTGTTTATGGGTAGAAAAGTAAGGGACTTTTACTTTGTTTGTAGTTTACATATTTAATTTTTTCCTTTTTGCTATTAAGTTGCATTTTAGATTTTTTCTTAATTGATATTTGATTTTTCGATTTTTATGTAAATTAGTTTTTTTCAAAAATTGTACTGCATACTCTTGTTTTGAACTACAGAACTGTTTTGTATTCGGAGATCTTTAAAAATTGTAAAGAAACCTTATTGCTATTTGTTTTCTAAAATTAATATCATCAACATAAATAAAGTGGTATTAAATGCCTTTATGTTCTAAAGTAAAGTTGAAAGTTGTATTATTTTTTTATATTAAATCAGTTTTATTCAATTTGCAGACTGATATCTGAACCTGGCCTTTTTATGTCATCAAACTAAACCTCAGCAGTTCTTTTTATTTTTATTTTTATTTGAAACATATTTTTGACCTCCAGTTTAAATAATGGTATTTTTGTTTGGTCTTTAGATCATTAACCCCTTCTCAGCAGGAGAACTATATATATAGTCTCTATCACTTATAAACCAATTTAGCGGCAGGGCTATATATAATTTTGCATTTATTTTTTCGGATACTAACTAGTGACAACGATTATATTTAATTTCAAAATGTAAAAATGATTTACTAGTGCTTTTCAAATTGCTTACCTGTCAAGTGCCAATTTTTTTCTTACCTTGAATTATCTATTATGTTGATCTATTATGTTATTGTATCTTTTCCTATCTTGAATATAACTAACACATGGCGCAAAGTGTAGTGATCTCTTTGCATATTGACAGTATAATTTGAGGGTGTATAGTGAATAGTACTACCAGTATAGTTTTATTTAATAAATTAGCTAGATTTATCCCTTATCATGCCTAAAAAATTCAAAATAAATAAACAGGAGGATCTAGATAGGCTACTAAATACTCTAGAAGAAATTGATCTAAATGATATATTTATAGATGATTTAGAATCTGAACAAGAAGGGTTAGATTCTGATGCTACATCCATAGATAGTGATGAAGTTGAACTTTTTGATAATGAAGATCATCAGATGAATAATGCAATGGAAGCTGAAAATACTTCTCAAGACTTATCTTTTTAGATGGATCAACCACAAATTGATAGAAGTGCATTTCCATTTATTGGCAATTCAGTGTAAATGTAAATCCTCAGAATAAAACTAATGTTGCTGAAATTTTTGAGTCTTTCATTGAAGGTAAAATAATTGAGCTTATTGTCAATGAAACTAACAAATATGCAGATAACTATATTGACAAAAAGCGCCAAAGTGGCAAAATCAAATGAAAAAGTAAAGATCTTTTGTTGAAAGAGTTTACCAATCCAGGAGAAATTAGGATTGTATTATGTATTGCAATTCTTCAAGGCATAGTTCAAAAACCAAACATTGATTATTACTTCTCAACAAATCCCTTAATTTATACCCCAATTTTTAGAAAAATTATTTCAAGGGATAGATTGAAACTGATATTTGCATTTTTCCAGTTAGAAAAGAAATGATGATTCTTTGTACAAAATAAAAACACTTATAAATCTATTTGTTGCAAGATTCAAATCTAATTGTACCCCAGAAAAAAATATCAGCATAGATGAATCTGTCATGCTATGGAAAGGAAGGCTTTGATGGAAGAGGTTTATTCCTCTTAAAAGAGCCAGATTTGGAATAGAATCTTTTATTCTGGCTGAAACACAAACAGGCTATGTTTGGAACATTGGAATCTACATTGCAAAAGAAACAATTTACTCATATTTTGTACAAAATGCTGAAGACGTTACGAAACCTTCAAAAATTGTGTTGTTTCTAGCAGAAGAATTATTGAATAAAGGATACTGTATTGGAATGGACAATTATTATGCTTTGCCAGAATTACTTGACATCTTAGTTGCAATTAGAACTGATGCCGTTGGGATTGTTAGATACAATTGAAAAACCTTTCAGCTATTGTAAACAAAACTAAATTGAAAAAAGGAGAGACTATTGCTCAGTACAAAGGAAAATTGATCCATTTGAAATGGAAAAATAAAAAGATGTGAACATGCTGAGCACAATACATAATGAAGAAAGGCAAAAAATAACACTTGCTGGAAAAGAGAGCATGAAACCTACCATTTGCAGAGAATATAAAAAGAATCATATGGCTGGAGTTGATCTGATGGATCAAATAATCTCAGCTGCATCTCTTGTAAGAAAAGGGCTAAAAAATATTACAAAAGATGTTTTTTAGATTGATTGAAATTTGTCTGCAAAATTCTTATTGCATCTATAAAAAAACAGAGGCTCCAAAACCTTGCTGTCTTTTAAATTGCAGTTGATTGAAAAAAAATTTGAAACTTGTGCAAAAGATGTCAGTTGGAGTAGGAAATCAAACACTGTCATTTTAGGCCCATGTCCTTCAAGACTAACTGGAAGGCATTTTGTTTGACCAATTACCAAGAAAAATAAAACAAAATCCTTCGAAAGAAAATGCCGTTATTGTGCTTTCGAAAAGAAAACAATTTATTGGTGTGAAATTTGCAGCATTCATCCATGTTTTAAACTCTACCATATGGTAACAAATCTACCGGAATAGATAAAGTCATAATAAGAGAGGGAGGGAGGAAGGTAAACATACACTCAAGTTACAAGTCTTGAGCACAAATACATACATGCAAAGTATTTGTAGATGTGAGTAACTCCCCTGTCCAGTTCTTAATATAATTTTTTTGGAATTCATAAAGTGAGTAAATTAATAATCTTTATTATTAAATTTTTTTGAGGTTAAATATTTTAAAAATAAAAAAAAGCTTACACTTATTAATATAAATATACCATTTAAAAGTTAATCAAACAAAAAAATTAAAAATATTTAAAAAATAAAAAAATAAATAATAGAAATAAAGGATTTGATTATGCGGCGCAACTATAAAGAGGCGTATAAGGTATTGCCAATTTTGTGGTGTGACTAAATTTAGTATTAAATCTGAATTAATCAATTAAGCGGTGGAGACTATATATAGGTATTTTTTTTTAGAAGACTAATTGTTAAGAGTGCCACTGAGAAGGGGTTAAACTAAACAATGCTGTTAAAATGTATTTTTAACCCTCTAAAATCATATTTTTGTTTGCTTTTAGTTTATTATTACTGGACACTCTAGTTACACTATTTACCCAGTTTTGATCATTGTTTAGTCTTGTTTAGTAACTCTCTTGTAATTAATTAAGTTTAGTGACACAATATATCTAATTTTTAAAAAAATAATTTTGCCCATCAGTGTATATTATTTGACAAAAAAATAAATAAATAAAGTACAAAAAACATAATTGTATTACTATTACATTTCATGTAAAGCAAGAAATTTTTGTTTATATGCAAGTCAAGGTATTTAAATGGTTTTAACAGTTGCTCTTAGTATAATGCCTAAAAATTTTTGTTTAAGTAGTTTCAGTTCAGTTTAGTTTTTTTATTTCTGAGTTTAGTCAAGCATAATATTTACATCAACATATTTATAATACCGAAAAAGGGTCATGCAACAAAATGATACAACATTGAAACATACAAAAATTCAATAAATTACTTTTGCTAATAACAAGGCTTTGCTTGGTTGCATCACTCAGAGAAAGAAGAAATACAAAATTTTACAAGGAATAAAGAAAAAATATAAACTTAGTTTAAAGCAAACTGCTTTATTTTTATGATATTATTTGATGGCTTGTAACCCCAGCACTGGGAGGCTATCAAGTGCTACACCTTACCCAAGGGTATCCTCATTCATCTAAACTTATCAGCTGATAGTTTACAATTGAATCCAGTTTTCACTCATACCCAGGAGAAACCTATTTTTAGACAAGACATTGCAATTGTTTTTTTAACAAATTAATTTTAGTTTAATTTTTTTAAACACATGATTTAAAGTTTTAAGATTAGTTCACTTTAAAACTCTGCTGGAATTAAACTTATTTCATCTGGTCAATTGTTAGAAAAAAAAAGAAAAGTTTGTTTAGTTTTAAGACTAATTTAATACAACTTGGGATTAAATGATTGTTTCATTGTGCCTAGAGTCAAACTGTTGAATATGTATTGATAATGACCTGAAATACAAAAAGAAAACAGCAGCGGGTAGGAATAGACCAATTGCATATTTTTATCGGTGATAACAATATTAATATCATCAGCAAATAACACAGTTGTGCTGTAATCTAAGCAGTTTTTAAAATCGTTTACATAAATTATAAATAAAAGGGAATTCAAAATTGATCCTTGAGGTAATGATGTGGTGATTGGCCTTACAGTTGAAGAAAGACAGTAATTGAATTGCTCTTGTTAGATGTGTCTTGATAGATAGCTTTTTAACCATTTAAATTCAGTTTCTTGAATTTGATGATAATTCAATTTATAAAGTAGGATTTCATGGTCTATATTGTCAAAAGCTTTGGAAAGATCCAAGAAAACGCCAATTGTTAACAGTTTTTTTCAAAAGCATCAATTATGTTGTTAATAACTAGGGTGCTAGCATGACTTGTAACATGTTTTGGGCAAAATCCAAATTGCTCTATGTTGAGAATATTGTAGCATTTCAAAATGTTGTACAATCTTTTATACATAATTTTTTCCAGAAGTTTTGAAAACTCTGAAAGTAAACTAATAGGCTGATATTTTGATAAATTTTTTGAATTATCTTTTTCAAAATAGGCACTTTTTTTGAAAGCTTTTAGAAATTTACCTTGAAAAATTGATAAATGAAGATATAACTAGCTAAGAACATGCATTCCACCATTGCAAGATAACTTAGAACAATAGGTGATATTTAATCCAATCCAGCACTTAACTTAGGCTTAATTTTTGTTATTAGATTGATTATTAGCAGATATAATGAGAGAATATATTTCATATTAATTTAATAACATTTAACATGAAATTATTTTTGATGAAGATGCAAAGTCACTCAAACCTGGATTGATGAAACTCTTTATCTCTTTAATGACTCCAATTATGTCCCACCAAAGGTAATTAATTGTTTAAAAAAAAACTTGATTTTTAATTTTGACGTATTTGACGTATTGACGTATTTGATGTATTGACGTAGAAATTTCGTGAAATGCAGCCCTTAGACCCGGAAGAAGAACAACTCAGAAGCGCTGAACGAGCAAAGCGAAGACAAAAGCGAGAAGAAAAACGGGCTGCAAGAAAGGGGGTCGCATTTTTGTCGCCTTTGGTTACAAGGGACAAAAAATTTATTAGTAAATATTGGTTTTGCTGTGTTTAATAACAAAATACAAATATAAATCTTAAACCATACGAAATCATTTATCAGTAAACATTTTATTTATCTTAATCTCTGTATTTATCCTCCAGGCTCGCAGGAAAATGCTGGAGGGATTATACATAGGGCAACCATCAAACGATCACTCCGACCTGCTTTCGGAGGTGCCAAGATATTGCTCTTTAGTTGATATGTTTAATTTTTTGTTTAGAAACATGACTTAAATTTAAAGTCGCTTGCAAAGACCATCAATCAGAGAAAAGTGCCGTAAAATGTCTTTTCCAAGGACACACAGAACGACAAGAATAGGTTTTGAACGGCAACTTTCCTTGATTGCGGGCGTTATTAATGCAGCGCTCTTAACCCCTTGGCTGCAAATATGTTTGCATATATTACGTTTACTATTGCTTAAAAATTGGAAGTTTTTTTTACATATGCATTTTTATTCATAAGCCAAAGCCTTTGTCATTTTGCTTTATTATACAGTATATGCCAGGGGTAGGCGAGTTTTTTAGTGCATGGCCCGTTTTCAAAAAACCACATTTTTGAAAAAAACACATTTTAAAAAGTACATTTTTTAAAGGATTACTCAGTTATTTTAAGAAAATTACTTTATTACAATAATTAATATGTTATAACTTGGTTGCAGATAAATACTCCCAACGCCTCCCTCTTGCATGTGACACACCTTACAATCAATCAGTAAGTAGTTGGGAATAAATTTTAACCAAGTCTGCCATTCCGTTCTTATTTTAAAGAGCAAGCTCTTAGAAGACTTTGCTATACTTATTGCTGGAAAAAATTTTCTTTTTATTTGCGTCCTTATTTTGAGCAATCGTCAGATTACAAACGAAGTTACCAACCGAACTGAACATAAAGTATAAAATGAAGTATAAAAACGGTTAGTTACTCAAATTATTGACAACGTCAAGAGAAGACCAAAAAACGTCTTCGCTTAACATTTAAGCAGAAAAATTTTTTTAAACTTTAAGTGAAGACTTCTGTCAAAAACTGTTTTTTTATCGTCCTTGTTTTTCAGTTCAAATTTATGGTAGACCTGATTATAATTAATGTAGAAGCGTTGGTGATTAAAAAAAGTGATTTATTTAACGTGGCTATTTTTAACATTAAGTTTGAAAAATTCTTTTGAAGCGTTCTTGTTGATCTTGATCAGGGTTCTTGTTTAACACCTTGTTTTTTATTATTTTCTTAATGACTGTCCAGCAATATGAAGCTATAATAAAAGCGCTTGCTTTTTGCAGTCAAAAAGCTGCATATTTATTGCACACGAATAATTCAAACGCTGTGTTGTGCACTATGAAAGGTGAATTTGGACGATTTTGCTAAGTAATCGCTCAGCTATTGCTCAAGTTTAGCACTTTGCGTGTCCGATCGATGTGTGAAGCAAACAATACAAAGTGCTGAGATGTTCTTTAGATTGCATTTCGCTACAAAAAATTTTTTGATCTTTCCAAAATTGAAAATTTTTTGTAGACTCTAAATTACCTGAATCCTCTCCTGGTGTCAGAGACTCCAAGCGAATCGATCTTGAAAAAGCTGCAACGGATGAAGGAAGGAAAACCAATATTTTCTCCACCATCATCTCCTCTTTCAGATTGTTCAGTTCAATCTGATAAAACAAGGAGGAACGAAGCGGGTAAGCTTTCGAGTTCAAGACGTCGTTGTAATTTTGGGGTTTAATAATTTTTGTCTTTATTTATTTTGTTTAGATTCTCAAAAATTGTCAGAAAATATTATTCCTTCATCACAATCTTCAGATATGGATCTTACCTGCATTCCTCCTACTGAAGCTATAAGAGTTATTGGTATGTTTTGCTATTAAAAGATTGCCTTGGTCAGTAAAGGTTTTTTTAATTTCAAAAAAAATTTTTTGTTTATGTCGGTAATAGTATTTTTTGCTTGTGTCGTGTTATCTCCTTCAAAATATGCTTCTTATCGGTGATTAAAACATTTTTTTCCGAACGAGCGATTTATTTGCAGGTAAAACAAAACTTAGTGTTGAAGAAACCTCGGATAGAAACAATCACCAAGCCGCAGTGTGAGTTGTTTATTTTATTTTATCTCACATCGCGTAAATCGATTGCTTGACTTTTAATGTGCCCAGAATCTGACTTTTAATCAGGAGAACTGAGTTCGATACTCGCATTGCTCCGTTTACGTGAATGATTTCTGCTGCGCGGTTAGAAAAGCCGCATCAAGGCAATTTTGTAAACGTGGTCATGCTGCTTACTTGCAATGGTGACTGCGCTTTGAATAAGAAGCGGAAACCTTAACACAAACGGCCTACGAAGAAGATAATTTGGTGTGAAAATATTTTTAACACCAAATTATCTTTTCATGGCTTTCCGAAAGCGAAAGTGGGGGTTGCAATCACAAGATTGTATGGAGTCGTACTTTGTTCTTCCGACGCAAGCGACAATCGTTTCGGTATCGTGAACTATTTACCAAACAGCGCAGCCGCGGATGAAGACTCTGAAATTCGACTTCACGTCAGCGGCGAGTCGTCAACTTTATCGAGCGACACCTCGACTCGTCGCGATCTCGACGTCGGCCCGAGTGAGTCTGTTTCGAGTCTACCTAAGAATCCAAGGGAGTCTGCTTCGAGTCTACCTAATAACAAAGGTATGAAGTTTTTTCCGTTGGTTAGAAGCCGCAGAACTTGCAAGCTTCATGTTTTCTGCAGCGTTGGCAAATCGCGCGAGACGGAAACTGTGCGACGAAGAGATCGCGAAGCCGGCCTCTATTCTCGTCAGTCCTGCTTTGGGCGTTGATCGCTCGGTGGGTTACTTGAAATTGTCTGATTTTTTGCAAGCTCAAAAAAATTGTAGCTGTTTGCTTTTGATCGGACCAATGACATTTTTTATTCTGCTATTGAAACATGCCGGCATCATTTGGCATGTCTCGAACTGTGTTGCGGGTTTGAGCAAACGAATTCTATCGGTACCTGAAAGAATCGGCTGGAAATAATCTGTCTCATTTTTTTTTCACATGTTATCTTTAAAATGTTTTTTGGTTTCGGTATACTGTTATCGAGTTCGTTTAATTAATTGTAAGAAGATAAAAAAAATCGATTTTGTTGCATGAATTTGAGTTTGATTTTTGATCTTTTCGAGGTTTCATTACGTCGTTCACAAAGACGCTCAAGCAAACTCGCGACGCAAGCTATTTCGTTGCTAAGCAACGCTACGGTCAAGAACAATGTTCGCGTCGAATCCCCTGTTAGCGCTGGTGAGTATCGGTTATAAAGTTACTGAAGAAAATGTTATACTATTTTTTTGGGTAGACTCGAATCAAATTCGTTCGGTTGGTCTTCGAGTTCGCGATTGGTCAAGCCCTATCATATCAAACACCGGCATCAAATCATTCAGAACACAATTCTGCGCACTACCAGTCTCTGCCCACCGAGACATAAATATCCACATCCATCAGAGTCTTTTGCGCAAAAACTGGAACAGCTTTAAACCAACAAATCACTACTCCTGCCAAGTTACCTACACCGAATAACTCTGTACTGACACCCTGCGATACCTGCTACGCTTGACGCACAGCCACACAAGTCACTAATTACTATTTACCACAACAAGTAACCAACACAACATTACACCACCAGTCTGTAAAAGAATCCTGCAAGTAGCAGAAGTTATTTTAGAGTGTGAGTTTAGGTTGGGTTTGTTTGAGGATTTTAACCCTTTTGGTACGACAATTGAAAAAAAGGTTTTTTTTGCAAGGAAAAATGGGGTCTTTTATTTTGTTTATTGCAAACTTGCTTGAAGCAAATTTTAAAAATTTTTTTGTTATTGTACTCATGAAAAAATTATCTTTTCAATGATATAAAATTTAAACAGCTTCTTTTATAGTTAATGGGGAAATTGTTATTAAATATTGCTTAATTCTTGAAAAATATATTTTGTAGCGCCATGTTTTTTCATTGTACAAATATTGGCGTCTAAGAATCCTGAGAGCTGCTGCAGTGCACTACACTTTATGTTCATAAAATTATATAAAAACATAATATTTTAATTCACTTTATGTTCCAAATAGTAAGAATATACACAGGTATTGCAATAAAGAAAATGCTTCCATTAAAGCTAATGACAAAGACATAAGAAAAAAAGAAAGGAGAGCGCCTATCTCTGAAAAGGCAGGACAATTTCTGTTGCAGTAAGCATTCTAAATGATTCAGATGCCAACTAGAATTTTATTTCATCTCATATTTGGCTACTAGAGATACCGACAGTACTAAGCACTAACTAAACTCTCTTGATTATCCATTATAAGAAAAAAATTAAATTGGCTACTGAAGCCGCTGCCAGTACCGAAAGGGTTAAGAGATGACTCCTCCCAGATTTGCATCCGAGAAGAGGCGTCAGCAGCAACAAAAATTTAAAAGCGTTTGGTCTTGGCCTTGAAATGTGGCCATAATCATATCACTGGAGGGCACCATTTTTTATTAAGTTTATTTATTCATGGCCAAAATATTTAATAATATCTCCATTTCAGCGATATTTTTTGTATGAGGAAGCTACCCGCTTATGTATATTCTTTCACCACAGTTTTGCTTTCACGAGTTCTGCTGCGGTGTTTAGTTTGGTCACCAGTGTTTTTTCGAGGCACAAGGAAGCATTGTCTAAATCGGGTTCAGGCCAAAAACTTCGGTCACCAACGTAGCGCTTTGATCAATTTACCCGCACGACTGCTTTCTAGTGACGACAATTGATTGCTTTTGTTGAAAATAACTGGAAAAAATTTACAGATACAACTTACTCCGTGCTGCCACCTCCCGGATCAAGGTTGAAAAGCGCTGTTGGCAGGAACCGATATTTTGATCCTGTGCACTGCCCTTCGTTCACCCTAAACATAAGCGAGGAAAGGTGCTTTCCGAAAAAAGTTGAACTATGTAGACGAAAAATGTTTTATGTATTTGAAAAAAATTTAAAGTAACACGAATATGTAAAAAGTCACCATCGCGGTTTGTAAAAACTGCTTATTTGTCTGCGAAGGAAATAAATCGTGCAATTGATTTTTTTCAAACTTAATAATTACGTTTTTATCTGACGCATCGAATCTTGAGTTGTAACGACTATAACGTGACTCAACTCGCGCTTGTTCAAAAGATGAACCATTTTATTCTCGACTGTGAACCATTTTGCTCTTTATTTGAAAGCTGTTTAACTTATGCTTGAACGAATGACAAGGGATTGTGGTCGCTCTGCGTGAAGTAGAAGCCGATCGCAAGTTCAACGGTGCGATCGCTCGAATGACGTATAGGTTTTTCATTGTTTGTTATTATGTCGTCACAGCGTCGACGACATGCAATTGGATGACATCCGTTCCTCCTCGCTTGCAACAAAGGAAAACGAACCAGGTTTGTTTTGATGATGGTGACGAAATAACTATGTGACGCGAACGCGCTTTGTGTTCTCGCGTGGAAACGTCTTTAATTTGATGTTCAAATTATGGTTTTTAAAGAGGGGATGCCCCCTACAATTAGCTTGCAAAACCGGTGGAATTTGTTAAATTTGTTAAATTTTATATCGTTTTCTATAACAGAGGTTTCGAGCTGCTTTTAAACTATTGAAGCGTTTTAAACTAGCTTAGCGTAAATTTCAAGTTCAGCTTCTTGAATGCAATGAAATTTTTACAACGGCGTACAAAATAGGCGCGCCTCGCTTTTCAATGCGTTATTGAGCTGGTTGGAGCAAAAACTTTTTTAAGGCTTGCTATACAATTTATTTGGGTAAAAAAATTTTTCAAGCTCTATCAAATAGTGTATTTGATCACGTAAGACAGCGTGGTCCAACTACGGTCCCGCGGGCCGCATGCGGTTGTTTTCGTCCCAAACCCACGAAATTCTTATTTTATTAGATCGATTCCAATTGAAGACCTTTTTTCGGAGATCGATTCCAATCGAAGACTTTTTTTTTTTTTTTTAGAGAACACCCTTAGTTTGGGACAAAAAATAAGTGTTTTTAGCCGGTTGAGACCCGCAAACTCGAATAATTTTCAAAAGTGGCCCACAAGAAAAGAGAAGTTGGACCACCCTGACGTAAGAGTAATAGTACATTGGCTAACGTACTTTTATTTTAAAAAGTTTTGTACAGTTTTGGCTGTAGGTTTTTAGTTGCCTAAATCTGTAGTTCCTAGTTTGAGTTTTTCGAATAAAGTATTCTTATACAGAAACAGCTCGAATCAAAGAAAAACCGCGCAAGCGAAAGAACAAACGATGTTTATCAAAGCATTCCACAGGTTGGTACAAGCTCCTCCGTTGTTTGCATTTGCTAATTGAAAAATATACGAATTTAGCGTCGATCGACAACGAAGAAAATTTATCAATTCCAAAAAATCGGAAGAAAATGGAAAATTCAATGACTGCTGATAAAAGTTCGATTCTGAAAGGTACGCGACCTCTTCAAATTATCCGGCCTCTTTAAATTATAGAGTAATTAATTTAAACCCTTTTGACAGTTTTTGGCCGTGCTTTTTTTGCTATGAGGCCAACTCGTTTTTTTGTGGGAGCACTTTGAAAACGCTAGTTTTAAAGTCTGTGGTTTCCTTTGGTCAAATGTTTAGCCTATATTTCTACATGCCTGCAAATCAGTCTAGATCTTTGCAACCCTTCACTTCTGTCCAACGTCACTGCTCATTTCCGAAAAACATGTGCTGTATCGGAACTTCTTGTCCCATTTGCAGACCGCTTGCAGATTTTTTTGTTTTTTGTTTTTCGTGCTCCAAATTTAATCATGTTATTTTTACCGTTTGGACGTTCAGTTTTTTTCCCAAATAAAGAAATAAAAGGATAATGTTCTTATTTTTGTTTAAAATTAAAAGATTTTAAATTTCTCGCTAAATTCAAAAAAAAAATTTATTTTTTAATTAAGCATATAATTTTTTTAATTTTTGATGTAAATTACGTGAGCGTCAATTTCAAGCTAAATCTTTATAAAAAGCAAAACAACTTAAAAAAGAAAGTGCAATTACCTAGTAAAACTCGAAAGGACTGTCCGAGTTTTTCGCATTAAAAACTGACGAAGGAAATACGCATTAAATATGCATTCATTATTTTTTATCGCTTTCGCTGTCCGTATAATAGCTGCTACTCGCAACCATAAAACCTGAGGTATTTAAATTTCAAATAATCAACAGGTAAAAAAAATTGAAAATATTCACTTTCTGTTCATAGAACTGATGAGTCAGCCTCAGCCGCGTCGTAGCACTGATGAGTTTCAATCTCCACTCATGCAAAAGAAGAAAGTAGTTCGGAAATCTAGAAGAAAATCAATCCTGGTCTTGACGAGCTTGCATTCCCAGTGAGCATGAAAGCAATTGATTGCAATTTGCATGAAAAATTTTTTAAAATCTGATCGGTTTTGTCGAGCAAATCTGGTGGTTAAAGGAAACTTTTTACAACTTACTGTTTGGCTTTTTGATTTTTTTGTTGCCTTTTATCAATTAACACTGGTCTAAAACGCTAGAATCGTGCCAATATTTATTTTAATTTATAATCTGGGCAGTACAATAGCCTGAGGTAGTGAAAAAATAAACCTTCGGGCCCTGATTGAATTTCAGTGAGCGTGCTACTGCGAAGCAGATTGTTCAACGACTGGGCCGATTTGAAGTGCATCGAAGTGTGAAAGACTCTTCTGCAAGTCACGTGGTGTGTGGAGGAGCTCGAAGAACCCTCAATATTCTTCACGGCATCAGCAGGGGACTATGGATTTTATCCATTAAATGGGTTTGTTTTTCTTCACCACCTTCTTGATTTTGTGAAGTTACCAAATTGGCTTGTCGTTTGATTGACTTCTACAATTTTCTTTGAATGACGTATTTCAAGTTAATTTCTTGCAGTTGCTGGACTCGATGGATGTCGGAAGATGGTTAAATGAAAAGGATTATGAGGTTGATTATTTTCCGTTTGCCAGGAAAAGTCGGTTGCTCCGAAAGAAATTTCCGGATTGGAAATCGTCCGTATTTCAGTCAATAAAAGGATTCGTTTACGTATCGCCAGAAACGGATCCTCCTGCCGTAAGTATTCCACTTCAGTTGTAATGGCACAAGCATAGTGATCGTTTCCCCCGCCAATTTTGCTCAGTTGCTTCCACTATGGTTGAATGCTTGTCAGTCTTGAATCATTAGTATAGTTTTTGTTTTTTGTGTTTTAATCACACAGACTGCGCCTGCGAATAAAATTTTTTTATATTATTTATAAATCTCAATTGCAGAACGAAATCGAAGATCTAATCACTCTCTGTGGCGGTCACGTGATTCAAACCCCCAAACGCGCCATGGTGCTAGTCGGTCCTACGGTAGCTTTTCAATGCGCAACCCCCACTGTGAAAGAAACGTGGGTCTTCGGTAAGTTTTTTGTGATCGAATTGAGTTGTTTGTTTTTTTTTTTTTATGAGTCCACGAAGCGCCAAGGAGACAGTACTCTGTATGGCTTTTTATAAAGATAAGCTTTTAAAATAAAAAAATGTCGGACAAATATGAGATAAAAGGAATAAAAATTTAACAGTTTCCCGTCCACATTCTCCTGAATAGTTTTCGAATGGCTTACGTTAACTTTTGCAGATTCTCCATCGTAATTTCAAGACTTTTTTTTGTGATTTGCTAGGCTATCTAATTTTAAATAGTACTTTTCAAGTTTTTGTTTATTATTTTTGTTACCAACGATACGCAATATTTTCCACGTTTGTTTAACTGTCAATATATTTTAATGTATTTCGTCTTCAATCGGTTTAAAAGTGTCATTATCACTTACAATTGACCTTGTACTTGTGAGACCGTATATTCACAGCTCTTTAATCACGATTCTTTCTCAATTTATTGCTTCTTTGTGTGGCTGTATTGTCCTGTTTTACCTTTTTTTTAATAAAATAGTGATTCACTTTTGGGATGGACCCGAATAAAAAGCCCTTTACACTTTTTTCTGTGACAAAATATATCATTATTTCTTCTTGTAAGTTCTTTAATAATTCTTATTTTCCAGATTCCATTACGGAAAATACGCTAAAACCTGTTGAAAATTATTTGATTGTATGATGATGACAATTGATCTATTCGGGTTTTATAAAACGCTTCTAAAACAAAGACAGCTTGATACTGTACATTTAATTGGGGGCGATTATTTAATTTAATTTGTTTCATATGTCTATCGTTTCATCAACTTGCTTGTAAGTTTTAATGTTTTATCCTCGATTCGCTTTTCTAAGATATTTGTTTTAAATGTGCGTGTTTGGAATTGGTCGATTTTTGTGTTATAAATAACCAAAAATTATTTTGTGTTAAAGAAAAAATATTATAGCAGACTAAAATTATGCAGCATATTTGCCCAAATTAAGCAAGTGCAAAAAACAACACGAAAAAAGCTGTTGTAAAAAGTCACCATATCATTGTACGACTAATCGCGAAATGCAATTTTTTATCTCTATCCTGACTCATACGACAACATCGCAGGCCTTATAGGCCTACTTAGTGCAACCGTCAAGCGATTATCTAAACCTACTTTCAGAAATGCCACGATATTGCTGCACAGTTAAATTTTTTTTATAATTTAGAGATCTAATGACTGAAATGTAGAGCTAAGATAGCTTCAAAGAACGCTAAGCAGAGGAAATTTTTATGAAAGTGTTTTTTTAAGGCACAACAAAATAATATAGGTAGATTTTGCATAGTGACCGTTTCCATTACCAGCTGATTTCATAATGTACACTATGTTAAAAATAGAGATGGCTGCGCTTTCATACTTCTTTAAAAAACGTTGTGCTGCGCTAATGACAAGAAAATTATAATATTGATAATTTTCTGCGCTAATGACAAAAAAATTATAATATTGATAATTTTCTGCGCTAATGACGAGAAAAATTATAATATAACTGTATTGTCCTAACGAGTTCTAACAAGGACGAAACAGGTCTGTCGGCAATTGCTTGTTGATTGACTTGACCATTCTTAAAGAAAATTATAATCAATCAATTAATTAATCTATTTGTTTTGTGCTTCAAAACGAAAAATACACCAATATATGTGAGAAAAAGTTTTCGAAAGCACAGGAAGGCAGCGAAATGATCATACGGTCTTCTAGTCAACTGCCTCCCCCTAAATAGTGGGACAAAAAAAAAAAAAATTTTTTTTTTTTTTATCAGAAAAACACAGCAGTACACTTACAAAAACACAGCAGTACACTTACAAAAACACAGTACATTTAGAAAAACAATGAAGATTAAATAGCAATATTAGTTGTTATTAAATAAATTTTCATGTGCCAGCTGACTTCATCAAAATGTTGTGGCATCTTATTTAATATTGACAAGTTAAAAAAAGTTTAAATTTTTCTTAAATTGATTATAAGAAAGCGACTTTAATTCAAAAGGTACTTCTTGCCATATTTTAGGTCCAGTTGCGCTTTATTGCGTTGCACATTAAGAATTAAAAAAAGCAATTGCCCTGCGTTTTACATAGTCCTATTTTGCAAAAGCGCAATATTCTTTGGTTGTTTTTTAAATGTAGGCTACCCATCGCGAACTTTATTACAAGCTGTTTCATGGTGCGTATTACCTAAACTAACAACGACACGATTTATCTTTGTCTGAGAAAAAATGAATGATTAAAAAGAACTTGTGCAGTAAGTGAAAAATTAAAAAAAGATATTCGAGCGCTTAAACTGCACTAGTTACGCTACGTTCAGCATAATTTAAAAAACACGTTGCACTGCGCTTCGCTAATTTGAAAAATTCCTTGCCTTTAACAACAAAAGTAGGCTGAAGCAAAACAATAGTTCGAATTTTTAAGAACATAAAATTTTAAATCCACCTACTGTAATCACCTAGAATCAGCAAATATACACAATTAAAAGCAGGGTGTCCAACCGTTTAAAATAACGTTTCGAGTCAGGTGCGGTATAATTTACTTATAGGGTTCACTTGCGGTTCATGTTTATCAAATTTTATTTTTATAGGCTCAGTTTCGGTTTAGGTTCAAGGAATAATAACTGTTAATATTGGTTTCCCGTTTAGGTTTGGTTCGACAACCTAATTTTAAAAAAATTCAACATATTGACCTACTTAAAAACTAAAAATATACAAACAATAAAAAAAATGGACCAGATAATTTTTTATTATCTCTAATTTTCCCTCCTGAGTCGCAGAAAAACTTCGGGACTAACCTGACCTCTTTGGGAGATGCCAAAATATTACTATCCAGTTAAAATTTTTTAATTAAAGTTATGATTGAGATTTAGCGCTACTTGCTAATACCGCTAAGCACAAGAAATTTAATTAAGTTTTCCCAAGGACGCAACATAACGACGAAAGTAAGTTTTAATCCGCAACCATGCCGATGGCGGTCGCTATCGATAAGGCGCTTCTAGTATTCGGCTATGCTACCAACATAAGTTTACCAAAATTGTGTTGACCACTTACGTTATTTATAACGCAATCTTGAGAGTGCAGAAATTCTTCTGACTACTTTTACGACTACTTAATGTGCATGTGCACAAACTACTACCTATAAAAAATTTTTTGAATTTCGTGACCGCTTGATTTACTAGAAAAGGTTAATGTTGTTATATGAACAAATCAAATCGCAAAACATACTACAAGTATTTTTTTTAGCCCCGGAAAACATTGCTTTAGTTTTCCAGATCTTTAATTATATTGTACGTTTGTGATGCTAACCATTAGTGAATAGTAAAATAAAGTTTAGTAAAAACAGAATTTGTTTTTTTAAGTTGAATAATTTTTCAAGAAAATTTAAATAAGAAATTTGCAAACATTTTACAACATCGTGGTGTCTTTAATTGCAGTTTGATGTGATTACTTAAATTGTTTAATGATTATTTTTAAAAAATCAATTATTTTTCTTCAATTTAAAAAGGTAAGAGCATTTTAGGATAATAAGGTGATAAGGATTACCGACTATAGCCGAACCAAATAATTTGTATCTCTTATGTTGGCATCCTAACCCAATAGGTCGGAGCACCATATTGTTCGTAAACGTAATTGAACCATGGTTGTTTAAAAGCTATGATACTTTTATGGTTATGTTGTGTCCTTGGGAAAAACTTTCTACGACACTTTCTTTTGCTTGACAGTCTTAAAAAACAACTCGAAATCTCAGTCTTAAACAAATTTTTAAAATTATAGTAAAAAGCAATAACTAGGCATTTCTCCAAAAAGGTCTAGGTAATTGCCAGACAATTGCCTTGTGTTTTAACGGTGATGTTCTGCTGGGAATAAGGAGGATAAATAGAGATGTTAATGATAGTAATAACAATAAATTAAATAGGCTAATACAGGAGAATTCAGTTTTTTAAGTTTTGAAAATTTTTTTGCAATAACAAACTGGATTAATTTTAAAAACAGTTGTACTTATTAGAACTTATCTGTATGGCAATGATAAACATTTGCTATTCTTTGTTTTATAGATATTTTTATAAAAGTTAAATTTTACCAACTAGAATTGAACCTAGTTTTATATTTGCTGTTTAAAGTTTTGAGATCTTTTTTTACACGTAATCAATTTTTTTGGTTGATAATATTATTTTGCATATATTATTGATATTTTTAATATTTTTTAAATTTATTTATATAAATAAATCTCTTATAATTTTGTTAGTTTTTGTATAATCTTTGATATATCAAGCTGAAATTATGTAAAAAAAATACTTAAACAGTCTGTGTATGTTGAAAATCAGTGTGTGTTTGAACTTGTATGTACATATGTGGTTATGCCTACGAATGGGAGTCAAATTTTTGTCAGCCAGTTCTGTTACCAAAGAAAGTCAGATTTCCCAGCAAACAAACTGATCAATTTTAATTATTTTCCAAGTAACATTTCAAAATAATGGCTGAGCAAGCATTATTATAATCATATTAAGGAGTGCCTATGTAGAAACTTGAAAGCAGCAGGTTTAATGGTTAGGAGTACCATGTTAAATGGTGATCAACATGGTTTTGGTTTAAAACAAACTTGTACCATTTGTTTGTGTCCTTGGAAAAGACACTTTATGGCACTTTCTTCTGCTTGATGGTCTTGGCTAGCAGCACCAAATTTTAGTCATATTTTTAAATAAAAACTAAAAACCAAATAAAAAATTCAATGGGCAGCAATATTTTGGCATCTCCAGAAACAGTAAGCGTACTTCTTTGATGTTTGCTCTAAGCATAGTTGCTGCAATGCTTTCTTGCAAGTCAGGACGATAAATAAAAAGATAAAAATATAAAAAAGTATAACCTAATAATCACACAAGATTTAAAAAATAAGTGGATCATGACTGACAATGACTAGTTGGTTCATCAATTAGCCAGTTTTTTAAACTCATAAAATTTCTTGACATGGTTCTAATAAATCAGTGTAAACTGGCTGAATTTCACTATTGGTTATGCCACTAAAATATGCTTGTCAAACTAAAGTATGCTTGTCACAGCAAATTGCTCTATTTTTTAGAAAGTAATACTAAGGAAAACTGTTTTTTATTACAACGTTTTTTTACTGAATACTAAGCAAGAATTAGTTGGAATGCAGAAGTTAACTATTATTCATTTATGTTCAACATAAATTCAGGTTTAATATCCTTGTTCTTATTCTATTCATTTTTTTTTATTTTATCTCCATGCTTATCTTACTGACTTGCAGGAAGCACCATACATAGAGCAATTGTCTAAAAATTACTTTAAATTGCTTCTGGATGCCAAGATACTGCTGCCTGGTTGAAATTTTTATTTTGAGTTTTTTAGCTTTTAGTTAGAAATATTGAAATTTATTATTTTATTTATTATTTTATTTATTTATTATAAAAAAAATAGTTAGAAATATTGAGATTTAGAGCTACTGCTAAGACCATTAAGCATGAGAAAGTGGCCTTAAGTATCTTTCCCAAGGGAAAACAGAATGGCCAAGTTATTGTGTTTCACGACCATTGATCACAATTTTATAGTACAAAAAAGCAATGTCTCTGCTAAAACTATTCAAGTTATATTAAGTGTTTTAATTCTTATTATTTGAATGTGAATTGATGATATGATAATTTCTTTCTCAAACTTTGTATCACATATTTTAATTTTTAAACATTTTTTTTCAATTGCAAGACTATTTTATAGAACTAATAAGTTATTTAATTTACAAATATAAAATTTTATTACTTAATAAATCCACCAAGTAAAACAAAAAACAAAAGCTATTTTTCAATGTAATTGACTACAAGATTTTTTTTGACCTAATTTGTTTGTTTGGCTTTAGAATTTAAGATTTTCATTTTGTTATTGTTCATTAATCAAACAAAAGTAAATTGAATTTCAAGATGTCATAATGACTTTTTTCATTTTTTAAATTTCAATTTATTTTTATGTATTAATTGTATGCAACTTTAAAGCAGCTAACTCTTTTTAAAGTGTTACAAGTGACTTTAATAAATATAAGCCAAGCTTGCAGCCTTAAATTAGCATTTTTGTTTCATGTGCAAATATTTTTGATTGTTTAAAAGGTAAAGATAAATATAAAAAGTTAAATTTTTTTGTAAAGTAGATACAAAAAGTTGAATTTCTTTTTCTAAGCTATTTAAGTTAATCCTCAAACATTATGATTTAAGACATTTGATTAAAATACTGATATATATAACATTTACCAAAAAATAAAGTTAGTTGTAAGCAGTGTTGGGATTTAGAAGTTTAAGAACAGGTTCTCTTTTGCATATAGAACTTGTTAACAACGGGTTCCCTCATAATACAGAGATGTAGAGATACATAGATTACTTTAAATTAAGATCAGGTTTGCTGAATGGGCTGAAATTCTAAGAACCGGTTTGCTGAATGGGCTGAAATTCTAAGAACCGGTTTGCACGAACCTGTGCGAATCCCCTGAACCCCATCACTGGTTGGAGTAGCTTACTTAAGGCTAATTTTTAAACATTTTTCAGTTTTTTTTAAACTTAATTCTATTGTCCATAGCAGGTAATACCATGCGTGCTGTTGTAGTAAAATTAATATTGTACTATCAACTATTGATTTATTTGTTGTATTTTGATTATTTGAATAAAGTAGGTATGTTGTAATCCGCGTGGAATTCACGTCGTGTGTTTGCTGGGTTGAACATTAGAACAAAGTATGATTCTGTTATTTTTAGTTGTTTTGCTAAAAATTTTTTTTTCTTTATCACAAAATATTTTTATTCACCATAAAGGCCCGTTTCCACTACGAGCGTGGAAAAGAGCATTCTTTCTCTCTTTTATTGATCTTCGATTGAAGCGAGCGGTTAAAATTGAAGCGAGCGCAAAAAAAAAGCAATAAAACAAACAAAGAATGCTTTTTTCCACGCTCGTAGTGGAAATGGGCCTTAAGTCGGCAATTAATGACCATTGCAAAACAGATTTTATCGCTAGAAAAGAGCGGTGAATAAACGTTATAAAGTTATTGCACGTGCAATGTTAGATGTGTTTGCATGGTTGTTGTAGGCTACTTAAAAATTAAAATAAGCATTATTTGTTGTTTAAAAGAAGAAAGAAAAAAGGAACTAACTAAATTTATGGTTAATAAGTGCCTACACATCCAATTATAATCGCTGTAACTAGATTTAAGCATTTTTTTGCAGATTACTGATAAATGATAAATATAAAATTAGAGTAGGAAAATGGCTTATGCTGCTGCAACTATTGGTAAAATCCAAGCGTTATTGTCAAAGTGGGACAAAGGCTCTGCCGTCGTAAGAGGTGAAATTCTTGATGACTTTCTCAAAAACAACGTTGGTAAAACTGGGCCTGATTTAGAACTGGAATTTGGTCAAGCTGCAAGTTTATTTTTGACACGCATGACCGCGTGGATACGACTGACCTACATGACCGGAACTTGTCTCAATCCGCAGCTGAAAGCTCTTCATGTTTTCTTGGCTGCAGCCAGCGGCCATCAGTTCATGGCCGAGTTTTTAGAAGTCGGTGGAATTTTGACTCTTTTGGAAATAATCGGCTTGAAGCAGTCAAAAGAAGCGGATAAATCGGAAGCCTTGAAACTTTTAATTGTGATCGCCTCAGCCGGTCGACAATACAAAGAGCTGATATGCGAAAGTTACGGCATTCGATCTGTTGCTGAATGCCTGGCGAAGTCCAAGTGCGAGGAAACCCAGGAAAACGCGAGAGCTTTGCTTCAACTTCTTGCCCAAGGAAATCCCAAGTACGAAATGCAAGTGTACAAAGGTCTTATCGCACTTTTGCCATCGTCATCTCCCAAAGCGCAGCAGATGGCGCTACAAAACCTCAGGATCGTGCAAAGCATCGTCAAAGCTGCAAACCCGAGTCTAGTCGATCCTTTGTTAAATTTGCTCTGCACCGTTCATTTGGAAGTCCAGTACGAGTCCATTGAATTCATTCGAGAGCTGATGAGTTACGACATTCAAGATCAATTACTTGAAGCGCTTGTGAAGGCTCTGCATCCGACTCGAGAGGAACTCATGCGGCGACAAGATATTCTCGTCAAAGCGCTAGAAGGCGCGCCAGAGCTTTCACGACCTCTTCCATCGTTTGTAAAGCAAGCGGCAGCGGCTAAAACAATCGGAATCTTATCAAGAGACAGTGCCGAAAACTCAAAGCAATTGCTCGGCCTGGGATGCGTCCAGCAGTTGTTGTACGCAATGGGAAATGTTGATTACGCTGACAGTCAAAGACAAGCCGCTTTAACCCTTGAATATTTTGTTCGAATTTTTCCGACGGTGAACGAAGCGGTAAAGGAAGCAATGGGAGATACACTTTACGATCAATTCATGTCAAATCCTGAAAATCTTTATATAAATCTAAACGCAGTCCAAGCGGACGTTCTTGTTTCCAACAAAGTACCAGCAATTTTACCGAGTTAGCTGAGTTTTTATAATCATAAGCTTTTATTAGCAATCAAGGTTCATGGAAAAACTGGTTGTGTTGTTCACAAGACTCTTTTTAAAAAATTTAATTGTTTTTACTATTTTTAAAGTTTTTTCTCATTAATATATCAACTATTTTTTATAAACTTGTTTCATTCATTTTTATTAAAAAAAAACTATTAAAAACTTGGTAAATTTTTCGTTTAATCTCTTTTAATCTCTATATTTAAGCGTTGTTTGTTATTTTAAAATTTCTAATCATGAAATAGTTATTTACACAAGGATTCTGACATTATCTATCTATAACGTAAAAATTAATCGTGTAAATAACTTATCACATTTGAAAAGGTTTTCAGCAGGTTTAAAAATCACTTTAGTCGTTTTGGTCGTTACAAGTTTATGAAGTTAGATTGAGGCAGTTTTTCTTGATTCCGCCTTTCATGGTCTTGGCTCCTATTAATCGTTTCGGTAAAAACTGTCGACACCTTTCGCCGCAAAATTACCAATGTATTAAAAGAAAATTCTCTTTGAAACTTTAACTTTTTACACCCGCGTTTATCCGAATCGTGTAAATGAATTCTGCTGAAGATATAAGTCGACCTTAGATCGAAAAAGGACTTTCACGTCAATGAGAATTCCTAGGCTTTATTGTTTTGGACCCCATTTTTGATGTATAAGTTTGTGGTGACTGGTGACCCATTGATGCAAGGCTAAACATATTTTATAATGTCAATAAAATTTTATTCAAATCCACCACAATCCAACCATGAAAAGTATTTTTTAACTGTTCGGTACTGATGCATTATCAACGATAGATTATCAAACAAAAAATTTATTTGTTTCATATTAGAAACAAACCTTAAGCTACTGTTTGCAACCCTTACAGTGTGATACATTCTGACTTATGAGCAGAAGGACGCGAGTTTAATTCAGTCTACATGTGATTTCCGTTGTGTCATAGAAAAATCACTTTAAAACGAATTCCTCAATAAAGTCATACTGCTTACTTACGATGTTGACTCCGTTTTAAAAAGAAAGCAACATACGACCAATACAAAAAATAAAAACATCCAATTTTTTTTTTTGTAAAAATCAACTGAATACCAAGAAAAAAATTTCACGTCTTATCGGAATTGGAAAATTTCTTTTTGACATTTGTTTCTTGGATGTAAACTCAGCTCCAGCTCGTGCATTGGAGCTGCTGAGCTGCAGCATCCCCCCCAAATATCTGTGCAGCAGTTGTAAATATATTATTGTTTTTTATTTTTTATAAGCGTTGATATTATAATTTTTTAAGCGTTGCCGATAATACGTGTTTACAATGAATGTTTAAAATTAATAATTATAATTGTGTCAAATGCTTAAAATTAATATTTACAATTTTTTAAGCGTTACTGATAATATTTACAATGCTACACAAATATTGTGGGTGCTGTAGCTTTAATGCGCGAGCTACCACTGTGTAAACTAAAGGGAAAAATAAGGTTCTTTTTTTGTGAACCCACTCCCAACCCAAAAAAGTAATCCGCGTCTCATAATTTAAAAATGCTTGTTTTGAGCAGTGTTCGTCAAACTTTTTTTGCAAAGCTGTGACAATAAAAGAATGTTGACAAAGAACCGAAAAAAGCCTTTAGTTTGAAGCTAAAACATTTCGTCATTTATAATTTTTAATTTTTGCCTTAGATCAGTGACTTTTAACCTGGGGGGCGCGGAAACGTTTAATAAACAAAATTTTTGATTTGAAGCAAAGACTTTTTTGAAAAACACTAATACGAGAAATCAAAGGCATTCAAAGTGAAGTTCTTTTTTAGATCACCAGAATTTTGCGAAGGAAGTTAAATTTTTTCACCAAAGGGGATCGTTAAGTTACTTTGGATTGGAAATAAAAAAGGTTGAAAACCACTGCCCTAGATGAATTCAAACGCTTTGATATAGTTTATGTTACAATTTTAACTGAATGGTAATAATCTATTTTTACCACAAGAAAGTGTGATCAATCTATTAGCACAAGCAAGCTTTTTTGCTTTACGGACAGACTCAAGCATGGAATTATTTTAAGGACCGGTTTTTTTTTTTTTTTTTTTTTTTTCTCAGTAAAGTTCTCAGTAAAGTAACAAATGTTTGGTGGTAGAAATTTATAACGGCTAATAAGTCACCAAACTCAACATGACTGATTCACGATGTAAAATTCCAACAACTTTTTTTCAGCTTTAACTATCGTACCTAACAATTTGTTGTCAAATTAGCAAATTCAATACCCGGCACTCTTAATGCTAGGCTTTTGAGCGATTTAAATAAACATAATTTCCGCTACTCTGGTCGAAATTTTGCCATTTCGCTTACTAAATAAAACAATTTTTGCGGGTAACAGGTCTTGCGCTTTTGAGTTCTCAAGAAATAAACTAGAAGCGGACAGTAAAATAGTGAGCTACTGCAGCCAGTTATCAGCTAGTACCCGATTACATATGTCGAGTCGGCAACTTTACTAGCAGCTTTCCTCGTTTGACTTTGGCTTTATCATTTTGTTACAAGCGTTGTTTAGATTCATAAAAAATCCAACAGAGTTTATCACTTTTTCACATTCCGTCATCTATCGTAATAAAAGCTATTACGTCAGTACTTAATGTATTATATGCGTGGTTTATCACCAAGTTGAAGATACTGGAATACTTTGGTGTGGGAAAAATTTCCTCCGCTGTCCGGCGACAAATTTTTCAAAGACGAGCAGCGGGCCGCGGCTCGGTGTTTGCCGACCCGTGTATTACACAGCGTCTGATACACATTTGCCTACCCCTTGTAACTAAGTTGTTTATCGCTAAAAACTTCATACAGTCGAAAAGAAGGCTATTCTTATAATTACTTTATACTAGATGGCCTATGTCTGGCAGTTAAATAAAAACCAAAAATAGTCTTCCTTTTTTGTCTTATTAAAAAAGGTTTTTCTTGCAGCTTTATTCTGAAAAATTACTTTAATGCTCCTGTGGATGCTTGTTTGAGAACCACTTGACTCGAAAGTGAAAATTTTTTGAGGCAGGGATTAAAAATTTGCCGTGGACTCCAATTTAAAAGCTGCTAAAAATCTTTGTAGCATTAGCGCAAATTACAGTGCTTATTAAGTGAATGGGTGATGTTGCGATATTATATATAGGCTACCGCATCCTGAATATTGGTTTAAAATAAATTTTCCAAAATCTTTGGCTACAATTTGCTATCGACTTGCTGCAGCAAAACGTATGCGCTAATCCCTCAAAATTAATTTTGTATTGCTTGATATATTGGTAGAGTTGCGATTTGACTCAATAAGAAAACCCTTAGTATTGCTAATTTTTAACTAAAACTAATTAATAAACCATCGAAGATTATTTGACAGTTTTTTTATGCAGAATTTTTTTATCTAGCCTATATTTATCGTCCTGACTCGCAGGAAAGCGTCAAAAGCTGTAGCGTATTTAGGGGTGGCATTGTGCCAATGTGCCATGCCCCCTTGGAGATTACAAGTCCGAAAATCAGAGACAGATTTAAAATAAAGACCTTTTTTCCTTAGCCACCACTTGAAAATATTTTTCCACTAAGCTTATATGATTGTGGTTGTACCCCCGCCCCTTTCAAAAATTCTCGGTACGTCACTGGTCGGAAGCGTTAAATTTTTTGGCAACCGTGAAGCGATTACCCCAACCAGGTTTAGGAGATTCCCAGATATTGCTGTCCAGTTAAAATTGTTTATTTGGTTTTATAGCTTTTTATTTAGATAAGTGATTAAAATTTTGAGCTTCTCGCTAAGATCGCCAAGCAGCGCAAAGTGCCATAAAATGTTTTTTACCAGGACAAGAATGACGAGAGTAGGCCTTGAAAAAAGA
The DNA here is from genome assembly GCA_963680785.1 of Diplosoma virens. Classification (NCBI taxonomy): domain Eukaryota; kingdom Metazoa; phylum Chordata; class Ascidiacea; order Aplousobranchia; family Didemnidae; genus Diplosoma; species Diplosoma virens. The sequence continues at coordinate 13,147,566 of OY796887.1, read as the reverse complement.
TTGTGTCAAAATCAAATTCGCCAGCGGTATGACGCATTTATGTATTTACTCAGCCGAAAAGCTTTACATCAATTGGCAAATGTAAGTAATAAATAGAAACAAAGTTACAAACAATATAAAACATCCTGGTCGAGTGGTTAAAACGCCGTGCTTGTGATCAACATGGTCTACGTTCAAAACCTACTCACGTCATTCTGTTGTGTCCTTAGGAGACACATTACAGCACCTTCCTTTACTTGGCGGTCTAGAAAAGCAATTCTAAATTTTAGTCATATACCTAAGAAACTAGGAAAACAGAGTACAAATTTTTAACCGGACAGCAATATCTTTGGCATCACCGGAACCCGGTTAGGGTGGTTACTTGCTCTACGTAAAGCGCTTTTGATGCTCTCCTGCAAGTCTGGCAATCTCAGGAGGGCAAACAGATGAAATAAAAACGGAGCTGAAGTTTGACCCCGAAATTAGTCTTTCCAAAATGAACGTCCGATTTTGAAGCGGTAGCAGGATCTAACTCCTGTTCGAGTCAAACAAAAAAGTTTGTTATTCACAGCTTCACTGCAGGACGTTTAGGATTTAGGTCTAGGGGTTTCAAAAAATATTGGAAGTCCTCTACTTTAGGACCTCGCAATCGACTTGTACTGCTCAATTGTGGGAACAGTATTATAGTAATTAGGAGCGTTAGCTGAAGTTGAACTCAGAAAGTTAATCACTAACTTGATTCTATTTACTCTAATTTACTTTATCAAATGAAAGCAAAAAAATTTAAAAATTACAACACCACAGACAATTTATTTAATCATAATGAAAACAGAAATAAATTGATGTTTACCGGAGAGTATCTCCATATATTACGTTCTGTGACAAAGCCGCGTCTTTGTATGAAAGTTGCTTAACATTACGTGATCGTGCCACATGGAACAAAAGGATGTAAAGTCAGAAAGTTTGCAGATATAAGAGCATGAAAGTGAAATTCTAAGTTTGCAACAAACCTTGATAACTTATACATGTATAATGACTACAGCAGTTGTATTTCGTGTGAAAATATAAAAATGTATTTTTGGCTATGCAGTTATCGCTACAATTTGCTGCCGCTAAAATAAAATTTGGTTATTTATATTTCAACTAAAAGGGAAGTAAAAAAAATAAAATAAACTAACCAATTACTTTGAATTTAGATTTTATTGAATATCTTATAAATTTTCTGTTATTAATTTTATGCTGAAGACTTTTGAACCAAATTGTAAAAGGATCTTTTAAATTTGACTCTTTCGCTTTGAAAACAGCCTAAAAAATAACTTAAATTTGTATAATAGACACTAGATTTTAAAAAAGCGTGTTTATTTAATTATAAACTGAGAATGTTCTCTTTATTATCAAAGCACAGTCATTATGTGTTCTGAAGGACATTTCTTCAAATAATGAACTAAGCTATTGAACAAGACTGGTTTATTAGAAACAAGACCGAACGAACACTGTACTTCGGGTCAATGGAAAAGTTGAACAACTTGAAAAAACAAACTTGGCAACGCATTTGGAAAATTTCCTTTAAGGCTGACTGCTTTAAAAATGGCTTGTAAATTAGAATGAATTCAAAAATGAGTGAAAACGACAAATTACAAAACGTAAGAGCAAGGTTTAGTCACTTTCATTCTTCTTTTTATTTAATATCTCTATTAATTCATCAGCATCTTCTGACGTCTTGACTCGAACTAACATAGGTACAACCTGTCGAAAAAGTTGTCTTTTTTTTAATTTTAAAACGAAATAGTATGGTGGTGTTCTTTATTAGAAGTCTATTATCGAAGTTCTATGTTATCAGTGACTACTAAAGCTAATATTTCAAAAGTGCTTTGAGCAAAGTATACCAAAACCTACTTCGTCGCTATTCTTCTCGTCTATTGGTGGATTTGGTACGCAGCTGATGACGACGTTGTTCTTGCCTTGCTTCGCAACGGGCATCGCCGAATTCAGGACAATGTTAAGTAGCACATTACCCAGCGATGTGTCAGCCCGGATGACAAGCTGCGTCTTTGCGGATGATGGAACGGGCTTTAGATGAATATGACCCACTCCCTTCTCAGCGTAGGCCCCATCTTTCATGTAGAAAAGTTTGCATCTGAAAAGTTTAATGTTTTTAGAAAAATTGGCTTCGAATTTAAAAACACACAAGATAATTAGGGAACCCTAGTACTCTTTCTTTAATTTGTATCACAAGTAAATATAGAGAAAGTATTGAGCTTAGCTCGTAGCCAGGTTTCAATATCGAATCAGTTTGTTTCGTAAAACTGGTTTCTTGTAGTTTGATTGACACAACGAGATAAAATTGTTTGAAAGTTTTTCAATAAACCATTAGGTACCTCCGGGGGCAGAGGCAAGTTTCACTAAACAACTCTTTCAATCTGTGGAGAAGTCCTTTGCCAGTAGCGGAGGTCATCCAAGAGATGGCGTTTAGGTTGAATTCTTTAGAGCAGTATTTTTTGTTACAAAACTAATTTTAAAACAGAAGCAATGGCGGCTTGAAAAAATAGGAGTCAAAATATGGCATTTACTAACTTCTTCGTGTAAAACGCATCTTTTTCTTCAACGACACCACTCTCTGGCTTGGGAGGAATGTATTCTTCATCATCGGCGGTGGACGACTAAAATGATAAGGTGAACAATACATGACTTTTTGAGATCAACGTAAAACAAAACTATAATTTTTGTTATCGGTAATCTTTTTTCGACCTGTAATCTGAAAAACAGCTACAACTGATGGTTTATCATATATATTGAAGCTACTTGAGGTTCTTGTACTGGAGCAGCCGTGCTCGTCGGCGCTGCGACCATTTTCGTAGAAAACTGAAAGCCAGTGAAGCCCCCGGTACTCGTGCTAGGAAGGTCCTTCGAAACGCCGAAGCCGGTGAAAGGCGACGCTGAGCTTTTGTTGGACGAGGAAATTCCCAGGGGATTTTTTGGCGGAGTTTTGGCTCTTGCTGATTGAAAAGGTATGACGACTTTGGGGGCGGGCGAGCTCCGTGCTGGCTCCCCTTCTTCGCCGACTTCTTGTCTAAAAATTTGGGAATTATGAAGGGGTTAAGCACCAAATAAAGTAAAAATACTTTCCTTCACATTCATTTATTACTGCGCAGTAAATAGTGTGGACTTTTTTTCAGCCACTACAAAAGCGGCAATGGGTACAGCGTACCGATCAAACATAAATATGCAGTTACTTCTGTTTGAAATATAATACTTCTAAGATATATTGATACTTTGTACGTGCACGCTTTACCGGTATGTACGAACCCAATAAAATTTTTTCCATAAAGGCGCTTTTACAGCTGTTTACAGTACTTTTTTTTAGCGTGATCTTTGTTTGTTTTATTGACGCTCAAATCCACTCATTTTTTCTGAAAAAAGCCACTCATTTTTCTGAAAAAATCCACTCATTTTTTCTGAAAAAATGAGTGAATTTGAGCGTCAATAAAACAAACAAAGATCATGTTGAAATAAAAAAGTACTGTAAATGCGCCTTTATGTATCAACGTATAAATCAATTTCTAAACTCACGACGTGTCAGAAGGGCTGCTACTGAGGCCTCCGTATTTGTCTTCGATATTGCTGAAATGCTGCTGGTAATCCTCAAAAACCGGCGTCAAATCGCACAATGGATCTTTTGCCACATGCTCCTGTACAAAATATCTCGATAAAAATTGTCCGCACTGCTTTTTACTTTCATTTAATAGAGAGATGACTAGGCTAATTTGAAAATATACTACTATATACTAATATACTACTATACGAAAATATACTAATATACTACTATACGATTATTTAGACCAGGGCTCTTCAAACTGGGGGTGCCGACCTCCCCGGTGGGTCGCGAAAGGGCTCAATGGGGGACACGAGATTTTAGATTTTAAATTTTTAGAGACAACCATGATTTTGGGAGAAAAATAGCGAAATAGAATATTTAATTTTCTCTGTATTATTAAGATTTTACTTGATTTTTGTATTAGTCCCGAGGGTAACGAAAAAATTTGGCCGTGCAAAGTGGGTCGCGATGAAAAAAGTTCGAAGAGCACTGAATTAGACGACATCTTCCATCGCTACTAACTATTAAACCCAGGTATTTGAAGTTATTTGCCCTTTTTACCTTGCAGCTTCAACTCTTCTCCATCATCCACACTCCCAACCCTCAAATATTCGGTCTTACTCCGGCTCACTTTCAGGCCTCTTCTCTCCAAAGCATTTCTCCAAATCTCCAGATCCTCCTCCAGCTCCCTATGATTTTTTCCAAGAACTATGTCATCTGCAAACAGCATATCCCATGGTGTGTCCTTCCTGATGTCCTTCGTCAGCCTGTCTATGATGATGGCAAAAAGCAATGGGCTGAGTGCTGAACCTTGGTGGAGTCCAACACCTACCTTGAATTCTTTAGTCAATCCTGCTGCACTTCTCACGGTTGTTGTCGCTCCGTCATACATATCCTGGATAATCTTTATGTAGCACTCTGATGTTTCAGCTAACCGCAAACATTCCCATAGTTCCTCCTTGGGTACCCTGTCGTATGCTTTTCCCAGGCAATAAAGTAAAAGCACAGTGCCTTCTGCCCTTCAGTCCACTTTTCCAACAGCATCTTTAGACAACAGATTGCGTCGGTGGTATTCCTTCCTGGCATGAACCCAAATTGTTGCTCAGCGATTGTCACCTCCTTCCTTATCCTTGCTTCTATTATCCTCTCCCACAATTTCATAGTGTGGCTCATCAACTTGATTCCCCGGTAGTTTCCACATTCCTTGATGTCTCCTTTACCTTTGTACAAAGGTACAAGCACGCTCCTACTCCATTCATCTGGCATCTTCTCTTCTCGCAAGAATCTGTTGAAAAGGTTCACTGAAAACTCCACACCTTTATTGCCTAGAGCAATCCATGCTTCCACTGGTATGTCATCAGGTCCTTGAGCCTTTCCCTTCTTCATCTTCCTCAACCCAGTCCTGACTTCTTCTCCAGAGACATCTTCCACATCCCTTTCTCTCCCTTCTGTTCTCGTTTCTCTTCTTTCTCTAGGGTTTTCATGGTTGAGTATTTTAGTTGAGTATAGTAACTCACCAAATGCCGCATTAAAAAAAAGTCTTGTTTCATAAGCAATCCTTATCTTTAAACACTTCTTCAATGCCACATTGAGTTATTAATTATATAAGTGTCTCTCTCTTGTGGGTGGAGTAACTTATATATTATCATGTGGTAATCAGAATAAGCAAAAATAAAACTAAAAACTCACCGCAATCCACTTGCTAACACTTTTATTTAAAGCAGTCAAATGTCGATTGTATTCAGAAACTTTTGGAGCCTTTGGCGTCTTTTCTGGGTCCAAAAACTTTGTTTCTTTTACAGAAACTTCCACTCCGCCCTAAAAGATATCGTAAGATTTGACTAATTCAATATGCAATATTAAATTTAATCAATTGCAATTAAATGAACAATATTTGGATAAAACTTAATAATGCTTTTTAAAAGGAGCAAAAAAACTTAGCCTTGAATTTTTTAAATTTTTAAAAAGAATTAATAGAAATTAGCTCAAAAAATTAGGAACAGAGAATTACCACTAAAGTTTGAAAAATATATACAGCACTTATTTAAAAAATCATAGAAAATTTAAAAATAATACAATATTGTTAATGTTATATAGTAAACATGATGAAAATAGAGAGACCATTTATATTTTTAACAACTTGGTAAAAAATAAACATGCCAATTATATGTATACTAATATAGAAACAACTTTTTAGTAAAAAGAAAGTTATAGCAATATTACGAACACCAGGACAAACAACAAAGAATTTCTGCATTTTCAATATTACAATATTTTTCAGTCAAAATGTTTTTTAATATTGTTATAATTTATAGTTCACCGCCTTGTTTTTACTATTATTTATTATTACATAACTATTATTTACTATTACATAACAAATATTTACTATTATTTACTATTACATAACAACCTAGAATAATTATATTGCCAATAAAAATTAACCACGTCGCCCCAAATTATCTATTAAAAAAAATTAAAAAAACTAAAATGTGCTTAACTAACCTCAGAGGCATTGCTACTTTTTGCTTCTCCTTTGTTGCTGCCGTTTTTGGAAGGATCTATAATGTAAGCCAAATTACTAGTACAACATACAATTATGAATCTTGATTAAAAACCTTTGGTTTTAACTAAGTTTTTGATGATAAATACAAACATAATAAAGTAATTTGGGGTTAGCATAAATAAATAAATAAATCATTACTTGGTTGAATAGTTAAGAACGCCGTTTTGGTGGCCCACACAATCAACATAATTGCTGTTCAAAGCCTACTCTTGTTATTTTGTTGTGGCCTTGGTAAAGATACCAGGGATGCACCGATAAGGTATCAATAAGGGCCATATCAGCCAAATTTTTCTGAAATTGCAGATACCTTTTTACCAATATCGATCTAGGGATCACTACGTTTTTGGGACAAAAAGCAAAAAATCAGAGACAGATGGAAAGCACCAATGGATTGGTTTTCAGCAAATTTGCATCTCGCTGCATCCCTAGATAACACTTTAGGGCACTTTTCTCTGCTGGTCTTGACAAGCAGATTAAATTTCACACATATATTTTTATATAAAAACTAAAAAAAAAAAAAAAAAATTTCAACTCGACAGTAATATTTTGGCATCTCCTGAAGGAGGTTGGTGTAATTGCTTGATGGTTGCCCTTAAGTATAATGCCATCGACATTTATCTGTGAGTCAGGAGGATAAATATAAAGAAAAAAAAAAGTATATATATATATATACTTTAATATTTTACCTTAAATATTGAAAAATGCAACTATTTTATTTTCTGACAGATTCATGCAACATATGATTTTTCTGAAGAATATAAATTAGCAACTAAAGTTTACAAAATATTTTAAAATGCGCGTTTGAATTACTGCAACTTGCAATTCAAGGTTTAAAATTATTCGTGTCTACTTTGTCAGAAGGTACAATTGCCTCAAAGCAATATCAACAGTGGCAGAAGTTGCAGCTGATTTTTCTTCTTTGAGGGACAAACTACTTGGAAGAAATAAAGATGCATTAGTTGTAATTTAGGACTGCGAGTTTGAAACTCAACACAAAACTGATTACAATACCCAAATTTAGAACTGGGGTTTGAAGCTCACATATATAACTGATGACTATACTTAAAACTGTGTATACAGTGGGTACCAAAGCAGCTCACAGATGTTCATCAACAAAGTAGTTCTAACCTACTAGACCTGAACCCTTCCCAACCGCTGTGCCACAACATGTACACTGGTATGCCGCAAAGCGATTATTTTGGCTTCCTAATGCAAAGTAGCCATGATTTTGGGAAAAAAAATTGAGAGATCATAGAAAGATTTTAAGTAAAGACTTTTTTTTTTTTAGAGATCACCATGATTTTGGGACGAAAATAGAGAAATCATTGACAGATTTTAAGTGAAGACCTTTTTACCTTTTTATTATTACCAATATAATAGGTGCGCTGCAAAAATTTAAATAGCTTAATAGTGTGCCGCCATATAAAAAAGGTTGGGAACCACTGTACTAGACTGTCGCTATTTATTGGGTACACAACAATTTGGCGGGAGAGAATTCTACGAGACAAATTCGTTGGCAAGCCAATTTAGTAAAAAAATAAATAATTATAATTTACCTTCACTAGCGTTGAAGCGATAACAAAAAAGTTTTGTAATGTTATCATGGCAATTGAAAAGACAATTGCAATTGTTCAGCTGATAAGAGTGAAAACTCACAATTAAAATTGTCAAATGCGTTAAATTTAGGGATGTTCCTAACCAAATATTTAAATTAAAAAAAGATACTTAAACAGTTAGATTTTTGAACCAAGGTCGTTTATGTATATCTGCCTCAGCTAATATTGCTTTTGACCAATTATTTATCTTTTAACAGGGAAAATGTAAAAAGGTTACTTAAATCTTTAGGGTTAAAGTGAATAACAAAAGATGTACCTAAAAATTTCTGAAAAAATTAGTTTAGCTTTAGTAATCAATTTATCTAAAAGAATTAGATATCCATTAATAAAGTTTTAAATAAATTTAAATTAAACAACTTTTCTTATATATGCTTCTTGTAATTATTTACACAACTAAAGCAATATTGCTCTAACAATACACTAAAAATTGTGTTCAAACTATCTCTTTCTTATCAAACTATTATTTAACAATAAAACAAAATAAAATTGAACTTGTAAGTTGATTTGGCAGTGTAAAAACTGATGTTGTAGAGTGCAACTTGAATCCTTCATATCCATTTGGATTCTTATCTGCTTTAACTGATGCTAATCCACTGAATCCTTTGAATGCAGATGGATTCTAAAAATAGAATTATTGTTAATTACAATTATTATGTGGTTGAGTGGTTAGAGCACTAGGATTGTGATCGACATGTCTCGGTTCAAAACCTACTTGCACCATCCTGTTGTGTCCTTGGAAAAAACACTTTACAACACTTCTCCTGCTTGGTGGTCTTAGCAAGGAGTTCTAAATTTCACTCTTATCTCTATTAAATTTCAACCAGACAGCAATATCTTGGCATCTCTGGAAGCAAGTCAAAGTAATTGTTAGCTTATGTATAAGCATTGAAACAAAAATTTAACAACACCAATTAAAACATACACTATTTTCATGCTATCTATAATTGTTTAGTTTCTACAACTGAGTTGATTCAAATAGCTATGATGCTAAACAGATAATAAAAAATAAATTTTTGTTGAATAAATCTTTAAAGATGATTGAATAGATTAATTGTTTAAAAAAAAAGAATAACAGCAATTGGTCTTTTGCATCTCTTCAAAAAACATAATAAATTGTTTATTTATAATTTTTTGTTATTGTACATTTATGTTGTTTTAAAAATATAAGTTTTGTTGTTGTTTTATACAAATTAATTGGTATAAAAAAGAACACACTTTAATAATGTTTGTAATCATGGATCATTAATGTATAAAGATAAATTAAAATTTTTCCCTCACTGCCAAGAAAAAATATAATTTTAAACTGATGTAAATTAGCATTTCTGCAAGAGTTTAACTGAAATTTATCTGTAAAACTTTTAAAACAGACTAAACTTGTTAAGTCAAAATAAAGACAAAGTTGGACGTTAAGTCAAAAAATTTGGGGTTTTTTCAAGAGACTGGAACTGTTGCTTGTCAATGAAACTAACCTGAAATCCCCCTACAGCACTAGCCATCAATTAAAATATTTTGATGTCATAACAGCTTCACAGCTGAATGCTTTTAAACAAACTGCTGAACAAAGTTACCCCATTGGGGTAACTTTAATCATACATTAAAAAACAATATAGGAATAAACCAAACAAAATTTGGGGTAACTTTGATCACTGTTTTTATTTTTAAAATATAATAAAAGTTAAAAAATATAATTTTTAGTTTTTTGAGATGAATCTTTCTGTTTTTTTTAAAGGAGGCAGGGGGTTATAAGAAACCTGATGTCTTTTTCCAGCTGTATTTTTTTAACTACAAGTCTAATAGTGCTACCTTTACCCCAACAGATCAAAGTTGCCCCATTTTATGATACTCCAATATAGGAAGACACAAAAGTTACCTCTGCTTGCTGATTTATTCTTCGTTTTGCTTTTTTAATTACTCGTTTTCCTATTACATCATTAGATGCAGGTTCAAAATTTCCAGCTTCTTCTGCTTCATCTTCTTGATCCCAATTTTGGTCAGTAATATATTTATCAGCTTTTCTTTTTGAGCTCATTTTTACAAAATCAGACAAATTAGCATAATAAAAGTTGAACTAATTACTACAAATTTGAAAGTTATTTAATTTTAGTTTTATTAATCTAATCTAAAACATTAAAAAATTTAAATAGAAATATCTACATTTAATAAAAATTTAAGTTCTAAATGTAATTGAAAAATACACCTATACTTTAAATAAACTCAAAAAAAAAGATTTTTTTAAATAAATGTCTTTTATCAAAAAACAGCAATATACACATATACATACAGGGTGTCCATGAATTAAGGGAACGAACGTTTTGGCCTCTACCAAAACTACAAAAAATTAAAACAAGCATTGCTATTCATGACTTAATAGGATAAAGAATAGGTTTTCAAATGATATATACTTTATTCAATATAACTCCCTTTGTTCTTGACTACGGCTTTCAATCTGTCTGGAAATGAGTCGCACACGGCACGTAGCGTTTCTTGAGGTATAGTGTCTCACTCTTTCATCAGTTTGGCTTTCAGGGACTCCAAGGTTTGATGAGGAGTGGAGCACACTCTTTTCTCCAAGATGGACCAGATGGAGTAGTCCAATGGGTTTAAATCCCGGCTTTGCGCTGGCCAATCTTCCTTACTTATGAATGATGGGATTTTCCTCAGAATCCACGATTGGGTAAATTTTGAACCATGGGAGGGAGCCGAATCCTGTTGGAGGGTCCACGGTTCGTCTTTGAAGTGTTGCTCGGCCCAGGGGAGCAGACAACTCTCCATGTACCGCTCAGAGTTTAATTTCACTCCCGTTGGAACAAAAAGGAGCGGGGATCTCCCACTTGCGGTCACCGCTGCACACACCATCACAGACTGCGGATTTTGGTGTCTGGTGTCAATTCTTCCTTCAGTCGTAGATGAGGACGCCCAAACTCTATCGTTTTTCTGGTTAACAGCTTGTTGGATGTTGAATTTTTTCTCGTCAGTGAAGACCAAATTGGGCAGCGTGCCTTCTGTAATGTCCTGCAAAAGTTTTCTGCATTTTTCGGCCCTCATGGCCACATGACGATATGAGAGTTCTTGTCGACGCAGCATCTTAAAGGGTTTAACTCCGAAATCTTCCCTCAACAGTTGGTGCATGGTAGATTTGCCTACATTAGCTGCAGCAGCCAAGTTCCTGCAACTTCGGCCAGAGTTGCGTCACAGCTTCTCCCTGGTGTTTTTTATCAGTTGAGGGCATAGCCGTACCAGCCCAAAAAATTTTGAGGGGCAATGAAGTTTTGCCCAAATTTTGTGACGTTTGTCCAAATCATGATTTTATAGTACATTTCGGATATGACAAAAAAATTGTCTGAGATTCTCAGACGAAAAACCAATTTTGTCCTAAAATCATGGTGATCTCTAAAAAAAAAAAAAAAGGTCTTCACTTAAATTCAGTCTCCAAATTTTCAATTTTCGTCCCAAAATCAAGGTGTTCTCTAAAAAAATGTTCTCTTCCCCCCTGCCCCCCCCGGCAGGTACGGCTATGGTGTCATTAAAAACAAAATTGATATAGACTTATAAAATTACCAAATAGGGGAGACCAGGGCACGTAGTAACACTATTTTTTTGCTATTTCTCTCATAACAAAATTTTTTCAAAATTCTTGTTTAATATAAAAAATTTAGATCACTGTTTAACTCATATAGGGTTGCTATGCGTTCGGTTTTTCCCGGACATGTCCGGGATTTTAGTGGTAAAATCTCTGTCAGGGAAATTTGTTAAAAAGAGCTTATATGTCCGGGATTTTAGCGTCAACTGAAAACAATGTGCAATTTTTTAAGGAAATATGTTGATTTTGGGACGAAAATAGGGAAATCCGAGATCGACTGCAAGTGAAGACCTTTTTTTGATCTAGGTTCTAGATTTGGAAACAAATTTATTTTGTCGGCTTCTGCAAAATTTTTTTGTTGGTACGCCTACGTCCGTCCGGACTCCTCCTATTCAAATATGGCAACCCTAGCTAATATGAAAAAAATAAATTAATAACTTTCAAAGCTTAGTTGTTAAAATTATTTAATATTTAAAATAAGCGTTACAATGTGCCCCGTCAAAGGGGTACGTTGTAACACCAAATGGGGTAAGTTAAAACACCAACAAAATCACAAATAAATGTTTAAATTTAAATGTAATTTACAAAAAATAACAATATGAAAAAATAAACACAATGAAATGACACATACCCTATTAGTCTAGTCATAGACATGAGTATCAAACACAAAAAATGAGGTATTGGCTATAGCCTAAAAATGTTAAAATGGTTTTTTTCACTGCTGGATTAGACTAATCATAAATTTCAGAATCACATATGTGATAAAAATTTGTATTCAAACCCTCGGTACAAGTTAAATAAGACCAGTTTAGGTAACCATCATAGATAGCTTGTATAACTCCTAAATTGCACAATGCACATTCCCGTAAAAAAATTGAAGCCGATTGAACACGTTGTAAGAGCCCCCAGAGTTACATTAGATTGAATGAAAATTACAGTAGCCTATATGTATTTTGACACTAAAATTGAATTTTTGACCGATCAAAGCGTTTTTCTTTTGGCGTTTGTATTGGATACAAAACGTTAAATTAATGAGCTATGAAAAACGCCAAAAATAACTGACTTTCACACACAAAAAAATTAATTTAGATGAAGAAATAAGTGATAATTACGGTTTAATTTTTATACTTTAAACTGCTACTTTTAGAAACAACAAAGATTTTTTAAGTGTCAATTTAGACAAAGAAATATATGAAAAGCAGAACTTGTCAACATTAATTCAGGCATTTGTAAGCAGTATATACTAAAGATTCTAGCATTATTTTAGGCATTTTCATAGACTGGTATCAAATTTGATCAGCCAAGTTCTTTCATTTTTAAAAATTTTTATTCATAGATAACTTGTAAAAATTTCAATAAAATAGTGTTGTTAAATATCACGGTATCATTGTTTGAAGTTAATATTTTTTAAAAAATTTGTTTGATGTGCATTTTAAATTTTGATTAAATAGTACATAAAAAATTTTAAGTCAGAGGTGACCAGGAGATGGCAGATCAGTTTAAAGTTTTTTGATTGTGTGTTACTAAGAAATCTGCACTTGCTTTTGAGTGGTTTTTAACTAGGGGTGCGAGCTCTTTTGCAGAATTTTTAGTCAAGTGCAATTACTGTATAAGTGTAAAAGAAACATTCGCATTAAAAGAAATATAAATGCTTGTCAAATATTAATGCTAATGCAGTTTAAAAAATAAAAAATTAAAAAAAAATATTAATGCTGTTTAAATATTTATTATTACTGTTGCGTCTAAATAGTTACTCCCTTTCCGTTTTTCTCTTTTCAGTTTATCGGATGCGCTTCACTGGCTGCGGCGTGGTCGTTTGCTTCGATGGCTGTTTCCCTTCATTCAGTTGAAAATCGTTGTCGTGGCAGATAGACGTGTCATCGCCAGCGATAGTGTGTCGGAAGGTTATTCGTGGTATCGTAAAGCAAAAAGTGAGTAATTGATGTTTGAATGTTTTTTATACCGTATATTTATTTCTGTCCATTTATAGAAAGTGGACTAACGATTTAAATCGTCGATACGATCCCGCCGTGGCCGGCAATAATAAAATATTATACAAGCGTGAACACCTAGGTCTTGTTCAGTGTGTAGTAATTTTCTTTTCGGATCAGTTGACGCATTTAATCCAAGTCAAATTTAATAGTCTGCAGTGGGTCGTCTTGGTTTAATAGTTTAATAGTTTGCAGTGGGTCATCACTGGTGTAGAGATAAACGAAGGTGCGCTGCGGCTTCTACAATTACTGTTATTTCATTTATTGCCTCATAATTTCTAGGTAGTACTGTATCAATCTGCTTACTATGTAAATTTTTGGTTAAATAACTGTAAGCTTGTTTCTTTTTTATCCTAAGAGCAGCGCATTTTTCTCTGGACTCGTAGACTCGTAGACCAGCCATGTCCAACTGAAATGCGTCACAGGGCCAAAATTTATTTTGCTATTTTACAAAGGGCCAAAAACATAGTAGGCCTACACTGAAAAAAAGTTGCATAAAAATGAAAGTAAAAATGAACGAAGAATCTTGCTCCGATTTCCCCGCCACGGATATTTTTGCCGCTAGTGGCGCAAAAAAAGTTATTGCGCTCCTCCTAGCAGCAAAAATTTTTTGAGTTTACGACAATTTAAAGTACAATTTACGCATCTATTGTGAAAAAACTCTTTAATTTTTATTTTATTAAAATGGTAACTAATTTGCGATTACAACGATATAAATTTTTTTAAAATGGGTTAAAAACGAATTTTGCGTGAAGTAAAAGATTTTTCTTCCCAAAGCTTTTTATCTGACACTCTTCAGGGAAATCGTCAGAATGAAGCAGAATTGAAACCGAACTAAGTTATAAAGGGGCAAAGTAGAGTTCTCATTGGCTAATTTCTTTCAGATTAAGAAAAGATTAAGAAATTTTCAAAGAGTAGACGAATTCTTTTTGCTTACACAGAGGGGAATTGAGAGATTTAATGAAAGTCGCTTCAAGAGCAGAAAGGTGAAAGGAAGAACGACCTCGAGCGAGAATAGAAAATTTTTCGTTGCTGTAATAAAGGGCACATTGGGCGTTGTCAAGAAGATGTTGACCAATGGTGGATTCGTGAAATTGTTGTGGGCGTGTGTTGTTTTTGCAAGAGCGGGAAAGACTTTGGTGGTTGGCCGAGGCACGAAGATTGGTGATGGATCTAGGAACGTGTTGTTTAATTCGCTTTTCTAGCCGTTGAGACGTGCGACCAACGTACCGACTATCGCAGTGGCACAAAAACTGGTAAATAACATTGCTGTGATGATGGGAAGGCAACACGTCTTTCTTAATCGCTGGAAGGAGCTGTCGGGTGTTGAAAATAACACGTGGTTCGACGGAGAAAAAGCAGCAGACGTAATCTGCTTTTCAAACTTCATCGAGACGTTTCCAATCCATGGGATGTGTAGGTAGACAGGGCACTTTTTTACTGTGTGGACTGGGTTAGAATTTAGTTGTTGAAGTTTTCGCTTGAAAGCCGAATTGATTACACGTTCCGGGTAGCCATTTTCCAAAAGAATTGAATGAATTTTGCCAAGCTCTTGGTCCAGTTTGCTTTTAGAACAAATCATAAAAAGCTCTGTGAACGAGAGTATCAATTAGATTGATTTTCCGTTTCTGGGGACTAAAAGAGTTCCAACGTAGATATTGGCCAGTGAAGGTGGGTTTCCTGTATACTGAAGTTAGAAATTCTGAATCATGTCTTTCTACCAACACGTCAAGGAAGATTACGTCTGTTGTGAAACGCTGCTTTTTCTCCGTCGAACCACGTGTTATTTTCAACACCCGACAGCTCCTTCCAGCGATTAAGAAAGACGTGTTGCCTTCCCATCATCACAGCAATGTTATTTACCAGTTTTTGTGCCACTGCGATAGTCGGTACGTTGGTCGCACGTCTCAACGGCTAGAAAAGCGAATTAAACAACACGTTCCTAGATCCATCACCAATCTTCGTGCCTCGGCCAACCACCAAAGTCTTTCCCGCTCTTGCAAAAACAACACACGCCCACAACAATTTCACGAATCCACCATTGGTCAACATCTTCTTGACAACGCCCAATGTGCCCTTTATTACAGCAACGAAAAATTTTCTATTCTCGCTCGAGGTCGTTCTTCCTTTCACCTTTCTGCTCTTGAAGCGACTTTCATTAAATCTCTCAATTCCCCTCTGTGTAAGCAAAAAGAATTCGTCTACTCTTTGAAAATTTCTTAATCTTTTCTTAATCTGAAAGAAATTAGCCAATGAGAACTCTACTTTGCCCCTTTATAACTTAGTTCGGTTTCAATTCTGCTTCATTCTGACGATTTCCCTGAAGAGTGTCAGATAAAAAGCTTTGGGAAGAAAAATCTTTTACTTCACGCAATCTTCAAATTCTGTACCACCAAATGTTTATTCAAAAACTAATTTGCAATAAGCAACAAACACGCATCACATCCGCGTATGTTTCCAGCTTTGGTTTCCAAGAAGTGCGCTTTTGAGATTCGTCACGCGCTAATGAAAAGAGAAGAGAAAAAAGTTTTGTATGTTAACTTTGTTTTCTTGGGTTTGTTTGGAAAAACAAATTTTAGTTTTTACTCATGAAATGTTGCCTCGTATAATATATCTCGAATAACATACTTTTACGAAAAAAAATTAATAAAACGTATAATTTGAAATAGTATAATATGAGGAGAAATAAATCTTACGTGAAATTGTGCATCAAATGCTTTGTTTCGTGCCACACAAGCTACTGCTGAGTTTTGAAAAGTGTTTTTTGAAAAGTTTTATAAATAAAAACCTTTAAAACAAAATTTTGTTGTCGAAACTCATTATTTTTTTATTATATTCATACAGTCTTTCTCTTGGTGCTGCCATATCGACCCACCCTACACTTTTCCATCATAGCCGTACCTGGAAGGGGGCAATCGGCTTCCCAAAGTTTCCAAAATTTGGGCAAAATTTAAAATTTTCGGGAAGTGACAAGAAATATTTGGGCCAAAACGGGAATTTTTCGGGCAGCGATATCAAAAAACTTTGGGAAAAGTTAGGAATTTTAGTGCAGCGACAATCAATGATCAATCGCAAAAATAGTTACCAAAATGGAGGTGTAAAGACCTTTTTTTTATAATACATTTATTAAGAAGTTACGTTATTATTTAGTGTATTGCAATAAAATTGTTGTCATTGTGATAAGTTATTGTTACATTATGGAGTCGGAAATGCCAAGTACAAGCAGAGGTCGTAAGCGAACATTGTCCAGTGCTTCAGAAATTTTGAGCAAAATGGAAATTGATAGTGACAGTTTGTCAAGTTTAAGTGAAATAGAAATTGAAAGTGAAGATAAAATTGAAGTTCCACCTTTTTCAGATACAGATTTTGTTTGTCAAACCGCAGATGAGTCGTTTGAAGCGTGTGCTCTAAATTTCGATGTTGAAGGTAGCCTACAGGTTTCACAGTTGATTTTCTTCCTACGGAAGAATCAAATGAGCTTGAATATTTTCTAGCTTTTTTTGACCATGAAATCATAAGCATTATACTTAAGGAAAGTAATGCTTTTTATCGGCAATGTGTATCTGAAGGTCTGGTGAAGTGTGAAACAGAAACCGTTTGTTGATCTTACCAGTGAAGAGCTCTATTTGTTTTTTGCCCTTGTACTAGCAATGTCGCATTGTAAAAAATAATCTTTGTACGAGTATTGGGCTGTTGATGATAGTTGACACTCCACTTTTTGGAAAATATATGACTAGGCAAAAATTCGGACAAATACTGCAATTTCTTCACTTTGAAGATAATAACAACGCAAGCATAGGCGTACGCAAGGGGGGGGGGTTCAGGGTTCAACCCCCCCTTGAAGAATGATGTTCAGGCATATGTACATGGTAATAAGTAGGCTTCCATAATATGATTTTAGTTTCTATTGTTACTGCACTTTTTAAACTTAATTACTGCTTGCGCATCAATTTTTGTTGTCGCCTAAATTGCGTCAAGTTAGCTAATGTACAGCTGCCACTTGTGAAGAAAACTTTTAAAATTGTAAAATATTGAAAGTTAAGCATTTTATGTTTTGCTTTTGATGTCTATCGTTTTATTACAATGCTTCCCCATGAGATACAAGCCTGCTTACACAGCTGTACATTGATATGAAAAATAAAACAAATTTTAAGCACCCAAGAAAGATTTGAAAGATTGATTGAACTCTGATAAATGTGATAAAAAAAATTTAAATATGAACTGTAAAATATAATATAAAATAAAATAGTTTAACTGATCAAGTCACCATTGCAAAAAGTTTTTTTCTATGAGACGAAGGCTCATAAAACTTTATAAAGTAATAATTGTACACCATAACTAAATAAGCAAATTTTATAACAATGGTTCTTCGTTTTTACTGAAATTATTTTAATGTGCAGCTAGATAGCGTTTATAGCAGTTACAATACAGTTTGTTCAATAAGGCAGTTAGAGCTTAATATTTCTAAATCAAACTATCATGCAATTAATTACCATTTAATTTATTAAAATCCCAATTGTAAGAGTATGTTTCGCGAAAGTATGATCGTCACAAGTATCTTATTCAAATAGAAATCAATATGTAGCAAAATATGAGTTGTCTTTATACTTTGGTAGTAGCCTACCTGATATCTGCTTTGTGATCGTAATCATTATTAAAATTGAGTTCGTGTTGAGCTGAATTAATTGAATTGTAACAGCGAGCTTAACTCGAGAAAACTTTTGATATTTAAAGCATTTTTATTTTTTTGGTATTGTCTGTTTTAAAATGTAAAACTAATCGAAAATTTTAGGCAGTTTTACAAGAATGAGCCGAAAATGTTAAACTTTTAGAATCAAGTAATTTAAAATGGTAAAAATTTGTCATAAAATTTTTTTAATTACGTCTTTTCCTAAAATTATGTTTGTAATTATTTGATTTCCTAAATTCTAACTTTGTTATTAAATGCTGAAAATGGTATTTAAAAATAAATGGAAAATAATTAAATCAAAAGGATGAGGCATCACGTTATTGTTATTGCTCTAATTCTTTGATAGTTAACAATTAACATTGCTTTCAAAATTATCAATTAATATTTTTTTGCACTGGTACAAATTTTTTTATCCCGCCATTCGTATTGATAATATACGATTACTCTAAAAAAATTAAAAGAGATTTCAGGTTGCATAATTTTTTAATCTTAAAAGAATTTATTTAATCATTTAGTCATGTTTCCTCAACAAAAAAGGAGAAAAACTTTGTTAGACTTTAATTTTAAAAAAATTCGTAATAACGACTGCGAAAATGTTAAAAAAAGTATTCCCGTTGATGATTTGACATGTAGCAAAAATAATCCGCAGAATGTAATAGAAGAACCAGGTGAGACTTCAGACGCAGACAAAACGACAAAAGATTTAGTTTTACAACCGTCAAATGACATTTCACTTTGTATAGAAAAAACTTATACTCAAGCAGAAGGACTTCGAATGCTAAAAAACATATAGATTCCGGATCAGTCTTTTAATTTTCCAATTACCGCAACCAATCACCGAAATTTACGGTTTCAGCACCGCTGGTTTATTCGTTTCAAGTGGTTAGCGTACTCATATTTAGAAAATGGAGCCTTTTGCAAATACTGCGTTTTATTTGGAAGTAAAGCAGGCAGTGGAGTTGGAAACCAACCTCTAGGAACTTTGTGCGCGGTAAAGTTTCAAAAGTGGAAAAATGCGCTTGAACGCTTTGCAGACCACGAGAGCACAAAATATCACCGCGACAGTGTGGTGGCAGCAGAGACCGTTATGTCAATCTTATCAGGAAAACAAGATAGCATCGAAATTCAACCTAATCAGCAACAGAAGCAAACAATTTTAGAAAACCGAAGAAAAATCACACCAATTATAGAAACAATTATACTCTGTGGTCGACAGGGTATTCCTTTAAGAGGACATCGGGATAGTGGTCCACTCACTTTCGAATCAGAAAAAAATTTAGAAGATAATAATAATGACGGAAATTTGCGTGCTTTACTTCGATACAGAATGAAACATGATCAAGTTTTCAAGAATGATTTTCTTTCTGCCGAACGCAACCCTCAGTATATCAGCCCAAGAATGCAAAACGAAATTATAAGTATTTGCAATGACTTGATACTTATGCGATTGGTCGATTCCATTCACAGGTCCAGATTTTTTTCTGTATTGGCTGACGAAACAACCGATATATCATGTCAGGAACAATTGACTCTTTGTGCTCAGTACGTAAGTGATGACTTTGCTATTGAAGAATCTTTTCTCCAGTTTGTACCCATAACAGATCTATCAGGCAAGAATTTGGCTTCAACAATTTTGAACAATTTATCGGACATTGGTATTGATGTTTCAAAAATGCGCGGTCAAGGATACGATGGAGCCACAGCTATGAGTGGAAGATTGAATGGTTCTCAAGCCTATATCAGGGAAATTATTCCTACAGCTCTTTACATTCACTGTGCACCCCAAAGTCTTAATTTGGCTGTTTCTAATTCATGCGATCTCTCGCCGGTTCGTAACTGCATGGGAACAATAGCTTCAGTTTACAATTTTTTCAATGCTCCAAAACGTCAAAACATTTTTCGCAAATCTATCAACACAATTTCGTAAACAACAAAAGCTCAAAAACTTGTTCAAATTTGCGCCACCAGATGGGTCGATCGACACAAGAGTGTCAGTGTCTTTTCAAATTTACAATTTGCTGTTGTACAGTAGAAGCTCTGACAGATATTTCAACATGGCCAGACAGAAAAACTTCATCACGAGCTCTACAGTTGCTATCGACAATTAGGCAAAGTGAATTTGCATTGCTGTCTTAGTTTTAAAAAAGACTTTTGGATACAGTGTTGTTTTGTGCAAAGTTATGCAAAAAAAGTCAGTAAACCTTCTTGAGGTCGTCAACATTGCACATGATATTGCAAATGAATTGAAGTGTCTTAGAGAAAAAGCCGAATACGAATTTCACCAGCTCTATATTTCTGCGCAAGAAACGGCCAAAACCCAAAATTTTATTTAAAAAACACCACGCCTTACTTCAAGACAGACCAATCGATGCAACATTGCTGCTGAAACAGATGAAGAATATTTTAGAGTAGGAATTTTTATTCCATTTCTTGATAACTTTATTGTCACTCTCGAAGCAAGATTTAGTGCCCACAAATCGATTATTGGTGGATTTCAGTGTTTAATTCCTGCTGATCCAACTAGTGGACCAACTCCTTAACAAATTAAAAGTATTTAAGTTTTGGGAAGATTTTACAAAAATGATTTAACGAAATCCTCGGAAGAACTAGTACCTGAACTGATATTATGGTACAGGAAACTTTCTCGGTTGAATGCAGCAGGAAGACCAATTGATGCGTTGAGCAGCATCAAGGAATGCAGTTCCGATGCTTTTCCAAACATATTTACATTAATGTCCATTTTGTTAACTCTTCCAGTGACAACATGCACTAGTAAACGATTGTTTTTCACATTGTGCAGACTAAAAATGTACTTACGAAACACAACTGGCACCACTCGAATGAATGGACTTGCATTGTTAAACATTTATAGGAACTACACACCTTGCCTTGCATGAAGACGTAATTAACAGATTAAATGAAAAAAACAGGCGTTTGAATATAAGCCTGTAAAAAAACTTTAAATATTTGTTAAGTAAGGTTATTTTTTTGTTCATTTGATTTTTCACCTTTTGTTGTCATCATTCATACGAGTTGCTTATGTTGCTTTCAGTTTGGAAAGTTTCTTGTCATATTTGAATTAAATTTGCGTACTCGCACATGCCTTTTCAATAGTTATAGTTTTACGGTTTGGTAAAAAGAAATTCATGCTACTGCAAGATGTTCTTAAAAGCATAACACTTTGTTTTTGAATTTGTGAAAGGGGTTTTCGGTTTTGAAGTTGTGAAGGGGGTTTTCGGTTCCAAAATCCCCTTCACAAATTTCTGCGTACGCCCTTGAACACAAGTGACCAAGTCAGACTTTGGAAAATCAGGAATATATTTACAAAACTCGTTGCTAAATTTTTCAAATTCTATAAACCTAATCAAAATTTGGTAAAAGATGAATCACTGGTTTTATTTAAAGGAAGGCTTGTTTTCAAGCAGTACATTCCTTCCAAAAGATACAGATTTGAAATAAAACTTTTTGTACTTTGTGAATGTGCAACAGGGATAATATTTGACGAAATTGTGTACAGTAGAACGGATGTTGATATTTCCAAAGATGATGCTCTTGGTCTATCTGAAGCTATTCTAAAAAAAATTATGGCTTTATCTAAATAAAGGGCATATTTTGTACACTGACAATTGGTACACCAGTGCAAGTTTGTCGAATACTTAGCTCAAAATAATACTGGTAGCTGCGGAACTGTGAAAAAACCCCGGAAAAAAATTTTCCTCGTTTTGAAGCAGTCACACAAGGAAGGTCAACAATTAAACAAAACTGCAATAATTTGCATGCAGTAAAGCGGAAAGATAGAAGAGATGTCTGTATGCTTACCACTGTGAATACAGGCAATTTAATTAAATCGGGCAAAATTGACTTCCGAACAAAACAACCAAAACTGAAACCCGACTGCAGCGTGGACAATATCAAAAATATGAGACTGCTGGACAAAGCAGACATGCAGATCAGTTCTATGGAATTTATTTTTTATTTTTATTTTTATCTCTATATTTATCCTCCTGACTCGCAGGAAAGCGACGGAGGCGCTAATACATAGGGTAGGCAATTACCCCGACCTGCTTCCGGAGATGCCAAGATATTGCTGTCTTTAATAGAGATATGACTTTAATTTAGAACTGCTTTCCAGGACCACCAAGCACGGGAAAGTGCCGTAAAATGTCTTTCCCAAGGACACAACAGAATGGCGCGATTGAGTTTTAAACCGAGACCATGTTGGTCACGAGCCCGGCGCTCTAACCACTCGACCACGCTGCCGACAAATGCATGCGAAAAAGTATAAAGTGGTATAAAAAACTTTTTTTCATTTGGTTGATATTGTTATGTTAAATTGTTACAACATGTATGTAAAAAAAACTGGAAAAAAAGTTTATTGAGGAAATTCAGCAGGGAGGTAGTAAGGCAATTACTCAAAACTTATGGAAAATCATTATAACTAGAGGGTGTAGGCGAAGTCTTGGTTCGATAGAAAGGCTCCAAAAAGCTATGTATTATGAGCGTCATTTCCCCAAATACTACTCCCTCAATGAATCAGGAAGAAAGATTCAAAAAAGATGTCACGTTTGCCAAAACTCAAACCCGTAACAAAGGAAAAAAACTATGACAAGTTACTGTCCAGAATGCGATGTATCTCTCTGCATTAATCCCTGCTTTAAAAATTACCACACTCTACAAAATTTTTAATTTATTATTTGTCTATTTTTTTATCTGATTTGTATTTGCAGTGATGAATTTACTATGGTGCAAACGGAGCGGCCACAACAAGCTTCTCTTAAAAAATGTCGAAACGTGGCCCCCTAAGCAAAATATTACACTATTTCTTTGTAGTAGTTCCATAAAGTTGGCCTCTTAAATTTTTTTTAGTCACGAAAAGTGGCCCCTGTTTTTTTGAAAGGGGGCTTCCTTTGATTGTAAGGCCATCACTGATTCTTATTCTTGTATGTGCTTTTACTGTTATGTATTAATTATAACGTATATTATTTTTGTGAATAGTGGTTTCCTTATTTCTTGGTAGTGGGCTTTTCCTGATTGTAAGGCCATCACTAATTATTCTTGCATGTGTTTTTACCGTTATGTATTTATTATAATGTATATCATTTGTGTGAAAAGTGGTCCCCTTATTTCTTGGCAGTGGGCTTTTCCTGATTGTAAGGCCATCGCTGATTATTCTTGTATGCGTTTTTACTGTTATGCATTTATTATAATGTATATTATTCGTGTAAAAGTGGCCCCTAAATTGATGACTTTTTTTGAAACTGAAAGTGGCCCTCTTATTTTTTTTCACGGGGTCTTTCCCAATTTTAAGGCCATCGCTTGATTGTAAATGTCATCATTGGTTATTTGTGATGTGTTTTTACTGTTATCTATTTATTATAATGTATATTATTTTTGTTTGTGTGAAAAAGTTAAATGTCTTCCGATTTTGTACTGTGTGCTTGCGATCTTGGAGAAGAAGGCCTCATTCCCCCTTTTCAGCCCTATCTAATACCCCTTAATGGTCAATTACTCGAATGAAGCGTAACCTAGTGTAGTACAACAAGAAAATTTTGTTTTTAATGCATTTTCATTTATACATTTAATTTTATTTAACTAACAAAATCACCCAAAATTAGGGTTTTTTCGTTACACAGCTAATCTGCAAAAAATTACGCGCCGGTGCTTTAAGAGTTAAATCTCATTTTTTAAGTGGTGAAGAAAAAAAAAATCATTTTATAAAGTTTACTCTAATAAATTAACTAAGCTAAAAACTTTGTCTAAAAAATTATATTATATTTCTAAATTTGATGAATGCCAGAAGGATGCTCGTAAAGTATGGAATGTAATTCGTTCTACGCTTCCGAACTCTAAACCAATTAAAGATATTCCTGACTCATTAGGAACTGACCGTGGCACAATCTCAGATTATCAAAATATAGTTGATGAATTTAATAAATTTTTTTGCTCAATTGGCTCAAATTTAGCAAATAATTTTTCAAATACGTCCTTTAAGTCTTTTTCTACCTATCTAACCAAACGAGTTTCTTCTTCTATCTATCTGAACATACCCAACCACACAGAAATCTTTAACGCTATTTATTCTCTAAAAAATAATAAAGCATTTGGCCATGACGACATTCCAGCTTCTTTTTTCTTCGAATCGCTTCTTCAGTTATTATTCCGTATCTTCAAGTTTTTATTGAGTTTTGTTTCACAGAAGGCGCTTTTCCCGAAAATTGTATAATTGCAAGGATAGTTCCAATTTTTAAAAAAAGGAGAACGTGATAAACCTACAAATTATCGCCCTATTTCTATTCTTACTTGTTTTTCAAAAATCTTTGAAGGGCTTTTATACAAACGTATAAATAATTTTTTAAATAAACATAATGTAATTATAAATTCTCAATATGGTTTTCAAAATAAAGTCTCAATCAATCATGCTTTTGTTGATGTTATCACACACTCCTATGACAATATAATTTCTAATCAATACACTGGTTTAGTTTTTCTTGACCTTACAAAAGCTTTTGATTCAGTAAACCATGACATTGTCCTTCTCAAACTTGATCATTTTGGCATACGCGGCTCAACAAATCAACTAATTAAATCGTTTTTATCTCGCAAACAATTCGTTTCCATTAAGGGTGCTAAATCTAAGCTGTTACAAAATAATTATGGTGTTCCTCAGGGTTCGATTCTTGGCCCTCTTTTATTTCTCTTGTATGTTAATGATATGCCCCAAGCAGTTAACTGTATGCCAATACTCTTTGCTGATGATACATGCTTAATTTTTACGGCCCCTAACCTTGCTTCCCTTACTACAATTATGAATAAAGAACTTCAAAATTTATCGATTTGGTTTGATTCTAATAAACTTATAGTTAATCCCTCTAAATCCAACTTCCTAATCATACCTCCCAAACTAAACTAACCTTTCCCACAAACTAATGTTTTTTTAAATAATATTTCTATTCCACAATGCATGAATATTAAATACTTAGGTTTAACTATTGATATGAATTTAAATTTTGATTTCCACATTTCAAATATAGCATATAAAATATCAAGAACGGTTGGAATTATCTCTGAAATTAGACACTATCTACCAGAAACAGCTCTATTAAAAATCTATTACGCTCTGATACATTCCCATTTATTATATGGCCTTATTATCTGGGGATCTACCTTCCCGACGTATCTTCGAAAATTGATAACTCTTCAAAATAAAGCCGTTAAATTTATATGTGCAGCTAAATTTTGTGATAATTCCTCACCTTATTACAAACGTTTTAAGATTCTAAAACTTAAAGATCTTTATAAACTAGAAGTTGGTAAATTTATTCATTCCAATTTTAAAAAAATGCTTCCCAAAAATTTGTCTAATTATTTTATTTTAACCAGCCAGATCTCGGAAAAAAACACTAGATTAAATGAAAAATCAAAAAAAACTTTGCATATTCTCTTTTGTAAAACTTCACGATTACAAAGATGTATAAAATATCAAGGAGTTAAGATATGGAACGAAATTCCCATTCTAATTCAAAATGCTTCTTACCATGTTTTCAAATATGAATTTAAAAAATACTTATTGAAACCTTATATTTAAAATAAAAAAACCTTATTTAAAATGAAAAACCCTCTTCTCTGTAACACTTATATTTTATAAGTTGTTGTATCTGTAGTTTTGCTCTCAAGGGTGGCTGCTGACTAGAAGACCGAAAGGTCAAATCGCAGTCTCCCTGCGGCTAAAAAAAAATTTATTATTTTATTTTTTATTTATTTGTTTATTTTTTATTTGATTTTAGTGTTTGAATTCGTTATGTGTTTTTTATTTTTTTCCCAAAAATAAAAGTATGTTGATTGATTGATTAATTGATTGTCTGGAGATACGCTGAAAGTGTAGACATGTCTTGGCTTAAAGTCCCCTCCAAGTCCTTCCAGTTTCCAGAAGAGTGTAATAATGTTAAATCAACAGCATAAGCAAACTTTCTGGAAATCATGGAAGGAAGATTGTACGTATAGATGTTAAATAGGAGGGGAGCCAAGACCAATCCCCGTGGAACGCCGTTTGTAAGACGGTGTAACCTGCTTTGCTTGCTGTCACCGGTAGTAAGGGTGAAACTTCGATTTCGGACAAGCTCCATGATCATTTTGACCATGAGCTTATCTGGAAAAAGTCTCAGCAGCCTCTAGGTAAGGCCACGGTGCCGGACAGTGTCATAACCAGCTTTCAGATCAATACATACGGCACCGGCCTTCTTCTTAACCTCAATAGAACCCTCGAGGTTCTGGGTTAGCAGAACAACTTGATCTACGGTTAACTTTCCGCGTCAAAACCCAGCCTGCTCTTCAGGGAGCTGTGGATCGATTAATGGTTTAACACGGGCGTATAAGCCTCTCAAGAATCTTTTCGGGAACACAGAGCAGAGATATTGGTCGACACCTCTTTGGGTCCCCCACTGGTTTCATTGGCTTTGGGATCGGGACTACAAGCGCTCTTCTCCAGATTTTGGGAATCTTGGAGATCTTGGGAATTTTCGGCGCAAACAGGAAGAAAGAAAGTCACGTTACCAGGACTTTAAACCAGCTCCAGCATGGAATATAAGCTCTGGGCAGATGGAATCAGGTCCCGGAGCTTTTAGTGTTAAAGGGCAGCAATAAATTCTCTCTGTGAAAAATTGTCAGAGATATTTAATGGGCCTAGTGTTGTGGCCCTCCAAAGGTCAAACACTTCTTGAAAGACAAGTCGAGATGACTTGCGGTCAACAGTCTCGTATTTCCCATTTCTAACCAGCTGAGATGCAATAGCATCGGCTGAAACGGGACAGTGACGAGGAGAGTGTCGTGACCTACCAGTAAAATTGTTCAAAATACTCTATACTTTTCGACCAGAGTGTGAGTAGTCAATGCTCCAAACTGCCTCGGACAATCAATCCCTTCGCTTCCTGTAAAGCTTGGCAAGCAGAGCTGTGGCAATCAAACTTGAGTCGTCTCCTTGAGGAAACTGCAGGAAAGTTTTATAGGGGGATTCACACTCTGCATCCCAACACAAAACATAGTTGTTTCGATACCGGCGTAGGATAGTTTTTTGGGTGCTTTCTTATTGGTGTTGCAGAAGTCCTGGTAAGCCGCATCCACATCAAATGAATCAGAGTTTTTGATCAAATGAATCAGGCGGCAACAGAGTTTTTGCAAATTTATTCGTCAAAGCAATGTAGTGATTCTATTTAGCTTTGCGGAAGTTCCATCGCTTAACAGGCATGCTTGGCACTGCCATAGCAAACCTTGGTGGTGTAATAAGCGAAGGTCGATGTTGTGACTGGGGAACTTGTCAAGTACACGTCTATCCGGTAAGTGACTGTTTGGATCTACGCTAGCAAAAGCTAGATCCGGATTTGTGCCAGTGTTCCAGCGGCCTGAGTAAAAACTGGCAGCGTCCTTGGGATTATATAGAAGGGGCAAGACAATTAATACTTGCCCATCCAGCCAACCACTCACCGTCTGGACATCGTAACCCCAGTCAGCATCACAAGAGTTAAAATCGCCAGCGTAAAGACATGGGTGAGGAAACACTGGGAGATCCAGGGATTGAAATCGCGTTGGTGATGGTTTGTAGACGTTGACTACTTTATAGCCATCAACGTTCACACACAACCACTCGATCTCCAATGTCGGTGAAGATTGGTCCAAAAGCGTGTACCTTAGTCGCTCGTGGACAAACGTGGCAAGGCCATGCTTCCTGCTTAAAGAAGACCAAGCTAGTTGATAGTTTGGAAGTACCAACTTCTCTGCATCAGTGCAGTGAGTCTTCTGTAGTAGATGACGAGTGCTTCAGAATGCAGAGCGAAGTGATGAAGAACGTTCATCCTGCTTACAATGAGGCCTTTGATGTTTAGCTGAAAAATAGTGGGTATTGGAAACTTGTTGGCAATGTGTCCTGAAAAGGGCAGTTTTATCCAGGCATTGCCCCGTCCTGAAAAGGACGTTTGCCGATTAGCTGACCCACGCTGACACATCGGAATAGGTAGAGATACCCTTCCGTTTTTTCGGGTTTGATTTCGGTTTGTCATCTTTAACACCAATGAACAGACTCGCCGCCAAGGCTGCAAGAAAGCACCTGACATCTGGGCCAGCGCCTGCCTAGTTGGCTAATGCAAAAGCAAGACGGAATAATTTCAAGTTTTTAACCACCCGCAAGTAAATTACGGTAGCTTACTTAATTGGGCCTCAACGTATTGTGTTTTATCAGTTTGAATCTTTTGTGAAAGCATCAGTGTACTGTACGTTAATTTTTTGTGTTAAAAAAATTATCTACATTGGATAACGCATCTCCATTTTTCTGAAATACCGTTAATAGTGTTCACAAAGCACCTTGCCTCAAAAGGTTGCACATAATTTTTTTTGTCGTTATAAACGATTTTGGTTTGCGACGTTTATTTGATTCAACTTTTATTAAACAATAAAAAAATTATTGCTGCAGCCTGCCCCCACGAAATCCTTGCTGTGCCATTATTTTGATTTAAATACACTACAATCACCAAAATTATGTTGAACCGTGCAACCTTGATGGAATTTCATTTTAATTATAGCCTTTCATTTGCAGGCAGTGTAAACTTAGCTTTAGCCCTATTTTACCTGTTCAGCGCAATGCTTTTTTGACTCATTATTTCAATTGAAAATTTTTTCTATAACGCGGAGTCGTCAATGATTCCTGTGTTGAGAAAAGTAGCTCAATTGAATATGAAGTAGAAAAAAAATGGGACCCCAAAATACATGTTTGCACCGGGGCCCCACCTGATGAAATTGCGGCCCTACATCCAAAAAAGCAGGGCCTTGTTCAAGACATTATCCGTGGGGCAGATATTTGCGTTGTGACACTTTTTTATGTCAAAACAGTTTGGGACTGGACAAAATTATAAAATTTCACCATTTTTGTGTTAACTTTAGATCAATGAAAAGTTCTCGTCACCGCTTGGCGTCACTCTACTTCAACTTCCAAATTTAAAATTACGCTGAGATTGTAGTCATATCTTAACTTGAATAATTTTTTCTGGCCTTTATTGTCTCAAGAAGAATTGACAAGTGGCTTTTGGCACGATCATTGGCATAAAAAAACTTTATGATGATTATGAAAGCAAATCATACGCATAGATGCTACAAAGAGGGCAAGCAAGACTAGTTCTTGAAGAGCACTGTTTTTTAAATAGCAAAGCCCACTTTGCTTGCTTTGTCTTGTAGCCAAGATGAAACTTATTTTCTGCATATCGATTTTTAGGACCCCATGCCTTATGCCTAGGCTTACCATGCGTCCTGATTTTGGCGGGACAGTTCCGATTTTTAGTGCTTTGTCCCGCTCACTTTGGCAGAAATCCCGCCAGAAGTCGAAGACAGACTCCATGTGTAGACCTTCTTTTTTGTTTTTTCTTCACGATCACTAATCTTTAGAGACAAAAATCATGATATCCGAGACAAATCCAAAATGAAGACCTTTTTTTAAGAGAACATCTTTTTTTAGGGACGAAAATCATGAAATCGGAAACTGATTCGAAGTGAAGAGAGAGAGAGAGAGAGAGAGAGAGAGAGAGATCTGCTTATTTGCATTGAACCTTTCAATAAATTACCGCTTAAAGCACAAAAAAAACAATGATTTTACATTTTGAAATTAAACAAACTGATAATAACAAGCCATATATATTAAATCAAAGAGCACTATTAAGATGTGATGCAGGGATGGGAAGAGACAAAAGTCATTTAATCACTACCCCCAAAAGACCTTTATTTTTAGGGAACATTGCTTTTTGGAGACGAATTTTTTTCTGTTAATGAGCGTCCCGGTTTTCCCTTTTGAAAATATGGTAACCTTATGCTTATAGAGCAGAAGTCTTAGCAGCATGAAAACATTTTAAGGTGCTATAGATGGTGTTGTTGCCAATAGTCATCTGATGGAAAGACATGACAACAGCTTTTCTCTTAGCATGTGATAAATTTTTCATATTTTGCTTAACCAAAACGACACGATTTATGTTTAAAATTTCAAAGAACGTTAACATAGCGGAAGCGCGCAATCTCCGGCCAATGTGAC
Organism: Diplosoma virens; assembly: GCA_963680785.1. NCBI lineage: Eukaryota > Metazoa > Chordata > Ascidiacea > Aplousobranchia > Didemnidae > Diplosoma > Diplosoma virens. The sequence continues at coordinate 13,117,491 of OY796887.1, read as the reverse complement.
GCCAGTCGCTTATTTCTACAAAAATTAAACCCAAACCTTAGCTAAAAAGTTTTCAAACAACTTTGTTGTTTAAATAAATCACATTCATAACTTTTTTGGTTAGTCTAAGTTCAATTGTGTCTGTAGCGTGGCTGATTAGGTGGGAATGCTGTATTGATGGCGAACGAGATTTACATGGTCTTGGTTCAAAATCCACTCTTGTCATTTTGTTGTGTCGTTGGCAAAGACACTTTATGGCACTTTCCTTTGCTTGACAGTCTTAGCAAGTAGCTCTCAATTTCAGTCATACTCGTATCTCTAAATAAAAAAAATTCAAACCGGATTGCAATATTCTAGCGTTTTCGAATGTAGGTTAAGGTAAGGTAAGGTAAGGTGCTTCGCGGTTGCTTTTTACATAATATCTCCTACGTTTTCCTATGAGTCAAAGGAAAAAAGTAATAAATAACTTTATTTTATTTTTTTGCACTAAGAAACCAATGAATTTAGAAACTTTAAGAAAAAATAGAAAAAAAAAGTGTTTTTTTAGCTCTTGAGTGAGGCCGACTTAGTTGGAAGCAGAAGGGGGTTCACTCATAACCATTTCCGCTTATCTCGTCTGCTTCCACATCCATAAAAAAAATCAATACACAATCTTTACCTGAAGAGTAAATTTCTATTGTGCTGTAGGTTTATAAATGTACATATTGAGGTTTTGGGAATAAGATATGTGGAACAAAAGCTGATGCCGCTCTCCCCTTATAGTGCATAGGAAAGTTAACTTTTTTACTTTTAATTAAAGGAGGAAGTATTTTTTTCAAATTTATTAACGAATTAATTTTGTGGCTTCTACTTATCTAAAGCACTTTTTACAAGTTATATGTCTATAGCGAATTTAAAGGCTTTCTTAATTTCTGATTAATAATTACAATAAAAATTTGCAAATTTTGGTGTTAGGATGAAGATAATGATATTGATAAGGATTAAATGGTCGTGAAGACAACAAAATATGTTTATTTTATCAAACAATGTATTTTGCTTTGAGATAGCGAGCCATTTTTGTAATAGTTTGTGCAACAGTTTTTTAGGTTGGAAAACAATACGAAGCAATCATATTACAGGAAACTGTTAAAACTTTGTAAAATTCTTACCAAATTTGTTGAAAGTATTAAGAGATAAATTAAGTTACGTATTGTGTATACCAACCTTTTAAAGTACGTTAGAAGCGTGAAATTGAATACCGCTTTGTAACGGTGATTACAAATTTTTGCAAAGTGTTCCTGATAAAAATTGTACAATAAACGTTGATTGATAAAAAACAAACGTTTTTGGTCTCTTAACACACATTTCAGCTGGACTGTAAAATAACAAATTTTTTAAAAATATTTACATCTTTTGCATTCAATTAAAAGATCTAAGTTCTTTTAGGAAAGGTTTCATCTATTAAAAATACGATACTAAAAATTATTCCACAAATATAAATTTGCACAACATATGTTAAAAGTTTTTTTCAAATTTTTTCCTCGCTGAGGTTTTAGGGCTCAATTCTTTAACACTATTGGGCGAAAAAATGTAAAATTTTAAAATTTTAATGTTGTTATTTGACAAGATTACAAAACAACTTGTTTTCCGTGCACTTTTTTAAAATTCTCCTAAAAGTAAAATTTTTAAGTATTTATAAAAAGCTTGTGTACAACTGATAACAATCTATAAGAATTAGACAGTATACAACTATTTCAAGTTAGTTTTTAACAATAACTAATTCTTGTTTTTTATATTTTGTAAAAAAAGTTCTAAACTAACAAAATTCACACAGAAATAAGTTAAAAATCGAAGCTAAAAATCGGAAAGGGTTTGCCTTTGTTTGACTTAAAGATTCAAGGTTTACACCAGTGATGTCCAATCTGCGGCCCATTGCATACTTAATTTTTTTAGTTATTTTTTATCTGTATAGAATTTAATGTCACTACTGTCATAGTAACGTACAGGTAAACAACGTGCATACGTCAGTTGATTGCTGCCTCGAGTGACGTCCAATGAACTGATCTATAAAAATTTTGTGGGCTGAGCTTGTCATAGAGACGCTTGTCCCAGCATTGTTTTCAGTATTTACATTGTTTTGATATTAAATTGATACTGATTGTTTTATTTGCACACATTTTCTACAATATCAAGCTATAGTTAGTTAATGGCTTTAGTGGTAGAAAAATAGCAACTTTAAACCAATGCGGAGGATTCGGAATAAGATTACAGAACTAGTAGTAGCAATGCTAATAATGATGAAAAAGAGAAACGTGTTGATTTATTAGGGGATGGAAAAAGGATAAACATCTTTAGACATTTTAAGTCCAATCAAGAAAATTAATATATGGTCATGGTCCAAGGATCCACCGTTGACCAAAAAAGTGTCGCTCCTAGTCGACCAAACTCAGCTGACTGGACGTCTTAAAGAATGTGAAAGTGGTCAGTTGGAATGGGAAGCAGGCATTTAGTATAATACGCACGGTCTTTAGGGCACTGTCTATGAGGCGAGTAGGAATGCTGCGACACCAGACTGTTGTGCAGTACCCGCTATTGAGTAGACCAGAAATAGGGCAGCTGTGCGCAGTGTTTTGCACCAGCACTCTATCCTTAGCCAGCAAATTGTCTTAGCAATGTGACGGGCGCAGATATTTTTTTCGCAATGCCATTAGATGGGGACGGAGCGTGAGCGATCTGTCCAGTTGTACTACAAAATAAATAGGGGTTGGACAAAATGGTAAAAGTCTAGTACTGTTGTAAACATTCAGTTGGTGTTGGGCCTCCTCGGTTATTTAAATAAAAGGCTATCGTTACCGTCATGTGTGACTGAGCTTTAGTTTTCAATTTAAAGATACAGACTTAAAGTTTCCTCAAAGACATTCCAGTTTCCAGAAGATTGCCAAAATGCTAGATCGTCCCTGTGGCTAAACTTTCTGGAAATTGTGGAGGACAGATGTACATAAATATGTTGAAACAGAAGGAAGCCAAGACCGATTGCTGAAAAACGCTGTTTTTTAAACAGCAAAATCGACTTAAGCCATAATTGACTTTCCGCGTCGAAACCCAGCCTGTTTCCTCGAGAGTAATGGATCAATAATTCGCTTGGCGCAAGCTTAGATAAGTCTCTCGAGGATCTTGTAAGAGGATCAAAGCAGAGATATCAGTTGATAACTTCTTGGGTTCCCTCCCCAAGGTGTTCATTGGCTTTGGGATTCCGACTACAACGCTTTCCTCCAAATCTAGGGTATTAAATCGGTGCAAAAACTCACGTAATCATGACTTTAAAGCATGGATATTTATAATACTAATTATGAAATGATTTTTATAGTTAGCTAATCAACTTTAAATTTATAATTTTAATTCTCGTCATATGGTCATGGTATTTTTTGGTTCATTATGAAAAATGGTTGGAAATCCCTGATTTTACTAAAATAAATCAAATTTTTATAGTTGAAATCAAAACAAAATCAATACAAAAAATTAGGTCGTTGTAAATCTCAAGTTTCTTGCTGGTACAATAATATGCAAAACTTTTAAATTCTATAATGAAAGCAAAGTTTTTGAAACTCGTTTGCTTTTTATTGAATTGCTATGATAAAACAGTAATACTGGCAGAGTAAATTTTAATTTGTTAAAGAAAAAAGAATGAAATTTATTCCTTTTATTTAGCTATTAACGAAAAAGACCAAAATAATTTTTTTTCGTACGCTACTTTTACCCAACATATTCTTGCTTGAATTGCGATAGTTAGTCCTGAATTATTGTGAGTTCTTCAATTCTTGAAAAACCTGCTTTTGCTTGAAAACTACAGCAAATATAACGGTGAACGCTTTCACTGCAACAAAAGCTTGTAAAATCAACAAATAACTCAGACCTTGTTTGGTCAGGTTTATTATACTCACTGGCATAAGCAGGGCTATAGTACAGTTTCAATTTTTTGACTTTATCCTTATTTTGATGAACAGTATCTTAAAAAACTTTGCTGTATTTATTTTTAAGAAGTGTAGTCCAAATTAAAAATACAAACCTTAAGGTAACCCTTAATAAAGAACATCATTCCAATTCTGAGGTACGTATTTTTTTGTATATCTTAGTAAGTTCTTCGCGGTCTTAAATTCCGTGCGGTTGTCTCCGGAAATGTACGCGTCCTTGATTTGATTTAAAAATTTGTATTAACAAGATATAAAAACAATGCGAAATAAGACCAACTAAATTGGACGGAAAAATAAGACGAAATAAGATGGTCAGACGAAATAAGCTGGACGGACGAAATGGATGATCGGACGAAAGCGGACGGTTTTCTATAAATAAACGTAAACACTAATAAATAATGCGCAAAAGACTTATAAACACTCACCAACTGTAGACTGACACGGAGCAGACCGACAAAACTAACAATATCGAACAGTACCTCTAACAGTATTATATCAAAGGCCTCAACAGCACTCCCAACGGCGTCTAACAGTATTTCGAACAGTGACTCTACGACCGCTACACAAAGGCTGAAGTAGCTAACTAAGCGTCTCCTCACAAATTACTGTACACTCAACTTATGGAAAAAGAAGTCAGCTCGAGGTAACAACAAATTAGCAAGCGAGCGCGGTGAGATAATGGAAAATGTCAGCTCAAGGCAACAATCAATTAGCAAGCGAGCGCCGTGAAATAATGAAGTGTATCAAATTAAATGTCAAACAAAAATTAAGTAAATCAAAGGCAGAAATAAACCCGGGTTCGAAACTCAAAAAGTACTTGCCGTAACAAGCAGGGCTATAGTACAGTTTCAATTTTTTGAATTTATCCTTATTTTGATGAACAGTATCTTAAAAAACTTTGCTGTATTTATTTTTAAGAAGTGTAGTCCAAATTAAAAATACAAACCTTAAGGTAACCCCTAATAAAGAACATCATTCCAATTCTGAGGTACGTATTTTTTTGTATATCTTACCAATAAAGCTTAGCAATATCTATATAGGCTAGATATCTAGCGTATAGCTTACCAACAAAGTTATCAAGCCAATTACCACAGTATAAGACAATTTCTTAAACAAATTATTGTCATTGCCAAGTGAAGACCAACAAAGTGTTTTCTTGAAGTCTAACCACAAATGTTTTTTCAAACTTTAATTGCATACTTTTTGTGCAAAAACTGTTTTTTACTTGTCCTTATTTTTCAGTCCAAATTGATGGTGGTAGCCTTGGGCACTAGTAAGAGTAGGGCTTAGATAATATAAGAAGCAGTGAACAAAATTTATTTTTTAATCTAGAAGCTTAACTTAGTTATTTCTGTTAGATTATAATTTTATTTTTAGAAAATAATTTTAGTGTATTGCTTAAATTTTTACGGATTTGATGTTGCAGAATTGATAATTTATATTTGCAGAGTAGTTATAATCGCATTTGATCTTCAGCAGTTAGATAAAAATTCTAATTTGCCTTGTAAATTATTGATCCACGATTATATAAACATAACAGAAATGTTCACTGTAGCCAGCAAAACATAAAAAACAGCAACAGAAAACCGCGAACTACATTCATGTCGTAACAATTGAGATTTTGAAATAAATAGAAATTTTTAAATCAATGGATGAAAGAAATATGACAGGAATTTTTAAACCTCCTAGACGCAGTAATTTATAAATAAAGATTTAAAGTTAATGGAATGTGGTAAAAAATGTGTAATTTATATAATGCTGATTAAAGAAATTATTAGTTAAGTACGTTTGAAATTCTACTTGAGACGTCAAGCTGACGAAAGCCAAAACATTTAAAACCATGTACAATTGTAGGAGATAGAAACAAAACATTTAAAGGATTTATAGCTTCTCAAAACAACACAGTGATAAACCAGAAATTAATTTTTTTAAAACTGTAAGTTGTTGAGACAATTTGAACTTCTGAAATGCAACATACATAAAGACTTGTAAGCAATCGAAATTCTGGTTTTCGAGTTTCCTTTCTTCTTGCTTGTGTCGATTTACAATTTTTTTCAATCTGAAGAAGAGCGCTTGTATTAAATAGTTGCTTGTAGATGTCAAAGCCGATGAAAGATATGTAGAACCCAAAACGTTATTGATTGATATCTCTGCTCGATGTACCGTACATCTTGAAAAAGCTTATCTACGCCCGTGATAAACCAATTATTGATTACTGTACTTGTTTCCTAAAAAGCAGGCTAAATTTTTTTTAAAAAATCAACTGTAGTTCGAGATGTTTTTTTTAACACAAGGCATTAAGAATTCTTTTGAGGCAAAGTAGGTTGGTACCGTCTTTGTCTATGTAATTCTTGCAATTGCGTACCAAACTTTAACTTTACCTAAAGCTGCTGAAACTTCAGTGTAACAAAATTTCGATCAAGATTAAATCAAAAATGACAAAGCAGGAGAATTTCAAAAGCGCCTGTGATAAAACATTTAGGTTTCACCACTGTTTCACACTTTTTCCTCTCTACAAGAATTTGTTGTAGTAGCAACTTTTGATAAAAATTGTATTCGTTTTTGAGACTTCGATTGTAACAAGTAAACCCAAATATATTGCAAAAAAGTATGTAATAGCAAATAAAAAACGATTTTATAAAGCAAAAAAAATCTAAAAATTTCAATCACCAAATTTTATATTGTTTAACTAGCCAATGAATTTTGAGTTAAATTTTTGTTTGCTATAAGCCATGAGACTCTGACACAAACAGTTGACGGTTACAACAGCGTAGCCACTCCTATATTTGATTTGCTGTTCACAAACGTTTCGAGCATTTGAGCAAACATTCAGAACAACAACTGGAGTGATTTCTTTGTTTATCTTTATTTAGCATCACTGTTGCCAAATTAATCATTAATCAATAGACTGATTCAGATATAGTTTTAGGCCTTGAAAATACTCGGACCTCAATTTTTTTATTGATTTTTTATTAATTTTTTACAAAAACTACAAAAATATCCCCTAAAATTTATCAAGTTTGACAAAATATTTAATGACAGCGAGTGACCAATTAAATTATTTTTTTAAACCTTTCATTTAAGCGTTACATGTAACAAAAAGAGACGAAAAAAATTGCTATGCCATCATCATTATGTCTTAAACTAAATTTTATATTATTATACTGTCGTCGTCGTCGTTTGAAGAGGTATCCACTCCAGGTCACACACAAACAGGACTGGGGCCGAGGGTTTATCCTTTTACTACCCCAGACTGCTGCACTGCCTGGATCAGACGCTGGCAGTGATGTCATTAAGCCAGCATCGAGTTTCGTCATCCAAAACCGTCAGACTTCGTGCTCCATGTGGTGCCCGATGTATAGGGCACGCTGTTAGTACATGGTCTGCGGTTTGCTCAGAGGCGCCACACTCGCAATTCGGTGAAGGAGCGAGACCCCATTTGTGCATGGACGAATGGAATCGCCCAACACCAGTCCGCAGGCGGTTGAGCTTAACCCAAGCTGCTCGGGGTAAGCCCATCCCAACAGGCCTGGAACCGGTCTGGGGCACAAAACACGGAGCCTGGAAGCACCTTCACAGTACTCCGTTTTCCATTTAAGATTTGTCCATTCAGAGGCGCGGATGCCAAGTCTGGCAAGGTTGTCCAAGAGATTCTGCGCAGCTGGCACAAACGGGCGTCTGGATCTTAGTCTCACTTGGCCAGTATCTGAGGACCCACTTAACAGACCATGCAAGATATGATCGGGGTCCAGAGATCCACGGTAAGCCAAGGAGAGTGTCGCTCCCATTCGGCAAAACTCAGCTGGCTGGATGCCTGAAAGTACAGGTAGGTGGTCCGTTGGAGTGGGACGCAGGCATCCAGTAACTATGCGCAAGGCGTCGTTCAAGACACTGTCAATGAGGCGAGTGTGAGCACTGCGACACCAGACTGGCGCACAGTACTCAGCTGTTGAGTAGACTAGAGACAAGGTGGCTATGCGTAGTGTTTTAGCACCAGCACCCCATCCCGAGACCACGAGTCGCCTCAGCAGTGTGACGCGCGATGATAGTTTTTTGCGCAATGCCACTAAATGGTGACGAAACGTGAGTGATCTGTCCAGTTTTACCCCAAGGTAAGTAGGGGTTGGACAGAACGGTAAAAGTCCACCGTTGTTGTAGACCTTTAGCTCACGTTTGGCCTCTCGGTTATTTAAGTGAAAGGCTGACGTCACCGTCTTAGTGTGACTGAGCTTCAACCTCCAAGTCTGGAGATACGCTGAAAGTGTGGACATGTCTTGGCTTAAGGTCCCCTCCAAGTCCTTCCAGTTTCCAGAAGAGTGCAACAATGCTAGATCATCAGCATAAGCAAACTTTCTGGAAATCATGGAAGGAAGATCGTACGTATAGATGTTAAATAGGAGGGGAGCCAAGACCGATCCCTGAGGAACGCCGTTTTTAAGACGGCGTAGCCTGCTTTGCTTGCTGTCACTGGTGGTAAGGGTGAAACTTCGATTTCGGACAAGCTCCATGATCATTTTGACCATGTGCTTATCCGGAAGTAGTCTCAGCAGCTTGCAGGTAAGGCCACGGTGCCAGACAGTGTCATAAGCAGCTGTCAGATCGATAAATACGACACCGGCCTTCTTTTTAGCCTCAAAAGAATCCTCGATGTTCTGGGTTAGCAGAACAACTTGATCTACGGTTGACTTCCCGCGTCGGAACCCAGCCTGCTCTTTAGGGAGCAGCGGATCGATTAATGGTTCAACGCGGGCGTAGATAAGCCTCTCGAGGATCTTGTAGGGGACACAGAGCAGAGATATCGGTCGATAACTCTTTGGGTCCCCCACGAGCTTTCCTGGTTTTGGGATCGCGACCACAAGCGCTCTTCTCCAGATCTTGGGAATTTTGAGTCGGCGCAAACAGGAAGAAATAAAGTCACGTAACCAGGACTTTAAAGCAGCTCCAGCATAGAGTATAAGCTCGGGACAGATGGAATCAGGTCCCGAAGCTTTACCTGGTTTTAAGTGTTGAAGGGCAGCAGTAAATTCTCTCTGTGAAAAAGTGTCAGAGATATTTACTGCGTCTGGTGTTGTGGCCCTCCAAAGGTCAGACACTTCTTGAAAGACAAGTCGAGATGACTTGCAGTCAACAGCCTCGTATTTCCCATTTTTAACCAGCTGAGATGCAATAGCATCGGCTGAAACGGGACAGTGACGAGGAGAGTGTCGTGACCTACCAGTAAGCTTGTTCAAAATACTCCACGCTTTTCGACTAGAGTGTGAGAAGTCAATGCTCCGAACTGCCTCGGACCATCGATCCCTCCGCTTTCTGTAAAGCTTGGCAAGCAGAGCTGTAGCAGCCAAGCCTGAGTCGTCTCCCTGAGGAGACTGCAGAAAGGTTTTATAGAGGGATTCACACTCTGCATCCCAACACGGAATATAGTTATTTCGATACCTGCGTGGGATAGTCTTTTTGGCTGCTTTCTTAATGGTGTTACAGAAGTCCTGGTAAGCCGCATCCACATCAAGTGAATCAGGCGACAACAAAGTCTTTGCGAATTTATTCGTCAAAGCAATGTAGTGACTCCATTTGTCCTTGCGGAAGTTCCATCGCTTAACAGGCATGCTTGGCACTGCCATAGCAAACCTTGGTGGTGTAATAAGCGAAGGTCGATGTTGTGACCTGGGGAACTTGTCAAGGACACGTCTATCCGGTAAGCGACTGTTTGGACCTACGCTAGCGAAAGCTAGATCCGGATTGGTGCCAGTGTTCCAGCGGCCGGAATAAAAACTGGCAGCGTCCTTGGGATTATATAGGAGGGCAAGACAATTAATACTTGCCCAACCAGCCAAGCACTCACCGTCCGGACTGTTGTCATCGTAACCCCAGTCAGCATGACGACAGTTAAAATCGCCAGCGTACAGACAGGGGTGAGGAAACACTGGGAGATCCAGGGATCGCAATTGCGTTGGCGGTGGTTTGTAGATGTTGACTATTTTATAGCCATCAACGTCCACACACAACCACTCGATCTCCGATGTCGGTGGAGATTGGTCCAAAAGCATGTATCTCAGTCGCTCGTGGACAAACGTGGCAAGGCCATGCTTCCTGCTTAAAGAAGACCAAGCTAGTTGGTAGTTTGGAAGTACCAACTTCTCTGCATCAGTGCAGTGGATCTCCTGCAATAGGATGACGAGTGCCTCAGACTGCATAGCGAGGTGATGAAGAACGTTCATCTTGCTTGCAGTGAGGCCTTCGATGTTCAGCTGAAGAATAGTGGGTCTTCGGAACTTGTTGGCAATGTGCCCTGAAAAGGGCAGTTTTATCCTGGCATTGCCCCGTCCTGAAAAGGACGTTTTCCGATTAGCAGACCCACACTGAACATCGGAATGGGTGGATACCCTTCCGTTTTGGTAGGTTCCGTTTCGGTCTGTCATTTTTAAAATCAATGAACAGACTTACTCACGGCCCAGGGTGCGTGAAAGCACCTACCATCTGAGCCGAGTTGAAGTGTAGAAGTTGCTTTGTGCTAATGTTGCCTTTGGGCTGTTGTTTAGTTGTGTAAGGTTTAGGTTATCGTCTTAGAAATTAATTCTACTGTGAGACAGAATTGTTTGGACAAACTATTAAGTTGAAAATAAAATATTACTAAAGGCCATCGAGATGCTAATTCAGCGTTTTTCAAACAGCGTTTCGCGCGCTTACGTAAAGTGTTTCCTCATAGCCGTACCTGGGAGGCAATTGCCCGCTTAAGTTTCCAAGATTTGGGCAAAATTGAAATTTTTCGGGCAGTGACAAGAAAATATTTACGCGAAACCAGAATTTTTTGGGTAGCGATATGAAAAATTTGGGCAAAGTCAGGAAGTTTAGGGCAGAGTCAATGATCGACTTTTAAAAATAGTTGCCAAATTTAGGTAAAGAGCTTTTCTTTAGAGAACACCTTGATTTTGGGACAAAAATTAAGAAATATGACACTGATTCGCAGTGAAGACCTTTTTTTCAGAGAACACCTTGATTTTAGGACGAAATTTGGTCTTCGTCCGAGAATTTCTGAAAATTTTCTTGTCCTATCCGTAAAGTACTAGAAAATTATGATTTGGGCAAATGTCACAAAATTTGGGCGAAATTTTATTGTCCCCCACATTTTTTTGGCTGGTTCTTCTATGATTTCGTTGAATAATGAACATGACGGTTTGCAAGTACGTCATAATGAGCTTGCATGACCTTTACATATTTTTTTAAAATTTCACATTCTTATGTTACGTTTCGTTATAACTCGCTTAAGCAGATTTAATTTTTTGACTTGCAAAAAAGTCTATTGATATTCTTGGCAAATTTGTGATTCGAATTTTTTTCTGACAAAGTATTCCTAGAGCAAAAATAATAAGACAAAGTGTTCCGTGAATAAAAAATTTTGAGAAACCCTGCGCTAATTCATTCTTAATGTTAATCAGTACGAAGGTGTTGAGTGATTATTCGCAGTTGTTGTCGTTGTGAATTGCTTTGAAGTTTTGTGAAGTTTGACAGTCAAGTTTTAACGAGAGTTGATCGAGTTTGTTGATTTTTGCTAATAATATATTCTTTATAATTAGAAAGTGTGATTTCTTGCTATTTGTTGAAAGAAGTTTTTGAAAGAATTCAGTCGTGCTTTGCCAAAATTAACTGTTTCGGAACTTCAATCTTGCGGCAAACTGTTTCTAGAGTCGGTATAAAAAAAATATAATAGGGCTTTACTTCAGCACAGATATTCGGGTTACGTAGTTCAACTGTTTTTTTTTCGGATTCCCAAGTAAAGTTATGACTAGGGCAAGTTTTTGTTGCTATAAAATAGTGAGAAATTTGAATTTATTTTAAAAAAAGTGGCATGTATGCACAAGCATTTTGAACGACAGTGATTAATCTAGCGATTTATTTACATATAGGGGAGAGGGGGCACATGGGACAAAAAATTCGTTTTTTCCGTTACGGCTTAATCAAAGATGCTATTGTTTTAAAATTTTGTATATAAATTCATTACCTCTTTCCCTCTCATTTTTAGACCAAATTTTATTAAAATGTCATTTGCATAAAGTTAGAAATTAATTTTTAAAATTTTTTTGTCCCGCTGTGCTCCCCACTTGGGGCACATCGGGACAAAGCATGGGCTACAATGGGATAAACATTTTTAAGCTTACAAAGCAAACTTTAAGATATTTAATAAAAATTCATTAATTTTAATTTTAATCAAACCTAACTGACATAAAACATTGATCAAGTTCTGTGGTTTAATGACAGAGCACTGTCATACACACTGTTAAACACTTTTATACATTAAAACACATTAAGAAAATAGAAGTAATAGCTAAACTTATGAGAAGATTTCTTTCTGCTAGTTGTTCCGCATTCTGTTAGAGTGGGCAGTATAACTTTGATGTCGCGTATGTTTATGGATGCCACATCTTCAAAACATGGGAAAAAAATTCAAAAGAAAAATGTTTTTTGCGCAATTAAGAAATTTCATAGTGTTTATCAGCATCTTTAGGTTTTGTTATCTTTCCCACATAATATTTTTTGGGCAATGTGTTAAACTCGATCAGCACAAAATTATTTACTTCAGGAGGCTTATTTAGCTCTGGAAAATTAGTAGTCTCAAAAGTTTTGCTGCTATCAGAAAGGTATTCGAAAGAGTGGTCTGAAAGTTGTGGCATTTTGGCATGATCTGCATTTTTATTGCTATACAAATGTCTCCTTACATTCTTAACCTGCTTGGGTGGGGGTTTGTTTACTTTTCCTGTATTTTGGTAGCTATTAAGGATTTCCTTTTGAGATATATCTGTCAATATCATGCTATTTCTTCTTCTTCTACTGTACTTTGGCGTTTTCTTTTTTTTGCTTTGGGTAACCAAGCAGTTGTTGAGGAGAAAGAAAGCTATCTTTATTTTGCTGTTATTGTTTTTGTTGTACAGTAATTGCTTTACTTTCTTGTTTTATTATATTTTTATCATTTGCAACTTTACATTTATCTTCCAAAGATCGGTCAGTGACTAAACTTGGTGCTAAATTTTATTCTTGAAATACATGATCACCAAGAGGAAATATTCCGTTTTCTTTTGAAGCCTGCAATCATATTGGTCGGGGTCACCGCTTTTTCGAGTGCTACTTTAACCAATGCAGCAATATCTTATATTGTAAGGGACATTCCTGGTTTTGTTGAAGTCGAGAACTCATAGATACATGATAATATGATTTAAAAAGTCCATAAATAGAAATATCAAGAGATTGTAGCTTATGGCTAAAGTGAGGATGAATGATCAACAACGTAATACCATGTTCTTTTGCATAATCGATGACAGGGATTGATAAGTGAGACTCATGGTTATCAAGGATCAACAAGGCAGGGTTATTGTTTGAAGCATTTTTGTATTTTACAAAAGGATTTATTACATTATAACATAGCACACTGGTCATCCAACCTGTTGGTTGTGCTAATCCTAAAGTGCCAGGAGGAGCTTTATTTATCTTGTGTTGTTTAAAATATGTTCTGAGAAAAACCATCACTGAAGGGAGAGCATGACCTAAACCATTAATTATACAACATGTAGTTAACAATGTTCCTCTTTCTGCACTAGTAACTTGAGCCACTTATTTTACTCTTTTCAAAGTGATAATATTGTTTATATTTACCAACAAAAAGTTGTGCTAGCTGTTTAAGTTTTCAATTTTTTCAGCTGGGGCGAAAAAAAAGCTGTTGTGTCCTGACAAGTCCTAACAAGGACGAAACAGGTCTGTCGGCACTTGCTCGTTGATTGACTTGACCATTCTTACTTAATATTGTTTATATATTTGGAACTGTTGAAGTTGCAGTTTCATTTAAGCTGTAAAGCCTAGATCCATCAGCAAATGAGGAGTTTCTACTATAAATTTTTTTAAGATATGAAAAAAATTCTTCAACTGCATGTATATTGAATGATGTAGCCATGGAAAGGCTGCGGGCGTAAGGCTTTCTTAAACTAAGATAAGTGTGCCGTTTCATAAAGCCGTAAACCCAATCTTTTCCAACTGATTTATTTTTATTCCAACTCTCTGGAATATTTTTATTGCTTTTGATTGCAAGCTCATATAGCTACCATTCTTTGAACATTAACTTTAGTTAATCTATAATTCATTTGTGAACATTTGACCAAATAGTCTTCTATAGATTTTTTTTCTTCTTGATTAAAAATTTTTCTACAACTGTAATTAGAGCTCTTTTTTAAGTCAAGATTTTCCCGGTGTCACACTTCATTACTTATAATTTTAATCATAACGATGCAGTTTATCCCCGTTAAAAGTAATTCATAGTTTTGTTACAAGAGAATAATTGCAGCTCTTTGAGCGCTGCATGCGTGTACGTCCGATTCGCTTTCTATTGCTCGATACATGTATCTTTTTTCTCTTTCGCTCGACAATATGATGTAATATGTTTTTCAAGCTTTACTACAACTCGCATATTGTGGAATATTCTGGCGCACTCGAGCTCAGCAATCTCTCCAGGAAGTTCTAGCTAATTCACGAATTCACGAGCAAATTTACGTCACGTGATCTTGTTTTCTATATAAAGCTGATGCGTAGCGATTATTATGATTAGATGTGATTTGGAGACAACTCGAGTGGAAGTAATTGGTTGGGCGCGGAAGGCCCGTTAGTTTTTTGTATTGGTCGTCTAGTGTTGAATTTATTTTGCGCCAGTGGCTGGGAGTTGTGTTCTACAGAGGTAGAATTATTTGTGTTGATTGGGTCGAGTTATAGTGTTGATTTCGCTTTGCAATTTGGCAAAGCGTGGAATAGAAGTTTGGTCGGACGTGATTTTTACATTCGTTCTTATTAGAGATTTGTTCTTATTAGAGACAGTAGTCTCTGTTTGTTGTGAAGAAGAGTCTTCAACGAAACCAATCCGAGCTTTCGTTAAACCAACTGCATAAACCGTCAGGCTCATAACAAGACTACTTCTTAAGCCGGAATAAAATAAAATTTAGACACAGCTTTGATTTAGCGCAGGTATTCGGATTACCTAGCTCAACTGGTCCTTTAGGATTCCCGAACAAAGTCTGTGACACCCGGTTATTTTTTGTTTTTTTACATAAGTATGCAGATTATTTCTTGCAAGTCCTTTCCTTTCTGCAGCATTTCGAATCGTCAAACCATCTATAATTGCAGGATCAACAGCTTCTTTCATAGTCTGTGCTGGGAATGAGTCTTCATTATTTTTCTTATTTGGTTTCTTATTATGATAATTTCTTTCACGCAATAAACATTTTTAAGAAAAAGGCTAAGCTAGAGATGCTTGTCTTGATTTTAAATGTATCTAAAGCATAAAATAATTAAAACAACCCCAAGATATTAAAATACAGGAAAGGAGGGTTATAATAAAATTATCAAACCACAAAATATTTTTTAGCATTTATTTTATTTGCGCCAACACATTGTTTTTCACCAGGGCTCAGTTTAAAATCTTACTAAAATAAAAAAGACAGCTTATATATTTAAATATTGAAATAAAAATTAATTTTGAATAAAATCATTCAGAGTTTTGTCAATTTATCTTTAATCAATTGTATAATAAAGGTTAATGGGTGGATATTTCTGCTTTTAATAAAGTGTTTCTAATTATTAAGCTTGGTTTGCTTTAGTTTACAAACAGTTACAAACTGTTACAGCTTACAAACTTATGTTCTTTAATATAGCTACATGTAATTAATTTTGATGTTTAGTTGACTATTTAATAAAGAAAATAAGTTTTTTTATGACTTAATACAAGTTGATAGATTTATTATTATTGCTATTTACTTCAATTTTTAGTTTATACAACAGTGCACTCTAATACAATAATAATTGTGTTTAGAGGGTACAATAGGGCACGTTCCCATTGTGCTCTACATTATATGTCCCATTGTGCCTCAACCCCACCATCAAATAAAACTCGAGTGTTTTTTTTAACCTTCATACATATTATAAATCAATTTTATCAATATTCTATTTCTCGATGCCGGTTCCTAGCCCAGATAAATGGGGAGAGTTGCGGCAGGAAGATCATCCGGCGTAAAACTTTTTTGCCAAAACAGACAAATGCGTTATAATCATGAATCCACACAGGCTCGGTCGCGGCCCGAGTTATCAACAACCCCCTCAGGTGTCGCACGGCAGGGCACCTATGGAAATTATGCTACTGCTGAACATAATAAAAACAAGAGGAGAAAGAGAGGAGGAAGGTGAGTGAAGAGGCAGCAGGAAGTATGGAAAGAGAGACGCTCATTCGTAAGGGTGGGTATCTTAAATATTGGAACACTGAGTGGAAGGGGAAGAGAGCTAGCAGACTTGATGGAGCGAAGGAGTGTAGACATACTGTGCCTACAGAAACAAAGTGGAAAAGGAGTAAAGTAAGGAACATCGGAGGTGGATGCTAACTATTTTATAATGCAGCTGATGGAAGAAGAAATGAGATTGAAAGAGTGGTGAGGGAGGAGCTGGCTGAAAGTGTCATGGAGGTGAAGACGGTGTCAGACAGACTAATGGCCATAAAACTGGAGGTAAAAGGGTCCATCCTAAATATAGTAAGCGCTTATGCCCCACAGGTTAACAACAGCATGGAGGAGAAAGATGATTTTTGGAAAGACCTGGATGGGTTGATAGAAAGTGCATCAAAACAGGAGAGGATATTTCTAGGTGCAGACCTTAATGGACATGTGGGCAAAGGAAACATAGGAGATGAGGAAATAATGGCAAGGTATGGTGCTGGAACAAGAAATAAGGAAGGATCAATGATTGTGATTTTGCGAAAAGGATGGATTTGGCGATTGTCAACACTTATTTCAAGAAAAAAGATGAACATAAGGTGACGTATAAAAGTGGCGGAAAAGTACCTAAGTAGATTATGTAATATGCAGCAGGAGTAACCTGAAGAAAATGTGCGATTGTAAGATAATAGTAAATGAGTGTGTCACAAAGCAGCACCGTATGGTGGCATGCAAAATTGCTATTATGGTGAAAAAGAAAAAAGCAGAGAAAGTACAATACAACCAAAGATACAATGGTGAAATATGAAGGAGACAAGCTGTCAAGAAGCGTTTAGACAGGAGGTGACCAGGATTCTGAAAGGCAAGGATAGGTTACCTGATAAGTGGGACAAAACAGCGGAAATGCTAAGTAAAACAGCTGAAACTGTACTGGGAGTGACATTTGGGAAACGAAAAGGAGACAGGGAGACATGGTGGTGGAATGAAGAAGTTCAGGAGAGCATAAAAGAAAATAAAGAGGCAAAGAAAGCATGGGACAAAGTAAGAGATGAAAATACTAAAAAGATCTATGAAGAAAAGAAGAGTAGGCCTAAGGCAAAGAAGGAATTTGCGATGGCAAAGGAACGTGCGCTTGAAAATTTGTATGCTAGATTGGAAACAAAAGAAGGTGAAAAGGAGTTGTACGTACAGATTGGCTAGGCAGAGAGACAGAGCAGGGAAAGATGTATAGAACGTGAGGGTTATAAAGGATGAAAACGGTAATGTGATGGTAAATTTGGAGGCAGTGTTAAAGAGATGGAAGGAGTAGTTTGAGAAACTGATGAACGAGGAAAATGACAGAGACCCTAGGAAAGAGGAAGCAGAAGTGATTAACGAAGAGGTAAATTGCGTCAGTAGAGAAGAAGTGAAGAATTACTAAGAAGGATGAAAAAAGCTAAAGCGGTTGGGCCAGATGAGTTGCCATTAGAAGTTTGGAAGTGGATGGGAGAGATGGGGATAAAGTTTTTGACCAGACTGTTCAACAGATTGTTAGTGGGTGAACGGATGCCAGAAGAATGGAGAAGAAGTGCGCTTATCCCAATCTATAAAAGCAAAGAGTACGCACAGTGCTGTGGAAACTACAGAGGAATAAAGCTAATAAGCTACACAATGAAAATATGGGAAAGAATTATTGAAGTCAGACTAAGGGATGTAGTAGAGATTAGTAAACAGCAATATGGATTTATGCCAGGAAAAGGAATCACCGATGCCATGTTTTTCTTAAGAATGTTGATGGAAAGGTGCAGAGAATGTCAAAGAAAGCTACATTGTGTATTCATGGACCTAGAGAAAGCTTACAACAGGGTTCCACGGGAAGAGCTGTGGTACTGTATGAAAAAATCAGGAATAGTGGAAAAATATGTGCGACATGTACAAGATATGTATGAGGAAAGCAAAACAGTGGTGAGGTGTGCTGTGGGAACTACAGAAAGTTTTAAGGTTAAAGTTGGACTGCACCAGGAATCAGCGTTAAGTCCGTTCCTGTTTGCAGTGATAATTGACAGGCTAACGGATGAAGTAAGGAGAGAACCACCGTAGACAACGATGTTTGCTGATGACATTGTGATTTGCGAAGAGACCAGGGAAGAAGTGGAGCGGAGATTAGAATCCTGGAAATATACATTGGAAGAAAGAGGGATGAAAGTAAGTAGATCAAAGACCAAATACCTGTGCATAAATGGAGGAAATCACAACAAAAGAGTGAAGATGGAGGATAAAAAAGTGTTAAGAGTAAAGGAATTTAAGTATTTGGGATCAACTGTGCAAGAAAGTGGTAGTTGTGAGAGAGAGAGAGGTAAAGAAGAGAGTGCAGGCAGGATAGAAAGGATAAAGAAAAGTATCGGAAGTAATCTGCGACAGGAGGTTACAAGCTAGAGTAAAAGGAAAAGTGTACAGTTCAGTGGTAAGACCAGCAATGGTGTATAAACTTGAGACGGTGGCGGTTACAAAGAAACAAGTGGAAGAGATGGAAGTTGCAGAGATGAAAATGTTGAGGTTTGCTATGGGAGTGACGAGAAAAGACAAAATTAGAAACGAGTTCATCAGGGGTACAGTTAAGGTAGAACGGTTAGGACTGAAGATGAGAAAGGGCAGGCTGAGTTGGTATGGACATGTCATGAGGAGAGACCAAGAGTATGTAGGAAGAAAGATGATGGAAATGGAGTTACCTGGAAAGAGAAAAAGAGAGAGACCGAAGAGAAAATTTTTAGATGTTGTGAAAGAAGATATGGAAAAATTAGTGCGAGAGAGACCGACGTTGAAAACAGGACGGTTTGCAGAAACATAATACGCTGTGGTTACCCCAGATTAAAGGAAAAGGCCGAAAGAAGAAGAGGAAGAATACATATTATAAATCAAACAGTTTTTAAATTAAGTAGCCTATATTACCCATACTATGATACACAGCAAAACGTAACTCATTTAAACCAAAGTTCCTATAAACAGTTTCTTATTAACTATTTATAGGAACTTTGATTTAAACTACCCAAACAAATATTGGTCTGGTGCAAAATCAGCCGTCATTACCTTTTTAAGGCTCGTTTTAAGGTATTCTGCTACGAGCGTGGATTAGAGCATTTTTCCTTTCTTTTATTGATCTTTCCGCGCTTAAAATTAAAACGAGCGCTAAGCAAAGCAAAAACAATTAATAAAACAAACAAATAATAATTACACTGGTTTACAAAAAAAATCAAGTTGGAAGTTGTCCGTAATTTTTTAACTAATTTAGGGAGCATTTTGCGCCTCTAACTCCAAAAGTGACACTCATTTTTTTCAATCAGGTCAGGTTTTTTTTTAAATTGATTTTTAAAAATCGTATTCTTTGCTTATAACCTTCTATTTACAAATACATTTTGGGAATATTAGTTGTTAATTTATGTAAAACATTTCTCACATAATATGTATCTGATAGGATATATTTATTAAATGTTATAAAAATAAAATGGACGGCATACATTAAAAAAGTAAGGACATGTAAGTTATATTATCGTTGACAAATTTCAAAACATAAACTTCTTTTTCTTCGACATTCTTGAGTACTCAGCAGAGAAAATATTTTTTCAGAGTCAAGCAGTAATCAACAATCATGGCTGCATCCCAACGTCCTTGATAGCTAGTGTGCATTTCTTTTATGTCCTGATGGAACCTCTTTCTCTACTCGTCACTCATAGCGCCAAGATTTTTGGGAAACCAATCTATATGTGAGAATAGATAATGCATTTTTATGCTAATGTTGCATCCAAGCTTTTTGAAAGCATAAAGCGTGTCGGTGATAGGTTTTTCGTGGTTACTGGGTTTGTTGTTGCTCAAAAATTCTTTACAACAAGAACAATGGATTTTCATGCTTCCAATTCGAATTTCTTTATTGATTTCTCAAACTCAGGATCTCTGATGAGCTGACAAACTTGAGGACCATCAAAGATGCCACCTTTCAACTTCTCAATGAATAATCCTGGAAAAACATGGCACAAGTAAGAGAAGCAGCCACCATCCTTGTCCAGAGCTTTGGGGAACTGTTTAATCAAGCCAAACTTGATGTGCAGCGGTGGAAAGGGTATCTTGCGTCTGTCTACCAGAGGATTGTTGACAATGTTTTTGGATTTACCTGGCACCAATTCATTTCACGCAGACCAGTCCTTCTTGGTATAGTGTTGAAATCTGTCTCTACTATTCCACATGCACAAAAAGCAAGGGTACTTAGTAAATCCAGACTGTTGTCCCAATAGAAAATTTATTATTTTAAGGTCAACAAATATATGTCACTCGTGTTAACCGTAAGAGATTTTCTCCAGCACATACTTCACGAATCATACTTCTCCTTCAGTGAAGTCGAGTGAGCAAGGGGTACTGAAAAAAACTGGTTGCCATTGTGGAGCAGAATACATTTTAATGATCTCTTGCAGCTGTCGATGAATAGTCTCCAATCTCTGGGTTCATAATGTAGCACTCCAAGCTTTTGCAGAAGGTGAACAACATCTGTGCAGTACACCAAGTCTTTTTCTTGAAAGAAAAATGGAGGAACTCTTGATACCTGTTGCGATAAAAAGTGATGCTGTGCCATCAGACAAGAGGTTTTTTGCTTTAATCTGGATGCCAAGAGCTCAGCTGAGGACTTCGACAAATTAAGATCATGAACAAGATCATTAAGCTCATTTTGGGAAAAATGATGTGGAGTATCATTGCTAAAACCTGTTTCTTCAACCTATTGGCTCTCTTAAGCAATTAGAATTGTTATCACTGTTGTTAGAAAGCATTGCATAGACAGGTACTGGGCATTCATCAGAGTGAGCAACAGGACCACCTGCTGATTCAAGATCAAGATATTTGAAAACATTACAGTTCTTTCTATTGATCCTAGTCACATCAATAGCCCAAAAATAGCAGTTCGAGACATGGTTTCTGGGCTCCCTCCATACCATTGGTATTCCAAATTTTAGACTGGTCTTTTTGCCTTGACGCAGCTATTCAGTGCATGAGTTTTTCCTAGTGACCAAGTTTCATATCGAAATAGGTAGGCATGGTAAATTTGCTTTATGAAAGTTGTGACTGGATTCCTATAAGGAACGAATATGTATACCGCAGATATAATAAAAGATGTCAGGCCTATTTCGGCAAAATTTTCGAGTTGAAACCATTTTAACCACTTGTAACCTTTAAAAAAAGAAAAGAAAAAAAATTAGCAATACAACTAAGTTAAAACATGTGAGATGTTTAGAATCTAAAATAAGATAAATTAAAAAACCACTGTCATTTTTATTTTTGAATTCTGCACATCAAAATCATCCTAAATCAATTAAAAAGTGCTAAACATTTATAATTAAAAAAAAATTTACAAAACATAAATTGTAGGGTAGATAAAATTGTTGATTTGATTGAGCAAAACCAATGTTATTTTTGAATTCAGCACATTAAAATCATCCTAAATCAATTAAAAAATGCTAAACAATAAATTGTGTGTCGACCAGTGTTATCTTTTTCACGCTCGTGGTGGAAACGGTCATTTATTTCTACTTTGACTTCTCTCGTTTTCTCGTCTCTCATTTTCCGCTTCTCTTTTTGTTTCTTTATTATAACTCGTTTTATACCAAAACAACAACAAACAACGGCATTTATAAAGTTATACAAAATTTCTTTTTGAATATTTTCATGTGTCTAAAACGCTTTTAAAATATAGTTTAAATTCGTAAAAATTGATTTTGTTTTTTGTTTAAATATTCAACAAAACTTAATGTTTTTTTTGAGGCCGATTCTGCACAAGCTATCGATTGCAGGTTTCATTAATGATTTATTTCCAAAAACACTTCTCAATAATTATACATGTCTTATACATTCTTGAAATATACTTTTATGTTGTAGGAGTTGATTTTGCTTTAAATTATTTAATAAAACTGTTTAATAAATTTATTTTGTGACGGCCGATGCTGCACAAGCTATCATTCGTAGGTTTGTATTATAAATTTAACTTTAAAAATCAGCTATTTGCTTCTAAAACACTTCTTAATTATTATTTTCACATGTCTAAACACTTTTAAAGTATAGTTTAAAGTCGTAAGAAGTGATTTTGTTTAAACATTCAACAATACCAAATGTTTTTGTGGGGGCGGATTGTGCACAAGCAATCATTCGCAGGTTTGTTTTATGAATTTAACTTTAAAAATCAGCCATTCTCTTCTCAAGCACTTCTTAATTATTATTTTCACATGTCTAAACACTTTTAAAATATAGTTTAAACTTGTAAGAATTGATTTTGCTTAAATATTCAACGAAACTTAATGTTTAAGTGGGAGCCGATTCTACACAAGCTATTAATCGCATATTTCAATAATGATTTATTTTCAAAAACACTTCTCAATAATTATACATGTTTTATACATTCTTGAAATATACTTTCATGTTGTAGGAATTGATTTTGCTTCAAATTATTCAACAAAACTAAAATATTTCGTGACGGCCGATTCTGCATTAGCAATCATTCGCAGGTTTGTTTTATGAATTTAACTTTAAGAATCAGCTATTTGCTTCTAAAACACTTCTTAATAATTATTTTAACATGTCTAAACACTCTCAAAATATAGTTTAAACTTGTAAGAATTGATTTTGTTTAAATATTCAAGAAAATCTAATGTTTTTGTGGGGGTCGATTCTGCACAAACTATCGATCGCATGTTTCAATAATGATTTATTTCCAAAAACACTTCTCAATAATTATACATGCCTCATACATTCTTAAAATATACTTTTAAGTTGTAAGAATTAATTTTGCTTTAAATTATTCAATAAAACTAAAATACTTAGTGACGGCCGATTCTGCACAAGCTATCATTTGCAGGTTTGCATTATGAATTTAACTTTAAAAATCAGCCATTTGCTTCTCAAACACTTCTTAACTATTATTTTCACATGTCTAAATACTTTCTCTCAGAGGCGATTCCACTCACTCTGAAAGAAATCAGTTTTCGCCTTTTCCGACGTCTTCAAACTTTCTACGCGGAATCTTAGTTTTTCAAATTCTTTTTCAATCGAGCTAGTAGCCATCTCTAAACTGTAAATTCTTTTTCAGCATTCTTAATCAAAATTCTAAATCCATCACGGACGAGCCCCCTAGATGTCACACACTTTTTGGAATCCTAGAGGAGCAGTTGAACAAGGTAACCCGAATACCTGCGCTGAAGTAAAGCTGTGTCTATTTTTTATATTTAATCCGGCTCAAAAAATAGTTTGCTGCGAGACTGAAGATTCTATACAGTTGGCTTCAACTAAGTTCAAATTGATTCGCTTGAAAACTTCTTTCCGCAAACAGATAGAGACCACTGTCTCTAACTAGAAAGAATGTATTACCAAATCCACACAACTAACAGTTGACGAAAACTCTCCCACGCTTTGCCAAACTGCAAAGCAATTTCAGCGCTAAAACTGAAATTCGTCCGACATAGATATAATTCTAGCTCTATAGAATTAATCTCCAAAACCACTAGGCGAAATAATTCCAACACTTGTTAATCAACGACACTGTAACGACTGGGCTCACTGCCTTCGAATCTACGCACTGAAATAACTATTGGATAGGAATCGACTTGAATTGACTTCGCTTCAATTAAATAACGTAAACCAAGCGCCGCTTATGTAGACAGACGTCACGTATTGCTCCATTCGAGTAGAAATTGCTATATTATACTCGAATCTTCTACTATCCACTACAACAAAGTTTTCACTCAGTCATCATAATGAGTCTACTGTACAGAGAAAGAAATCGATAAACTGCGACAAAAGCACATTACATCATTACTGTCTGGTATAGAAAAGAAACATTCAAAGCGATAATGAAACAGCTTGCAAATAAATTTAAGTAAGATGAGGTGAAGCTTTACCGACTACGCAATTATTATTTTACCATGAAAATATTTTGTCATAATAAAATTTTAAGTTGTTCTAAAACAGAAAATAACTATAGTTTTGTGAGATTAAAATTATTACGAATGAAGTGCGACAGTCATCTATTGATACGTTTGCTCTATGTCCCCTACAAGATCTTCGAGAGGATTTATCTAAGCCCGCGTCGAGCCATTAATCGATCCGCTGCTCTCTAAAGAGCAGGCTGGGTTTTGACGCGGGGAGTCAACCGTAAATCAAGTAGTTCTGCTGACCCAGAACATCAAGGATTACTTTGGGGCTAAGAAGAGAGCCAGTGCCATATTTGTCGATCCCAGCTGCTTATGACACTGTATCGCACCGTGGCCTCACCTGCCAGCTGCTGAGACTTCTGCCAGATAAAAACATGGTGAGAATGATCGTGGATCTTGTCCAAAACCGATGTTTCACCCTTACTACCGGTGACAGCAAGCAAAACAGGTTATGCCGTCTGAAAAACGGCGTTCTTCAGGGATCATTCTTGGCTCCCCTCCTATTTAACATCTACTGTATATGTACAATCTGTCTCATAATTTCCAGAAAGTTTGCTTACGCTGATGATTTAGCATTGTTGCACTCTTCTGGAAACTGGAAGGACATGGAAGGGACTTTAAGCCAAGACATTTGTACACTTTCAGCGTATGTCCAAACTTGGAGGTTGAAGCTCAATCACACTAAAACGGTGACGGCAGCCTTTCACTTAAATAACCGAGAGGCCAAACGTGAGCGAAGAGTCTACAACAGCGATAGACTTTTAACGTTTTGTCCAACCTCTACTTATCTTGGGGTAAAACTGGATAGATCGCTCACTGCACACCAGTCCGGTGTCGCAGCTCGCACACTCGCTTCATAAATAATGTCTTGAACGACGCCTTGCGCCTTGTCACTGGATGCCTGCGTCCCATCCCCAACGGACCACTTATCCATACTTTCAGGCATTCAGCCAACTGAGCTTCGCCAACTGGGAGCGACACTGTCCTTGGCCTACTACAGATTTCTGAACTTTGATCAATACTTGCATGATCTTATAAGTAAGTCCTCGGATACTCGCCAAGAGAGACTACGATCCAGACGTCCATTTGTGCCAGCTGCGCGAAATCTTTTGGACCTTGCCGAACTTGGTATCCGCGCTTCTAAGTGGACAAATCGTAAATGGAACACAAAGTACTGCAAAAATGCTTCCAGGCTCCGCGTTTTTGTGCCCAGAGCCGGAGCCAGTCCTGTTGGTATGGGCTTGCCCCGAGCAGCTTGGGTTTAGCTTAACCGCCTATAGACTGGTATTTGGCGATTCCATTCGTCCATGCACAAATGGGGTTTCGCTCCTTCAACGAATTGCAAGTGCGGCGCCGCTGAACAAACCGAAGGATAAATCCTCGGCCCCAGTCTTGTTTATGTCTGACCTGGAGTGGATACCCTTCCAAAAGATAACGAGAGGTTTTCAATAGGGGGGAATCTCCACTAGAAAAAATTTTGTATTTTCATGGAGGTTATTTTTTAATATGTAATTGAACGTTTTACAATTAATGTAATATTTTATTTAACTTTTATATGAAAAACATTTCAAAAGTTTGATTTATTTTAACCAAAAGTATCATAAAATATGGCGTATGTTACTTTTGCGCATTTACAAGTTTTTTTTTTACCAAATTTTATAGGTAAAAAAGTCCAAATTTTTCGCCATCAAGTTTTTTTTACACAAACCCATTTCTTGCTTATTTTGTATTTGAAAATATTTGAGCAGCTATGTATTCTAAAAATTTGTTGCTTGAGACCCCTTATCGTCAATATTAAAATTTTCCTCATCTTTCTATAAGTTATAAATGCAAAATTTAACCTTTACACATTATATTTCACCATGTTTGCTTATTCAGTTTTGTTAATAATTTGAAGCAAAATCAATTCTTACAACTTGAAAGTATATTTTAAGTATGTATGAGGCATGTATAATTATTGAGAAGTGTTTTTGGAAATAAATCATTATTGAAACATGCGATCGATAGTTTGTGCAGAATCGACCCCCACAAAAACATTAGATTTTCTTGAATATTTAAACAAAATCAATTCTTACAAGTTTAATCTATATTTTGAGAGTGTTTAAAAATGTGAAAATAATAGTTAAGAAGTGTTTTAGAAGCAAATAGCTGATTTTTAAAGTTAAATTCATAATACAAATCTGCAATTGATAGCTTGCGCAAGATCGGCCTCCAAAAAACATTAGGTTTTATTGAATATTGAAACAAAAACAAAATCAATTCTTACAACTTTAAAGTATATTTTATGAGTGTTTAAACACATCAAAATATTGAAAAAGAAGTTGTATGACGTAATAAATGTTGTTGTTTGTTGTTGTTGTGGTAAAAAACGAGTTACAATAAAGAAACAAAAAGAGATGCGGAAATAAAAAGGCGATGACCGCCGACTCTGCACCAGACTCAACAAATACAATATGATTTATTTGCTAAAACTTCCTGCAAAAATACTAGCTATTTCTAAAAAATAAAGTTTCAAATTTATTTTTTTCTAGTAAATGATAGAAAATTTATGTTAGCAGAAAGGCTGCTTGGTGATTAATAATAACACAAAGAGTTTTGCTTCTATGTTTCCCAGAATTTTTTAAAATGCTTTGTCCTACGGTGCCCCAAGTCCCACTGTGCCCCACTCTCTCCTAAAGCTAAATATTTCCAAACATTATCTGGAGAGAAATAGCGATCTTTTGCCAAAAGTTTGTGTAGGATGCTAAAACGTTGCTCCACACTGCATGAAGTTACTTGGCAATTCAACAATTTAGCATACAGTTCTGGACTGATGTTTGGCCAGGTCATTTCTACAATTGCTTTTTGGGTGACTATTCAGTTAGAATCGGCAACCCAAATACAATTTATCTGGATCGAATGTGTAATCTTTTTCATAGGCTTGAGTAAAGGTACATTTGTGATCTCTGGTCTTTGTATTTCATCAACGAGTTTGATATAACATTAATATATTTCTCTGTAGACTTCTAGGAAGGCTTTGAGCAATGACGGCTTCCTTCGCTTTCATTACTAAATACGCTGTACAGAGTAAGCATTAACAACCTCACAAACTTGCGGAAAGTTTTTGGCTTAGTATTCTGCTGCCTTCAGCCAACAGAAATGATTATGTTTCGAAAATGAATACGCTTTTTCACGATGCTTCCAAATTGAAAATCTTGGTCCGGCTAGTCAAAATGACAATACATCCAATATTGAATCTCAAATTCAACGTCGACTATTGAAACTGAAGAAGAAAAACCTCATCCCCGCTAGAGTCTAGAAAGCCATCTGAACTACAGGCACTCAGCGCCCACGTGTGTATGGTTTGCCCAACATTCTTGAGGGTTTCAGAATGTTGGGGAAACCATACACACGTGGGCGCAAGAAATGTCTCAAGAAAGAAGGATATGTCTCTACGCCTCATCTTGTCCTTGACTGGCTCGGCCCAATATCAACTTGCAAAATAGCTCACTTCTCTTCTTGACCCTGTGCTCAAACTTTTTTCTACAAACTGCGTACTTGACTCTTTACATTTGTTAAAACTCTAAAAAACTTTCAATTTCTTATTTCATTTCCGTTTCTCTATTCCTTTAATATTTTCAGACTTTTTATCAACGCTCCACTGCAAGAAACTATCAAAATCTGTGCCAATGCTCTTTATGATGAACACCTAGTACCATCTCCGCTTCCCAGGAAAATTTTTATTAAGCTGATGCAAACGGCCACCTCGTCGGTTGAATTCACTTCCAATGACACTATGTACTGACAGACAGATGGTGGTGCTATGGGGTCCCCGTTGAGTCCAGCCCTCGTCAATATCTTTGTTGGTTACCAAAAAACCAAACTTTTTCTCAACGTGAAAAAACCTCCTATTTACTACCGCTGCGTTGATGACATCTTTGCGGTTTCTGAAAGCGAAGACGATTTTGAAAAATTTTCTTCACTCAACTCTCTTCACTCTTCGTTACATTTTACGTTAGAAAAAGAACTTCACCCTTATCTCCCGTTTCTTGACGTCCTAGTTGAGAAGCACAAACTGGATTTATCACATCTGTGTATACGAAACCCACCTTTACCGGCCAATACCTACATTGGGATTATTTTAGCCCTATGAAGCGAAAAATCAACCTTGTGACTACACTGGTTGACCGAGCTATGTTCATCTGCTATAGCAGTAGGCTTTAGGCCGAGCTCGACAAAACTCGATCTATCTTGGTTGCTAATGGCTACCCGAACCATATTTTACATCCACACTTACCAAGAAGATCCGACAATTCAACCAATCATCTCAACACGGACTCAAGAAATGTCAGGTTTATCTCTATCTTCCAAGGCTGGAAAACGTTCAACCAAAATTGAAAAACAACTTACTACAACCATTCAGCGTTGTTACTTTGCTGTTAAAACACTTGTTTTTTTTTTCAACCATGCTTCTTCTTCCCGCAACCAAGAAGGATGTATTACCTGCCCATCACCACAATAATGTTATTTATCAATTTGCTTGCCACAGTGATAGTCGGTACGTAGGACGTACATCCTAAAGGTTGCAGGAACGCATTAAGCAACACGTTCCCAGATCGATCAGAAACCATCATTCTTCCCAACACCGCTCTAATCTTTCACGTGCCTGCAAAATAAACACCACTTCTCAAATCATCGCCCATGGCTCTGCTATTGGACAACCTCTTTTGGAAAACTTTTCCTGTGCCAGCCAACACAATGACACCAAAGACTCTATTTTTTCCGCTCTTGAAGCTACTTTTATCAAATCTTTTCAACCTAATTGATATCGACACAAGGAATTTCTTTACAGTTAAAAACTCATTCATTAACGCTCTTTTACTTTCGCTTCTGATTGTTTGCCTCTCTTGTCTAATCAGATGCGCTCTCGTTTTGTTTTTTATTCCTGATTGGCCGCCTTTTTTAACCAATCAGACTCTTTCTTTTTTCCTATATAACCACGATCGAATTGCTCCCAGTCCATTCTGACGATTCCTCCCGATAAGTGTCAGATGAAAAATCTTTGAGAAATGAACACGTTTTTTAAAGCTATCAGAAAACAATAAGCTAATTAATTAGGAAAAATTACTTACAGGTACGGGTAGGTACAAACTTTAATAGCATCCCGTGTTGGTCTCTATTGCAGCCTATTGCTACCGGCCGACAAAACACGATTAGTTAGCTATTAAAGCTAAATAAAATAGGATGCCTTCAGGAATTTCTTTTTTTACCACTTTTTTGAGGTCATAACTGGATAATGTAGAAATATTTGCTAGATAAACATGTCAGCGTGGTGTCGTAGATTAACAAATTGAAAGAGATGGGTACTAATTAGCTTAGACCCTTTCTTTTCAAAAATCAATCTTAAAATTATTACTTCACTGAACTGCATATTGTAAATAAAGAGCTATCACTTAATTGTCACATTAAGTATTATATAAAAAAAAGTTTGCATATAAGTTAAAATATGTCAAATGGGAAAGTGATTGGCCTCTTATATTGACTCGCTGGAAAGGTCAAGGGCGTTAAACTTAGAGAAACCCTTTAGTCGATTATCCAGACCTGTTTTAGAAAATGCCAAGATGTTATTGTACGCTCATAATATTTTTATTTGTATTATCAGTTTATATACCATAACAGGAGTAAAATTTCGAGCAGTGTTGTTCATTGAATATTAGGAGGACTGTATTGATAAAAAACTCATCACAACTTCGTTAATATGTTTAATCGCGATAATCCTACACAAGCTCTACAAAAAGATTTAACTACAAAAGGATGTTAAAAGATAAGAATTTATTAATCAGCTATGGTTTTCTCCATAACCCAGAGTTGCAAGCGTCCACTCGACTTCTGATACTTTTGTGTCAAACTGGCTCTCTGGATCGTTGAGAGTAAACAACAAGGCCAAGAATAAATTAATAGTGTGAGCCAGATATAATATGTGTTTTGGGAACAACGGTACTAAATAAAGAAAAAAATTTTGCCAAGATGCAACACCACTCTTCGATTGATTCTTTTTGTGAAGTGAAATTTAATTAATAAGTTTAATTCAAAAGAGTGATTATTTTAAATAAATTTTTTGTTAATGACAGTTCACAAATGCATTTGATGGCCTGAGAACGTCTAAATAAATTTTTTTAAAAAAGGGGTTGTTAAGTTACTTAGGGATGCCAAAGTGGGTCACGGTATGAAAAAGCTTAAAATCCAACGCTTTACAGTGACAGTTTTACCGGAAGCGATGTATTCAGAGGTTATATCTGAATTTACTGTAAATAAAACAAATTAAATTCTAATTAATAGACTTTTTACATAGATTCTAATTGAATAAGACTACAAACGGCTTGGTGTGCCGCTCCTGGCAAAACAGTTACTCATGTGATTTGTAAGAATCATTAAATTTTACGTTTAGTCTTACTTTTAATAAAATTATAGATAATGCTTTATCTATAAATTTATTTAGATGGA
This sequence comes from Diplosoma virens, assembly GCA_963680785.1. NCBI lineage: Eukaryota > Metazoa > Chordata > Ascidiacea > Aplousobranchia > Didemnidae > Diplosoma > Diplosoma virens. The sequence goes on along the minus strand of OY796887.1, from coordinate 13,086,909 downwards.
GAGAGCGAGCTAATGTTATTGTCTAAATACAAAAATTATATTCATGATCTTATTT